>JAVJGG010000058.1:4057428-4107980 GCA_035590195.1 Aviceda cuculoides | reverse complement strand
TTTAACTACACAGATCAACTTCTATGGGCCTTTCTCAGCTGAAATTCTCACTTCCTTTTTTTTTTTTGGTTTATTTTTCTGAGTGAAAGTTACGTTTGCTCTAGCCACCATGTATTTGACTGAATTGCATTCACTTTTGGAGACTAAAATGTTAACTAATGCCTTAAACTCAGTTGCTGGTTCTGTCCTACGTTATTTGGTCAGGCTGCTGGGAGCCAAACGCAGCCAAGAGCTCTGGCTCAGAGCTACCGGAACAGGAGGAATTTGGTTCACCAGCATCTAGAAACGCAGTCCAGAAACCTCTGCTTGAAAGCATTAGAAAGCGTTTAACTGTCGCAGCTGCGTACATGCTTTCATCCTGTACCACAGAGGCCTGGATTTCCAAACTCCCAGGTCGGGCTTTACGCCATTTTGGCAGGCTGATTCAGGCCTCAGACCTAGGCCCTGCCAAGGCCCGGCTCTGACGCGTTCCCACACCTTCCTCCTCTCAGCCCACCACTTCAAAACACGCCTAACGCACACTGCCAGGTTCAGATTGTTCTGGAAGTCAAGGGAGTTGAGGCCACTTTTTCTTCAAGAATGGTCCTGGTTTCTCCAAAAACCACAAGTCTTACCTTGTTTGATCGTTTATTTTTTTTTTTAAATACAGCTTACTCACTGAAGCCTAAGACTTGTGGGACCTGCGTTCTAGCCCTTTATTGACCTGAGGTGGTCCAAATCACCTCAGCCACGAACAAGGGTGTCGTGTTGAAGCTGTGCCTCTGTGCCATGGCCACACTCTGGCTCTGCACTAGCCAGGGTTGCCCAGTTCAGAAAGGGGGAAATCCTGAGGACCAGCCACACCTCAACAACTGCATCAGGATTTTATATTATATAGCCATCTGCTAAAATACACAAACAACATCTGAAGCAAGGCCGGGGCTCCAGCTTTTCTAACCAACCTGCAGCGCTAGTCTCCATACTACAGAGTAATTTGTTCCTCCTAACCTCGTTCTGCTCTTGGCTGATTATTGAAGTACAGCAGGTCCATTTCCACCGAGAGACTGGAGAACATCCCCCCCCCAGAATAACCTTGTAGCTGTGGGCACGGCACTTCTGGGAGGCAGTTTTCACTCGCCACCGCGCTCAGCTGTGTTTGTAGGGAAGGGCTTTGGTCCCGGCCCACATCTTAGAGTTGCACCAAGTCGCAGAACATTTCTGGTATTTCACCATAAACCGAGGACTGTTATGGCAAATGTTACTTTTGTACTGGGATGCAAGTTAGCTGAGGTTCAGGCTTGTGGTCTGAGCTGCAGCGTACGTGGCAATGTCTGGACTGATTACGCTAGGTTGTAAGAAATCTGTAATCTTTTTTTTCAAGTGTCACAGTTAATCACAATTTCCCTTTAAAAACATCAGAGCAGGAAAACTTAATGCTGTGATCAATACTCATTGACAATACTGTGTTTTATTCATTATTTGCTCACTGACAGACGCAAAAACAAAAATTAGGCTGTCTCTAAGTTACTTCAATCCTTGACTAAGTCTTGGGGGTTTTTTTCCCCTTATGGGGACATAAACGTACGATTTGGAATGGCCAGTTACAAAACCTATTGTTAAAATCATTAATACTTTCATGTTTCACCTGTTGTTTTATTTTATTTAGAGAAAAATATATAAATAACAAATGTGTTACTAATAAATTCAAATTTGAAAGAAGCTGGAACTAATATATGTAGAATGTTTATTTATGTTCTGTAAAGCCTTTGTACTAAGCAATTAGGAAGTCTGAAGCCACTGATTTAGAGATTTTTTTTAATCAACCACATATTTAGAAAACATTTGCAGCAATTTCTTGCATCATTTATTTATTTTATGAAAACTGGAATAGGAATTTATCTGATCTTGCAGTTTATTCTTTACTTCAGGCTATAATCTGGAATTACATTAATTTATCCTCTTTCGAAATTTACTTGAAAGGAAACTGAACTTTCAGGAAATAGTACGACAGTTCTTTGTGAGGGCAAAAGTAAAAAGAATCTATTTTGGAGACGCAGCTTAAGGCACCATAATTAGTTACTGGAATGGAATTAATGGCTTGTCACTAAAAAGCCAATTCTCTGGCTGGAACATCTGGCTGGGATATGACAATTGGCTGCTACAGACATTATGTTGGTGTCACATTATGCGATAAGTAATAGGGGAAGTCAAAATCTCTAAGAGAATGAAGATCTAGTTTTATGGTCCTATTCCTACCAACTAGACATATGGGAAGAAAACCACACAATGTATCTGTTGTCCAGTTTATAATTGTTTCTATATTGGATGATATCTACTTTTTCTTCTCACTGTTTTTATGAGACAATATAAATGCTTAAAACCAAAGGTATTCTGCAGTAGTGTTTTTGTTTTCTTATGCTTTCCTATGCACTTCCAATAACGCAATTCAAGTTTTACTTGCTGCTCAAATGAGCAGTCACAGAATGTGTTTTCAGTGTTTTGAAGTCTATGGTCTTGATTTGAAATAAAGTTGTAAAATCCAATAATTGTTTTACTCAGTATATGCAGTTGCCCCACATTTCAGCCATCTTTCCAAGAGTTTCCCAAATTAAGCAAAACCCCATACTGCTACATTGCACACTGTGCTAATTACTAGAAATAAAACTACTGTCGTTGCAGAAATTTAATTTGTTTAATAAATGAATGCCATATTGTTTTCCATGTCTCACTCTTTTGTGTTTTATTTGTGCGTTATGTGTGGTAATCCTTCAAGTGAAACTTTCCCTGTTAGTTAATACACTAACCTTTCAGAAAGCCAGACTCAGCAATGAAAAACAAAAGAAGAGAAAGCAACCCTGATGAAAGGAAGCTGTTAATCACAGAAGTACACATTTTTCTTTTCTGTTTTACTGAGCCAAATCAGTCCTTAAAACTATCCAGATGCTATAGTTTCAGAGGAGCACTAAAGCAGAAAACACAAAATTACTCTAATTGTGCCAGAGTGATTAAATTCAGAAGAGGTTGTGTATGCATCAGTTGAGTTAATTTTTTTTTTTTTAAACACAAACAGGTCAAACTCTGAAGCATACCAAGCTGTGCTTGTGTATTCTTGTTTTTCCTTAAATGACTGCAGCAGAGTTATAAATTCACTCTAGTTAAGCTTTCTGCTTGGTAGCATGCCAAAAGGTCTCCTCTTCATCCACCCTGCCACGTTCCCGTTTCCTTTTGTTCCGCCTCAGTAACTTCAGAACCTGCCGTCCAGGTACACGTGCAACAGCAGATGCATATAACTACACCCTTTACAGAAAAACTTCTGTCTCCAAGGTAAAAATAGAACAGATTGATGGGGTCACTATTAAACCGGCTCCCTCTAATGAGTTAAAGACTCCCATCTGTTCCATATACTAATGTGGTTGAAGCCTGCAAGGAGGAAAAAAAAAAAGATCAATACAAATTTATGGGCTCTTCATAAGCATTAAATTAACAGCAAGAGAAATGCAGGGTTGTGTGGAAGGAATGCTTGTGATCCTCCTCTGAGGCTTATAAAGCTAACTGAGCACAAAATGATATAATTATGGCGTTAAATAAGACTTCTAGGGTAAAGTTCCTAGAGGACAAAAAGAGATGCTTGCTACAGCCTCGACAATTAAAGAAGCCTTTCCAAAAGGAAGTCTGCACCATCAGCTACGCCCTCACTCTCTCCCTCTTTCTGTCTTTCCAGTTCCTCATATTAATCCTCAGCACTTCCAACTCCCCCATCTAATTCCCTTCCCCTGTATGTGTCCCCAGATCTTTATTTCATCAAGATTCAGTGCTCCATCTGAAAGCTATTCACTGGAGCTGGCCTCCATGCAGCACTGCTGCTTCTCTAAATTCACTGTGGCTAAACTTCTCCTCTTGATCATCCCTTCGGCATCAGCCATTTGCTCCCTAATGATTTCCCATCAACTGGCAGCGCCAGCTCCCTTTTTTCCTCTGCCTTTTTCCCTCTTTATATACTTTATATACTTCTTTTTTTTAATTCATATACTCTGTCTGATGATCTTCATGCTTCATTATCCTCCATTCTCAACATTTTTTGTCCCATTCCTTCCCTGTTAGGCCTTACCCATAAACCCAACAAACGTGTCTCCAGCATCTGCTTGTACATTACACCTTCTTGTAGAAATCCCAGTCCCCTGCTGCAAATACAGTTCTGCCACCTTCATAGCTAGATGAATCTATGCCACTGGTTTTGTTGAAGCTGGACCAACACTTTCAGTGGTACAGTTCTGTACCTTTGGACTGATCCTCAGGTCCTTTCTTCCTCTTCCTGCCATTTCCCTCTCTGTACAGACAAGGTCCCAAATTTCTCCCATCTGACCTCCCTTGAACACACCCCTGTCTCACTCCTTACTAGTCTCTCTGATTTCTCAGTCATCTCTGGCTCCTTCTACCTACAGTGTAAACATACCTCAGTCCCAACCCTCCACTGAGCTATCAGCTTGTCCCTTTCTCACTCTCTTTCCCTTTTTCTCTCTGATTGCTAGACTCAATGGGGGCACAGTCTATAATAACCATCTTGATGTTCCTCTCCTCTGCCCAGCCTGACTCCCCAGTGGCTTTCCGCTGAGCTGACTATGACCAGTGCCTCTGGCAGTTCCTCCCCTGGCCTAGGATCCACCTCCATCCTCCCTCATCCCTTTAGATGCCTGCAATACGGTCTGTCAGGTGCTTCCCGATAGCATGTGCTCTGCTCTCTCTCTTCCCTCTCTTCCTTCAATCATCTTTCAGCATGTTCTTTAGAAGATGTTCCTCTTCCCTCTTCATCTTTTTATGAGGATCCCATAACCTTTGGCCATGCACTTTTCCTCCCCCTCCAACATTTTGCTCAATAACTTCATTCCCAGACACCAAATGAACTGCAGATGACCATTTATGCACAACAGCTTGTTCTGTGTACCCTCACTGCTAAAATTTCTATGCAGACTGTCACGTCACTGATTACTGGAACAACTTTTTTTTCTGACCTTGACTGTTGCCCAGTTCAGCATCTGTACCATCCTCTGCAAAATTCACCTTTTCTGTCACATGAGGTAATGACAGCAATCTTTCAAAAGTCATTGAGGTTGTTATCACCCAACCTTCACTCAAACACCTTGTTTTAGAGAATGAGAGAACTTAACAGTGTAGTTCCAGTATTGCTTTGCCAGTTGGCCCCAGTGCAGAGAACAGCATCAGGCACATCCCATTTCTTAGGTCAGGGATAGCCAAGTACCTTGAAGCTGGAGGGATGAACTCTGCCCTACACACCTCAAATCATTAGTCGAGTAAATACGTATGCCTTTTCATAATTATTTTTCTCATCACCAGTCAGAAGGAGAACTTCTGTAAACTCCAGTGCCTTTGCACAGTTGTTGGTTGCAGTGATTATTGGTATGCAGACTCAAAGGTCTGCCATTTTCTTCTTTGGGTCTTTTGCCTTCTTTTGCAAAGATACTTGTAAAGTTCTAAAGATTTTCTCTCTCCTTTAGCTGTTAAGTGAGACAGTTCATTCTGTACTGCAAAGTGCGAATGTTATGTATTGAATCTATTGACATGTAAAAAATTATCAAGCAAACAAACTAAAAAAAGGTTTGGTTCCTGATGAATCAAACCAAAATACAGGCAAGCAGTGACCCTAGCCCAGATCCCCCAAATTCAAGTCCTTGCTCTTTCCCATTTTATGCAAGCCTGGGAACTAAGCATCTATCCACTCTGGTGGCTGGCCTAGACACCAGCCACAGACCCTCTTTCTGTTCCCCTGGTGGATCTCGCAGAGGGTTTTCAGCAAAGTGGCCTGTTTCCACCAGGTGAAGAGTTGATGGTGCCATGACCTAGCTTAATCTTATAATTATAGCTTTTCCTAGGAGATGATAGGACACACAGGTCTGAACCTTCTCAGGCTTGAAGGGGAATTGCTCAAAAGGCAGGAAACCTCCCATTTCTTGGCAAATGGTCCAATCACTAGCAAGTTACTTAAAACAGAACACCATACCTACTTCTTGTCTATTTTAAAAAAATAAATAGTTGTCACGGCTGCATTTTACAAAAAGCCTGTGGGAACGTGCTGCGAGTTTAAGAAAAAGGCATATAAGATCGAGCCCTTTGGAGGACTATAGGCAGAAAAATGAAACTTTTCCAGCTCCCAGCTGGTCTGCTGTGAAGTCTCTGTCCTGCTGAGCCCAGGCAGTCATGCAGATGTGCCGAAGGAGAATTGCAGGCAGTACACAGCCATAGCAGCTCACAACACCCCCGTGCTAGGTAGTGGAGCAGGATTTTCAGGACCTAAACGCCTTCTCAGTCTTGCTCTACTCAGCAAACAAGTATGCTGCACTGCAATAGCCTTCCTTGGCAATGAGTCAGGAGTACTTTTATAGTTATAGCTTCAAGTGTTGCTCCTAGCTGTCAGGGGCATGAATAGAATTTTAAATGTTAATACATATAATTAGAATGTTTTCAGGAGTCGGTATTTTCCTTGTTTAACAGAACTCTACTGACATAATCTCAACACAGAGGACTACGTTCCGCATGGACTACATTCCACGTTGAGTCACAGCAACAAAATCTTGGAAAACACCATTGCTTTTTGGAGATTATGTAAGTTTAGAGAGGGATTTTATTTTCTGTTTCTTAGTAGGTCGCTGATAAATAGTGTCAGCCTCTACTGCAGTCTAATTACATTTGATGCTGAAGAACAACATACAGATTAAAATCAGCTGTCTGATTTAAGAAAGTAAGAATGGTGAAATACAAAACTAGTATAGAGTACTATAATTCAATAATGGGAATTTATCATATTACTGACAATATATGGATTTATATTTTTAACACAGATAACTAGGCTCAACTACACCTTGAAATCTGGCAGTAAAAAATGAAAGAAGTCATTGTTTTAACTGTGTGTCTGCCAGCTTGGAAGTGAAGGAAGACAGCTTCTCTAAATTTGGAACAAAACAATGTTTAGTTTCCATTTGTTGCAGTTACATCTGTTTTTAGGTTGGTGCTGCCTACAGAGGTAGTAGAATGTCTTTGGCTGAATTTGTAACAGGACCTTTTTCAAAGGCAGTTCTTGGGCTTTTCAATGGAATCCATTTCTTTCTCCTTACCTGCTTTGCAAGAAAGTACTAGGGAGAGTTATCCATTCTTCCAGGTTTTCAGACTGCAGAGAAGAAAATATATATGCAGCTCCAATGAGAGCCCTAGCGTCATCTCCGGAACCAGTCTGCATTAACTGTATAGAAGTCAGAGAGGGAATTCACAGAGAGAGTGGAATAAGTTACACAAAAACTCTAAGGACATCAGAAAACCACCCCTGGTAAGCCTTTAGTGTTCAGAAGTCTTTCACGCTGTCAAATGCTCCACATGCATGAGGTTCAGCCTGGCTAAAAATCACCATCACTTATGTGAAAGAAACTTTTTCAACATTCCCCAGGTGTACACAAATATGCTATGGTTATATGCAGCCTAATGTTTTTATGCTGCTAAAAGATGAGTGAATGACTCCTGGTGACTAGAGGCAGAAGGAAGAGTGGAAAGTTTTGTACTGCTTTCCATATGCTGTTATAAGCCATTACATGTGTCAGTATTTCCACTACAAATAATGACTCAGAGCCAAAGGAGGTAACTGCAAAACATAACATCAAAATCAAATTACAAGGAGAACATAATTTGTTTCTGGCTATGGACATAATTGCTATGTTCTGCTTTACTGGGAAGCTCTTTGAATGAAGGCAACTGGACTCTATATTGAGATATATTTACAGCCTTGAGTGAGTTCTGATGTTCATGGATCTTTGACTAAGTTCAGAAAAGCTTCTCCATGTGTTTACTGGACTCTATAAAAATTAGGAAAAAGCCCTTACAGGGTAACAGTATAGTATGGAGGCAATCCTCCTCACTCACAGCCAATGGACACTGGCTTCCACTCTGAGATGAAACCCAATGCCAAGAACAAGAAGTTCCTGTAACTCTGCTAATAGGCGCAATCAGAATGGGACATTATTTTCTGAGGACAAATGAGCTTGAGACTACTGCCAGTCTCCTTACAGTCCTTACGCATTAGTTCTGGTAAAGCTATTCCCACAGCTGAGATCCAAGTTCCCTGGTCCAGTTCAGATCTTCTCATCTGGGCCAAGCTCAGAGCTAAGACCTTGAGCCGGGTTAGCAGGCGGTACGCTGACCCAGCAGAGAAGCTTTGAGTGCTGCATCCAAAAAAGCTCTTTCTGAAAGCACCACAACTCATTCAAACCTGAATTAAAGCTCTTCCTCCTTCCAGGAAGACTTTTATATGCACACACCTACCTCCACGTATTGTTAGGGTTTAGGAATGTTCCAGCTCCTTTCGTTGGGTCTTGTCACCCTGTCACAGTTAATGAATAACAACAAAGGTATGAGGTGCTGAACAAGCTTCAGGAGTGCTGCACAGACCAGACCAGCCCTTGGCTGCCTGGTCGCCTTGTGCTTCCACCGGTGCCTCCTCCCTATTCCCTCTCCCCAGAGCTGGACTAAGCTCTCTGACCAGCCTTTTCACTACGGTTTGCCCCTTTACCCCTTCCCAGCCTCAAGCGGAGCAATCGTCCTGCACAGCAAGCCGTCAGAGCAGAGCTGGTGAACAAACAGGGTTTTACAGGGAATGTATGGGCGGGTGAGTGGGACAGCTATGCTGATGCAGCAAGTTATGTGCTTCAGGCCTCTGATGGAGACGGACAGAGTCCTGTTGTCATCCTGCTCCATCATGGGGTGAAGTTGCTGTCAGGAAGATCCTATGGCCCCTCTCACCTTTCAAATCACATAGAGGGGTGGCTGGGAGTGAAAAAGGGGAGAGGTTCCTGTCCCCAGTCATGCATCTGAAACTGTATGATTCCTTGGCTAAAAGGTCTAATAATACCGAAGTACTAAGCAGAGTTGTGATAATACCACTTTCAACACAGTCAATGATGCTGACGGTATCCCTCTTCACTAATACAGGACTTTCTCAAAGGCTCATCAATCTTTGAGCCAGAAAGAACCATTGATCTTTTAGTCTAAGCCCTGGAACTAGAACTTCACCTAATGTTTTCCATATCAGCCCTGAACTTTGGCTAAATCTCAATCAAGTGTTTCAGAAACACATTCAGACAGGTTTCTTAAACTTCTAGCAATGGGAATAAACCACATCTACTTTGAATTGCTCCAGGAGATAGGCCATGTTCACCATTTAAAATATCTGCATCTTGTTTAAAATCTTGATTTGCCTAGCAAAGATCCCAGTCTTGAGTTCTCGCTATACTTTCTGTTGTTGCATTAAAGAGCTGTTGGCTTTCTGAAACTTTTCCTACATGTAGATATCTGTAGGCAACAAAGAAATCACGCCTGCAACTTGCATAATTTAAGATAATTGTGTTCAGGTTTCTACCTATTTTCCAGACTACAGTTACACGGACAGCCCTGCCTCTCCTCCTACCTGTGCCTTTGCTTATATCTCCACAGGTCACACTAGCTCTTCGGCTAACTGTCTCAATGGAAATGCCTATCCTAATAGTTGTATACCTTTCTCTTAAGATCTTTTCGATGTCACAACATTACAGTATCCTACCTCAAAAGTGGGGCTCACCTTCTTTGTTTCAAAATCCACAGTCTTGAATTCAGGGTTCAAAACCCCAAGACTCAGATCAACCCACTTTACAAAATAATCCAGCTCACTCTGTATGACTAGCCTGTCCCTGTCTGGACTTACTTACCCAGTAGCCTGAGGTCATCTGCAAATTTTGCAAGCAATGATTTTCTAACTTTCTCCCAGTTGATTGATACAGTTACTGAGTAGGAATGGCTTTAATTTATTCACAAGGTATATGTAGTCTCCTGTGAGATAAAGGTGCTGGATCTTAGTCAAAGAAAAAACATAGAAGTAACTCTGCTGGTGTTTTCTCTTTCCTCATTGAGAATGTCTTTTCCAGTTATTCTTGCCAGACTTTTTATCTTGAGCCCAAATTGCAATAGAACTAATCCGCAAAATTTGGTAGTTTGGGAACAGTGTCTGAAATAAGATGGGTTAACAAGGTTGTTCACCTCGCAGGCTAGTCAGGGTATTTTTCTATCACTGCTGAGTTTTCATTTGATAAGACAAAGCACGTTTACAGAGATGATTTGCAGGAAGAGAGACTGAAATCTACCTATAATCCAAACCAGCATTGTGGTATTCGGTGTGCAAAAGAGAGGAGCAACACACGAGAAAGCACACCCTTTGGCTTTTACTCTGCACAGACTGTCCCATGCAGACACTTCTGACAACACAACACTTTACCCAGTCCCTCCACCCCGTGTGTACTTAATTTCAAAGTTGATTGTTCAAGCAGGATTATTTTAATGTCTGTGGTCCCAAGCAGAGGTCCTGATAAGACTTTCACAAGCCTAAAGAGGGAAATATACAGGCAAATTCAGGGTCAGCTAATCTGCCTTTGTCATTTTTACTGCTGTACTCGGGTAGTAAACAGGGAGCTTGAGAACCAGCTGAGCAGATCAAATAGTTCAGCTCCAGAGGTGACCAGTGATTGTCACCTTTCAGTCCCAGACTCGCACAGCCAACCATGCTGCCCATCGAAGATCCCCAAAAGTGGTCAGCCCTTGAAAACCCACTCTTTCAGTCCACCACTCTGCACTTTTGTCCATGGGGCAAGCCAGCCTCTATTGGGTTATCTTGGAAATAAAACAGGAGCGCCTACGACAAGCATGGCAATGATTCAGGCACGCTGATGCAGAAACACACGGTTCTTTCCTGAAGGGAGAAAACAGACTCCAAGCTTGTAAAAGAAGCAAGCTGCTTCTCTCATGGGCTTGCAAAAAAAGAAATAGGGGAAACAAAAGATGTTCAGTGCCATTAAGGGATAAATCATGAGGCCCTTTTTTTTTGTGCTGGAAGAATATACTCTGTACCGTACAGCAGAATTACAGTACACTACTATTAACCATGGACTTAAATCTGCTAGTCCATCAAAAACCAGCATGGTTCTGTGTTTTATTCCCCTTCCCTGAGCTGAAAGTATTCAAAACATTTTCTTTCCCCCCTGCCCCAGTTTTGCATAAATATTCACAAATGACCTAAGGAAAAATAAGAAAAGTTATAGGAATGTTTTAAGTACATAAAATAGTGAAATGAATACTTGCAGTGAGTGGCAGGGCGGTTAGAATGAAGATGGAACACAGAAATTATTAGAATACGGGCAAATAGAAGGAAATAATTATGATTAAACAGTAAAAAGGACTCCCAGTAGCACACATAGTAATAAAACCATCTATAGATTTTAAGAAAACATTCCCTGACCTTAATTTAAGGCATCTATCATTTTGTGGGTGCAAAATTTGGAATCTCTGCGGCAAAACCTTAAGGGGGCAGAGTTCAATCTCTTTCTAGTTGAATGAGGTGTCAAAGTACCGCACAGTCTTGTAATAAGCTGCTGGGAAAGCAGAAAAAACATCACAAGCTTTCTCTTTTCCAAGAGAAAGAATGGTTCATTCATGGTTGGTAGCTCTCTGTTTTGAAATCCTATATTTAAAGTAAATTATCAATATACATTTTCTTTGTCTTGCATTTCTGCCATCCTGGCATTTATTATAGATTTGTGTTTGGAGTGAAAAGGGGGTGTTGCATATTTTTATGATTATTTTGTCATTTTACACAGTCTTGCCTCTCTGATAGGTGATAGCTCTGGTCTTTTGTAGTCTTATGTTGCTATCCCACCTCCATCCAGACAGTGCTGGAAAATTGCTATGTTGTACGTGAGAAAGAGGGTTAAATCTACACACCACCTTACAGAGCAGGATATAAAATTTACCATCTGGAGTACAGACCAGTTACTAGGACCACTAGCTGTTCCAAAGGTAAAGCATATAGCTTCACCCTTGGCACACATCCCTCCATTTCTTCTAGACATCATTTTTTTTTACAAATCAGAGTGGGAATCGTGGGAACCCCATTTGTACATCAAGCATAGGATTTAGCCAGCCAACCTCACCTTCCTTGCTTAACTTTGAGAAATCACCACTGGTTAAGAGTACACTGCCTCATTTTTGCACAGAGATATGGCAGTAGCTGTTTAAGATCTCCCTCCGAAACGACTCAGTTTCCAGTATGAGTTTCTTTCTCAAAGGTGGTGTAGTAATTGCAAGCGTCAAAGGGTTGAGCCGACACAGAAAAAAATTCATTAAGTAATTTTTCCATTTATTAATGTGTCATAGATGAGAACAGCAGTAACCCATTCGCTGCATACTATAAAGCTGAGACACTCTTCTCTCAACTACTTTGCTGCAAAAAGGTTGAAAGCAAGGTAAAGAAAGAAATCCATACTAACAGAGAATTATTTTAACCAGAGATTGTAGAACAAAACAAAATGCCAGATAAACCAAGTCTTATTCATCTATAAGGGCCATAGTTATGCCATTAGCTTTTCCTCAGTACATTTTGTTCTGGACAATGGGGAGTTCCACATAAAAAATCAATGGTTCAATCCGGCCCTATAAACACCAGGTAGCGCAGCTGTCTACAGCATTCTGGCAGATTCAGGACAAGATGGATGAGATTTTCTCCTTGAAATTTGCTCTCAGAAAGTAGAAAAATAACTGAGGGGTGGCATACTAAAAAGAGCATAGTCTTAAAAAAATAAAAATTCTCTAGGATGATTAGAGAAGTCAAGTAAATTGTTTACTTTTCCCTAGTGCAAACTGATAGCCGCTTCCCAGGGTAATTTGTATCATCCAAGCCAAAAGAATCATCAAGTAAAGCAGCAACTGTGACGAACATAACCTCCACAGCACAGATGTGCTGCCTCATGATAACACACCACTAAGGCAGCAATTTGCGAGCAAATGTCAACCCTTTGGCTTCCACGCTAGAGGAGGTAGCAGCGGCTCTTCCGAAGGAACCGAGGCAGATCATCATATGAGCAGGTATAGACTGCGGGGTGGAAAAGAGAGATGACGGCACTGATTTGAGTGTTGAAGCAGCGACTATCATTCCGCTCTTCCTGAAAAGTGGAAACCCACGAAGAAGTCACTGAGTGCTCTAGGGGCACTGTGAGAGCTCTGGACATCCCATTGTCTCGCGAGTCCCCTGCGTGACATCCTTCGATTCGGTAAATGTCATTATATTAACAACAAGACGCAGGAAATGTTCGGTCTCGGCCAAACTCCCATTTAGGTGGAAGAGAGGGTGATGACCCCAGCTCTTGCCTTGGTCAGGCAGATAACAAAGTGGTAACTACTGTGATTGACTTATCAAACCTTCCCAGAGAGAAGTGCTTTTTAAACTGTGATCCTTCCCTTACAGCATATAGGTGATAGGTGGTCCTCTGCCTGTTACATCCTCATTGTCTGAGATGTTCTATACAATTGCTTCTGACCTACATATATACAGGCAATGGATTACAACTCTGTAGCCACTCTCACCCTTCTATTTCTGTTTAATGGTTAAGCATTTAATATAGTACTTTTCCAATTTAATTTAGAAAAAAAAAAAGGAGAGAAAGAAAAAAGTTACTGTTGTTCAAACTCTATAGCATATTACTGCATTATTTATGTGCTCACAGCAAACTGCAGATTCATTTATAAATGTCACGCACAATGGCATCTTTCAAATATTACAAAACTTCAAGATATGACTCACAATAGAGTCATGGCTGGTAGACGTAAGAGAAATGCTTAAATGCCTTCTCTTGTGCTCAGAAACCTGCCACGGTCATGGTGCGCTGTGCCCCAGCAATGTCATATAGTTTGCAGCCAAAGAGGAGGGCTGCAGAGCGCCTGAAACAGCAACTGTACTCTTTTCTCATTCTGGGTGACAGAAGGGGAGTCATCCAAAACAGCATCGCCCTCCAGGCTGGTGTACGCAGAGGTCAATCCAAAATGCACGAACTTAGGGCCATGGCATCCTTTAATTTGGCCATGTCGGTCACTCACTTGGGTACTCCATGGACATATTGCCCAAAATCTGTTGTGAATCAAAACCATATGTAGTTTAGATGTCCCTGCGAATTTTGTGCATGGGAGGATTAACTAAGAAGTGCAAGATTTGACCCTTTATGGGGTAATGGAGAGTAGCAGAGATGAGTCACCCTGTAAAGAACGGATAAAACTCCGCATTCAAGGTTACCATAATGAAATTACAGTGTACAGTTGAAAAGTAATCAGAAGGCCACTCCAATGCTCATTTGGCACAAGACACTCTCTTATCAAAAGAATCAAACTTTGAGAGCCCTAAATGGACTTCTCACATTTCTGTGCAGTTCCAGTTTAATCCTCTAAATTGCTCATGCTTGTCCCACAATGGCAAATGTAATCAAATAGATTAAGTTTATTCTCTAATGTAATTTACCAGAAGCCAAGTTCCATAACGGCTTCTGTGCTACAGGATTATCCAAGTACACAGAGTATCTTCAGAATCTGCCTGTGACTTTGAGCTACTGTCTTGATGTTAAAAAGGGATAAAGGAAATTCATACTGACTTGTCAATTAAATAAGAAATGGCACAAAATACCTAATGCCTGCTCATCTATGGAAGCCTTTTACTAGACAATATGAATACATATGTAGGTGTACAGAGGCAGAAAATACATGGGTGGCTGGGAATTTTTTTACAAGAGGCAATTCAGTACTATGTAAATTCAACCTCCTAAAAGTCCTCATTTCTCACGGTGCAAACATCGGAATTGCGCTACCACAGATAACTATTGACACATTATCACGCGGGTTTTAGATTCAGGCTAAGCTATTTAGATGTACTTTCCTACCACCTGCTGATATGCTCTATGCTATTCAAGGCACTGTCCACAGCAGAAGACCACACTTGCCGCAGTTGAACACATTGCTTACGCTTCACATCCAGCCTTAACAAGTCACGGTGAGTTTTCAAGTTATCTGAAGACAGCGTTATGGACAGTATGATCCATCTGCACAGGACCCTGATATGATAAAAATGAAATGCTCTCTATACCAGGAGACTAAGGAATTGCTCTGGCTTCTACCTTGCTCCTCAGTACCATGAACATATGTATGGAGCAGTAACATCTACATCTAAGCTCCTCTCCCTCCACAGCCAGTGGAAAGAAACAGAAGCGGTCTCATCTCATCTTAGAGACATCTCCTCAGGCTTTTCTCAGAGGTGAGCAATGTTCAGCAAGAGGTTGGATTAGCTGACATCCAGAAGTCCCTTCCAACCCAAATTTTCCTATGATTCCATCTAAAACCCAAATGTTTATTTCTTACCACCAAGCATTTTGCTCCAGAAATGCATAGAGACCTACTGCAGCTCCACAGCCAGCACTAATGAAAAATGTCATGTCCTGATGAGAAAATGAGATAAAATCTTTTTTTTTCCTGCTAGTAGGAGGCAATATATCGGAAGGCATTAAGTCTCTCACAGTGGTCAAGAGTTTAATTGCTCCATCTACTGTGGGACACCGCACACAAAAACACCTAGTTCTGCAGAAGGCTTCCTATGTTGTGGCACTACAGTAAGTGCCTTCATTGTGAAGGCTATTACAAAAAAAGGCAAATTCCCTTTTCAAGTGAATATTAATTCAGTAATGTTTGACTTCTGGTTTAGGTAGTAGTTCTGCATCCAGCTATGAAAAGAATAAGATTACTGTTACTTTAAAAAGCCATACAATTCCTTTTTACTAGCGACTAGGTATCTGCGTGTTTATGCCTCAGCTTAGCATTGGTTATCAAGTTGTTCCCCAAAACCTGTTTATACAAAGAAATGGGTTGGGTTTTTTTTTTCAGTAAAGCTGCTTTGACTTTCCATGCTGGCATTTAATTCCAGCAAAACAACACTTCATTTTCACTGGTGTCTGTTTGTAAGGATGGCAATGAAACAAACAATTTGGTGTTGGACTTGAGTCACAAATGTTTCAAATGCAAATGCATCTTCCCCCTGTGACTTTCTTGTCTGGAGAAAAGAAGTCTTGGGGGAAACCTAATAGCAACCTTCCAATAGCTAAGTGAAGAAAACCGAGAAGACAGAGTCAGGCTCTTTAACGAGGTGCATGGTGGGAGAACAATGGACAGTAGTCACAAACAGAAACAGGGGAGGATTCAAATGGATATAAGGAAAAAAAATATTTCATTACGAGGAAAACTAGCATTGGGACAGGATGCCCAGTGAGACCGTGGAGTTTCCAGCTTTGGCGGCTCCTGAGATCCAACCTTAGACAAAGTTCTGAGCAACTCCATCTGAATTTAGTATTGATCCTGTTTTGAGCAGGAGGTTGACCTGGAGACTGCCTGAGATCTCCAACCAGAATGACTCTGTGACTCTACAGTCACACACCTTAGATCACATTTCAAAAAAAAAAAATCCTCATTATATAAACCCCAACCAACTACAACACTTCTAGCTTTTGGTCTCCACAGAATACAATGTATGAGTGCCCTGATGACAAATAGGTCTTGAAATTCCCACACAGGTAGAAGTGTTTTCTGGCTGACCAATAGCTAAACCCCATGTATTCCCTTTCTCTGTTAGCAGAATTGCTCTTATGAAGGATACAAAATGAGTCACAGGAATTTATTACTATATTTATAAACATGTTATCTCTTTTTTCTGCTAAGAGGAAGAAGAAAACTATTGCTTCCACAATGAAATTGCTCTTCCTTGAAAGGGAAAATCCCGTATAAAGACTGCTCTGGAACCCAGTTAACCTGATGATACAAATGCCTTCACTCCACGAGTAAATGCCTAAAGGAGAGCAGCAGACTTTCTGCTGCTTTTATTGATTTTGGGCTTTGCCATGCACTGTCTGGCTTACACAGAGGCAGCTTTTTACTTTATCTTTTCTCTGTGCTAATCTAGTGGAAGCCATTGGACAAATTAGAACTGAGCTCCTTAAGATTAAGATTCATAGTTATGGGCTTTGTCAGTGTCTTTAAGTAATTTAATAAAGCAGTGTATCTGTCAGCTTGAACAGACACTGTTCAGATAAGGAAAGTTCAGCTTTTGAAGAGGCACCAGACTAATTTCTCCAGCAAGACCACATGTTGCGTAGAAAAAAAGAAAGTAAAATTCATAAATGTTTCAGGAAGTCAAAATTACAGAAGAGATATGAGAAGACGTTACTGTGAGGGAAGTTTATTTTCTATTCTATTTCTTTAAAAAGGAATCAGTCCTGGTAATTGAAAGATATATTTCCTTTTTTTCTTTAGGTTTTGGGTTTGGGGTTTTGGGGAGGGGGGGGGGTTGATCTATCTCTTCCACTTACCTGAAAGCACACAGTATATTTTCTTTGTGTTGCTTTACTGGGAGCAGAGCGGAAAGGAGGATAGATGGAGCAGCTGCACCAGCCCTCAGCTTAGCTCACGGGAAGCTTCGCTACACCAAGCCTGGTCCAAGGACAGAGTCATACCTTGGAGGCCCAGCATTCCAATAGTGGGATTTTGACCTTTCCCACCTTCCACCCCTTTGGTAAGGAACAATACAGAAAATTTTGTCAAAGATCTATGGAAAGATGCCTGCTCACATGCACAGCTGCCTCCTGGTTAATCAAGATTCTGGTTTCATTATGTCAACCCTGTTGGTTCAGAAAACTAAACGCTTACTCTAAAAAATTTCCATATTAACACAGTTATTATGGGCCCTGCAAAGAAAGCGTTTAAGTCAAAATAGGGGTTGGAAACAAAACTAACCATAGCTTGTGGGCAAAGGCTTTGTAAATGCATCAGTAATCACTTAAACCCCTCACGTGGCACAACCATTTCAGTGCGTTCAGATGGCTGACACATTTAAAGCAATCAAAAGTTTTGACTGATTAGGCTGCTTATCCACAGTTATCTAAGGTATTTTGTAGATTAATGAAGGGGAAAAACAAATGACACTGTGTTAGACAACTAATTCCTTGCATTTTCAGTGCCAGGTGGTGAAGTTTCCAAATATTTTATACTTGCGTTTTGTTTTACACGCTCTTCTGAACAACCATGCCTGTGCCTCTCCACCCAGGGAGCCAGGAAAGCTCATGGCTCAGAGTCCAGGAATTATCAGCCTTTTACCTTGGTACCTCTAGTTTTAGTCTTTATAAATCAGAAATAATAATGCCACAGTTTTTTCTGAAACTTTTTTAATATTATGGGCCTTATCTACAGGCAAGTAATTCTACAGGCGATGTACTCTACTCTGGCCCCGCTGAAGTCAACGGCAAAATGCCTATTTATTTCAGAGGGAGCAGATTTTTCACTTACTGACTTGAACAACGGATCAGGACCTGTTGTTAAGCCAAAATTTAACAATTATTACTGTTTTAAACTTGGTATTTACTTCAAGCACAAAACCTCTTGTCATGTTGGTCCTATTTCAGCAATGGATAAGCACAGGCCTAACACCTAAGTTCGTTGGCAGAGTCTATTATTTCAGACGGGTCTGTTCACAAGCTGTAGGTGAGTGTTGGTGTAGCACACCACCACACGTATATCCTAGAGCAGCTGTAGTGGGCAGCAGCGTGTTTTCTTGAACTGACGTATTAAAGTTGCATGCATTCAGTTGTTGCTTCCATTAAACCCTAAGAAAATAGCTTTTCTAGAAAATTTTGCCAAATATTTAATGTCTTTCTAGACTATGATGTAGTTTCAGCACCAGTGCACAGCAAAACTCTTTCAGCAATTAAAAGGAACTTGCATAATCACTGAATAAGTATTATTATATTCTTTTATATAGTTCCATAAAGGAAGGTTCCAAGGTTCCATAAAGTTCTGGTCACGTCACACAACTTTGTTTTAGACAAATGAAAGTTCACCGTTCTGATTTTAACAAAGTATGGCATTTAGTGACTTGCTGTAAATGAAAACGAGTTTGCTCAGTCAGGCAAGAACAAATATAAAGAATAAGAGGGCCCAGCATTTATCACCGTGAGAAATTTTATACTTGATAAAAACTATTTTGATAATGATACATTGTGCTAATTTAATTATTAATTATTCCCTCTTCCTTTTACAGGGAGGAAATATCAGCTTTCTGGCAATCAGCAGAGAAATAATAAATTGTGGCAATAATTCTAACAGGAAGAACACACTTAAAATCTTGGCCAGCATTTCTAAGCCTGGATATCTACAACTGGACTGACAAAGTCATACCAGACACCTCTGCAGAGATTCAAGAAGAACCTGTACTTCCTCTTTACTCCATCGGCTTTTGGCAACAAATCAGCATGCTTGAAAATTAGGCCTTTTGTATGCAAGTATCATCTCAGGACAGATATAAATGATTTTAGGATTTTAGGAATATGGTCATATCAAGCATTATCAGGTTTTTTCTTCTCCTGTCACTGGAAGACAAGCTCCTGTCTGGACAACCCCAAGGTTTCTGCAACAGGTATATGCTGCAGGTCTTTGGAGTCTTGGATGACATGTTGGTTGTTGACCCTTGGGAGATGCGCTAGATATGCTACAATTCTTCAGACCAGAATATGGACCCCTGGGAGGAGGGAGTCAGATGGGCCAAAAAGCCACAAAAAGCATGGAAAAAAAGAATACCAACAGTTATTTCCTATTTCTTGCAACAAAAGAACTATGAAATCTCATTAAATGTTCAAACACGAGGTTTTAAACCAAGAGATTGGTTACCTTTTGGCACAGTACATAAATGTATTTTGAATACCATAGAAGCTTAAAGTGGGATCAAAAATGGTCGAATCAATTCAGGGAAGATTAGTTCACTGGGAGATTTTAAATGTAAACAACCTTCAGGCCAAGAAGTCCCACTACTACCTGTGCTCAGAATCTGGAAGAGCATACTACAAGAAAGCTTGCTATTTCCCATCGTATTTTCCTAAGCATTAGCGACTGAATATGATGGTGGAGATTGAATAATGGGTTTTTAGTCTGACCCAATTCTTTTACACAATCTTGAGATCAAGAGAGGAAAAAAGGGAAAAATTATTAAACCGATAAAACTGCTGGTAGTCTCAGCCTCCAATGCTCAGTGACTTTCTCACTGCCCTGAACTTTGTCCTGATTTGTAGACACTATTTTTTTTATCTGAAATTTTACAAAATGTTTCAGAATTAAGTGCAATTACTTTAAAAGGATCGATAATGTTGTAAGACATCTCAGAGTGCAGAGTGTCCCTAAAATAAATTTGTAACTTCTTTTTTTGGAGGGAAAGAGGTTTGGAATAGGGTTGTATGTATGTTCAGAAAATATTAAAGATGTCCCTGAATCAGATTAAGTGCTCTTTGGGTCCTAATATCTTGGCATCCTGCCAGATAGCAATCTTAGTGATTGAGTCATCCTATATAGGAAGACTTTCTTCAGATAATGCCCAAGTGAGTCATGAGATCTAATTCCGTTAAAAAGAGTCATGAGGCCCAAAATCTTAATTACATTTATGCTACTAAGCAGAGGAATGCTTAATGGAAGAGGACAAGAATAACTCATTTTGAGCCCCTTCCAATGGAACCAGAATAGAAATAGCATTGCCCACGCCTGAATGTATGAATTTGTCTCTGTGCAGCCTTCCAGTTACAAGCTCCTCCGTAAACGCTAGAACGGTCACGATACCATTAGTGAGATTAGAAATGTGGGTGAGGGGTGTGGAAGATGCTAGAAGTGACGGTCTGGCCCTTTCCAGAGATTGTAACCTCTGCCTATCTCACCCTGATAAGTTCGCATGACAAGATAAAACAATTTAATGACTACTAAGTCTGGATAAACATAGACTCAGGCACCCCTTCCATTATTCATACAGACAGAATGCACATTTTCCTGTACTAACCACAGAGTGGACTTGTTTTCTGTGTTAGCTTGTGTCCCAGTTTCAGCTGGGATAGAGATAATTTTCTTCCTAGTAGCTGCTATAGTGCTATGTTTCGGGTTCAGTATGAGAAGAATGTTGATAACACACTGCTGTTTTCAGTTGTTGCTCAGTAGGGTTTAGACTTTGTCTAAACAGGTATTCGGAGATTGGTATTTTTTGAAGTCAAAATAAAAAATACCTGTCCAAAGACTTTTGCAAGCTTTTCTACTATGGCCCATGAGCAGCCAGAGCTCACCGGGTATTCTCCTGGAGCACAGCTTTCGGTGACATGCCAGCCAAATGACGGCAGCATTAGTAGTTCCCTTGGAAAGTAATGACATGAGGGACAAAGGTTCAGTTAGCACTTCCATTAGTCACGAAGTGACTGTTTTAATCTCTAAACTCCTCAACTACAATGTTTAACATAATTTCTTTGCTGCTTGTTTCTGCAACTAATTAAAAAACAGTCATCATTAAAATTGGATAAAGCATATTTAATTTACTACTTTGCACCTTGTCTTGACTGAAAAGGAGGTTTAATGCCTTGACATAACTAAACTGGTTGTAAGTTCCAGACTGCCGAAGCAAGCCTCCTATAACAAGATGATCTGTCTTGAAGTCATTTTTGTCTTGACAGTTGCAGACAATTAGTTCATCAAGTCTAGCATAAAAATGCCCTATTTTCTTCCCAAACGAATCCTAATCTTGTAATCCAGGGAAAAAAATGAAGCGTGAAAAGGTAACACTTCAAGCAGTGAATTTAAAAAGGCTTCAAGTTACAGTGTCTAATTTGTTTCAAAGCAATTAAATTGGAAGAAAACACAACAAATAATGAAATAGAGAGTGTTACTTAAGTAAGTCATTGATATCGTCTTAAAAATCATCTTTAGCAACTAATTATTTACCAAAACTTCCTTCAAACCATGTTTAAGTTTTACATACCACTCTGGAAAGCATGCACAGATCCATGTTTTATTTTCATTGGGCCTTCTGATATTGAGAAGACAATCACACCGAGCCACAGGCATCCCAAGCTGAGACTGCGAACAGAGAGGGGCAGGAGGAATGACAGTCTTCAACATGTTTGGTCTCCCATGTGCCTAAAAAATATATCTTGCAAGAGTCATGCAGGATGATTTGCCCACCTTGCCAAAGACAGCCTGCAGCAGAGCCAGCTACGGAGCCTGTTTCCCTCAGTCTTGCTCCAGTATTTTAATAGCATCCTTCTGCTCCAGTTTTTGCACAATCACAGTTTACTATTTCTGAAAAAACAACGGCATGTGGATGCAAAAATCAAACCAAATCACAGGTTATACTGATATGAACAGAGATGTCTGCCTTTGTTCCAGCAATGGGTTATAACTTCCTCTTCACTTGTTATCCAAAAGCACGCTTCCCGCATGCTTATAGAAATGAGAGCAACATAAAAGCAAAGAGTAATTCAAACTACTGATGTAAAGAGCTCTCTCCATTTATTGGTACTTGATCACTTGATACTTATTTGTATAGCTGACTGTAACCTAACAAGGATAAAAATAAACAAAAGAATATATTTGCCTGAGGATGCCTGAAAGCATCTGTTACCTCATGTACTTAATTACAGTCATTTGAAAAAATACAGAAATACTTAAGAATATTTCCACACTATTGTACTTCTCAAATAGCTGGACTAGATTGTCAGTTCTGTCTTTTCAGATGGATATTTTAGTGGCATAGAGAGGTCAGAAAGCCAGAACATTAATCCCCTTTTACACAACAAAACGATAGTAAATTCAATCTAAAAACCTTAAGAACAGTACACAAACTCTACCCTCACTTGGGTTATTCACTGTGCTCCTGCCAAAATGGTGAGCTTTGTTGCACTCTTCTACCGTGACTTTTGCAGGACATCGGAGCAGTGACAGAATACCTGCCACAACCACAGCCACAACGTGCTTAAAAAGCAAGGTAGGGCCAGCAGCTGAAAATTTGAGTAAGCATCCTACAGAAATACAATACTAAAGCTCCAGTTCTGTTTTGTTCTTTCCTCCAACACGGTGCTTGCGGAACAGTATATCATCCTAATGAATTCATCAGATAAATGGGCATTAGTTAATCAAAGTACAACCCAATCCTTACAGCAGTTGACAGGAAAAAAAGTAACAAGAATGCGAAGGGCTTAAAGATTAACAATAAAAAATTGAATTAAAAGGCTTGTAAGAAAAATCTCTCTAAGCAATCTTCACTTTGGTCTGCTCCAGCAAATTCATTTTTTAAAACTAGCTATTAAAATATAAAACACCCTGTGAAATATTTTCATTGTCTCCTCACAGCCCCTTTCTGAATTTGTGCCAGCAGAGCTATTAGCAGTGATTGAAGGTGAGACAGCCAAGATGAAATTCTCCAGAGAACAAGACGAGAGACACCTTTCTGCCCTCAACCCATCAACTATAATGAATGATAGGCACAGCGCATGACAGGGACTGAAATAAGAGACTGTGACAAAGACAGGCTCAGGAGTGCTTCAAAATAATTCATTCAGTTGCATTTGGCAGCAGCAGGTCATAATATTTTTTGTGTAGCTATGCTGTCAGTGCAAAAAAATAAAATACAGAAGGGCATTTGCATGCTGATTCCATTTCAGTCAGAAAGAAAGACATAGGGAGTTAATCAAATGTTTAAGTTGAATTCTGCTTCCCGTTGCCCGTAAGCACACAGAGCAGTACGAGACGGCCGCATGAGGCTGAACAGGGAGCAAGGCCTAATTAGCGATGTATTGATTACAGCTACTTCTTCTCCTCTCTCCCTCACGTGATGCTTCATGCTAGAAAAACCCAAGGCTTTATTCGTCGGCTGTGTTTGGGGTCTTTAATTGTCTCCCAGCTGAAAGAAGAGTTGGAAACACGGCATCGCCCTTCAGGAGAGGAAAGGGAACGGGGAGAAACTCGGAGAGAGATCAAGTCCCGAGGTGGAAATCAGCCTCCTAGAAGCAAAACTGCAAGCCCAGCTGCCATCCCACGGCTGCCACTTCGCCTCACAGACAGTGACTCTCCGTCCGTGCTTTCCCTGGTTTTTGGTTTCCCCAAAACCAAAGCCCCCAGGAGCCCCCGTGTCCCCGCAGGCTCCAGGCCCGGCCACTCGGCACAGGGCAGGGCTCCCTCCATCAGCGCGTAGGCCCAGCCTGAATTCAAAAACCCCCATTTAACGTGGTTGGAAGAGGAATTTTGCAGGGGGCCGCCGTGAGGGACGGGGGGGAGAAAGTATCAAGCATGTTCAAAAGAAATTAGATCCATAAATGGACCCTGAAAGCAGGGGTGGGCTCTAACATCCCTAACACAGCCAGGAGCCCGAGGAGAGGGGACTGCGGGAGACCAGGCTCCCAGCCCAAGCCCGGGGCCCCACGACCCCTGTCAATCCTAGCAGGATGTTTCCTATGTTCTTTGGGTTCCTCTCCCTCTGTCTCCGATGGATTTGAGCTAACAGGAACGAACCAAAAGTTCCCATTTCATGATGCTCGGTGCAGATGCTACACAAAGTCCCTGCAGTTTAACTACAGTAACCAAAGCATTCATCTAGGATATGGGGAAAAAAAATATCATTTATTCAATGATGTAAACAGGTTCGAACTTTCATTCCTCACTCCTTGCTCATCACTAATGTAGAAACCATTCCAGAAGACACACAACTTTACCTGCTCCTCCTCTGGAAACACCAGCACAGAGAAATGAAGCAAGCATTGTGCTGGAGTTAAACAGAGCACTCCCCCTACTTTGAGGCTTGCTTAGGCATATTTTGATATTATAACAAACAGCCTTTATGCAAGAAGTACAAAATATTTTTGCAGCAGGGACTGGTACAGCCGGTGGGGTATGCAGGGACTTTCCTTAAAGATGGAAAATGCGGCTTTGAATTCCCACCAGACAAGAGAGGGGATTGAACTTCTGTCCATCACGTTACAGATGACTGCGCTGAACATGGAGGAGGAGGAAAGACCCTTCCTCTGATGGCATTATACAACCATGACCCCTTGCTCTGCTTAGAATAAAAATGAGCGCGGCCACTTATTTTCAGGAGTTTTTTTCAAGAAGTCCCCAGAGGAGAAAGGCACTTTTTCGAGGCGGAGGACGGGCTGGCTCGGCAGGCTGTTTGCCATTCTCCTCTGTCTGGGTTTGCTCAGGATTGCTGTCCTCTGCACGGAGGTCGTCACCATTCAAACCGACTGCTGGTCACCATTTTAGGAGCTCAGCACCTAGTGCTCTCCCAGGACGTGGTCCCCAGTCCAAGCTGTGACCTCCTCATAGTGACGGCTAACAGCAAATCCTTCCCTCAGCACAGTAACACACTGACTGGGACAATCTGCAACCTCCTTGCTTTGTGCTAGGTAAAAAGGTAAATTATGATGAACTACAACAGGCAACTTGTTAGCTTTTTTAGCATGTTCAATTCTGTCTAGGAATTTGAACTGTATTTCCTACACAGTCTGCTACCAAAAAGCACTAATGAATTTGAGCTAATAGAACAAAATCACATAAATACAAAAATATGGCAAGTTTGGCTTCACAATGTATGCATACAAAAAGATTTGGATATTTTCCAGGCAAAAATGTAAAAAAAAAAAGCAAGTAGTAAATATGCTTCAAGAAAACTAATTTCAATATTTTAAATGAGGTTATTCAAGCCTGAAAGAAAACCCCAACATGCCAGTGAGATACTTACCTTTGGCTTTCAATGTGCCTGCATGGGATGACACATAGAATTTCTAACAAATGCATATTTATTAGTAAATGCCAATGTTTACCTGTCAGCTACAATTGCCAAATCTCACCACTGGCTTTAGTGGGAGACACAGTATGAATGTCAGCAGGAGTTCATACTGACGTACGTCTGTAGAAACAGGATAGCTCTCTTATTTTATTTGTTTCATATAATCAGCTGAGGAAAACTGAAAAGGCACAACAGAAATGTTACTGCTGGTGGCCAGTTAGCTGGGAAATGGTGTACAGAGACAGCATTTCTCCTCTGGCATGGGGATACTGTGAGGGGTTTGACTCGTGGTTTTGATGTGGATGGGGAAAATTCGGTATGTGCTTTCCCCGTACTGAAACCAATGAATGAGAAAAGATAAGTGGTCACCAGACATTATGTGATGAGTATTTGAACTCTCCAAGGCTTCTGCAAACCACAAATTCCTTAGGTTCACTCTTTGGTAAGAAAAAGTACTCCTCAGGCTTTGACTTACTAGAAATTTGACACTTTAGACACACTTGAAAAGGGAATTTGAAACCTTCTTATAATTATGCTTCAAACTAAGCATTGTGTAGGGTATACAGCCCCATCCACAAGCAGGTCTGCCTTCTTTAGTTTGATTTGAAGTAAATGTAATCCAAAAACTGAATACTGAGAAACTAAACAGCAAAAGCATATGTTTAGTTTGGGATCAGAGTGTTATTCCTCCTCAGGTACTTGTTGAGCCTCTGTCTGTGCTCTGTCCAGGAAACAGTGAAGAGCTGCAATGGATAATTAGGACAGTGGAAAATATTCATAGCTGACAATTTTGCATTCTTACGATGACTGAGTAAGAGTCAGTTCAGAAATGCACAGGTGTCTGGAATAAAATAAGTCTGTCCTACACAGCAGGAAGCACATTCTCCTACCACTGTACTATCAATTCTCACAACTGATTCACAGTCATTCACATTAACCGCTGTTTTTTCACAGTAGCCATGAAAGCTGAAGTCGTGTCAGCCTGTAAATAAAGAGTAAAGAAAGACCTGGCTCCACTGAAGTCAGTAGCAAAATCTGTGTTACTTTTATAAGGTTTCCCAGTAAAGAAATAAAGGCATCAAAAAGAGACTATCAGTTAACTGGAGTACAAATATTCCTATTGGAAAACTGATTAGGTGAGTGCAGTGAGGATGGATTACAAAGCCTGATTTAAAAATAAATGTGGTCATCATTTGGTGACAGCAGGAAGCAGCTGACTTTTTTTTTTTGCTAACATTTTGCGCCCATAACAGAAACCCAGTTAGGTCTAAATCATGCCAGTGTTTAAGCATTAGAAATTTGCCTGCAGTACCTCCTGTGAGAAGGTGACTGGCTCCGCTCCGTTCCCCCAGCTGAGCCAGGGTTTGGCATCCCGTGCAGCTGCATGCAAGAGACAAACTGCTCCAGACTGAAAGAAACCTCCAGGGATGCTCTAATTTGTAAGTCATGGAAACACAATAACTACCCGATTTTCCTTTCTGAGACAGATATTTACTTTCCAAAAGACAGATAGCTATTTCCATTTTACAAGAAATTACTAATCCAGCTCTTCTTTGTTAGTGATTCTAACTGAAGAGCAGAGTATATGGCAACTCGCTGCCTACCTCCTTTCAGAAGTGGATAAACTCCTTACTGCTACATGTCTGGAAGCAAATATAAGGCACTCTCAGGAGAAGCTAACTTTCATACTGTCTAAAGCACAGCCTGGTTCAGTAGAAAGTAAAACCAGAAAGCACCAGTACTACCCAGTAGGTTAGGCTTTGTCCTATTTTTAATGAAATTATTAACATAGGAAACAACAGAAATAAAATGGCTGCAACCTCAGGAAGGAAAAAGAATGCTTAATAGTCTCAGACTAATTCATGCCAGATTAGTATTATGACCCAGTAATCAAATAGGGTATATGAAATATCACAGCTGCATTTTATGAGGTTGGAATCCAATGCCTTTCAATCAAATAATAAGTTTTCAGCCAACCAATAAACCATAATGATTTTATGTCATTCTGGTCTTAAACTTCAGTTCAGCATAGATTGCCTCAAAAGAGGGATGAGGACTTTACCTGAAAAGCTCATCCTGAACCTGCTTATCAAACTTGTTTGAAACCATGCATAAGCTCAAAACCAGAGGAGTCCCTGCCTTGGCTGGGAACAAGTGGCACAGGCTGCCTGGGCTCACAGGGGCTCCTAATTCATCAGTGAAGGTGGGTAGGACATGACTATGTAGAAATGCTTGGTAAATATTTACCTTTCTGTAACAATTACTGCTTTTCCAAACTAGCTTAATTCCCTCATGTGGATGGTATTTCCCATGAAGCAGGTAAGAAACTTCTCTGAACCTGGAGGGGTAATTCATCCTACAAGAAGTCTTACTGATTTCAGGGGGAATATTTGCAGATCAGGGAGCTGCCTAACACTAGGAAGAAAGTCAAACAGAATGAAGATGCACATTTCCAAGCGCACGTGCGTATCCCTGACCGTCGTGAGATGCAGCAATCACTACGACTGGCTACCCAAACAGCTCGGTCAAGTTAGCTCACCTTGAGCCAGACCGTGGGTACAGTTCAGTTTAAGATGAAGCCACTTAAATTTAGGCATTTGCATGTAAATGTGTTTGTATGAGCAAGGATTCGAAGCAGCCATTTGGGTCGGTGGAGACCTGGAGCTTGGTCCAGCTGCCCAAGCACCATCCTTTTTGCAAAGCCTTGCTATTGAGTTCTCCTTGGGGGGGGAGCTGGTAAAAACAGCAGACATGGGACCTGCCGGAGACCCCCCCACCCCAGGCAGCCACTGGAGGCCAGCAGGATGACTAGGGCATCTCACCTATGCTTAGGCAACCGAACCCAGCCCTTAGGTCATGTATAAAATCCCACGCCTGTACCTAAATGGAGGTGGTTTAGTCTGGAGCTGACTAAGACGGACCAGGACCTACCCGTGGTACCTCTGCGCTGGAGGTACGCTCCGGCCGTCCCTCCTTCCGTGTGCGTGGGAGCCACAAGAAATGAAAAGCAAAACTGTTCCTGCGTTCCCAGGTACTGACATCTGTGCGTGGAGTATGACACGTCTCTGTGGCTATTTTAGCATTCGCAGCAATCCTAACTTTTGGTGGAAGAAAAAGCAGTCTTAATTCAGGAAACCTAACAATAATGACAGGCTCTTTGATGTATACATCACTTTTTTCTCCCAGAAGATACATTAACAGGTATCCACAATGTGTATGCAAGCTACTCATCTCCTGATAAACACATCCTTTTCTTTTTCAACATCTAGCATTTTAAAAGGTTTAGACCAGCCTAACAGCATTTCTACAGGCAGAAAAAATACAAAGCTTTTTAATATACAAAATGGAAATAATTATCTCATTTTGCATATTGATTCCTCTCAGAATGCTTTGATGTCTGTAGGGAGCTTGCATAAGAAATTCTGATGAATGTATTTTGTCATTCTCCTCTCAGAAACAAAATGGCATAAATAAAATAAATAGCGAAGTAGTCTCTCTCTACTGCATGACACACAGGCAAAAATGGCATAAATCGTCTTTAAGATGTCCATGGGGAAAGTGCTTTCAGAGCTCTGTTTGCCTATCAGTTTACAAATGAGAGTTTAATCTTTGCATGTCAAAGAAAACAAGTAGGACACAGGAAAGGATTATTAAAAGTCACGATTAGTTTGCTTCAGATCTGAACAGTAACCTGCTTCTCGGAAACCTGTGGAACGATGGCCCAGCTGTGTCATTTCAAGACTAAACAGTGGGGACCTGAGCGCAGCGTTACTACCTCCTCCGCTTACACTCAATGCATCTGCAGCTTGTTGTTGCAGCAGGGCAGAGCCAACATTCCCGGTCTTAGCACACCCGGATGTCTTTTACTTATAAACTGAAATCTGAATTTTGTCGCTGTCTAATACTTGGGTTAGAGACAATTACACCATCTAATGTCTTTTTTTTTTTTTTTTCCTAAATTACTCCTATGTAGTCTCAACCTTAACTGCATGCTGATATGATTTGTATCTTGTAAACTGTCAGAGGACTGAATTTTTATTGCGGATGCGATGACTGCGATGAATGTGTGACTCATTACTGCATCTTTTATTGATGGGGCTGGGGGTTACACTGCAGGACATCAGTAGAGGAAGAAAGATGATTTGCAAATTAAACTCTGTGCAAAGAATAGCATCTTGCGGGAGGCTACAGCCACGAATTAGTTGCCTCTCAGGGTGGTTGGTCTTTTGCAATCACACTCTCACTAGTTTAGCATTTTTCAACCTTCAGTCTGATTTTCTTTCTTAGTCAGAGTTAATTCCCTTTCTCTTTGCCCAGTCATTGCTGTATGCCAAAATGAAACCACTTAAATACAAAACAGACAGTAGTAGGCAGTTCCCTATTTGTGTCTCCTTGAGAGCCTTCTCATGTACAGTCAGTCAACGCAGAAGTAAATCACTGCTCCTGAATCTCTTCTCCAAACACCTAGATATCCTGATTTTCTCACCTATTTTGTTTTTCTTCCCCAGCTTCCTAAATCAAACCAATATCCAGGCACTAACTCCAGCCAAACCATCATATAACGTACATTACTTTCCTTCTGCGAAATAAAGATAAACAAACCCACAGCTTGACGAAGACCAAGGGTTTGACAAAGTCCGTGCATTTCTCACGAAGTAACAAAACCTTTCTCAGCTCCCCAGAAAGCCGCTCTCCCTTAAATTTCCACACACCAAACAAGCAACGAATGACCACAGCCGTGCAGACCTAGTTCAGGTTGGCAGCCTGCGGTTATCTCAGCTGGGGCTTCACGCAGACACTCCGAGAGGAGAAAGGGCTGCAGGTAACTTTAAACTATCCACGCTCCCTCCCAGCGCTGAGCTGGTGCAGGGACTGTGGGATAGCTGGGAGTCTATTAGAGAAGCTGCAATTCTGGGCTTTGGCTAAAAGGAGTTATTCCTGAGAGTTTTTGTCAGGAGCTGTTTCAGCAGTGCGTGAGAGACAAAGTGAATTGGGGGGCATCGAGGATGGGACAGAAAAACTGGACACTGCACTTATAACCAATCTGTTCACCGAGCCGAGGGAAAGAGAAAATGGGAGTAATTGGAGAGTGTTGCAAGCTTCTTTCCAGAAAAGAGGTGAGTGAGGAATGAGAATTATCCAGGACAACTGGGAAGGCACCTTCATCAAAGATAAACTGAAACATCATATGCAACAAAAGAGATCTGCACAGCTCCGTATTTTGAATCCAACAAGAAACTAACAAATATTTGACATCTGTCTCTCTTGCACAAGTAATCTATCACTTCAAAAGTTATTTTTCTGTTAAAAAAACCAAGTATTTTTGCTTACAGTCACTAGAGCTATATTTTTTTCTTTAAAAAATACTTATGAAAGCAGGGTTTGTGCCAGATTCAAGTACACGTGTTCTTTACCACTTCTGACACCACTTAAGGGGAAAGTAATACTGAACTTGTGGCAAATTGCTCTGGACTGAAACTTAAAAATACTATAAATCTACTTAATGCTTCTGACCATTTAAATTATATAGTAAATATTAAATTTCAATGTGATGAGTATTGTGAGACCAGACAAGGATTCAGAGATCAAATATAAGCAAAAAAACCTCTCGTAGAGCCAAAGGCTCAAATTGTCAGGACTCTTTGGAGTCACCATATGTGCTACTGCTTTCGAAAGACCAGACAAACTTGACCCTACCTAGAAAGAGTCTTCTTTCACTTACAGAAAATGATCCCTCAGGTCCCACCTTGCAACCACTTTAACCAGAATAAATTACACTAGTTAAAACCAATTGCACTGTCCTCAGCTTCACTCAATGCTCACAAAGCAGTGAATACTCTGTCTGGCTGCATCTTTTTCCTCCTCACAACTGTGATAAAGACACACAGCTCTTTAAAAATGACAATGTGGAATTTTGCCATTTCTCTATAGTTTATTGATTATTTGATCTTGGGGTTACCGATACACTTAATTTTTTATCAGCATACTTTTGAAAAGTTTTGAGGAACTTTGCATAGCTGACCTTTTGTTGCATAGGTGGAGTCTAGATAAATTCATAAATACTTTGCCAGTATGTCCTAGTGTCCAGAAAAGATCACAAACCACCTCAACTCAATAATAAGCACACTGAATGTCTCCAGTAACTGAGTTGCTAGTGACCCAAAGGCTATATTTAAAAGGCAGAATGAGCAAGTTTTAAGCAGAGGTACTCACAAAAAAAGAAGAAAAGGAAGAAGGAGAGGACGACAACATTATTTAGCATCAATTATTTTGGCCATGCCTGAACGAGCACGCAGAGCAAATCACCCCAGGCCGTCGCTAGTTTTAAGCATGTGCTGACATCACCCCTCAGTCTGTTCAACGCGGTGCTACATCAGCTTGATTTTGGGAAAAAGGTTTGCAGGTTACCTTTTGCAGCTGTGGCTGAGTTAACAGCTCATCGAAGTAGTGGCAAAACAAAGATTGTCTTCCAGGACAATGAGATGTTACCCACAACTTCTGTAAAATTAAAAACAGAACTGAAAAACATGGCTCTGAGGAATATCTAAGGCTTTTCCTGCTGAAACAGCTATTCTAACAGAGACTATCTTCCTATCAGTTGAGGGTATGTGGCAGATTAAACATATGTTTCAGAAACACACTGGGAGCCCCTGAAACCCGACCAGTCTATAAATGACATGCAAACTTCTATTTTTTTTCTGACACTGCTAACGTACCTCTCTTTTAAAGCTTCCTAAAGAACTATTATTTTAACCTGCAATGGAGTTTTACCGCTGTTAGCTTCCACAAACACTGCACAAAGAAAGAATAAACCCATTACATTCATTTTTTGTGCTTTTGTCCTTTGATGAGCTTAGGGAGGGGAAAAGGAGAAAGAAATATCTCCCATGGGTAGCAAGTATACCTAATAAGCACGCTTGTGTGCCTCTAACAGGAACAATTCATTCTCAATTTTAATGATAGTTACTTCTAATGTGCTCTGTTATTCTCACAATTTTATAACAGATTTCAACACTTACAGCAATTCGACCATGAGTCTTTACCAGTGTACAAAACCCATGTGTGAGAAAATTTAAATTATTCCACAGCTTCCTTTGCTGAATGGCATCACATTGAGCCATGTTTTATTCATCAGCCACAAGCCTGACTTTTAAAAAAAATCTTCCCTGCTGTTTAAAACAGCAAAAAAAAAGGCTTTATGTCAGTCATTTGCTCTATAAACTGTAGCTCTGGGGCAGACTTTGGCCTGGAGTAAAACAGGAGCATCTTCGTGCAAGTCGATGCAGACACAGTCAGAAAGCTGCTGCAAACCTGTATTCAGAAACAGGATGACAATGTCAAGTGCTTTCTGCCACAGAGGATGCAGCTTTTCTTACCGGAATAGAAATCTTTTCTGGAAAGCATGCTGTGATTTTTATGGTTAGTGATCTCCATACCCACATTCATTTCATCTTGTACCCTACACTCTCATATAGCTGTATACACTTGGATTTCCTCATCTCATGAATGTGTCCAAAGGCTTCTGTGGCAAAGGCTTTGCTGCAAAAAACCTCTCTTTTGGCATCATCAGTACAAGTTATTTTGTTAAAAGTACTGTAGTACGTCAAAAAACAAGTATGGAATTTTGCAATAAAGCACTGAGGAATGCAACAGTGACAGAAAACAGCTCGTCTCTACCAGGCTGAGTGGCTGAGGACGGATCTCTGATCTGAGGATGCAGCTAAACACCTAAGAAATGTGTCTTAAGCAGTCACAGTTCCATCCTGCTTGTGTCTCAAGGCTCACTGATGCCATAATTGTATTTAGATTACCGCTGTCCTATGTGTGCAATAAAATCATACCTTTGCAATTACGCCTGACGTACTTATTCAGTTGTACAGGCAAGGACTAAGGAAGACAGACCACGATGTGCTTCTCATGCATCTGTACAACAAATAACTGCGTCAAAGGGTAAGCAGAGGGGAGGCGGGAAGACTTACTTTGATCCTTTGCTGCTTCTGTGTGCGTGTACTGCGAGTTCGTCACAATCTATTGATTAGAAACTATGAGAAGAATTGACATTTAAGGATGAAAAATTATTCTATGCAAATTTTCATATTCACCACTCAGGATGTATCTACAACAAAAATAAATTGTGCCTAATCACTACCGGCAAAGCCATGGCTGTGTCTCTTATCTAAGTTAATAGCAGCCACAGACTGGTCAGCAGTCAGGATGAGAACCTGTGGAGAAGTTATGTTTACCACATCACAGGCAATACAGTAGGGTTAAAAACAGCAACCTTCATCAATAATTTAGCCACCAGGCAGACTCAATTCTGCATCAGAAAGCTCCAGCAGGAAAAATAAAATTCTTACTCTTTATTTTGGCATTCAGCAATGTTTACTGCTTTATTAGAAATGGCAATAGGAAAGTGTTTCCCCTCTTTCATCTCACACTCATGAATGTGTCTTTCATAAGGAATAAATTGGAACAGCCACCAGCTGGTAACAAATTTCTGGTCATTAGTGCTGACTAGGGCTGAATTTTAAACCACGAATTTCCTCCTTCAGTTCCAAAATCATTTTGCAACAATCCCTGCATCATACCCAAGAAGCTGAGAGTATGTAGCTCTCTTGGTTTTAACGGTTAGGTTTTTTGTTTATTTTCTGGAGATGCTCTTCTATTGGCACCGTGAATAGTCTGCCTCAGCAGGCTCCACTAACGAAGCTGCAAAGTGCTTTGGTCTACTGAGGAAACCCAAACTCCCTTATCAGCACTTTTTAGAGTATCTCAGCCAAGTACCTGGTAAACTGCGGAAAGAAACAACAGTTATACAGCCGCCAGCTGTTGGGGGATTACCCAGGGTGGAGATACACAGGGCTGGACGTGGTGGCATTCACGGAGACCCTATGAGCCTGGTGAACTTGGTTTTGGAGCAATATAGTCAGGCAGGCACCGCGCTGTGGCACTGCACAAAGTTGACATGGCTCTGGATATGTTAGAGAGAACAGAATAGAGACGCCAAGTTAGATCCACTGCAGCAATGTTTCATTCATGTTCCAGCTTTTGCATTTGACCTTTTTTTTTTTTTTTTTTTGCCTTCATGGTGTTACATCTTCTGGCCTCTTTTTCTGAGGGACAAACCAAGAGCTAGGGTTTTGTAAGTGGTTCCAGTAAGGAGAAGCCAGTGAAGTAGTTAACCATCATTAGTACAAGTTTTTATTTAGAAGAATGCCCAAATAGAAAGAAAAAAATTGTCTAGGTTTCTCATTTCATCTTTTCTCGCTTACATAAGTAGCATGGAGCTGGCTATACTACACTTTAAGTACTCTTCCCTTATAAATAATACTGCTACTTGCATCCTGTCCAGCTCACTTATTTTAACTTTCCCATTTCCATGTCCGAAGCAGATGACACACAATGTCTCCGCTCTGCTGGCTGCAAGAACCAGGAAAACAGTAACTAATTCAGCGTCTTCCTTCTGAGAATTGCCTGCCAGCAGTACGTGATTCAAGGGCCTCATCCTTGCAGAGAGGCAAAGGCAGGGGAAAGACTTCCATCGCACCTGATTAGAGCTCCTCGTGGGCTACTGAAAATTATTCACCAAAGAGCTTAGCAGTGAATAACGTGTGACAGTCAGGCTGCTCATCAGCAGTTCAGAGGAGCAGTCCATCAGCAAGCAGCTTCCCTGATGCTAATTAGCCCTGATGAGGCACCTCCCGAAGCTTCGGCATCTCGCTGGTTCAGCCGCGGGACGGGGTCTCTCTCTTTCTGTCCTTCCCCACCCCTGCACTTCACGATGCTGTTGCCCGGGCAACTTGCTTCTACAGAGGTTTTAGGTTCAAATTCCAACATTTACCTGCTCAGTGTTCGTAACTCCTTGCTATTTTACCTCCTTTCACTCCCCCTTCAGCAGGCCTCTCTCAGCACCCCCAGCTGGTAGATACCAAACACCCAGGCGAAAGGGATATGACCATGGGTGAGGAGACTGTTTTTCTAAAGCAGAGGAGAGCTGCGGAAAATAAGTTCAGTCAGCCACAAAGCTTCAGCCCCTTCATCTCATGTCTGGGGCTCCGTACCCTCAAACTCCGCCACTCCCACCCGTACAATTGGTCCCAGCCACAGTGGGTTATTTTGTGCTTTTTGTGGCACTGGGACAGTTTGGACACACAGTAGGTATTAACACAAACATGGGCACTACATGCATGAAAAACTGAACTACAAAAAGTATACAGGCTACTAAAAGGCATTTCAGCCCTGGACGAAAAGGCCCAAGGCCACCAGGATCCTGTTGAACAGATGTGATGTTCTACTTCATGCAAAACTCAGTGATTGAATCAGGGAACTTTGGGGTAATTTTCTATGTTCACAGTGATGTACAATATCCTACTTTCGGGAAAGTCAGGTGGACTGACCACTGAAGGGGGTTTTCCCACTCTTTTAATCCAGTACCTCAACACTGTACACTCTCGTCATGACCACACACAGATGCTATACAATATGCATTGAGATTTTTTCCTTCATCATTTAGTGTTATTCTCTCATCCACATAACCTGTTTTGCCAAAATAATGCATAGACCCAGCTTGCCTACACATAACACTTACATTTCCAACCTGCCTTGCACTGTCTCTGCTTGAGGCAGAAATGTAAGCCCCTGTACTTCACAAAATTATCTTAAATGAAGGATCTACTCATTTCAACAAAATTTAATCCAACCCATAATGAGAAAACATACTCTGTCAAGCAATTAACACATTTTAAATGGTCAAACTGCATCTGAAACCTGCTTATTCTAAAGGAGAATGGTTCCTGACCTTAACTAAATAATTCACTCCTGCTAACACAACTATAATTGCAGCCTAGTAGCTCTGAAAGTGCTTGTTCCAGAATGGGTATCTGAGGCTTATTCTCAAGCCCAGAGGCAATCACATTTATTAGGTTTTGCAACTGGCAATCACAGACACAAGAATTAAAATCTGCTTTGAAGAAAAACCCTTTCCAGCTTCACCTGTTTGTCTGGGAGATCAAATTTTTAAAGCGGAAGGAAGAGGAATGACAAAAGCGAGACATCTGCATTGGGCATATTTCAGACTCGGGAACCAGAGTGAAGGAGCAGTTTAAAATGTATCACGCTGTTCAATTACGGAGTGGAAGAAAAGAAAGTGCCCACAGGTTTTAAAATGTCATGACATCCTTGTGCAGAAAGAAAAGTAAAAACAGGATGTCCAGAAAGGTCTCTGTTTTCACTTTCAGGAAAAATTGCAGCAGACCTTACAAATTTAGACAAGCAAATATTTGATTAAATTGCTGATCAAAGTTTCTATCAAAGGCTGAAAAGGACTGGAAGGTGGTTTTTGTCTTGTCCCTTTATGAAGCATAAATTTCAGCCCTGCATTAAATACATTTTAAAAAGAGCATTACATTGTGAACGAGGTCAATGGAGGCAATGTGTCTTGATTGGTAGAGTACTCTATTCCCCAGTGGCACTGGCTGCCTTTTTACATTGAATTTCTAAGCCATCCTTTATTGCAGCATGTATCTGTGAAAGCATTCAGTGGTGCAGACAATAACAAAGCACAAACAAAGGGTGTTTGTATTTTAAGCCATACACTGTAAATACAGAAAAGATGACCTTAAACTACTTATCACAGTAGGAAATGGCTATGAACAATATTCAGGTTTTCTTGTTTGAAATTTTGTGTTTAGGGAATTGTTCGCCTGGGGAAAGAGGGGAGGGAGAATCCAGTGTTTCCTGGTCTCTGGTTGCCTTAGTTTGGGGTTTTTGAAGGGTGACACACAGCCCAGCGAGCCAGCCGTTGTACGCGCTCGGATAACACCAAATTCCCACTGAAAGTTTTAAAAAAAGAAATGTTGCAGGAGCTAAAACTGCTCAGTGAAGGCTATTTTTCTTGAGCCTTTAGAAAGCTCTAAGAAAAAAGTGCCTACGTTATCATTTTCCTCCGCTAAAGCCCATGCTTTTCCCAATTTAGGCCATGGAGTTGCCCTGAGCGCAGTTGGCGAAGGCAGCCCTCCCCCACCCCCGTGCCTGGCCAGCACCATCACGATGGAGCATAATTCACAAATAACTAAGTAGGGCTGTATCAAAGAACTAACAGACAGGGTTACCAGGTTTCTCCTGTTATGGATATAATCCCCAGGACCTCACAGTCAGGGGATGAGTCCTTCAAAGCGTATTTTTCCTTTGGGTTTCTGTAAGAGAGGAATTATTTCACTCCATTGTGGTTTCCTTAGCACCCGAACTGATCAGGAGAAGAAATGCTGTTTCCTTCCAGAGCCTGCCCGCTTGCACAGTACATTGCTGCCAAGTTGCCCCTGGGGTTTGCTGAGAGAAGTCAAAAAGGGAAAAAATGGGGAAACTGGGATTTCCGAAGGCAGATGGTCTCTCTGTGTCTTCCACCCAAGAAGAGAAACAAAACCAGATAGTGGCGAGGAAAAAAAAAAAAAAAAAAAGAAGAGGCAAAATCAGTGCTTGGAGGGAAAAGGATATGAGGAAGGCTGGGACCTGCAGAAGGAAAGAGGGCTGGATCTTACTCCGGGCTAAAAGTAGGAACTATGAAAACCTGCAGGCTGAGCAGGGAGCTGCCTAAACTCCACAGCAAGGGCTCAAAGCAGAAAGGTTGGGATGAAGCCTGCTCTGGGGCCAGCAGCCTTGCTCTCTCCTGGGAGGAGTATCAGCCTAGCCTATGGGGGGGGGGGCTGCCCCCACCTCCAAAAAAATGCTTTTTCCACTTGCTAAGAGCACCAAATCCAGTTCCTCGGTTGTCTGGGGAAATTTCTTCCCGCCTCTCCAACCATGCAATGGAAATTTCAATAAGGCTGTATGGTTGTGATCCTCCCAGCCTACTTGATCCACTTTATATAATTTACCTTATTAGATGTTGGCCCAAGTGTTGGCGAGAGTGACCTGTGCAATAGGCTACTGATTACACCAGTCACCCAGCTCCAGTTTCTAGCCCACAGGTCAATGAATACCTCAGGGAAAAAAAAAAAAAAACCTTTAAAAAAGCACTTGTTTCTCAGCTGAGGAGGACTGGGTCCAAAAGATAGGACCGAAACCAAGAATTCCTCATGCTGTTCTCAGAGTAGAGAGGGCGATCTACCCTATAGAAAGAGCTCATCCCAGATGACTGTGGCAACTTGCAGAAAAGTTGCAGGTTCTTCCAGCACAGGGATCCAGAAACTTTGTGGTTTGTTATACCCCAGGGAAAGGATCTATTTTCAGAGTTCCCATCTGCTTGATAACAAGCGTAAGGTAAAAGATAGGTCCCCCAAATCCCAGAATCCTCTTTCTCTGCGGCTCGGAGGTAGGGAGGGCATCCACATTTCCCTGCCCAGGCATCAGAGTAAGGCCAGGTCCATACCCAAAGCCAGCAGCCAAAAAGTGCTCCCAGATCCAAAAAATATCCCTGCTTTTTCACCAGAAAAGAGTGGTGTGATTTAAGCACCAAACTTCAGAAGAGAATTCACAAATAGAAATAGCAAATAGCAAATAAAAACTGAAAGGGAGCTTTGTCTACCCCAAACGTGAACCCCAAGTCCAGTTTGCCACACAACTCTTCCCATCCAAGGAAGCCTGAGCTTCTAAATCAGGACAGATTTTTACGAGGCTATAGGGTACTTGAAAGTTAAATTTTCCAGTCCCTCAGTTCCTTTGTAGATCATGCATTTAGGTCTCTGCTTCCCTCTGCGGACCCATACGCATGTAGGGTGAATTCACCCTGCAGCAGAGACACAGTCTCTCCAAAGCACCTCACAAGTATTGGGAAGAGTTATTCCTCATCGCCGGCACCAGCAGCAGATTTTTCTGTGATTTTGTAAATGAACGCTGAATTTGCTGAAAACTGTAATGGGGCGGGGGGAGATCTATGAAGTGAGAGGGGGAGGGAGAGTTATTATGAAGTGAAGCAACAGGTACAAGCATCAGACAGAAAAATCATAATTACAGCAGCGGGGTAGCAATTATTTTTCCTCGCTAGCAACAAACTCTTGATTAACGAAAGGTAGCAAAACTTTAAAGACTAATTCATGTCTAACTTGGGAAATCGCCGACGCCTTTTCCCCGCCCGGCGTGAGGATGGCGATGGGTACGGTACCGGTACCTTCCCAACCATGCTGGGGGGCATGGGCAGCCCCCCGGGGCTGGGGGGGAGCAGCCTGGGGGCATGGCTGGCTCTGGCTCCAGTAATTCAAAGCAGTGCCATCTACTGGGGCCAGCTGGGGGATGGAGCCTCTCCCAAAGGTCGGTTAATTGGTTTTTGTTCCTGTCCGTAATTAATTTTGGTGTTTTGATAGGTGAGGCGATGGCTGATGAATGCTAAAGATTTTAGAAGTACCCTGTGCATTTCATTAAAATCCTTTACAAAATGTTTTCTAAAGGTCAAACTGCTCCGTACGGTGCTCAGTTTCTTTAGATTTTTTGAATCACGAGGGAGACAAGGGATTTTTTTTTTTAATTGATACTCTCCAGTGCAATAAAACCTCAATCAGTAAGGCACTTAAGCAAATGCTCACCTTTAAGCACCTAAGTGGCTTCTCTGATGGTGGTGGAAATAATTGCATTTGCTCAAAGTCCTGTAGAGCAAGATGTGAAATCAGGGTAAAAAAAGAAAAAGAACATGCTTATGAAAGTATCTGTCTCTTATTTACAGGCACATTCTAGATTCAGAATCATGCATAGAAAAAAAAAGCAATGAGTATGTGAAGCAAAAATTTAGTCTTATGTGAAGAAAATATATGTTGTAAAATCACTTCAGTGCTTGAATTAGAACTAATAGCAAATGGATCATTTAGGTCATTAGCAAGTTAATATTCAACAGTTCAAAAATTCCTATATTATCTGTTTAAATTATTTATAGACTTTACAGAACTGATGCTTATAACCTCAAACCTTTCCTGGACTGTTTAATATACTAAAAATCTTTCTCCACTTGTGTATTTAAGGGCATCAAGAGCAATAATAATGCTAATTTTACAACCTTTATACTAGCTCTAGTTTTACACTTGAGAAACTCAGACACGGAGACTATCTAAAGCTAGAATTTAATTTGTGTTTATCAATCTTGGGTGACCAACCTGAGCTACCTATGGAGTCTGTCTCAGACATAAAAGATGTTTGCCTTATCACTTTATGGACTGTACAAAGAAGCTGAAGAGGGAATAATTTTGAAAAGAAAAACAAAGGACCTGTAGTGAAATTATCATGCTGAAGTTTTTTTTAAAGAAATATACTTTTAGAACAACTTGTAATTAAATTATGGACTTCAGTGCTACATTTTGTTAGGGATGTCAAAAGTACAAAAATATGTTCCAAAAGGATTATCTAAATTCATGAATGATAATTCCATCAAAGACCTATAGTGCTATATTCCTGGTTTTCAGAACTGCCTTTTTATAGTCTTATGAATATTCAAAGCACATTGTCAATCAGCTCCTGCATCAGTTGTGAGTGTGCTCAGCACCACCACAAATCTATCCCTAGGTCTTTCACACTGTTCTCCAGGCAATGTGATACACATCATTAGTGGCCAACTGTGATCGTTTTGTCTTGCAGCTTACTGCCCCATCTACAGAAAGGTTCTGAGCACCCATGTGCGGTGTGATCACCTCCGTAGGCAGCCGGGGAATCTCAGAAGAGCCAGTCAGCTCCTTCAGAGCAATTAAAGTTGCTTAAATCCCTGGTATCCAATTTTTGCCAGCACATTTGCCTAAACCCCACTAGGATGGGATTTCCTTGAGTGCTGGTGATCCCTCGAACATCTACTCCAACAGAGAGCATCAGAGCACGCTTCTAGGAGAAGCTTCATGCTTCAAAGGGAAACTATTGCTTTAGAAGGAAAAAAAAAAATATATATCTGCTAAAATTAAACAGCCTTAGGTTGGGCGATTCAGGACCTGACGAGCGGCTACAGCTGTCATGGGAAACTGTACAAAGTGAGAGAGATAAGGAGCATCTAATATCCGCCCTGGCAGGGAGCAGCACCGCTAACACCTATCTCCATCCACACAAGAAGAGCTGGGGACCCCCACAAAGCAGTAGGGACTGGGGACGTAAACACAAAAGGCTGAATTTAATGAAGAAATAATAGGGCGTGAAAAGCAGCTCCACGGTTATGAAGGTATCTGTGCTGATCTTCTAAGAGCGGAGCAGGAGTGCGAGCACGAGAAGATTCTGGCAGGAAAGCAGATAGAGACAGACAAGTTTTGGAGACCAGCCAGTCGTTCTTATTGGAAAAAAAACCCAACTCGTTTCAGCCTTGGAGAACGTGATTGCTCCTGTGGTTTGCGACCACTGTGGTGTGACAATAAGAGAGCTGGATGAGTGACCGGCTGACGTGGGAGGTAATACAAAATTAGGTTTTACCGTGAGAATAAGCGAACATGCAGTGAGAACAGTGGCCCGCTAACTGGAAGATCACTGAGTGCTCACTGGGTGCTATTCAGAGGACCTTTTGGCTGCTTGTTCCCCAAGCAAACTGCACAGGTTTGAATCCTCTAGTTACTGAAACTTGGTGTCTTTTTCGCTAGGAAGGGAAAACCGAGTCCATCTGAGAAAGTAGCAAGAAATAAGTTGAATTTAGGGGAAAAAATGGGATTATGATTCATTTAATTTTATTTTGTATTTTACATGTAAAGTGCATGATATTGTACTTTATCTCATTCTGAACTAAAACACAGAACTGATAGGAATAACTTTTTCTGGAAAGCAAGCATGATGGGGAGTCCTGAGGCACCCTTCAGTCATGTATATGCCTATACACATACATGTATATGCCTATATTTTGAGCCCCAAAAGTACATCTGACAGTACCTCTTAGCATTAATGGATTGTCTCTGGAGCAAAGGGACAAGATTTTAATTTGTTTGTGGGATTATTTCTTGCAATGTGCAACACAGCTGCAACTGAGTTTTTAACATGAGGAAAATCACACTACTGTGCACTTACACTTTCCCTGTTAAATTTAATCCCATGTATTTTTATGCCTGTCACAAATAGATAGAATTATTACTGGGAGTCTCCCACAAGTGGGAATCAAATGTATTATTATGTCTTTAAAAACAAGTGGATCTGTCACTGATGTCCTGAAGCTTTTTGCAGGATGCAATGCCTGGTTAGCTCCCTACCAGCCCTCAACCGCTCCACTCCCAAGGCAGAAAACTGATGCTAAAGATCATTTTTAGACCCCTGGGCTCAAGAGAACACCGAACAATCTCCAGTCCGATGCTGTGGGACACTCAGGCTGAACGGATCTTAGGGAGCCCAGCCAAGGAGCAGGCACGAGCCTGGCGTGCTCCCCAGCCCAGCCTTACTGGTCCCCCTCTGGCACGGAGGATTTTGAGCAGGTCTACAATCAAAACACAACATAAACGTAGCAATAAAAACCGCTTACAGATTTAGTATCGCATATCACACTGTGATATATAGCAAAGCCCTGGTCCTTTCAGGAGCCCACAGCTGGGTTTGCTTCTCCCAGACACCAGGGGTAGGAGAAGGGAGCTGGGGGGTGCCCAGGTCACTGAGATGGCATCAGGCAAGAGCTGGAGCCCTTCTATTTGATGAAGCCAGAATGTTTCCTCCTGGGTCAGCCCTCCTGAAAGTGCTCCAACCCACTGCTACCTGCTTGCTGACGTGGGGTAGATGCTAGAGACCCACTGGCAATCTTCATAAGGCAGGGCTGGCTGCTTCTACGTGCTGAAAAAGGGAACAAGTAGTATAGAGTACACAAACCTGTTGTACGGCAACTAATTCCAAGGATTCGTCCCTATGAAAATGCTGGTGGAAGCCCTGCCAAAACCCGTCACTTAAATAAAGGAGATCATTTGCTTCGGATTTTGAGGGGGCGTTAACATAGAAAAAAAAATAATCGTCATTTCTGACGCACTTCTGCACTTGTATCACAAAGCGCTCACACTTCTGACAAGTGTGAGAAGGCTCCTCATATGAATGTTTCCTGACCTTACTTTCTGGGTTAGATTTGCTAATTGTCGGCTGCCGGCTGGTAAATGAGAAGTGGAATCAGCCATCAGTCCTGCATACGCTGTTCTGGGATGACAGCTCTGGGCTCTAAGTCTTGAGATCGGTTCCCTGCAGCTCTTGAAGACGATGGAGGGTATTAAACACATTTTATAACTATCATCACACCTAATTGCATTCAGTTGTCAGAGCTGTTGCCTGCATGCGCTGGGCTGTATCCACTGTCTTTGTACACTAAGGGATGGCTGAGTTTTACATACACAGAGTCCTTCCAGCAAGTTACATGCTAATTTAGCATATTTCCAAGATGTTTGCCCATGGCTGATAGATATGACCTGCAGGAGATTTCTGCCCTTCTGGAGAGGCAACCGGGGGCCGCTTTGGGCTGTCCAAGATGATCAGACGACTATGCTTAGGCAACTAAATCCACATAACCCTTATGCCATGCTGGCCCCAGTTTAGCCCATCCCTACGCCCCAGGAACAGCTGGGTGTTGTACAGACCCTCCACTGCTTCACCACCAACCACAAAACTCCCTGGAGCCAGCAGAATCTGCTGCCTTCGAACAGCTGTGCCACCTTAGTGAGCCACTGGAAATCCCTGTAAATTAGTCCCAGGATTTTCCAGTTTGTTACAAGGTTTACAGCAGAGTTACCACAGGTTACCACAGGTAGCACAGCTAAAGAATCATTCAAGTGATGACAGATAAGCTAAAGGAGTAGCTGCAGTTATATAGCCGTACGTCTTTGTGGTTTAAAAATATGAATACTTTTTAATAGAAAGGTGTGCTTATTGGTCATTTTCAGCAGGCTACTTAACAATGAAAGATTAATTAAAGCTCACAGTTGGGCTATGCATGAAAGGAAAAAAGGAATAGCTTCTTTAGAGAGAAAAAAATGAGTTTTATCCTCAAACTTTTGGCCCCAAAACAACAAAGCACTTACACAAATGCTTCACTTCACCCATATGCTGAAGTTTCCAGAACCAGTGAAATAAAAAATAATGGGATTTCAAAGTGTTTTGAATCAGCCACGTACCTAATTTCTTGGCTGAATCCTATTTCAATTGTATTTCATCATAAAATATGAAGACCATGGGGGGAGAGTTTTTAACTGCTTTTGGTATTCCTGAACAAATTTCTGCAATCAGCCATCTTGTAAAATATGTATGTACAGAATTCCCTAAACTGAGCGGTCACTAAAATTCACAGACTTTCTGGAATGATAAAATCACAATTCAGTATGTTGGCAAAGTCCAGGCCCACTTTTTGGAGCAGAACAGCATTACCTGTATTGTTTAGGTTAGGGGGTTTTAGTGGTTTATTTGAGCTAAGAGATTCTGTTTTCCTTCAATTAACATAGAAAATCTGTGTAGCTAACTGTATGGGAAGGGTGCAAAAGACATAGTCAGTCTTATGTAAAACCTGGAAATGAGCATAGATACATGTAAATAGCAAGCAGATTATACCACTACTTTAATTTGCCAGATTTTAAAATTGGTATATAAACCAGTACTCACCTTGTAACTACTAGCTAGTACTACAGTAGAAAGAATAAAATTAACATTGAGCCTGAAGAAAATCACCTTAAGAGATGGGGCCATTTAGCCACCAAATCCCAGGAATGGTCATGACTTATTGTTTGAATGCCACGTCATTGAAGTACATCTCAAAAACCTTTAGAGGCATTCTTACACCACGCCTGAAGAAAGAATGCTGTCAGGTAGGTCACCCAGCAGTTAAGTGTTCAGAACCTGGAGATGTGGGCAGGAACTCCAATCTCAGAGCTCCACTATCACATTAGAAAAATGATTGATATTCCACAAGTTGCACTCTGAACAACATGTGCAAAGATAGCCTCAAGAATTCAAAGCTTAGACAAGAGTCATCGTGTGTTGATTGATGGCCCTGTGTCACTCTGGTTTATGGGTTATGACCACTGGAGACTTCAAAATGAACTAAGCCAAACATAACAGCATCCTTTGCTCAGTGAAGCAAGGATGCAGGACTCAGAAACCAAACTGTTCTGTCAAAAAATAAAATACTTAGCTCAAAATATCTGCCAGACTTTCAACACTTTTGACAGCTTCCATATTCAATGCATGCAAAAGTGAGTCTGACGAATACAGACAAAGCATCCAGAATGTTTCTTTGACATTAAAAATCCCTAATCTGGTATATTATCCTTAAATAATTCACACATCTCTTTTATGTAGGTCTCCCTCTCTTGCATGTTCTATAGAAGAAACATCTTCATTAAAGCAAACAAAAATAAACTACTCTTCTTATACTGGGTAGCATTAGAAGCTGTCCTTACATACAGTACAGACGTATTCTAATACTTTAATGACACTGATGAACAGCATATTTTAACTGAAAAATAGCTATCTTCTAAGCATACAAATATCGAGTGTGTTCATCCTGTATTAGGACTGTCATTTATTGTGACAGGAGGAATTTTTCTCAGCATGTAAAATGAAACATATTATATTAATGGTCATAATTACCCAATCCATCAAATTCAGCCATAGTTGTTATAAGGACATCGCTTTGTAAGATATTTGCTTTTAATTTGCAATCTTCTGTTCTTTAATTTCATTAGGAATCCTTATGTTTCACATCATTCTTGTTGAAAAAGAAAAACAACACAAATTTGGATTATTAATATGTTGCTGAACTTTTCATCATTTGGAAAGCTGCAAACAGCGAAGAGTTTATGAACTCCCACCAACTTCAACAGAAGAGTTTTAGATCAGACATAAGCAACCTAAGGAAAGACACCTATCCAAAATGATAAAAGAAATAAGTGACCATAATTTTCTTAATTTTGTGCTGAAGGCACACATAAAAGATTTTAACTGAGATTTAATGGTCAGTAGTGACTTTCCAATAGACTCTTTTCAAGACAATTAGGAGAGAAAAGAATGAACATTGTTAAAAGGTAAGAAATTTCTACTAACTCAGAAATCATGCTGTCACACTTTTGTCATTCATACAGTTTAGGTCAAAGCACAAACACCTGACTGGTCATTTTTTATTCCTATAGCTTCCTCGCTTCATATCTGTTTTGACTTTAAACTCTGCTTTTCTTGCTGGGAAAAGCTGACAGCAGGATCCTGTCCTTCTGTCTTGCAGACAACATGTACAACCGTGTACCTCAGCATCCAAGGCACAAGGCTGGAGCTAAAGGAACAGAAAGTATGACACGAAGTACACAGAGACCCAGAACCTCATGTGCCTCCTTTACAATCTCTGGACAAGATGATTGTCCTCTACGAGATATGCTGTGAAGTGGAGTGGAAAAAGTATCTGTTTAGTGCAGAATTTTCAGATGCTTTTAAGATTTTTTAAAGCCTTACACATCCGCCATCACAACCTAGTTCTTCTCCCATTAAATTAATAGATACATTGCCCTACATTTTTATGGAAGCAGGATTAGCCACGCACTTCATAAATGAGGCTGTTTATGCAGGGTTTTTTCAGACACTTGGTTGGACAACAAAGATTTTGACTAAAGACTTTTTTTGTTTCTACATATACATATGTTTCTTTATATACAGGTTACTATTCCTCATGTATGGACTTGTGGGTGAGATATTACTTAAAACGTACAGTTCTGAACCCATTTTATGGGTAGGCATAGTAGAGTCTGGATATAGCTTGCCCAACTTCAGGAACTTGAAAAGGTTAGACATTAGCAGTCTAGTTGCTTTGGCTGCCCCAGCTGTCAACGAAGAGGTAGACATCCACCAAGGCAATTCAGCTGCATCTAAGACTGCTGACACCACGCATATGCAGTTTTATACACACAGAGGGGAGACCTTACATCTGGCAAAGCAACCAGTTGCTACTAAAATATGGAGAAAGTCCTGGCCGACATGTCTCAATCATTTAATACAAACTTTAACTGTGTGATACTCGATCGTACTCATCCCTGATAGCTGTCTCACATCTGTAGTACCCTGGTGTGAGAAGTTCGTCAGACTTGAGCGATACAAATTGGCTGTTCAGAAAAGGTTTTTCTAATCATCTTTCCACTACACAAGGGTTACACAAGAACAGAAGAAATGCACCCACAGGTTGGATAAATACAGCCTTCGACACCTCAGTATTTGGTCTTGTTGCCATTGTATCTTGAAGGAAAGGTAACAGACATTTGAAGCCCAAAAGTTATGTCTTAAAGCATGAGAGCTTCTTCCCCTTTAAAGCTGCTGCAAGGAATGGCATACTCCCCAGCCTGCTGTGTAACACCAAAACACGGGTCGTTTGTTTCAGAACAGCGTTAATTCTTCAGAAAATGTGAACACTGCCATTCGTTTTTCTGCCAGTGGCCTGAAGGAAACAGGTTAACTGATTCGTTGACCTATGGGAGTTAAAATACACAGCAACATCAACAGACTTTACGAATCCTAGACCGCCTCCTCTCCTCCTAGTTATATACCGCTGCAATCCTGTTGATGTGGTTCCCAAAAGAGTGCCCAAATGAGAGGAGAAACACACCCACTAAATTCTGAGAAGATTTTTATCAATAAGATGAAAAAAATCCAAAAGACTGTTTAAAAAGGGAGAGGACAAATTTCCCATTCAGATATTCCCACCTTCATCAGTTCCACTAACGTCACAACAGAATAGGTCGGCAGCACGGCCAGGCGTCTGAGGTCTCGCTAACACCAGGTAACCTCATCCTGGTACTCGTCCAGCTGTTAAAGTGCTCTTTTCTTACAGGGCTGGGAAGGGCTGCAGGTTTCAATCTGTTTCAACCGAAGCTCTGGGAATTTTCAACCACTCAAAATGTCTTTGTGATTGAAAATGTGAACAGAGTTTTCAAAATAAATACATAAAATACCTTAAAAATGTCTGCTGTTATGGATCGACCATTGTAAATTAAAGCTGGCTTTCTGTATCAGAAGACATAGGTGAGTGAAACACATAGACTTCTTTACTTCTGAAGAGTATCAGATTTGATGCTGTTAATGAATGTTCCTGATAAAATGTTGGTGGTAATAATTTAATTTTTATACTCACAAGAAAACCTGCTAATAATTTTTACAGCTTTGCTTTCCCTCACTGCACTGTGTTTAACTGAGTAAGGTCTTTTTACAACTATGCATAAAAACAGCCACTGCCAAGAGAGAAATGTTTATAAGCCTTATTAGTAGGTGTTTCTTATTGCTCACATATTTCACATATAATGTTTTTTCTGCTAGGTAATAAGAATTGTGACACACGGACCTATTGTAATGAAAAAAAATTATAGCATATAAGTTCAAATTTTGCTTGTTTATAGCATCTGGACTTCTTTCTTTAAGTTATGAAATAGTCACATAAGGATTTCCCAGAACCAAGCAGCAATAGACTGAAAAAGTAATATTGTTGGGCTTGCAGGATTTCAGAGAGGAATTTGGCTAATGATCACAAGTTCAACACTGCATGAAAATTTCTGAAGCTGCTTTCTGAATCTTCACATCCAGAGAGATTTTCCTGTCTCCAAGCAGATGTTTGTAAAAAAAGGAAACTGGAATTATAATTTGGTTGGATAAGCAAATGTCTTCTGAACTGGGAATGGCAGTCTTCATGCAACGAAGTCCCAGCTTGAACAGCAGATGTGCCGCTTAAGCAGAACTCCATTTATTTGTTCCAGATGAAAGGTCAAGATGTTTTAGTGCCTAAAGTAGCACAGGGTAGCACTTGAGCATCCTGCTATACCACCAGTAGAGCCAGGAATTAAATTCTCAGTCTCCAGTCTTCAGCTGGAGATGTGCATGTGCAACATAAAGTGCATGTTTCTTCTCAGGAAATGTAAAAATAATTGCACAAGTCTGTTTGTGTTTTGCTCTGACCTGGCTTCCTAGTTTCACATAGCCTCAGGGGGAGGCTGCAGTTGCCAGCAGCCCCAGGGGATCCATAATATGACAGTAGTGAATCCAAAGCAGTGAAGTTATTTGGCTCGATCACATCCTCTGCAAAGGGGTATAGAAGATATATATATAAGTGTATACAGGGGTTTAAGAGCAAATGCATTTTCCCTGGCTCGCAGGCTGTTTTGTTTTTGCTGCTGTGGTACAAACACTCAATAAATAGTCAAACTGAGGCCTCAGAGAGAAATGCCAGTTGAAAGAGGACAGATAGGAAATGACTTCAGTTCACAAAGTCCCTTTCAAAGAGGGTTTGCTTATATCCATAAAGAAGGCTCAATAAAGTGATCACACAGTCTGTTGAATAACTTCACCTAATGCAAGTAGAGATGTTCACAAGAAGCTGTGCTACGAAGCAGATATTTGGCTCAACTGGAAATATTTTCACATCACTTCATCAAGACAGTCACTAAAAGAATCCCTGCTATTACCGTGGCATGAAGCTTATATTTGGATCCATAAACACGACACATGACAACTTACTCTGTTTAGGAGAACTAGAATCCTGGATCCAGCTTTAAGAATGAGATTCATCTATTGATACAAAGGAATTAACTGAGAGCCGTGGACAATTTACACTATTTTTTGGAGTGCATATTTTAAAAAGCATTGCTTTCCTACTAGAATTTGGCAGTTGCAGGGCGGGTCAACAGAAAAGGCTGGAGAAAGCAAATTCCTTCTCCACTCAGCACAGCCCTGAGGAAAAGGACCATAACTGCTCCGTTAGCACCTGCTCACCGATACAGGCATACCTGCCGCCTGGAAGCTTGGACACATACTCTTGGTCTGTGATCCGTAGGCTCTCCAGTTACATCTGCTCTTGGGTCGTATCCGTCTTCACCTCTGCTTTCTCATCATGGCACAAACCGGTGTGTTGGCATACCAGCCCCCCATAGCACCTGGCGTAAATTCTGAGGCTTCCTTTGGGAAGAAACAAGGATAGAGCTGTGTCAGGCACCTAAAATTAAGCAGTGCTCCCAAGTTCTCTAGTGTAGACCTTTGCTACACCCATGTTTAAGTTTCAGCCTCAGATATGTGAACAGCTTCTATCCCATCTATATCGAGCAATGCTGCCTGCATTAATATTGTCCACATTGAGCTTGCTGGCAAAGTGGAATCTGCAGACAACTGGGAATCATGTATTAACATGCAAAGTAATGTTTGTATGTAA
>JAVJGG010000058.1:4038398-4051000 GCA_035590195.1 Aviceda cuculoides | reverse complement strand
CTCAACCCACGAGTTTTACTTCTTTTCCTGATTTCCTCCCCCATCCCACTGAGGGGGGGGAGTGAGTGAGTGGCTGCCTGGTGCTTAGTCGCTGGCTGGGGTTAAACCACGACAAATACCCACCATTAATACCAGCTATCTGCTATTTTATTCAGTGATTGGCCACTTAGCTCATTACTATTTCTCCTCTTCATCAGACCCTTTATACTTACTACACAGGAAAACAATGAATAAAAAGCATCAATATTAATCCTGGATGAATACAAACATATACAGTTTAGGGGATTCAGGAACAGATTCAGGAACATCTGATGATCACAAAAACCCAATGACTTACTTGAATTAGCATGAATTTTTAAGTATTTTTTTCAGTAGGGAAAAAAATAACATTATTACAAAAACCCCAAAAACATTATTTCTGTAAAACCTGAAAGCTTTTAATTTATTTCCTGCATACTGAAAGCAAAACCACACTACTTTATCCAGCCTGGATTAAAACCTCTCAGCCATTGAACCAAAAAGAAATAAAGTTAGGAGTCCATTTGACATTATATTCCATCTGCCAGAGATGCACAATTCAAGCATCTTAAGAAGGGCTGAGTTTCCTGCCCACATTGCTTTTCAAGTTATCCATTAGCCTGTTCTCTAGCTGATCTGCCACGGTACCTCGGAGGTAGATCTGGTTAACCCAGTGATCATGGCTATAAGGGAAAAGAGGTGCATGAGAGACACAATACTGTAACTCTTACAAGATGTTGCAGTAGCTCAGGCAGATGAAATGTTGTACTGAGCTTCATTAAAGCATTTCAAATGGGAACATTGAAAATACTGCAACTTTTTATGTTTTCAAAGTGTAAAAATTTTTTACTCACTCAAAGTTCAGGCATTTCATTTTTTCATTCAAATTCAGAATGAAAACAAATGTTGAAATACCTGAATTTTTGTTAGGTATGAAAATTGGGAGGAAGGGATTTCATTCCTCTCTGCAAATAATACAATCTCCAAATAATAGTGAGTTTATTCCAGAGCTTTTTTATTACTGGCGTGGGGGTGGAGGCTATTTCTGTTGGCAAGAAGAAGCCTGTCTAAAATGCAATCCCTGAAACTGTGCTTTGGTAATTACCTTTGTATTCCTAATTATGCATTTTTCCTCCATTTTCCCCTCTTTCCACTTTGTCCATCATCTTCTGTGCTGTTCCTTCCTCCTTTAATATGGAGGCCATCCTTCTGGCTTTCACTTCCCTAGCAGAAGAGACTCTTGGCTATCCCTGAGGGAAACATCTAAACACTGACATTTTCAGGTACCACATGGACACAGGAGATAGTGGATATGATTCAACAAAATGGAGATGTTGAGAAGTGTAGACGTGCCACTACTTACAGACGCCACCCTTTCCTTGAGTGGTTCATCCAAGAGTCTCCAGATGCGAGTTACTCAGGTGAATATTACACAAATAGGTTTGTATTTTAGACAAAATGAAAGAAAACAAGCACCCAGTGCTGATGCCACAGTTTTCCTGGGAAAGGTCCTGCTTGCTTTGTCACTGAACTATGCACCGTGTTGGGTATTAGGCATCTGTTCAGTTGCTTTAACATAAACATCTAGTGCTACTAAAGCCGATGCAAGGCTGGCAGATGTGACTTAGGCACTACTGAAGACCATGGTGTTTTGGAGTGGCATCTGAAAGCTGTGTGTGATACTCCACAGTACCTAAAACAGCAGCAGGTATACGTAAAATGGCAGCATGCGGGCAACTGAAACCCATTCTCTCATTAGGGGCTGTATGGAAGATAAACCTATATCATGGATGTATTCCCCAAAGGTGGATAATGTTTTCAGTGGTTTTGCTACTGTTATGAGTACTGCTTTTAAGTTCTAGGGTCTAGTGACCTAAACAAGCTATGGGGCATTCAGGCAACCAGCAGGCCTGACTGTTTTGCAGAGTCAGTTTCCTACAAGAGTCTTCCCCCTGCAAGGGCTCCCGTTCCACATAAATCTTTAAGCCAGACTCTTTTCACCTTTGAAGCTAAAAACCTTGACTAACTCTGCAGCAGAAGTGCTATTTTTTCTCTTCTAAGCTAGACTGTATTGACACAGAGAGAGAGAGAAAATTGATAAGATGATAACAGAGGATGATAGATAATGATAGGAAAAAAATGATAGAGGTCATGATAGATGTTTAAAAAGGAGGGGGGAAGGGGAAAACACATCTCCACATATCACCAGATATTCCCAAGTATTCCCATATATCCATAGCTACTCAAAATCCACTGTCCATCATTCTCCTAGCTTCTCTTTACATGTTATCCAGAAAGTCTAGTCACCAAGCCTACTCTTCTCATATCCTAGAAAGAAACAAAAATTTCTTACCTGCAAAGTGAAAGGAGAGCACTAAACATTGTGAAGGAAAAACTTTGGTTGGGTAAATATAAATTAGTATTCAACATTATCCCTTGGAATGCAGGGATTAGACATGGGCCCAAGAAAGCAAGAAAAAGATATGCATCAGTGTTCCCCCTTTCCTCCTTGAATACATAGGTAAAAACTTCTCTAGAAACACTGGAGGTGCTTATGCAATGTTGTATATGTTACACTGCTACGTAATTGCTTTGGAGATGAATGATCGTTGCAAGGTGAACTGCTGAAAAGTCACAGTCAAAATCACACATATGACAACAGCAAAGAAGTGCTAGTGCAATTTAGAGAACAAGCCACATCTCATAATGAAACATCCCACAGGCCTGGAGTTAGCTGAAGCTATGCCTTCTCCACGAACAATAAAAACTCATCTCCCTGTGCAGCTGGTGCCTCCCTCCTTCTGGGAACAAAACTGTAAGGTAAGGCTGAAGAGGTAGGACTCAATTCTACTTCACCTGCAAAGAAAGTGACATAAACCAGGACTGAATACGGTTTCCAGAATCTTTGTGAAACCTAAGGTCTCCCCAGATATTTTCCCTTCAATGTGCAAAGCCTGTGTGAAACTAAAGAAGTCATGACTAAGCTTCCTAAGCGTTGGATTTCAGAAAATGGCAGCTTCAAAGCAAAATCTCTTAAGCCTCTTTCATCAGGCTCCAAGAGAAAACTCCAGGAGATGCTCAATACCTATACAAGTGTGTGTAAGTTAATTTTTCTCTCTTTTCATATCAATAAAGATAATCTATGTGGCGAGAAATGCAAAAGACAACCTGGTGTCGTACTACCATTTCCACAGAATGAATAAAGGATTGCCTGACCCAGGAACCTGGGAAGAGTTCATGGAGAAATTCATGACTGGAAAAGGTGATGAACTCCAACTAGTTGTATAAGAGATTTTGTTCATTTAAAAAATGCATTACATCATTTATTTATTTTTTTCAGCTATGGTTTGAAATCCAGTGCTAACACTCCACACAGAAGGATATCTACTGAAGGTGTTTCAGTAGTAATTTATCTTCATTCATGGGTTTTTATTAGTACCTAAAGGATTAATTCTATCTTTACATTCCCATTTTGGGGAAAAAAAAAAAAAAAAAAAAGTGCTTTTTATTCTATTATCATTCAGAAACATATGTGACAATTTTCAGGCTTAATTTCTCCTCTCTGAGGTTAAAAGAAACCTGCTTGGAAGGCAGCTGGGAAGGAACAGTGGTTTAACTGGTTTTACTCTAGCCTGATATATCAAGAAACCAAGGTTTAATTTTGTGTTCAAATGTATGGTGTGAATTTCAGTTAAGGGAGTCTTTTTACCTAAATTCATCTCTATAAAAATCAGGCATCTGAACAAAGACAGTTATCTAGCTAAAGATGGGCAACACCAGAAGCTGATTCTTCCCTTTCTAGCAAAGGTGCTTATACCCCAGAAAGAAAACCTGCTCAGGTGGGTAGCACTCTGCAATTTTGGTCAGTAAAGCTCCACAGGTCCTTAATATTTTTGCCACCATGCAGGCCTAGAAACAGGACTCTGGACCAGCATGACAGTCTAAAGGAGACCTTGAGTCTTGTGTCTGACCAGCTCGGCTTGGGAGCCATCTGTCCCAGTGCAGACACCTAGAACATAGCTACCTCTGTCCAAGCTAGTCATCTTGATAATTGCTGCAGAGAAACAGGCACTTCTGATAGCATACCAAATATTTTAACCAGTTAGAATCACAGAATATTGCAAGTTGGAAGGGATCTTTGGTGTCCATCTTGTCCAACCCCCTGTCCAAAGCAGGGCTGATTAAGACCGGTCTTGTCCAGCTGATCAGATTAATCACTCTAGAAATATCTGTTTCTCTCCATCGACTGTAAAGGCAGCCTGGATTTTTTATTCAGGGGTAAGCATCTGCATTTGTTGCCCGTGAATCCTGCTCTGGGCATCCATACACCTGAGGGATTAATAGCACAAATGCTGTGATAAGCACAGAGCGCAGCAGTCATGATTCAAAACCAGCTGGGAAATGCCTCGACACTGGTTATGGGGGAAACAATGAGTGCCACAGATACCTAAAGACAGTTTGGCCATTTATACCTGCTGCTGATGTTACTTCTTTTTCAGTGATGTGGGGTTCCTGGTATGACCATGTGAAAGGATGGTGGAAGGCAAAAGATAAGCACCGTATTCTCTACCTCTTCTATGAAGACATGAAGGAGGTAAAAGGCTGAATGTATGTTTACAGAGCTCTGAAATCTGTAAGTCCGGTAGATACTACCCACGATCAACAGTTTTCTATTACAACGCCAGCTGTATCAGTAAATCTTCGGATAACCTGATTGTCTCACCCTAACAACTGCAACTTTAACACTATAATTTCTTTGCTTTTCCTGGCTCTGTATCTTATCCCATGTTATTCTCTCTGCAGAATCCAAAGCAAGAAATTCAGAGGATTCTGAAGTTCCTGGAGAGGGACGTGAATCAGGAGGTTCTAAACAAGATACTCCATCACACCTCGTTTGAGATAATGAAGGGAAATCCCATGACAAACTACACTAAGGAGTTTCTGGGAATAATGGATCACTCTGTTTCCCCATTCATGAGAAAAGGTACTGAGGTTTGTTATTGGCATCAGCTCTGTCTTCCTGGTTGTCATTCTGTTTTGAAATAAGCCTTGAAGTACAAGTATCTAGTGAGTCATGGCTAATGGGCTTCAGGAAAAACTGGTGAATCAATCTTTTTTTTCTTTTTTTGCTTTGCTGTTTCTTAGGGGCTGTTGGGGACTGGAAGAATCATTTCACTGTGGCACAGAATAAGAAATTTGATGAAGATTATAGGAAGAAAATGGCTGATACCTCTCTTGTTTTTCGCACAGAACTGTGATTATTAGCAATGGGAATTATTCTTCATGATATTCAGCCTTTTTCATTTTATATATTTTGCTTTTCCTTCACAAAACATCTGGCCACTTAAGATTTCAATATCTCTGTTTCATACACCACTGATTTTTCATTATCATGGGAGTGCCCAAATTATGGGGAAGTTTAGGTTGGTCTCTCTGAAGAAAATAATCCCACTGGATACTTCTCATTCATCCCTCCCATAGTAACTTTCAGCATTATCAAAAATATTTCAGACGTGCTTTGAGGTTTTGTCTTTGTAAAACTGCAGTTGATATTGCTGGTATTTTCAAATCAACCTCTAACAGAAATTAGGAACCAATAGGAAAAAAGGTGTTAAAAGAGTGCAACAGGTGTGGGCATTATATGTTATTCACACATTGTACGAACATTAATCAACAAACAACAATAAACAAATTTAAAGGTGGTCAAGTATAAACAGAGCAACAGAATTGCACAAAGTAGAATAATTTTCTTTTCCTCTCACTTTAAGCTGGACATCATACATGCTGTTGAGATGAAAGCAACATTTCAAAAAACACCAAACACCCATTACTTCCTTTCATAAAACTTGCTAAACGGCTACATAGAGGCATTTATCTACAATCCAGCTGCAGAGGCAACAGTCCCTACTGCTTTAAGAGAAGAAGCTTTTCTCACCGTTGCTCTTTAAAACAAACAACATAAGCTTCTGTTAACATTTGGAGAATTCTGAAAGTTGGTATGACCCAGGTCAAGAGTCAGTGCTGCATATACCACCTCCCCCTTCTCCACCGTTGTAAAAGTGTTCATCAGACGCATCACGTTATTACCTCCTTTTCTTCACCCTTCTCTTGTTAACCAAACATACAACCACCCCGTTGAGGGCTCTTAGTTGCAGTTGGGCCTCCTTGATATTATCACATAAAGACCAGTTCTGCTTTAGCATTAGTACCAGCACTAAAGCCAGGCTTTGAGCTTGAAGGAAATGCACTAAGGCAATTCACAGCCCATTTAGTTACAGACAACGATTAACAATTTGCTTTTGGTTTTAAAGTGCCACCATTGAGTTTGGCACACAAAAAAGGCCCCCAAAAGTTCCTGCTTAACTGGGTTTGCACTCTGTATGCCAGAGGGAAAGCAACATAGATGACAGCAGCTGGAGGAAAATACTGTCTTAGTCTCATTTAGTCTAGTTTAGTCTAGTTTAACACAGAAAATGTTTGCTGGGGCTATTTTCTCTTTGGCCTGTGGAGAGTTCCAAGGATTTAGTAATAGGAGCAGCTGTCAACATGCACAGTCCATTTCAGGCTACTGATTTAATCCAAATATCTAAAATGAATGCAGTTCTCTAAAAGGCAGCAATATCTTGCATCAAGATTGAAAACAAACAAAATGCTTCCTGTTAAATGTAGAACTTACATTGTCAGTTCCTGGCCCACTGACTGAGTTTCCCCCCAGGATGCAGGAAACCCTGAAAGCAGAAACACACATTTTCTACATTAGTGCAAACGCAGGCAATTGAAGGGCTTTAGGTCAACAGAGATTCCTGCCCACAAATAAAGGATGTCTCAGCAAATTGTCTACCTGAGAAAAAAAATCATCTGGCAGAGGTGCTGCTGTTCATCACAGCAAGGCTAAATATTCAGCCTCTGGAGCTTTCTGCTACTTGTTTGGTTTTGGTTTATGATTAACTTGATTTGCTATCTTACTATTGCCAGTATGAGGAAAAGCCATTGCCTGCTCTCTGACGTATTTCCATCCTCTTGGGTTGCTCCATGAAACCACAGGAATCAGCTCAGTTTGTCAATCTAATCCTCATTCGGTGTCATAAGAGCCATCAGTAAATGGAAAACATGCTTAAGTCAGTAGCTTGGTGACATTTTATGAGCAGTGCTGTACAAAAGGTCGCACAGATGACCTATTTGTTCCTCCTTTGAAATCTCTGAACCTATCAGAAGTGGAAAATGCTGACGGTGGCTGAAGCCTGGTCTGAAAGGCAGCTGCACAGACACTGCAAGGATAGAAGCGTATAATAAGGGGCTCGTATCACTTTGGGAAAGTCACCTTTGCTCTCATTTCCTTGGGTTAACTCCTCACCCAGCTGCAATTCAGCTGCTCTGAAAAACTGATAAAAAGTAACACAGGTCAGAGTGCAGTCCCAGAAAAAAAGGGGGAAACAAACACTGGATGTGTGGCTACATAAAAACTGGCTTTTCTTATCCTATTGATATTATCCTCATATATATTCAAAGACAGAAATGGTAACTTTTATGACAAAATATAGATGGTAGGGAGATAGAAAAGTGGGATGTTTCTTTTTATGCCCTCTCAAGCCACCACAGCTGAGAGAGATCAACCTGTGGATTCAGCTCTAATTTGCAAAATGTTATTAATTATACCAGTGTAAAACTACAGGGAGCAGTGAATTGTTACCAGTGAAAATGATTGGATCTGTAGTTACCAGGAGAGTTTGGGAAAGGGGTCAATGGGCTCTGTGCATCCCCCAGTGGGCCTGGAGACCACCATGCTTTGGTGTCTGTTATGACAGTATGTCAATAGAGATGTGCGTATATATGCTTCTGGGTGGATGACTGGAGGGTACCTACATCTAGAGCGCCTTTAACTTATGTATCTTTAGGTTTGTCAGTTGTTATGTACAGAAGAGCTTTAAATAATGTGATTGTATACAGAGACTCTTTACTAATACCGACAGAAGTTGCTAAGAGGTTTATGCAGAAGGAGATTGTACATGTTCAGCTAAATTATTTCAAATCAATTTAAACTATTGTCAAGCTTCTGGTGCAAACAAGTGACTCTGTTTACTACGGTGATAGAGTGCTGTGCAAAGCTCTGTTAGACCTGTGCCTGGAATATACAACTATGCTTTATTTTCATCCAGTTATCTAGACGCATATTAACCTTCTTATACAAGTGCGACTTCTTCTATGTCAGTTTAAAAAGGACTTATGTCAGTTTATCTAATGCAATCCCACAGCAAGTTCTTCAGTGCTGCTTGTCTCTTCTAAGAAAGTGCACCTGCAGAGTTTTGATAGCCAAGAAACTTTGTTATTCATCTCTAACAAATGTTTGAAAATCAGTGTTAACACACATTAACTGTTTACATGGTTCTGTTTTGTAGCTCCCCATTAACAGCTACCAAAACAAATCCTCCCACAGGAGTGACTGAGGATTCCAACTTCAACATAGACTTTTTAACGGGAACTGCTGTATTAATTCTAGGGTAGTCACGATCACCCTTTAGCTTGACTGTCGGTAGCAACTAGGGGAGCCATTTTACTTCCAGGTGAAATGCAACCATTTACAAGATAGAATGGAAGAAGCACCAAGCTTCAAAAAATTAAAGAAAGAGACGGCGAAGGGAACTTTTCTATCTTCTTAGCTAGCATTCAAAGACAGAGGGACACTGCTTTTCTTTTCACTAATTTTACTGTAGATGATCTGCTTCATGCTTGGATTGAAAGTCACTGTTTCCCCAGTTAGAAAACAGACTGCAGAGAGGAAGTAGTTTTTGTTTAATTTGTCCTATCCATGTAGGATAGGATATCCTATCCCATAATATATACTTTTTTTTTTTTTTTTTAATAATGATTTATGCCAACATGTTCACAAAAAGCCTTATCTTTGCAACAGGGTTAATTATTAATTCTGGAATTTTCCAGGGGTGCATTAACATTACATTTTAAGCCCGGACTAAAGCTTTCGTTTCCCTGACACCCTCAACGAGTGGTGCAAGCCCCGTCTCAGCGTAGGCTGTAGGTGAGCCTCGGGGCACACTGAGAGAGAAAGTTAAGCCCTTCGTACTCACAGGCTGCAACCAAACTGTGCTGCCAGACCTACGGCCATGGGCTTAGGCTGGATAACAAGGCTCCGCCTGCCCTCCAGACCAAGGACAGACTTAGGCACTGTGTAGGTGGACCGGGAATGTTGTCGTGCAGCAATGTCCCATGGTTAATGCTGAAGAGGCAAATTACTCATGGATTATTTTGCAGAAGGGCTTCAGCATAGCCTGCTGCAAGGGCAGTTGGTATTTATCAGCGGTGTGAGCTCAGACTGCCTTTAGGGCTGCGTGAAGGCTCACAGTTGAATTGTAGCCATCTACCATGACCATGGAGACAAAAGGATTATGTCAAAAACAAGCCACACTGGGTCCTGCTGTGGTATAGGCAATATAGGTAGCAGTAGAGTCTTAGGTTAGACACCTAAAAATGAAGATAACTAATTTTCTTTTAATTGTTAAAATTAGGCGTCTCCATTCACAGTAACATGCTATTGTACTAATAACTCTCACTCATCTGTATTTGCTACTATCTCTGTGTGCAGTTAGAAGAGCTTTCATGTTCTGTTAACAATGGAACAGTCTTTTACAGCCAGGCCCAGCCCTAAGTGCTCAAACAAAATGTTAGTTTCCTTGTTTCAGTTTCACGTTAATCTTTCAACAGGCTTGGTGGGCTTTGCAGACAAGTAATAGAACACCAGGCTTCTTACCTTTCAGTTTCCTATTGCAATTTAAGACCAGAGTGAAGGAGTACATATAGAATTTCTTTTTTCTAATACCTAACCAAATCCTTCACGTGCAAAGTAGTTTCGAGATTAATACAAAGGACAGTACTGCCCTTGCATCTTATTTACTCATACAAACATTGAGATTAGCCTCCCTTTTTACACTTCCTTAACTTTTTCACTGTACCTGTAGCCTCTACCATTCTACTCCAGTGGGAACCTACTGAACCTGAACCCAAAATGGCCATAGTCAGCCAAAGAATTTATGTGCCCCATTTGCACGGGGCAGGGAGAATACTTTAAGTTTCCAAAGAAGAATAGCTAACATACCCTAAATTCATGCCCTGCCTTCCTTTATACTAATTTGGCATGTAGAAAAGCCCTAAGAGTAGCTTAAAGCAAGAATGCTGAGCAGCCCGGCATGGTTCACAAGCAAGAGAGTTTGTGATCTTCAGAACCTGTTGGAAAGGCACATTCTACAGTGGCAAGTATTTAAAGCATCAGCTCTTGTATGCTGAAAACACATTCCTCAGTTGCAAAATTACAGTAATTTTCTCATTCTGTGCTCTTCAGAAAATTCTTGCAGGTCTAATAATTCCAATGATAGTGAACAAGCATTTGTACCTCACCTTGATGTAAGGGCTAATCACAGCCCTGTGGGACTTGGCTTCTCGGTGAAAGCAGGATTTAAAGTTTTTTATGCTCTGCCCCAAGACATCTCATAAATGTCTTGGCAATCTTGTTTTTACATAAACAATGCTATTTAAAAAGATGAATTATCTTTTACAAAAATAATAAAATCATAGAATATATGGAGCATATAAACTATTCTTGTTTTCCTTGCTTATCTTGTCTCAAATTAACTGCACGCAATATGTATCAACTTACTGGCTCCTTCTGGATAGGCAAGGCATACAGTTCATAAACTGTTTAAGAAAATTATGTAAGACTATTGCAGGTACGAATCAACATTTTTTCCCACAAAATATGAAGCAACTTGTACGTTATCATAACAAACTGAAACAATCAATACTCAAAATCCTCAATCTTTTTCCTTCTAGTTATTCTAGAAACTTTTTTAATTCTTCAATCATTCCTTAACCAGGATGCTTTGCAATTGCTGTCACAATTCAGGACCAGAATGAAAGACTGTCAAGACAATCTCATCTGTAAAACATACCTAAATTCTGTTGCACAAACTGGAGGGGGGTGGGAGGGGAAAATTGGCCTGTCTCTGTCAAATACCTATCTCACAGGAGGAGGGGGCTCCGGGGGCGGCTGAGCGCTCCCTAGCCAGAATCAGTTTCAGAAAGCTTGCAATGAGTGAGGAACGCGTGAAATTCCTGTGTTAGACCACGGCAGTGCAGGCCTAGGTACCCAGTTCAGAGTCTCCCAAAGTGGATGGGGAAAGAAAGCTTTAATTTGTTAAGCGGTCTGTGGGGCTTCTAAAAAGTTTAAGAATAGAAGTAATGGAAAAACAGCTTCTTGCACTTTGGTTAAGGAGAGCTGTTCCTTGCCAGCAACCTCTGTAAGAGCATGGAACCATATGCTTCTGCTGCAGTGCTGTAGTTGCATATATTACAATATACACCAAATATATATAATGTACACTGAATGCATTGGAGGAAAAAAAAAGACAAGGAAATAATTTCGAGGTATATGTGAAGAACCTTTCTGCCTTTTGTCACTATTATTTGTTTGAATTTTAAAAGAATGACAATAAGCAGTTGGAAAAATGCAAATTATTCTTCCGAGAGCAGCATTTTGGCTAACATGACTCTCTTTTTTTATTAAAATAATAGATATTCTCTCATGACACCATAATTAATTCAGTGATACTCAATATTTATCTGGTGAACAGTAAATAGAATAATATGCCTAAATTGTTTCTCGCAGGCAACTTCTCGTTAAAAATCAACTACTTATCACAAAATGTCAAAAATAATTCAGGCATTATCATAGAATTATAGAATTATAGAATCATTTAGGTTGGAAAAGACCTTTAAGATCATTGAGTCCAACTGTCAACCCAGCACCATCATGCCCACTAAACCATGTCCTCAAGTGCCACATCTACACATTTTTTTAACACCTCCAGCAATGGTGACACTACCACTTCCCTGGGCAGCCTGTTCCGATGCCAAAAGTGCATCAAAGTGCATGCTTGATTACAATAAAAAACGTGCGCACTTTAAAGTAGGTATTGCTCCCCTCAACCACCTACCCAAATGGCCATAAAAATGGCTCTTAATAAAAAAAATACAGAAATACAAGCCCTAAAACCTGGCTTCTGGTAATTGCTCCAGCACAGTCCTTCATATCTGACATTTGATAAATAACTTAAATCACTCTGTGCTTCCACTGAGATATTAAAAATAGGATCCTAAATCCTTAAGTCCCTGAGGACATAGCTGTTCACCTCATGCTCTCCTTATAGTGACAGAGAGAGACAGACTTGCCTAATAACATGCTCCCCGCACGGTAAGGTGCCCTCGCAACACCATGTACCCCTCAGGAGCCCTTCGGGAATAGGAAACGGTGGGATGCAGACGTGTAGTAGCCGTACCCCTTCCCCTGTGCCCTCGTCATTAGACAGAGAGCGGGCGGCCGGCAGCGCTACTGGCACCTCCTGCCTTAAAACACCGCTCAGGTCGGTTTTGCCGCCGAAGCGGCCTGGCCACGGCAAAAATCCTGTCAGAGGCCGTTTGCTCGGCAGGCCGCTACCGCAGCCCGCCCTTCCCGCACGGCCGCCGCCCACTGAGGCGCTCAACCGCCGCGTGCCGGGGGTGGGAGGGGCGGTGGCCCG
>JAVJGG010000058.1:3998914-4018988 GCA_035590195.1 Aviceda cuculoides | reverse complement strand
TGGCTGTGTCCCCTCCCAACTCCTTGTGCCCCTCCAGCCTTCTTGCTGGCTGGGCAGGAGAAGCTGAAAAATCCTTGCCTTGATATAAACACTACCTAACAATAACTGAAAACGTCAGTGCGTTATCAACATTCTTCTTGTACTAAATCCAAAACGTAACACTATACCAGCTAGTAGAAGGAAAATTATCTCTATCCCAGCTGAAACCAGGACAGACATGAAGGCAGATAGGAGGTTAGAAGGCAAAATTCATGCTGGCATTTAAGGCTGTCTACCTGAGGACTTAGGACTATTCTAGCTCACATAGTTTGACTGGAAGAAAAGACAGTGATTAATTTGAAGAAATTCCCACAAATCTTACAGACTCCAGAAAAGCTGGAGCAGTGACTAGTTGGGATGAGCACCATGGAATTTCACCCACCAGTTCAGCATAAGAGAAGCTTTCCAAAATCCTCCTCTTGGAGACGAGAGCATCTTAGTCATCTCAAAGATGACTAATGAATCCATGACCTTCTCCTAAAATCCAAAAATGAAAATCTGCATCTGTGTTTTCTTAGAAAAATATACAACATGAGTACTTGAAGGATGGGAATAATTTGTGCTGTATAGTGTACAGTCAAGGATGAAGCTATGTTGTGAGGTAATTTTCTGTATGTCCGCAGAAAGTCATGTACCAGCTGGATTTAGAAGAGAAGACAGACCAAACACCCTGACATGCAACTAGAATATTATGTCTTGTGCTGTGTATTATCATTACAAGACTGACTTAACTCCTCAAAATTATGCATAACTTCAAGGCATATTAGATTTTTGTCACCTGGGTAGTAAAGAAGGAAAACAGAATTATCCCTTTTTTTTTTCCTTCACCTTTGCCTTCATTTAAAGCTGTTTGATAGAACCCCTTGCTTGTGAATCTCTGCTGAAAGTAATTTCTTTAATTTGCAAGTATGCGTTCTTTAATACTGTATGGTAAAATCAGTGTCTCTTCAGTTTCACATTTTATGATATTTAATTAAACTCTAAAGAAACATGATCTGTTATGGTAGTTACAATTTTAATTATCCATTTAAAAGAAGAAAATGCAACAAGTGGTTCTTAATTTTTTTTTTTTCAATGTAAGATGCATTTCAATTTAGAGAAATCAGGGAGCAATAGTCAACAGCATAACTTATTAAGCATTTTGTTTTCTATGTGGTAGGCTGAACAAGCATCTGTTACATCTGAATTCGAGAGCTACAAAGTCCGTGTTCATAATGTTCTAAAACAGCAAAAGAATAAATCTGCTTCTCAGACAGAATCTGAGGGAGCCAAACAAGAAAGGTAAAACTAAATTTTTTATATGCATACAGAAAAATACTGATACTCAAGTTATTGTGCTTGCCTTTCTAATTCCTGACCAACAAGTGAGTTCCACTATTTAACTCTTTGCTTGAATTAGGAAAATATCAGAAGGGAGGCAGTTTGCTTCCCCAGTTCCTTTGGTAAAGGTAAAGCACCATTACCAACTAAGAAGAAAAGAGCAGGTGGGTACTGTTCAGCTGAGGTCACTTTTAACCTTTTCAGGAAGGAATGGTTTAGTGTAGGTAAAGCTCTGGCTGCCTATTCAGTCATCAGTTCCAGCAGATTTACGAAATACTGTTGTCTTCTTAGCTGTTATATGAGGAAAGTCTTGGAAAAAAAAAAAAATTACACTGCCAAAAGTTCCCTGAAAATCATTTCAGTATAGTCATAAATTCAGATTCACATCAGAAAATGCCTGAACCCACTGTAAAATTAGATCAGTTTCTGTAAGTTATTTTTATAAGTTGTTGATACCTGTCCTTAGTGACAGACTGGGCATTTATGCATGAGGTGTCAAAAATAATTTCTGACAACAGATCTTAAACCAGTACTTGCAATTGCCGCTAAAAATCCACCAGAGGGAGACTTGTGCTTTGTTAGAGGACTTCGGGTTTATGGTTGGTTTGGGTTTTTTTTCATGCATCTACCTCATCTGTTATTTGAAGCAAGCAAACTACAAGAGTTGCATTTCTTTCTCTTGTTTTTGAAGAATTTTAAGAAGTTCTGGTATTGTTAAGTTTTTGTGAAAGAGAGTCACCATGGAAACCTAGTGGACAAGTAATCAAGCAATAAACAGAGGAGAAACAGTTTTCAAAGAAATGATTTACAAGTATCAACTCCAAGAGTTAATGAGATATACAGTTCATGAGATAATGAAGATGTCCACATATATAAATACAGAAAGCATAAAAGGAGAATGTGTGCAACTTAAGGCTTTTTCCTCCTGGTGCATCTGATTTTGATTTATTTCTGACCAACAGAGTTCATCTGTTTTTACAGACTGATGTTGCTTTCTAGTCCTCTGCTCAAAATCACCTGTAACCATTTGTCTCCTGTATTCAGTCTCATTGAACTGATGTGCATTTACTAAACAAACAAAAAACCCTCCACCACTTTTAAGAAGAAATCATTTCTCCCATCTGCTTCACACACATTATTCTCCTTCTATCCTGTTCCTCCAAACCAATTTGAAGTAGAAGGTGGTAGCAGGCATGCTTTCTACCCACTAGTTATGTTCCCAACAGTTCGGACGGGATGCAATAAATCTATTTGTACCTGTATTGAAACATGATCAGAGCTTTCCTAATTGTTTCTGCTGCAGTCACATTCTAAGATTATTTTGGTCACAGTGCTGTATTGTTTTAATTACTAAATAAGCAATTTGGATCAGCTATCCAAAATGTTGCAGATATAATATAGGTTCTGAAATAATATGATTCTTTTTAAATGTGTGTTATTTATTTCTTTTTTTCCCCTTGTAGAGAACAGTTGGAAATGGTGATAGATCAACTTAAAGTTAAGCTGCAAGATGCTCAGCATAATTCACAGATGAATGCGTCTGAACTCCAGGCGTTGCAGTCTGAACACGACACCCTGCTGGAAAGACACAATAAGATGCTGCAAGAGACTGTTGCAAAAGAGGCAGAACTCCGTGAAAAGTATGGTCTGCTGTTGAATAGATATAGATATTTTATTTTGTGTGAACTTTAAGGGCTGCGCATGTAGTGGTCTATAACTGTACTCAAAGAAAGGGCGTAATTGTTGAGAAAGTAAAAGGAATTTTCAAAATGATTGTTTGCAATTTTTCATGAGCCGTCAGAAGTTTCAGCAATGAAAATGAAGCAGTAGCTGATCAGGGAATTTGAGATTTGTGCAAGCTTTCTACCTGATAACTATCAGATTTAAAAATTAACATTTTTTTAAGCACGTTGACTATTTTTAAGTCCAATGCTCAGCACAACATTTGTGTTGAACTGCTCATCTAAATTTTATGGGTGTTTCCTGTCAGAGAAATAAGGTAGTTAAATGCAGAGAAAATGATTTCACTGACAAAATATCCAGTCCTGTGTCCACCAAGTGCCTTTCTTACAGAAGGTAGTGGGTTTTAAGTCTATGCTTGCCACAATCCTAATTTGCTGTTTCTTTCAGAATGAAAAAAGTCTCTTTAATCTGTATCACTTTTTGAAAAATCACGAGTACCTAATACTTGAGTTCTTCAAAAAGGGTCTTTCCTTGTCTTTTTTTCACTAGGGTACAAAGAAGTTCGCATTAAACGCTCATTTGAAATTACAACTGACTATTAGGAACCGTTGACTTCTTGTCACTGTCTTTGCACTGTTTTATCTGTTCCTGATAGCCACATGATGATTCATTGTAATCAACTAAATTATGTCCTGCATTTTTCTGGAAAGAACCCATATCACAGTAGGTTCCCTTTGTACCCAGAGAGACTAGCTCTTTGCTACTCTGGCTATATTTAAGTTTGTATGCTTATAAGGGCAAGTCCTATGCTTAGTCTTTCCGTACATGCACTTGTTTAATTGCTTGTGACAATTTTGTCGTGCTTCTGGAGTACCTCCAAACCAAGTACAATTGATATCTTACTGACATTTTTCTTGCGAACAACTACGCTCTTCTACCTTCTTTTGCGCTGTAAAGTTGAAGCTTAAAAAGATTAAATTTAGCTTCTTAGAAACTTGTTTTCAGAAGTCCTGCATAAGTGTTTGGTAAATAAATATTAAAGGAAGTGGAGTATAAGGTAGGTGCCATGCCCTGTATGACACTATAAACAGTCATGTCGCAGTTTTAGAATTTAAGAATGTTTGGACCACAGTGTCTCTAATATTTTAATTTTTTCCCAAAGATGTATGAATTTTGTGTTCTGAAATAGAAATCAAGAGTTTATATAGCACAGTGCATTCATATGATAGGTAATAAGTGTAACTTTTTCAGTCTTACATTTTCCCTGTAAAAAGAGGAATTTAAATGGAAAAAAAGTTGCACCGACATTCTAAGATAACTGTACATATGAAAATTGAAAACTACTTTAAACTCTAAAAATTTTGAAATATAAAAATGACGTCTTTTGCTGTTCATTTCTTATGGTTTGTGTATACGCTGTTTTCAGGCTCTGCACAATACAATCTGATAACATGGTCATGAAAACAGAGCATGCCCAGACTTTGAGTCAGCTGACAGCCCAGAATGAAGCTCTCCGGAACAATTTCAGAGATCAAGTCAGGAACCTGCAAGAAGAGCACAGGAAGACAGTAGAGACACTTCAGCAGCAACTCTCCAGAGTAGAAGCTCAGCTCTTCCAACTCAAGAGTGAAACAAGCACTAGAGGTAACTTTCGGTCACAATACCAGGTTTTCTTGGGTTAGATACAAATTTGTGTACCTGAGTCTGAATCTAAAACATGCTTATAGTGTGTGGTTCTGTAATACACCAGAGACCTTATCTGGAGAATCTGCAGCATGTGATATCAATCCACTGATACCAAGTAAGGAATGTCTCTTTGTTATTACTGTCCCTTCGGAATCTTGGTACTTGGATGTGTCCAGAGGAGGGCAACAAAGCTGGTGAAAGGTCTGGAAAGCAGGTCCTGTGAGGAGTGACTGAGGACTCTGGGCCTGTCTAGTTTGGAGAAAAGGAAGCTGACTTCATTGCTCTCTCACATCTTTGTGAGGAGGAGAAGTGGCGAGGGAGGTGCTGATCTCATCTCCCGGGTACCCAGGGACAGGACATGTGGGAACAGTTCAAAGCCGCGCCAGGGGAGGTTCAGACTGGACGTGAGGAGGCGTTTCTTTAATGACAGGGAGGTCAAACCCTGGAAGAGGCTTCCTTGAGAGGTGGTCGATGCCCCGAGCGCGTCATCGTTGAAGAGGCGTTTGGACAATGTCCTTAATAACATGCTTTAAGTTTTTGGTCAGCCCTGAAGTGGTCAGGCAGTTGGACTAGATGATCGTTGTAGGTCCCTTCCAACTGGAACTATTCTGTTCTGTTCTAGAATCTGCATCACTGTTATCTCTTCCACAGTATCTGCATTGTCAGAAAGATAGAGGGAAATTACTTTGTAAATATTCAGTGCTGCTCTTGTCAAGTTTTTCTCAGATTTTGGAGCATACTGAACCTCTGCCTCCAGTATGAGAGGTAAAGGTAAAGAAAAGTGGATAGAAAGCTGTTTCAACAATGTTTTTTATTGGTATACCTGCTATTTGATCCCTCTTCTAATTTAAGATTTTACTGTGTTGAAGCTCAAGTGCTGTTTTTGTATCTGTGAAGTTACTAATTAGGATGTAGTTGGACATTTGCCAAGCAGCAGTAACAGTTTAAGAAGTTACTCTTTTCATATGTTGCTGCAGCAGCAGGATAGTGTGGGCAGTATTAAAACAGAACAATTTATACCTCCCACAGGACTGGTTGAAAGAAAAGCTAATTCTGTTTTGCTTTTAAAACATATGGCACTTGTATCATAGCTATAACACATCTTCAGGGAGGGTTGCATGGAGGTTTCATAGTCGCTGAAATAAAAATTGCCAATCAAGTTTGGATTTACAAACTGGCTTTGATTGTTATGGTCATTTGGAGGTGAAAGGCTGTATTTTCTGTTATTAACATTATGTGTGTGTCTGGCTTTCTCCCTTTTCTTCACCTTTCCTCCCCCTGCTTTTTGAAGACTATTTAATACACTGCTCTCCAATCTGAGACAGTCACACCTGTGAAATAGCCCTACCAATTTCATTCTGATGACTGACATCAGTAAATATCTTTCAGGTCCAGCTGTTTCAAATCCAGCAACGAAGAACTTACGAGAACGGCGAAACACTGACCTTCCTGTTCTTGATGTGCACTCTGTAGCTAGGGAAGAGGGAGAAGGTATGGAAACAACAGACACAGAGTCTGTCTCTTCAGCCAGCACCTATGTACCATCCTTGGAACAACTTCTGAACTCCCCGGAAGCAAAACCTGGTAGGTGTAACGTGTGGCTTTTTGAAGCACTTGCCTACATAAGTTGCAGAAGTTTGTGCCCTCAAAATATCCGAGAACATTGTGTTTTCATGCTTTTAGATGCAAGACACAAGTCTACTTAAGTGCTACTGAGTTAACACTATCCTGAATTTCTATAGGAGTTTTGTCCTTGAGTAAGGACTAACAATAAAACATTGCTACAGGTTTTAGTGATTTAAAGATGTCATATTGGAAAAGACTGGATGAGCAAGTCAGTGCATAGTTATGGAACTTTTTGTATTCTGAACACGTCTCTGCTAGAGACAATTAAGTGCTGATTTAACTCTTGTTAATGAAAGGATAAAATGTCTGTTCATCTTAATGTGGCTTATTAGAACAGGATTTTATTCATAGTTGTTGTTTTTTTTTTCTCGGAAACTGAAAGCCAGCACGAAGAACAATGTTCTAACAGTCCCCCCAAAAGTAGAAAAATATATCGTAACATCTAATCATGTTTTAAAAGTCTACTGAACACTTAGTGGAGAACTGTTGAAAATCTCCATCTATGGGTAGGAAACAAGGGGTAAATTTAAACCATGTATCTTGACGTACTTAGAACTGATTTGCCAATCCCCTTCTAATATACTTTTACGTACAAAAATAGATCACAAAACAAGCATGCAGCAGCAGCAATGATGCCTGTTAATTTTGCAGTCTGACTCTGCATGGATTTTGTTTCTAAGAAGCTACATTAATCAAGTCTTAAGTTAGTATAAAGTAGATGCAAGTGTCTTTTCCTTCTCTCAGTTTTCTTTTCCAATTAATTGCAGAACCACCTCCGTGGCAAACAGAACTCACCAAGGATGAACTGATTCAGAAACTAAACACAACAGCGAAGAGTGCTGATCACTTGAATGAATTACTTCGTGAATCAGAAGCAACCAATGCAATCCTAATGGAACAGATAAAGGTTAGCAGACATGCAGGAAATGTGGGGACAGCTGTAATTTCTGTGGTCTGTTTCTTAGATCAAATGTTTAACACCAAATATGTTTCAGAAAATCCCAGTCTATAGAAATTTGGTGATACAAAACTTAATTTTGGAAGGGCTTTTATTCCACAGGACTAATTAGCACTTCCAAAGTTGACTTCAGTTTATTTTGGTTTTTTTTCCCCACAATTTCTAGTCAAGGTTGTGGGGGGAAATGGAGTAAAAGCTGCTACAAAAAAAAAAAAAAAAAAAAAAAAAATCCCCAAACTTCAAGAATTTGCAAGTTTAATGTTTAGTAAAGTGCCTTTACTGTTGTCACTTAGATAAAGGCAGCAAATCCCAAGGGAAGCATCATCTGGTTTCTCTTCCTGTAACTCCTTTTAGCTGTCTTAAATTAAAAGAAGATACGTGTTTAGAGATACATGTACCAATAAAGCTTGGTTTGGTTTGATTTGATTGTACCTCCTCGAATTTTCTGAAAACATTTTTGAAGTTAACATATTCTTTAAACATGATAAGCTTTCTTTTATAAAATGTTTCTTAATGAATGATAATATTATTAAATCTTTGATCCACATTGCTTATTTAGTTGTTCAATGCTTTATCACTGAAATTGAACAGTTAGTACCATGTACCATAACTACTGCACAGATTTTCTCAAAAAATGTTATTTTTGATCAAAAAGTTATTTCTGGACAACATTATCACATGTTCAATTTTTATTGGATTTTTGTCCAGAATACATTGCTATGCACACATTACTCTTTTTGAAGCAAGCTGCATAATTCGCTTTTTAGCTCTTCCAAAAGATCTGTGTTCAATTGCTTGTTATATGAAGCAAACAATATTGCATATTTTTTTCCCTTATCTGCAGCTTCTTAAGAATGAAATAAGAAGATTGGAAAGAAATCAAGAGAGAGAAAAGTCTGTGGCTAATCTAGAATACTTGAAGAATGTTCTACTGCAGTTCATATTTCTGAAATCAGGAAGCGAGAAAGAAAGGCTGCTCCCCGTAATAGACACCATGTTGCAGCTCAGCCCTGAAGAGAAGGGGAAGCTAGTTGCAATTGCCCAAGGTAGGTGGTGTTCAAAACATTGTCACAAAAAAGGCAAAGTGGAAATAAAGGCAACTGAAGTTCTGTGCTTTCTTTTAAGTAGACCTTTGAGGAAAAACAAACTTTGGCAGCATAATGCCAGTGAGCTAGCAATAAAACCGTTATGCTCTGTTGGGAAGTTACTATTCAGTTTTCAGAAAAGAGAACAAAGACCCCAAAATATAAATAAAATTAAGGTAAAAGAGGATTTCTTCTGAAACATACACATTTTAGTAAGTTGTAAAAATATAACTTCATGTTTTGAGTAGAGTTAAAGTGACCATAAATAAAATAGAGGTGAATATAAATTAATTACTTTCTTGGCAGATGTTCCAAGAAGATAATTAAAGTGGTCCTCTCAAGGCAGTACTGCAGATCTAATATTAGTTTCAATATATTAACATTAAAAATCTCTTCAAGCAAGTATGGTTTTTGTTAAAGAAATAAAGGAACTAGGGAAGGGAAGAAAAAGAATTAAACCTTTGCAAGAAATTACCCCAAGCGCTGACTGTCCATTTCAAATACTCTGAGCATTTGTCCCCTTGTTTGTCACGTCTCGGTAACAACCTGTAGCTTCTTGTACTTCACTAGCAACTGACCCATACTTTATTTTAAAATTAATATAAAGAGTAAGTACCATGTGTGTATATATAAGCACTGAAAACTTGTGAACAAAATCACATAAATAAGGGAAGTGGCAAAGTACTGCATTCCATGATAGGCCTTGCATTTGGAAGGATGAGATATAAATTAAGTGCATAGCATTTTGACATTGTTCTCACACTCTAATGAACACTGATTAGGTTTTTCTGGAGAAAGGTGATAAATGGCCTCTTTAAAACATCCTTAAGTACCCAAACTAAAGTGGGCTTGGTGATGAAATCCATGAACATGTGTCTATGGCAGCCCAGGAGTGGGTATTGAATGTTACCTCCTCAACAAGTTTATGAGGACAGCATTTGGAAAAGGACAGAGGCAGGGGGGAAGCAAGGTCATATAACCAAACGATGCAACGTCTAACATAATAAACTTAGTTTAAAGCATGTTCTTCTTCCTCCTTCAGGTGAGGAAGAGAGTACCTCACGGCCCTCTGGGTGGGCTTCATACCTCCACAGCTGGTCGGGACTTCGATGAGACAGTGGAAACGCTGAGTCTTTAAACACATTCCACAGTTGCAAAAAGAGAAATCTTAATGTAGAAGAACAATCTGTTGGTGGTGTAGCATTGAATTACAGGTTTTTATTTCTGTTTGTTATTTTCAGCTTTTTAGGCTCTTCTAAGAAAGAAGCCCTCAGTATCTCTGAAAGACTGTCCTATATTATGCTCTGACAGCAGTGAACTATTCTTCTTGTAAATGTTAAAGCTGGTGATCAGAAGTATAATGAGAAGTGACAAATCAATTGCAGATTGCTTGGAAACAGAATTTGACAAACCTGTGATGGCTCTTTTGATAGTGATTTAAAAACTTGATCTAATATAGTAACTGGAATAACTAGACTTAGAGCATTTTAAAGTGTTTACAGTTTCTTTCACATATTTTTGTCAGTTTGCTAATCTACATGGTTAGTGTTACTCTCTGCACATTGAAGAACCTAAAATTATTTGCCCTCTGGTCATGCTTACAAAATGTAAAATCATTAAGAAACAGAAGAAATAGCATTTTCTGCTTTGACTTGACTAAATTGTTAGTCTTGGGTTTTGGTTTTTTTGGTTGGGGTGTTTTGGTTGGTTTGTTTGTTTGTTTCAAAAGCTGGATTGAAAATATGAAGGCAATGGTTCACAAAATGTAGAGGGCGCCTAAAACTACATGAAATACAATGCTTGGCACATCTGTGGCATGGTGCTGTAGTAGAGGTTGATGGCATCTATGGAAGTCTTGGGATACTACTCCAAGAATCAGAGGTCATAAGTGTGCTGAAGTTTTGGGAGAAAGGGCTTAAGCTATGTCTCTTTACCCTGAGGTTGGAAGTTCATGTTCAAGACGAGGAAGAAATAAATGTTTCGTTACTGTAGTGATGTCTGTACTTAAGTGAAAAGACTACTCATACTGACTTAGTCATGTTGAAGACACTAAAGGAAGAATCTGAGTCCACAGGTCAGACTCCTAACAAAAACTTCTCAGAGAAAAGGACAGAGCTTTTGTCAATAGATGCATCTTTTAAATGTTCTAATGATCGAAGATGTTATAGCCTTCTCTCACTTCTCTGCATTTGCTCATGTGATTTGCACAAATCTTTTGCACAGATAAGATAATCTCTGTTCCAGGTTATTCAACAGAACGTTTGGTTTTCTTCAAGAAAATTAAATCTCTGCCATAGAATTACTGCTTCTATTATCAACACAGCACCTTTTTTTTTTTTTTTAGCTTCAGTCTTCTTTTCCCCTTTATAGTCCCTGCTGCCTTTCACCATCTTAATTTATTTGGAAGTTATTAAAATGCATACACATTTTTAAACCCTGCTTACCTTTCAACCAGAGTCTTTCCATCTTTTTTCACTCCTATTTCATGCTCTCTGTGCTGTTTTACAGAGAATCATTCCCTGGTATAGATACCGATACTAAGTAGTATTCTTCCTTTTCTGTCTTGGTTGAGGCCCTGAGGAAGTGATGCTCATTCCTTTAATATCACCCTATTCAGGGCTGAGATTAATCTGGACATAAGAACAGCAGAAAGGCAGGACACATGGAGAATAAACTGTTCAGTAACTGTGCTTTTGGTTTAATTTTCTGCTTCTCGTGTATATTTCAGTACACAATCAACAAAGACAACAGGCTTACTTTAGATGTTTTAATTCCTTTCCAAGATTCCAAAGTCTTAAGCACCTTTCCCCCCTTCCCTTCCCTTCCCCCTCCAATATGCATTTGAACTGGAATCTTTATGGTTTGTGCTACCGGTGAAAACATTCTCTGTTTTCAGAACTTTCGGATCACAGAACTGATAAATAGTAGCGTGGGAATGAGCCTCTTGGGCATCTGTAGCTTGGAAATGTACATGGCAAACATGAGGCTACATTTAGGCTTTCTTGCATTTGCTTTTGAAACAATTACCGTATCTTCAACATTCATGATTTGCTCCAGATCTCGGATGTTGAATTCTAACTCCTTATTCACAGCTGGATTTGGTTAATGTCACTCAAAAGAATGCCAAAACAGAGTGACAGGAGAGGTTTGAAATATGCATAAAAATGAGTGCAAGTCATTCTCCTGCTGTGATCTTAACAATGGAAGCACATGAGTGGAAGGGTACGACTTTGTCTTGAATAGTCAAACAAGTAGTTCAAACTCGTTTTGCAGCTGACCTGATTTAGTCTCTTCTGCACCGTGTCTGCTCAGCTGTCGCTAAAGAGCTGTGACGAGTTCCTTTTCAAATGCATGTGTTTCAGAACTGTAGATTATTTAACATTGTAAGCTGTGAATAAATGTATGCAAGTAACATATATCACTGGCTGTATTAAATACCAGTTGCTTATTGACTTCTTTCAAGTCTGAGTTGCATGCTCATTGTTTTTACTAAAGCTCACATATTGCACTTATGAATGTAGTCGACAACTTGCATTACTATATTTTTTTTTACAATGGAAGATTAAGATCTTAATTAATGTAAAAATATTTTAATAATTGCTACTAAACTGTGTTCTGTTGCTAAGATTGCCAGACCTTACCTTTGTGGCAATAAACTGTCTGTAAGCAAATATATCAAAGTTTAATATACACTTGCAGTAAATGGCATAGAAGAATGTGGACTGGAAGCAGGATTATTTTGCATAGAAAACTTTTTATATGTCATATATTTGCATTTGTAATGTACAGCATTGTAGCTGTGATTTGCTTTCAAAAAGCAATTTAAAGTTTTAACTAGTACTGCTTCTTGATATACTGTGGTGTTCTTTTTTGGAAGAGCACTGTGCTGACTCTGCTTTCTGGTTCTTTTGTTTGTTTGTTTGTTTTCTTTACTGTACCATATCTGTTAGGATGTTTCCGAGAAAATGTAACCTCTGCCCAGAGTTTAAAAGCTTAGGACGAATTTTTACTCTTCTATCAGCCTGCATTCAGCCCAAGCCTAAGGAGGGCATAATTTAAAAAAAAAAAAAAAAAAAAAGCAACTCTACTATCACTATGCAGAGTATATATTAATTAAAAACCAAAAATGGGAGTGATTCAGAGTTCCCAGGCCCGTGTGTGCACTGTGGCTGAATTTTTAACTACATATGCTGGTTTAGAAATGGGTTATATGCCTCTCACGTTCCCTTTACCCAGAAAGGAGATTCACTTGTGCAAGCGAAGTGTGCTCCAGGTGAAAGACGGGAAGACCAGAGCTTGTCAGGCTGTAGTGTAGGTGTGGGCAGTTGGATTTGAGGTTCAGGGTGGCCAAAGAGAACCCGTCTTAGAAGTGATACACGTGAGAGTAGAGTTGCTTTTTTCTTTTGTGACCCTCCTTCCCCAAAGTATAATTGAGAGAATACATGGTTGTTTCCTAAATTTAAATCTTCCTTTGGCTGTTGTCCTCCATCCTTTTGCTTTGATAACAGACAATATATCCTGAAATTGTGGAGGAATACTTAAGAACTCTCCTTAGTTTATACGAAGTGGCTCTGAAGGCAGCTTAACCACCTATGCTTCATCTGGCTTGTGCCTCGGCTTCACCCAGTGCACCAATACTTCCTCAACTACCTGCTAGTTCTGCTATTACTGGTACTGTGAAAATATCCTTAGGAGCCTCGCGAATAGCAGTTACCACCCACAAGCTGAAAAACCAAATAAATGTATGAAGAGGTAAAAGTATATTTATTGTAGTAATTTCAGAATTGCTAGTCCGAATAGATAAGTGTTTTGGTTGGAAGTATGTCTTTGATGGCCTTTTCATGTGGCCATCACTTCAATAAAATTCACCTTTACCCAACAGTGTGCCTTTCTTTTTCCCTGAATGCCTGTTCTTACCTGAGAAAATGCTACTCAGGTGCAAGGTAGAAAACAAGGGGATGTTTACTGTAGTGTTAAAGAGAAAGATTTTATGGATCTGGTACAGTAGCCACAGTCTTTACTTTAGAGCACAATAACAGTGATGGGTACTTCTGGATGAATGGAAAACATATTGGTTTGCTGTGGGGTTTTTTTTAGAAAAAACAATCAAGTTTTTTGAAAACTGGTTCATTTAAATTACTTCAAATGTGTTACCAGATTGTCAGCAACAATCTGACAATATCTGACATGAAGGAGAGGAGGGATGCAGAAGGTATTAATGTGCTTGTTAGAAGGACTGCGCTTACTATTTTTGTTTTGGGTACTAGCTACCTTATAAGTAAGCACTCCTTCCTAATATCACTCAACTTTGAAGTGGACATAGTAACCTCTTCCCTAATTCCCTGTGATAATTTTTCTGTATCTGCACCGTTGTCCTAGTGCAAGATTAGATGGTTTATGGATGAAGAGGTTGGTTGGTTGGTTGATTGAAGTGAGAGCTTAGTGTGTTTATCTTCTTGCCATCCATTTTTTGTTAGGCTATGCTTATTATACAAATAGGTGGTCAGAGAGGGGATCATAAGGTGCAAAAAAGAGTTGACATAACGAATGGATATAAAAGTCAAAAACAAAAGCCTGATATTTCAAGTCAACTTCTAACAGCTTTCACATAAATGTATACATGCTTAGGGGAAGGGAAATAATAATCTGACTACTTGTCAAACTGAATTTGATCTGAAATGTATCCTGTTGTCTTGCAAGGATGAGAAGGTGCATCTTAGGTTCAAGAGCTTCCTTCCTGTCCTGTGTTCCTTGGGCTCATCCTGAGGATCGAGGCTGGACCGAATAATGAAGACCAAGGACAGTAAAACAAAGTGGAGACAAAACCAAAACTGTGCATCAGTTACTGCTGCAACAATTCAATCCACTTTGGTATTAGCGAATCATTTATTCTTTTTGCTGTCCGTTGAATGCCCGTCGGCTTCTTAAGAATCTAAGGTAAAAGTAATTGGTGTCAAAACCAATGTGCTATTTTGGGTTTGGGCACAGTCCCAGTCTTCTTATAATGGCCTTTGAAAGTGTTTTAAATTGATAGATGTTGGATAGAAGCTGTGTTTGAGTACAGGATTTAAGGGGGTTTTACAGTTTCATTGCTTGAAAAATCGAAGCTTGTTCTGAGAACACAAAGACCATTTCTGGAGCGGAGGTACGTATTAGTTCTTGGATCTCTTGTCCTTTGCAGCATGCAGAACATCTCAAAAGTAAAAACCATGGAAACAGTTACGGACTCCAGAAAAAGCCTTTTACCCAAGTACTGTTCTACCGTCGTTATTCCCCTTTGCAGAGTCAAGTTCTGATGCTCAGCATTACTTTTGCCAAGGGAGAAGGCCAGTTGTATCGGTTTGGTTTTTAGCATCTAAATATTAATACAGACTAGTTAATGTTCCTCTGGCGAGTAGTCCCGCTGTTTACTTCAACCTGCAGCTGCAGCAATCTAGGTGAAGCTGCCAGCCTCTGCGGGGGGACGGAGGGGTGGACACTGCTCCACGGGCAGAGGGCGGCAGCCGCGGGAAGAGTGGAGAGAGCAGCAGCGGGAGGCAATAAAAACGCCTCCTGTTGTTGATGTGGGGGCTCTCTGTCCCTGCCCTAATGTTCCCCACCAGCCTTTCTCTGGGAAGCTGGTTATACCGGTTGTTTGCAGAGTGGTGGGGGATAGTGGATATAACATGGTTTTCTTGCAGGAGGAGGATTTTCAGAAAACGCAGAAAAGCTAACGATAGGTTTTGCAACGTTCTGCAAAGGATGGAAATTGCAGTGAGAAAAAGCTTAAAATAGAAAAATGACAGACTTAAGTTACTTTGACTTGGAACTTGTTTGTTTCCCTTCTAGTTATCCCAAGGTATTTGACCAACTTTTGTGCTGCTCGACTCTTGAGCTACATCTCCTCTCTTTGGAAGACCTCAGAATACTGGCGTTAGCAAAACCATCCAAATAACCATACAAAATAATAAACAGGTAATTCTAACTGGTTGCATCAAATTGTTGTCATTGAGCAATGACTTCCACCCCCCCCCCTTCCCTACTTTCTGCAGTTGAACAGTTGATGACTTTGAAAAACTATTTCTGGTGGGTGGGTTAGGAATTTGGGGTGGCTCAGGGAGTGGTTTCTTTTTTTATGATAGGTGGAGCATAATGAGAATATCCTGATAAACAGAAAGGATGACTGTGTATTAAATTAACTCTTTTTATAGCTTTATCTATCTATGTAGACTAAGCTTTCAGTTTGGAATGGGTGCCCTGAACTTTTTTTAAAGCATCACTCGCAATAAACATTGCTGTGGACAAATTTCCATATTTTTCTCTTTATATGCAAGTGGTGCACAAGCTTAAATAAAAATGTGAGAACAATACCATGATCGCCAAAAGTCATTAAGTTACTTTTTAAAGTACCTGTATTGTGGTGCTGCCATAAGTTTTTTCTTTAGCCGTTAGTGTGTCCATCCAATTACCGGCCTTGTCATGAAGCAGAAATTTATGCTGCTAAATATGGAATTTTAATGATCAATTTTGCAGGGTTTTGAGATTGATCTATAAAAGTTACATCCTTGTTCTTGCACAATCTCCTTCCATCTTCCAAGAAAATGTGGAGCCAAATATACTAGGCATGTCTAAAATGCATGAAGCAGAAATTTGACTTTGCTTTTATAAGGATGTCAGAATGATCACTAAAATAAGCCTGTTAGTATTCTGAGTAAACTAGATACTCTTTTTAAAAATAGCAAAGATTTTGATGGAGATCAAATAGTGGTCAAAATTTTTTTGTTTCTACAACTGAATTGTGAAAAGTTATTAATGCTGAGCAAGAAGGTAAAACCTAAATGATTTGTTACTTGTGAATTAACAGTTTCGCTAGGAAAGCTTAGCTGGACACTTTGTGTTCAAAAATTATTCATCCTTAAATAGTCAAAATTTCCTTTGCTGTTGCTTTAACTTCATAGCTTTGGAGGTATGACATGAAGAACACTGACATGGTTTACAGTAGAAATCCATTGATTATATTAAGGTAAACAACCACGGGGCTGCTGCGTTAACAGGCACTCGGAGTCAGTAACAACATGAAGAGGAATATACCATCTGCAGTTACGTGAAGTTTTGGGAGAAATCAAAAGCTAGAGAAATACCACAGCTGGAAGTTACTTACTCAAGTCTCTTCGTATCACTATAGCAAAACTGTAAAACACTTTTTCTGGAAATGAAAAAGAACTTGGTGTGAAGATGCTGATATTTGTGATCAGAGACAGGCAGTCAAACTCTTTCACTGAGCCGCCGCCTTCTCGTCTGTCTCCCCAATAACCCTTCCTTTCTCACTTCTTCCCCAGGCCTACAATAATGGTCTTGTTTGGTGTCAGCAAAGCTGAGAATGTGTATAGCTCTGAATAAGTGAAGGTTCTGTGCTGTCACTGCCAGCCGTGGTACTATACATTGGCTTTCCAACAGCAATGGAAGACTTAAAAGTACTCTGGAAATGGAATATCAAAAGCATATGTCCACTTAAAACTCCTTTTTACTCTAACAGGGAGAGATGGGAAGGGGAAAAAAAAAAGGATATTAATTTTGTGATTAATATGCTGGTCTGGAGACACGGAGTCCAAAATCCCTGCTCTGTCACACGCTGCCTTTGTGAATTTAATTTCAGTTCCTCGGTCTCTGTTTCCTCACTTGTCTGCTGGGCATAATGGCACTTTTCCTCCTCATGCCAAGTACATTAGCAGTAGAATATTTTACTTTGTGATGGGTTTGTAAGCAGAAATAAGTAGGCAGATTACCATATTTTTTAAAAACTGCATAGGAAGAAAATGGATGTAGTCTTTCATCATACTAGACCTGAAGGAGTGACCTTTTTTTTTTCTTTTGAGTTTGCGGTGTGTGTTCGTGAATACTATTAAATTATTTGCCTAAGTATTCTGGACTGATTTTTTACAAGTTAATTAGAATGCCAGCATGCTCGAATACTATGTAATGGAGAATTAATAACAATTAAGAATTGTTACTTCTGTTGTACAGCAAGACGCAACAAAAATTTAAATCAGACCCCAAAGCCAAGGCGCAAACTTGCTGCGAAGCGCACAGAGCCTAGGGAGACAATCTGTGAAACTGAGTTCCCGGCTTTTCTTGGTACAGCGTTTCCAAAAGCTGCAAGTACTTAGTGTTTGGCATACGTACATGTTTGGGGGAGGCTCTCCCGCGCTCTGTGAATGCCTTTGCTACTCAGAGATTATATTGCTAGTGGACTGGGCTCTAGGGATGTCATCTTTAAAAGCACGGGAAAACTGCACATGGTGCAATTCGCTTGCCATTAAATCTGTTAATGTGCTCTCCAAAGGAAGGACCGTAACGGCTGCGCTCGTTGGCTGGCGCTGCCTGTTAATTATTTCCAGAATTTACTGTTTTGGAGTTTCCTGCCCCGGTAGTCGCATGTCTGCCCAGCCACCTCCCCCCCGTTTCAGGCTGTGCTGGTCAGAGGTGCTGCTCTTCAGCTGGGCTTAGCAGCCAGGAGCAGCCGCCTCGTAGAGCTCCTCAGGAGGATGGGGAAAGCCCCCAAACTCCTTGCAGATCAACTGACATTAATTAAAGACATTCATGAAGCTGCCTACAATAAATGGCAGACTGCCCAAAGTTGATTAGAAAAAACCAAGAGGGTACGATTACCTTCAACTAGGACAGAATGATACAAGGAAACTCTGCTGACAGACTTATCAAAATGAGCGGGTGATTTGGTTTTTGAGGGGTTTGGGGAAGGGGGTGTCTGTTTTGTTTTATTTTTTAACAGAATCACAGACTGGTTGAGGTTGGCAGGCACTTCTGGAGGTCATCTGGTCTGGCCCCCCAGCTCGAGCAGGGCCACCGAGAGCCGGTTGTTTAGACAACTGTGGAATATCTCCAAAGACAGAGATTCCACAACCTCCCTGGGCAGCCTGTGCCAGTGCTCGGTTACCCTCACGGTGAAAAAGTCTTCCCTGATGTTCAGAGGGAACCTCCTGCGTTTCAGGTTGTGCCCGTTGCCTCTGCTCCTGTCCCTGGGCACCACTAAAGAGCCTGGCTCTGTCCTCTTTGTAGTCTCCCTTTTCAGGTATTAATATAAACAGGTGAGATTCCCCCCAAGCCTTCTTTTCTCCAGGCTGAACAGTCCCAGCTCACTCAGCCTGCCTTCATAAGAAAGATGCTGCACTCCCTTAATCACCTTACTGGCCCTTTGCTGGACTCTCTCCAGTATGTCCATGTCTCCTGTGTACTGGGGAGCCCAGAACTGGACCCAGCCCTCCAGGAGTGGCCTCAGCAGTGCTGAGTAGAGCGGCAGGATCACCTCCCCCTCTCCTGGTGTACCATCCCTTCCCTTTTCCAGGCATATCCTTTAGTTCCCTCTTTGTACAGAAACGTATTCCCTGTGATGCTGGAATTTTGCTATGTTTGGATTCCTAAATTTGTGAAGCAAAACCACACTGTGCCAAGCAGCAAATGAACAAACAAACAAAAGCCAACAGTCTAATGTCTTTGTGTTTTTACAGTTGTAGCTCTGTCCAGAACCATGCTTGGGGCACAGCCATCAAATATCTTTTGTGAATTATAGTCCCAAAAGTTTATATTCTTTTCCTGGTCCTAATGGATACTGAAATAGATGTACTCCGCGTGCATGTAGTTCGAATTACTTTCTGATGTCTATTCACTTGTACCTGCCTACGCTGATTTTCACCAGCTTAACGTAATCCCTGAAAGTATTGTTTTCTGGGAGCCATACAGAGACCTCCTTAATCACAGCAGTCCAATATTTGCATTTTTTTCATTTCACCACGCCACTTCCTTGTTCCGATACTAGGGATGGTGATGGGCAGTGATACAGATAGCTTAATAATCCTGCATTTTCTATAATGCTCTTTTCATTTGTCTGCCAGTCACTGAAACTCCTATGGTTTGGAAGGAGATTGCTTCTCTCCAAGTAAGGCAGGGCCTTCAGCTTTGGCAGCTCTGGTGTTGAAGGTTGCTTATTTGTATTTACTTTCTAAAAAAAAGGCAGCTGAACCTGAGCAAGGTGCTGGCCTTTTCCCACGTGATTGCTTATTAGTGCGGTTCCATTTTTAAATAATCCTGACTGAAGAGGGAATCTTGCTCCGGCAGATAGTCACCTGAACCGATTTGGCGCCTTAAGGTGAGGTGACAGCTCTCTTGCTAGAAGTAATACAATGCCACGCAACCACATGTAAGAAACAGTAAAAATACTTGGAATTGTTTTGACAGCAACTTTCTATTCTGCAAAAAACCCAGACACTCTCCAGCACCTGCTCCTGTTTCTTACAATCCTCCCTGTTTTAACTACACCTCCGGCTGCTTCGCCCTCCGATTTGTCAGCGCTACCTTGGCGACGTTAAAAAAAATAATCGTCGCAAAGCATTTTTAGGGGAAAAAAAACCCCAAACAAAGCAATAACTTCGCAGGGCTCGCTGACCGCCACGGCTCCTCCGGGATTTCTTTCCCCAAGCGCTGACAGGAACTGCGCGTACCCCGCTTCGCTTTCACTCCCGCCCGTTTCACTCCTCCAATCTCCGTGAATTAACCGGCGGGGGGCACCACCGGGACCTAAATCCCCCACATTTGGCAGAAAATTCCCTCCCTTTACCGGCGGGGAGGTGTGTGAGGCGAAGGCGGGAACCGGGAGCGGGACGGGACGAGGGCGGGCGGGGGG
>JAVJGG010000058.1:3949480-3998532 GCA_035590195.1 Aviceda cuculoides | reverse complement strand
CCCCCCCCCCCCCCCTTCCCCGGTGGGAAGGGGCACGGCAGAATTCCGTTCTCGCTTCCACCGCCTACTCGGGGCTCCGTTTCCCGCGGGGAGCCTTGCTGCAGCAAACCGGAGGTAAAAACTCAAAATTAAAAAAAAAAAAGGGGGGGTTGGAAGGGTTTCGTGCCTTTCGGGCGTCCTTTCCCGAGGGAAGGGGGTTGTTTTAAATTCGGGGTACTAAACCGCCTGGGGTGTTTTATGAGGTGAAGATTTCGTGTACTTTTGTGCGTATCCCACAATTACGGAGTAGTCGTGTCTTAGGGGAAATGTTAACGGGGATGGGTTACGGAAAGCAAAAACCCAGCGTTTCAAAGCCTCACCCGCTGTCGCCGGTTTTGGGGGGAAGAAACGTCCCCAGTGAACACGCTTGGCAAATGTTGCACTAATATGTCGAAACCTGGGGTCGAGGGAAGGGAAAAGAAGCGACTTCGCAGCTGCCTCGGGCCGCGGGTTCGGGATGGCGGCTGGCGCGCAGACTTTACTCCTGCTAAAAACCGCCTGATCTTTCCCGCACCTGATTTCTACCGCAAACTCCTCCAGCTCTGCAGCACGCCTTCGGAGAAAAGCCCCTGGCTCCATCAAAGGCAAACCCAGTCGGGGCTACAGCGGTGGCACCCTGGGCCAGCACGCGGCGGGGTGGGCTACCGAGCCAGCTCCGCTCCGGGGGTCAGCGTCCCGGTGGCCCCAAGGCAAGGACGGGGGGAAAGGAGGCAGGATTTCGCCAGCCTCGACCGGCTTTAGCAGCCGTGTGCTGAGAAAAAGGTGATAACGTGATTGGGATGTCCGTGTGTATCAAGGTAACTGGTTTTTCTTCAGCTGTTCCAAAAGCCGCTTGCTTTCTCAGTGGGTGATGGGTGTTTCCAGGCCAGGTTTCTTTCTGCGTTCCCAAAAGCAGCCGAGTTGTCAGTATTTGTGCTATGAGCGTCGGTCTCTCGAGTCTGCGAGGATCTGCGTGTTGTTCAGCTCCGCACAGGTGCTTCGGCTCTGGTGCAGAGCCTGCCTCTCTGGGTAAATAGAGCGATTACATATTTGGCATCTCTTCTGCTGAAGTTTTTGGGGAGCAGGCCAGCTGCGCTGCTGGTACACGCTTCCCAGGATGTGAACTAGGCTACACCCCTGGCACAGCGAGAAATTTTGGGACAAAGTCAGGCTAGAGCCTACGCTTGCAGAAACTTGCTGAGATGGAAGTAGCAGAGCGCTCTGGTGGGAGCCCACCTCCCTCAAAGCTGTCTGGGGAGCAGCTCCTTCAGCGCAAAACGCACGTGGTGCATCCCGCAGCGGGCGAGCGGGTGGCCGGCACATCCAGGGAAGCATCCTGGGTGTGCGGCCGGCGGCTCGAGCATCCTTCCCCGGCAGTGGGGATGAGCCCTGCTGCCTCCCGGCCGAGCAAATCCTCCCACGGCTGAGAGAGTCAACCTGGCATCCTGCTGCTGCTGCTGCCCTCTGAATATGAACTGCTCACCCAGCAAGGGCTGGACGTGGGGCCCCTCTGTGCCTCTCTTCTCACCGCTTTTTGGGGCGTGAATCATCGTATCGAGGACAAGGTGCGGTGGTAAAGGATGTGAAGGTGCTGTGTGGTTGATTTCTCGCAGAAGCGTGGCTGGAGGGAGCAGAAGGATCTGTGGGCCGGGGCCGGGAGCGTGGCTCGCCTGGCTGCGGAGTCAGGTCCTTCAGGGGAACCAGTTGCAGGACTTCTGGCTAAGAGGCGTTTTCTTTAGATGATTCCAGTCCGTTGAGGTCAAAAGAAAATGAAAGGGAGAGGTTCGTGTAAAATGCGTTTCCATTTGGTGAAATGCAAGGAGAGGAAATTAAAAATTGGTGTGTTTTCTTGTTTTGTTTCTTTGGAATCCTGAAAATGCAAATGTTCCATTCAAGCCCACTTTTTAACAAAACACAAGGTGATCTCAAAGGCTTCCGGAGGCTGAAACTCCTAAGGGATTTCAGATACTGACTTTTTGCTCAGATTTACAGAGTTTAAATAATCTGAGTTTTGGGGAAGAAAACAAAAAAGGAAGGAATGACTTGAGGTCTCTCTCCGGATTTGGTTCACGGAAGAGCAGCAGACATCTGGTCAGCAGGTACGCGCATGGGGTTTGTTTTCATCCTAGGAAATACTCTTCTTTTTAACTTCAGGGTTGTTTTTTTTTTTCTTCCACTTTATAAAGGCTTTTTAAACTCGAGTCGCTGCTGCAGCTTTTGTTTTGCAATTCAAGGAACTTGCAGGCTGGGGCTGTAACCTGAACGCTGTGACCCAAGGCACAGCCATCTCGCTCATCATCACGCTGGGAGATCAGGCTCTGCCCTGGTGGAGAGGGGTTTGGGCAGGGAGGGATGTGCAGCGTGCCCTGTAGCTGGGTCCGTGCTGGGTACTGGTCTGTCATTGAGGATTGCTGGGCGTGCTGCTTAGGGCTGCAATGCCCACTTGCTTCATAAGTGTCCTCTGAGTTTTGTGGGCAGCTTTTCCAGCTGGTTGTGCTGAACTCATCTCGTGTTATCGTTGGAATAAGTTTCTTGTGTGGTTCAGAGAAAACATCAGCTTGCAGTTCAGAACCGTTATTATCTTAAGCCTTTGTAGTTTCCTAGCACAAACTGAAGTTTTTCTTTGTAGCAGTAAATACAGGCCAGCATGCAGTAAAATACTGAACCAAGAAAGCTCCTCTTTATGCAAAGCATAACTACATTTGAAAAACTAGCAGAGACTTATTGAATTTTCAGCTCTTGTTCCGCTGTGGACTGTGAAGCTCAAAAATGTGGGCAATTCATAGTGTTACTGGCTTTGACAGGCGACTCCATAAATAAGAAGCTAAATGTGACGCTGCTGTTCGATCTCAGTTGTAATGCACAGGTCTTTTTCTTAGAACTGGCTCCATATAGTCACCGCAGGGGAACCGTTAATGGCCCGCAATATACAGAGGATGGTTTGCATAGTTAACAAATTCTTTTTGAAGTCACAATAAAATATTTATTGTTGAAGCACTTAAGGCAGACTTTTCAGCTCCTGCAATTGTGGCTTCGTGCTAAGTGTGTTAGGTTAGACATCCTGATTCCTCTGCGTGGTGTTCTCCTCCAAAGCCCCCTTTAAAGGTTTTTCATTCCGTAGCATAATGCAGTCTCTTACTACTTTTCAATGTAGGGAGGCTTTAACTGTTAGCTGTGCTAAAAGCAGCTTGTTAGTTGGGGGGGAAGTGACTCACGTCAGGTCTTTCCATGATGGCGGGTGCTGATGACAAGGAAAATCAAACTGGCAGTCACGTTTTGATAGCCAAAGCCTTCCCTTGTATAAGCTATCCATAGCATGAATCAAGCAGCCGTGTACGTGGTCTGCTGTCCTTGTCGTTTTAGTGGTGTGTAACAGTGCACGTCACCCTCACAGCTTGTGCGGAAGCGCTGGTGTGGAGGCAGAAAGGGCGAAAGCACGGAACGGCCCTAATTCAATCTGACAATTAGAGACGATGTAGCAGGGGACTGTGCCCTGGGGTTAATAGTTTTCTTCAAATTAGGACACTCCTTTGCAATTACTTCAGCATTTCCCTTCCTGCAGTGTCTGAGTCTTTATGAAAATGCTTACTTATGCTTTTTAAGCAGGTGGAAGGGAAAAAGAAGTCAAGATACTGTAATTTCCTTGGCTGGTTTTGTATACCCTAGTAACTCTTTATGCAAAACAGTTTGATGAATTTGTCTGAGTGCCTGGAGACCATTTGTGAGGTGCAGGGGGCAGAAGCTGATGGTATGCCCAGTGACAAACTATTTATGGGCAAAGTGGACCTCTTGTCTGCAGTCTGAAACCACGTTCCTGTGCAAAAATGGCATAGTCTGGAGTATCTTAGGATGCATGAAAAATAGCGTTACAGCAAGGCCAGCACCCAGGATGAGGTTTTATGCTCTGTATTTTTCATATTAATTACTTTTCCTTATACTTTAAATAAGAAGTCCTTGAATTCCAGCTCTGATCATCCTTTTTTTTCATCACTTTTAACTCATTAAAAAACCCCACCAGCCCCTTCTACAGAATTTGGTAAGAAGGTGACTCCTAAGTCACTTCTTGCATTTAGGGTTGTTTCGATCACTGCTTGCATTAAATAGTTTGGAGAACTGAGAACACATTGGTGGATGGGCTTTTGATTGAGTAAAACCTAAACTGGCGGGAACAGTAGAGTTAAAACCTTGGGGTTTATTGCTCATATCATGGATGGGGAGTCGGTGTGGATAATCTGAGAAACTAAGGCAACGTAAGGATTTTATGAACGTTTCCTGGGTGGCCCGGGGAAGCTGCTGTGCTCAGACTTATGAGGGTTTTCTGTATTAATATATTGTTTTAGTGTAGTTGGGGGCACTGGGAAAGACCACAGCAAAGCAATGCAGCAACGCCAGCAAATATTTGGGAGGCAACAACATGGCAGAGTGGCTCCCGTCCAGACCCCACGCTGACGTTCAACAGCTGTGGGATTGATGTGGGGAGAGAAAACCACACAGAGAAATAGTTTCAAATCCGCCTTGGGGGGGGGAAAGGGGACCTCGACGCTTTGCAGGGACTTTTTATGGGGGGCTTGGCCATCCCCACTGGGGCTGGGTGCTCCCCGGCAGGGGTGAGGGACCGGCTGCCAGCCTCTCGCCTTCTGGAGCCGCAGCATCCCCAAGTCGTCCCTCGGTGTCTCCTGGCATGCTCTACCTCTGATCTGGGAATGAAAAATACAGCTTGGCAGGCAGGGTGGTGTGGCCTGCCAGCGGGTGCTGTCGGAGGGGGGAAGGCAGCCCCTGCAGATTCGGGGCTGAATCAGCACGGCAGCCTCCGCTTGCAAAACCCCCTGGTTTTGGTGAATCCTCCGTCGCGATGAAACGCTTGCAGATAGGCACATATTTTGGTTTGTAGCTTTGCAGATGAACAGCGTGTGCTTCTGAACTGCTTTGGCAGCAGGACAGACTTGTGTTTCGTGGCAGAGAGGCCAACATTTATGCTGGATTAAGTGATTTATTTTTGCCAGGGTCTGCTGGTAAGTGGGACGAGATTCACTCGGCAGCGATCATCTCCCAGACTCAGCTCTGGCCACTGTCACAAAGCAGGACAGACCATCTCTGGGCCATGCCAAGGCAGCTGCTCTTCCCACAGGCAGCAATTACAGAGACATTTTAATTAAGCATGCGGTTGCGCTACAGCTGACCAGGGTGACCTGCACATTCCCGTCTCCCAACTTCTCTCGTGCCAGCACCGGGGACCTGACCCAGCTGAAAACCCATGGTAAGAGAGATTAGTAGATATATAGATTTAAAACTGAATTTGACTCCGTCTGGATTGATTCCTTGATCTTGTGAGTGGCGGTGATGTTGGGGAGTGGGGTGGGAAGGGATATGGGAAAGGTGGAAATACCCATTTTGGCAGGAGCATGGATTTGTGCCTGGGTCGTGTACCCGTGGCCTCGGAGAGCGGCGTTAAAGGTGGTGGGTGCTGTGAGGAGGTGCTGGGGATGTAAAGGAGGGGGGAGCAGTGTCTAGTGGTGGTCTGGGTCGGGCTGGGGACCACTCAAGGCCGTCCCGGGTGGGATGTCAGGAAGGGGCACGTCCACGCTGCGTTGCACTGGAAGAGGCGTCACCTGCCCGCAGGTTGTTGAAGGAGGATCGCCTGGGCAATTTCGCTTGCTGCTGTTGAAAGCACGCTTGAGTATGTTCTCGCTGCACCTTGTTGTCCCCTCCTACAGCCCCGCCTGAAGGGAAACCGGCCTGGCAGTGGTTTTGTCGTGGTTGTCACTGAAGTAGCTTGCAGAAATTCACCTTCAGAAGATTCGGAGGAAGGAGACCCTGTGTCCCGTCCCCGTGACATGTAGGTTATAGTTAGAAAGGGTAACTCATGTATAGGGAATATAGAGAATAGTGATACATCGGTGCCTGTTTAAGTCTACCTAACGTTTGTTGGCATGACACGACTTCGTGGTCTGAAGGTGCCCAGGGGCTCGCTTCACCGGTTGCTTCCAGGTCCCCAGAGGAACTGGATGCTGTTTATACCAGCTTGTACTGTTGAGTTAAAAAAAAAAACCAACAAAAAGGAGCAAGAGCCGTGCCTGTGAGCTCTGGCAGGCTGCGTCCCGCCGTACAGAGACGCAGCGGCGGGAGAGCCACGGCGTGCGTGGCTGCTGGCTTTTCTTCTCCAGCGCTGTTCGGTGGAGACGAGGCAAGCTGCTGTGGGAAGGGGCTCGATGGGAGCTGTCGGTGAGCTTCCCCGGGGCTGAAAGGAGAAGGGCAGGAATCTCCCGAGTGTGACGTTTCTGTAGCACTTTAAACATCCCAGAAAAAAAAAACCCCGTTTTTTTTCTGCCTTCTGTGTTTCCTTTTCTGAGTATTTGCAGTTGCAAGAGAGGCCGTATTCTGATTAGAGGAAAAAGGAATGGAAGTGGATCATTTTAAAGCTGCTGCTGTGAAGAAAAAGCTGACTTCTGAAATCTTTGTTCCTTCATTCACATTTTTTTCCTTTTTGTTAGCCAGCCTCAGGAAATGAGAACATTCTTTTGGCTTTCCGTGCCTGAGTCACATCTTTTATATAAATCTATATATACAAAAATATGTTAAAACATCTGGAGATGTTTGTTTCGGAGAGGTACTTGTTTTGTATTTATTAGGGTATCTCAGCTTTAAATGTTTGTACACAGTTCAATGTTTCCAGAGTTTCCCATACTTCTCTGGTTACAAGGATATATATATGTTTCTGTCAGAAAAGCTGAGGGAAGTGTGCTGATAAGCTAGGGAATATACAAAGAAGTAAAAGTAGAGCCTTTGAAGAAAGTGAGAATTTGCTATTTCTTTCAAAAATGAAACTATTTAAGTGGTTGTTAATGTGAGTTCCATCCGAATATGTAGCTCTTTAATGTTTACCAAGTATTTATTTAAAAAAAAAAAAAAAGCTTGAGGAGGAAAATCCCAGGAGCTCTTCTCGTGTTCTTTTTTAAAAAAAAAAAAAAAAAAAAGGAAAAGGAAGTCATTAAAAGCTCATTATACCCATGTCTGCCGTTCAGCGAGCTGACACCGGGCTCTAGCAGTGCTCTGGGTGCGCGGCGGGGTCTCGCTGCCTCCCTCCGTCCTCCCACCAGGGTCACACGGGGATCGTGAGACTTTGCTTTAAAAGGAGAAAAAAAAAAAAAATCCATTTAGTTTAACCACCGAGGGCCAAATATTTAACTTGGGTGGGGGAGGTGGTGGGATTTAGGAGAACGAATAAAATTTCCACCCTTGGTTGTTTAACATAGCTGCGCCGAAAATGATGGCAGACCGGGGCTGGCAGGCGCCGGGGGGGTCCCGTGCAAGGAGGGGTGGCGAGATGGCGACGGGGCGCGAGGGGAAGGTTCTCCCAAGGGTCTCCATCCGCCGTGGCCACGTGGCATCCTGGTGTTCACGGCAGCTTCTCCTCCCACAGCTCCCACTGAAATGCCCACGAGTTTATGGCTCAGATAAGAAACCTCTTGTTGATCAAATATTTTGATTGTACCCTGGCCTTCCTGTTAGCTTCTTTGATCTTTTCTTGTGAGTGGATTATAGTGGACTTTAAAAAAGTCTTGCGTGTTGAAATAGTTGTATAAATACAGTCCTCGGGGTAGGTGTTATTTAGAAAAGTACTTATCTCCCGGAAGAAAATCTACCTCCTTTTGCCCCTTCAGCGTGGTGCTTGTTTGCCATTGTGCATCAAAGAAGTGTGATTTCTGTAATTATGTCAAAGAATAGCAGCTTATTGTTAATTGTTTGAAATAATCTAAAGGCCGATGGGGCTTATTCTTTTGGCTGATTTCCTGCTTGTTCAAACACTGAAGAACTGTTTCAGGTTCACATTTAAAAAAAAAAAAAAAAAGAAATATAAAAGAAACCTGTAGAACCAGGACAGTCTCTGGAGGAAACTGATGGGCTCGCAGCCCTGGGATGAATCCCCCTCTGTTGAAATCTCCAGCAGTCACAATTTCTCTTTTTGCAAAGAGAAAAGGCTGCCCTTTCCCCCGGGCACCCCGTTGGCGTGACGTCCCTCCTGAAATGGCGTCGCTCGGCTCCCCTCGATGCCGGCGCGCTGGGAGCTGGACGTCTTCAGGCGGTGGCACAAAGGCTGAGTTTAGCTTTGGGGCGACGAGGGGATGAGCTGTGCCATCGCTTCGCAGTCAAACGAAGCAAGGGAGGAGGGGTAAAATAATTGCCGGTGGCTACGTACGGTGTAAGCCAGAAGGTCAGAGTTTCCAGTCCTCGTCGGAAAGCCGAGTTTTCCTTATTGTCGCATGCAGGATGGGAACGATCACCCTGAGCTCTCCGGTGGGACCTGGAGAGGGTCCGAGGGTTTTCAGCGGTGGGGGGGTGTTTGATGCCCCCGGCTCCGGCTGGGTCAGTGCAGATCCCAGCACTGTTCTCAAGGGAAGGCGGGATGCTCCTCGGTGTCGGCTCACATCCGAGGCAAACCTCACCCAGCAGACACGGCTCTTCAGACCCATCCCTTCCCCGGCCTGCGTTAAATTTACTGCTGGACCAGGGCGTTGTTTTGAAAAGTACAGATAAAATGAAGTGTCAGTTGTTAACGGACGCTGCTTCGTTTTGATGGGGGTGAAGCTCTTTGTGCTTGCGATTGCTTAGCTGATAATACTGCAAGGGGGAAATAATTTGGATTTCTTGTGTCGAACTGAATCTGAGTCACAAATGTGAAAATCAATATTTTTATTATTACCATGCAGAGATGGGTAAACAGTACAGTTAAGAGGAACCTTGACATTACCCTTGGGAAAATTACTAGAACATGATAAAATGGCAGAGGATCCAGGAAGAGTAATATTGTGTTATTGCTTAGGTTTCACAAGAAAGCTTTCTGCTCACCTTGGGCTAGTTATTCATTTATAAATAGGTTTGTGAACCTGTATTTAAGAGAGACATTCAAGGAGTTTAATGCTGTTGCACGGTATCAATGTCTTTTCAGAGCAGTTTCAGCATGGACAGATTCCCAAGGTAGGCAGAATTACAAATGAGCATTTTGTGTCATTTGAGGTAAAACTGGTTTAGCCCTTTTTACCTGATGGATTTTGATAATGTGTGGCTGAGTAGCTGTGTAGTGGTTTGACTGACTTAATGGATTTTCTGTTAAGTCCATAAATGCACAGTTTAAAACGTGCAGCAGTGTTACTTCCATGCACGTACAAAAATAATCGCCGGAGTCCGCAGAAGGGAGCCGATGGGGAAGATGCTGGGTTGTAAGTCTCTAGGTGCCCAGCAAAGCCACCACGGCCGTCGCAGCCATCACTTGGACGAGTTGGGGGGGTGGCAACGTGGCGTTGGGAGGTCTTCTGGGGGGAGAAGGGCTCCATCCTGCCGGAGGAGGAACCACACCACTGAAAGCTGTCTTCTGGCGTCCCACCCGTGTAGGCATGAAGGACGTTGATGGTACTAATGTCAAGCGAAGGATTTTTCTCTCCTATGTTGAGCAATGCTCCTTGTTTGGTTTGCATTACAGATATTTACCAGTTGGTGCTGGCCACAGTGGGGGGACAATATAATGAAAAACTGCTGAGTCCAGATTTTCTAACACATCATTAATCCCTTTTCATGAAAGCATGTGCAGAATGAGCAGGGCCTTAGTTCCAGTTCAAAAGGTTTTCCATCAAACTTGGAAAAACTAAGTTATCCACTCTGTGTTCATGGTTTAAATAATAAAGTTCTTGTAGCTGGTCTTGGGGATGCAAGAGAGAGGCGGGGTCTACCTGAAATAGTTAGAAGGAAAATCTTTGTTCATCATACTAAAAATACATTGCTCTGCATTCTAAGGAAATATGTGAAGTTCATGTAAAGTTCATGATGATCTGAAGTTCAATAAGCCAAAGAAAAAGTGTTTGTGCCATCAATATCTAGCATTTCAGATTGTAGTGCTGAATGTTTCCTTAATGCTTGAGTGGAAATGTTGCAAGGATGTTAATAGAATTGCATTTACTGAAAACTTTGTTTCATTTGCTTTTTTCCTTATGTTATTAGTAGAAGTCAGGAAAGACAAGGAGCTCATAATATTTGTCTCAAATATTCTTATCTTAAAGTGAACATTAAAAATTTACAGAAAGGACATACTTGTTTTTTGGAAATTCATAAACAGAAATATATCTAAGTAAAAATAATTGGATTAATTTATTTAGTCTGAAGACAATATAGTCCCAATCACGCAGAGCACTTGAGTTAAATTCCTTAGTTCACTCGGGTCACATTACAAGTTTAAATTTACATTTCCTTGGAGCCAAGAGCTCAAGTGCATGGAGCTGCAGGACTCGCTTCCCCAGTAACAGCACCTGGGTTCACCCTCATCCTCTGGGGCTCAGGTGAGAGTTAAACTGCATCTGTGCTACTGTATTCTCTTTATAAGCTTTCTTAAGAGATAGAATCATAGAATCATTTAGGTTGGAAAAGACCCTTAAGATCATCAAGTCCAACTGTTGACCTAACACTGCCAAGCCCACCACTAAACCATGTCCCTGAGCACCACGTCTACGTGTCTTTTAAATATCTCCAGGAATGGTGACTCCACCACTTCCCTGGGCAGCCTGTTCCAATGCTTGAGTTACCTATGTCATGGCACGTGAAACGTTTAAACCAACCAAACAGGTGAAAGAATGGCAGGAGAAAATGTAGTTATTTGGGGTTTTTTTGTTTTGTTTTAAAGTCATTCTGCCATAAATTATTCCACAACTTTGTTCATTGTGTACAAGCAGGTGTTGCAATAGGATGTTGTCTCCAAAACATTACTAGCAATTGCCTGCTCAGGTGTATAAACAAACACAGGATGCCCCTACTGAAGTCTTTCTTCCGAAGCAAGAAATGCGTCAACAAGAATTACTAACGTTTTAAAACCTCAGTGGATGATGGCACGGCATCAAAAGCACTGTGGCAAGGGATGCTTCAGTTCTGCACAGATTGTCATGGCTGGCATTTTTCTCCCTGGCTGCTGGAAAGTTGTGACTGCCCCTCAGCAGAATGATGCTGCCCGTACCCGAAGAGAAGCCGGTGGTGTGGCACGGCGCAGCTCGGGGGCGCTCACAAAATGGCTACTCGGTGAGCGATAAAAGTCACAGCCGTCGTCTCCAGACCCTCCTGCCAGGCCTATCCTGATAGGCTTCATGCACTGAAATGCAAAATTTGCTCCTTATACGTAAGAAAGGACTTGAGGGAAACAGTGGCAGCGTCTGGGGAGGACCAAATGTAAGGCAGCGGTCGGCAGCCCGGACGGTGCTGCGGGTGTGGGAACCCTCCTGGCAACCTCCCCAGGTGGTGATGCCTGTTCTCGACACGGCAAGAATTGTTTTTTAGAATCATAGAATATCTCGAGTTGGAAGGGATGCGTAAGGGTCATTGAGTCCAACTGGGACTCAGCTGGGAAGTTCCTCCTGGCCCCGATCCTTATGTATGTACCTCATCATCTTATATTACCTTATCGTGGCATGCTAGGATGTTTAATTTTCTAACCGCTCTGGCGTATCCTGTTGCTTTGCTTCTGTAAATACGCATTTTCTGTGCTAACAAATCTGTGCGTTTGCAGAGGACGTCTTCAATGCTTCATCAACCCGAACCACAGCAGTGGCTTTCTTTTCCTCTTTAGCACCCAGGCACGAGGCCGCCGCTTTGAACCGATTGCACTAATAACTCGTGTACGGCGGGGAGAAGAGAGCAAACTGGAGCTGAAGTCAGGAATTGTTTGCTCATTTATTAGTTATGAGGAGCCAAACTGAGGTCATTTCTAGCTAGCTGGCCAACGTGCTACTGCTTGCTTCTCTTGAGCTCTCCCTGCAGAGTTGCTGTCTGCATCGCCCCTCTGGCTGTATCTTTTGGGAGCTGAGGCCAGCAGCCCAGGGAGGATGAAGATTAAATTGCCCCACATTTTTTTTTTTTTTCCACAGGAATACAGGAGCATTTTCTAAGAATGCAGAAGTGTCTTCTACAGGGGAAGAAATGTGTCCACCTCTCAAAGTTGGAGGAGTGTGATTCAAAAAGGGGGTTTCTGCATTTCTGTATCAAGAGGGAAATTAAATGGACCACCAGCTGCATTTAGCATTTTTTTAAATAGAGCAGCTTTTTCAGAGGTATTTTAAAATGTGGGGGTTACTTCCTTTTTTGTTGCTTGACAGTGATATGAAAATACCTGAGGAACAGGTTTTAAGAGTATCCTCCCCTCCCCCCCCCCGTTTTATTTCTTATTTATTTTGAACTCTAAAAATGTCAGTGTTGTCTTCCCTGACTCCTATATCTGGAAGATTTGGGGCATGTTTGTTGGGAACGGCTATCAATTTGTCTTGGTACAAAACCATCTGTGAACGAGCCCTAAAGTTTTACTGTGACATCCCACTTGCTGTTGCTGTGGTCATGTTAACAGCTTTTCAGTCAGATCAGAGTTTTGTAGCTTAGACAGGAACTGAATTTCTAATGGAGAAACTAAAACTCCCCAAAGAGAAAAAAAAGAAAAAAGTTTTGATTAAAAAATGGTTTTCCTGATTTATCTTTTTTCCAGCTTCTATAATAAAGGTTGAAATGATTACCCATCAGAAACACAGGTGATTTTTCCTTGCTCAGAATCAAGTTCCTCTCAGATCTGCAGGGGGTGTATCATTAACTTCAATAAAAATAGATTAGTGGAGCTTTGTGACAATTCCTCCAGACTGCATGTATATAAATAGCAAATTCTGCACCAGTTTAAGGTAATACTTGATTATCTTCTGCATGTCGTTAGGAGTGCAGAAATACCTCAAGCCGTATGTTTGATCACTCGTCGTTTAATGTTTCTGATAACATGTGCAAATGCTGGAGGTTAGTGTGATTAACCGATTCGGTGCCAATGGGTTACAGCAAGTCCTTCCCAATTCTCCTCAAAGCCAACTGAAATTCTGTTGTTCTGTTTAATGGGGCTTGGTTTAGACTCAGAGGTCTGTAAGTGGAACACTTAGGGCCAAATAAGACAAAATACCTGCTAATACTTGGAAAATAATTCTGTTGGCTTTAAGACCTTGCTTCTGCGTCTGAGGTATAGGGATGAAACTATCGCTGTTTTGAGTTATTTTTGTCTGGATGGTACAGTAAGGTCAGTCTCGTAACAGTTACAGCTTGGGAGGATATTTTGCTAATCTATCGTTTCTCATATTTAAAGAAGAGCAGCTGCTTGTTCAATAAATGGGTACAGCATGCCTGCCCAGGGTCACATCCCTGTGCCCACAGATAAATGCCTTCAGTTGAAGTTGTCATAGGTTGGACTTTACACCTAGCACAGTATAGTTTGTGTAATTTATGTCTTGCTTAGAAGTAGTAACTAAGGCTTTCAGCTTTTATTTCATACAAAAGACCTGAATTTAATTAAAAAGTGGTCATTGTACTATATGACCCTGTAGTTTTACTTACAGTGTTTTTCAACAGATCTTGGCAACGCCCTTTCGTTGCTGTAATTGGGTTTGCATAGTTGGCAAACTGTCATGCAAATGTAAATGTGAGGAAGAAAATGAAAGTCCGGATCCGCAGGCTATGAAAAGCGAGTCAGCGCAGGTCTGCTTGCTCAGAAGGTCGGCACCCAAATGACAATTCGGTTTCAGTCTTGGGCAGTGGAGTGTTAAGTTGTGCATTAACCCAGCATACTGCTAACTGGTATGGTTTAATTTACATTTTTAGCCCAGTAGCCACTTGGCTGATGACCTGCATGTCGTCTCGGCTTCGGTGCAAGCAAAACAGTTACGGATGGGTAAGCGAGAAGGAGGTTCCTGTTCACAGGAGCCTTCACGGATCCTCAGAGGAGCTCTGGGGGGGTGAATTCTACAGGTTTGGGTTGGCAGCGGAGTTACTACTGCGAGTGGGTGGGAGCGAGGAGGGGTTGGAGCCGGTGGGACTGCAAGCTGTGGGGTTCCTGGTGACCTGCCTGTGAGCCAGACCCTGCCTCTGGCAGAGCTGAGGTCCGGGTGATCTCCTGGGCATGCGTGAGTCCAGTTTGAGGAGCGGTGTTTTGCAGTAGTTAAATTTTGACACAGCAAAAGCTCCCCTTCAAGAAAGGGAGAGCAGGGGAGAGATGCTGCGCCTTGTAGCAGTGGTTAGGGAATGAAACGCGAATAAAACAGCAGCAGGGAAGATGGCATTTATACATCAGCTTGGTCAAGGGGATTTTAATCACTTACGGTGCACCCCACAAGCATCAGGGCTCTGAAACACCTGTGGCCAGGCACTTTGGTACTGGAGAGGGTAAAGAAGAAAGGAGGGTGCAGATAACGCTTACAGTGTCTAAGTCACTGTGGTTTCTAAGGTGCCTGGGGTATTTGTACCACTTGCTCAATGTTTCTTGTCTTCCTTGGCATTATGCCAGTACTTTTCAGTGACATTAGGAGCAGAACATTGGGATTTAATAGTAAAAACTGGATTTCTGTTCATTTGGTATCACCCCCCACTCCTCTGTGAACCAGATTTGATTCTGGACGACTGTAATGATTTATCCATTAAGTTGCTGAAACCATAATCTCTGTGTGTGTGTGTGTGTTGCATTGTGTTTGTGTTCCTAATTAATTTATGCTGCTGCTTTCTGCTGAATGCAGAGCACCAGGTCAGGCTGCTCGGAGCTACCTGTTAGCATCTCCTTTACAAATACGTGTGGAAAAGCCAACTTCTGAAGGGGATAGGGGCAAGGCAATGTTAGAACATTTTCCATCCTGGCAGCAACAGTGGCAACTAAATGTGGTATTAACCAGATGCTCGGTCTACTTTTTCTTCCTCTCCGCAGTATTCCCATCGTAGCATCCCCAAAGGCGAGGGGGTGGGAGAGGAAGCGCTTTGATTACAAGGATTGCTAAAAGCCAACAAAATGAGGAGGATGTCTCTGCCGCAAGGGGATTTTTAGAAAGGTCTCCTTCCCCCAGGCTTGTTTTGTGGCCATGCGGTCTTCAGCAGGAGCAGGGCAAGGAAGCGCCTCGGTCCGTCCTGGTCTCTGCTCTCAGCTCGGGGTCCTGCTGCCTCGAACGGGGCAGTGGTGGGTCCAGCCTCCACGTGTGGCCACTCTTGTGGTCCAGCCTCGCAGGTGCGGTGATGGCAGCAGCGGGAAGATTTAGCTGTGGGAGCAGAGGAGGAAAGGATCTTCCAAAAATTGACTTGACCAGCTTCAAGTCCATACGCTGGTCGGCGTTCCAGCTGCATCGCTGGGCAGAGGGTTGGGTGGAAATCCAGGAGCTCCTCGCTGCTCTGCGGGAGGGATGCCCGATCTCGCTCAGCCTCTCCCCAAGCACTCCTGAAGAGTGGCAGATGACTGACCACAAAAAAGTGGTGTCTACTTGAGAGGTTTAAAAACTTGGGTTTTGCCCAGTAATTGGAAAAAAATGCCTAGCTTCATACATAATACAAGTTATCTGTCCTCTAAATCTTTTTCTGAGGAAGGGTTATAATGGTGATGTTCTCTGATGGGTCATCCAGGTGGGAATCCAGACTTTTAAATTTCTAGAGCATGTTGTGCGTGGCTTTGACTTTTGAAATGTTGCCATAAGAGTTCAGGCTGGCATTTTTAGGTATGTTTTATTCCAGTTAACCATACTGGCAGATTTCACTTACGCTATAAGCAACTTGATTCCTATCCTAGTTTCTGAAACAAAAACATTGCTGGTGATGTTAAGGGACACACGTTATGTGTAAGATAAGTGTAGCTTAGCGCTGGGCTCACAGCCGTGCGCGATGCTGCTCAGTGGGACAGGCGCTAACAGGTACCTGCAGAGAATTGGGCAGAGCACACAGTGCAGTGGTACTGGAGTTTACGCCAGCTATGGGAAGTCTGGTGATAACTTCATGTTAGTAGGTTTTATACCACGAGAGGTCACTTGCCAATATTTTTTAAAAATATCTGATCTGGGTAGGAGGGTTCATGGTGGATTGGTACTCAGCACCGTGCTGCTGCAGCACGTTTGATCCCGCCTGAGAAGCTGTGAAGCGGACTGTGCATAAACTGTCTCTCTGAACTGGGATTTCAAGGAGATGGCAGCTTGCTGAAGGTCAGAGAGCAGGGCCAGGAATAGTATACAGATTTTTTTTATTATTCTTGTTTGTTTGGGGAAAAGAGAGCTTAAAAGCAAACAAACACAAGCAGCAAACAAAAGAAGCCATTGCTTTGCCAAATGTCTTGCTGGTAAGAACATCAGCAATCAGATGCTCTTGAACTGGCATCTGTCTCCTGCCTTGGGGGGCAAAACCGGTCTCTGTTGTTCCTTAGTGGTGTCTGTTTTACAAATCCTTTGTTTTTATACCCTCAGTTATAGGTTGATTGGACCGATTATTCTGTATTTGGGAAGGTGCCTTTGAGCAGCCTAAGCATACATTAATAATGATTGGCCTGAGGGTAAACCAACCTCCTCTCCCCCGAGTAGAGGGTGTTGCTCTGAACCCAGAAGCACGGCGTTCTCCTCCAGCTCCTGTCCGGAGGGTGACGGTGGCATCGCACAGTCCCTGCAGGCTGTCTGCTATTTGGCATGGTTGGCCCATACACATCCCTTAAGATTTTATTAAAAATATGCATTTCTATTGTACTTCGTTCAAGTACAAATGATGTGTTAATGAAGGTCTCCATAGCTGAAAGGAATTCAGTGGGAAATCCTGTGGCTGATCTGACCCCAAGGAAAGTTTTCTCTTCATTTGTCTGTCTTCTCTTTTGCCTCTTCCTTTCAGTATCTAATTGCTGTTCCATGGTTCCTGGCACTGGTGGTAAAAGCTGAGGGACGATTTCATTTTTATTTTTAATATCTTTTGGCATCTGTAGGCTGAATGTCAGGACATAGAAAGACCAGAATTTAAAGGAACTTTGGGCCACTTCTAGCATGTTCTTCGTGGAAATCAGATTTAATTTCAAGTTTTAGGTACAGCATAGTTGAAGATAATTTAAATCTGGGTAATTTAAAAGCTGCTTTTCTGTAATAATTCCAGGAAGAGAAAGCACTGGGTGATGAGCCCCATTTTGGGGACCACTGAGCATCTGAAGCTGTTCTCATTCATTTCAGCAGAAGTGCAGATGCATTTCCCTAACCACCTTTTTGAAGGTGCTCACTCCCCTTGGTCTCGCTTCCGTTTCACATAATGTATTTCATATAATACTGGTGTATATCATCTTTTCTGGCTGTATGACTGTCTTGAATCCATTTACTGGAATTCCTGTGCTTTTTTTTCAAGCATTTACTGCTAACCACTAATAAATCCGGAACATATTGGGACTCGGTGGGATGTTGGACTTTCCAGCATGAAACTTCATTGTTTCCCGTTAGAGGCTGTGGCTGGCAATTACCTTCCCCTCCCTCCCACCCTCGGTCATCTGAAGTCCTCTCTTACTGCACCAGCTTTTTCCACCCAAGCTGTCCCTGCTCATTGCCACCTCTGTCCCCCCCTTCCCGTGGGTGTCTCTTCCCAGGGTGGTCCTGCTGGAAAACGTGCCTGCAGTTGCTCCTCTGCGGGGGGCAGAAGTTCTCCTGGCACAGGCTCCTGCAAATCCCATCCGAACTGCTGCATCTGCAACGAGTGCAAGAAGTTTTAAGTAACTTGAAATGGCTCAGAAGAGCAGCTGGGGGCCCAGCCTGAAAGATAAGATTTGAAATTAATTAGAGTACATGCCTGACATCACATCTTTTACTGAATTCTCGTTTTCACCCGTCTCTTTTTTTCTTTCCTTATTTTTAAGCATTTAAGATGAGAAGTGTCTTTTTGCATTTCTGTAACTGCCTGGAATATTTTGAAGCTCTTACATAAACAAAAAGTAGTGAAAAACGCGTCTCTTAAATCCCTAGCTGTCGCAGATGCCAGCATGAAGTAGCAGGTTTCGTTGGCTGCAGTCTGGCCAACTGTCTCTTCCCGGGTTTTATGCCCAGAGTAACATGGAAAGGAAAAATGACAAAAAGCCTCTTCTTTTCTCCCAAATGTCCCTGCTCACAGTTCGCAGCGTGGCAGAGCTGTAACCCCCCCCAGCGATGGGGGGGTACCCGGGGCGAGGTGGGAGCCGGGTGCGCGGGAGATGCTGCGGGGAGCTGGACTTGTCACGGCCGAGCTGCCAAGCGCCGTTTTGTCTTGGGTGGTTGTTTTGTTTTGTTTTTTTAAATAAAAACTTCCTCTGTGGGTTTTTTTTTCCCCCTGAAGTTGAGGGAACCCAAAGTGTTTTTCCATGTGTGGTTTCAGACGAAAATGCTTTTCTTCATCTTTTTTCTTTCTGTCAAAAGAAATAGTGGAAAAATTTTTGAGTATTATTCAAAGACCTTTATTTTTTTTCCTCTAGGCTTACTCTTTACTTTGGACAGATGCCTCGTTTTTCAGTAGCGGATCAGAGCTACCAAAAAAAGGTGTCTGCTAGACAAGCAAAGTAACTTTTTAAACATTAACTTGGTACTCTTTTCGTACATCAAGATTGATAATTGTAGGTTATTGGCATTGCAGTGATCTAAAAATGGTAGTAAAATAAAGATGCTTTGGGCTGGCAGTTTTTTGCTGTCCTGAATGAATTCTGTTATGGGATGTGTTCAAAATAACTTGGCATCCTTGCAGCTCTGTATTACTTAGAAAGCAAGAAAGTAAATTTTGGAAGTAACTTCCTTCTAGTATTGGAATATCTAGTACACAAAATTAGTGTTTAATTTTTGTTAGGCACAACATCTGGGGATTTCAGTTTCTTCTGCTAAATCTTATGTTCAAATTAGAGTGGTGATGGTTATTCTGAAAGAAGTACCTCAGGGTTTTTTGGAGCTGTATGACAGCAGTAGTTTCAAATGAGTTCCAGGTTAAAGCACATTTCCTTCTAGGGCTTATGTTTTCCTCATCTATTCCTGTCATTATTATAAACGTGTAACTTACTGTAAGGGAATGAATTAAGGGAAAAAATAAGCATATAATTCTAATACAAGTTCTGGCACTGCCCTTATTCTTCTACATTTGCCCTATTTTCCACACAAGTAAGAGAGACCTGTGACCTGTACTTTTCCTCACACCTGATATTAATGTTTATATTTATTTATATGCTGAGTACTTGATGTGCTGCTGAACTTCATTACTTGCTATTTTATAGCAGTTAGAAGTAAATGGAAGTAGAAATGGGAATGCCTGTTGTCAAAGGAAGCAGAAAAGATGTGCCAAAAAACACTGCAGATTAGTACTGACTTTAGACCTCTGTTTTTAACTGTTTGTTAAGGGTATGCTGTGAGAGTAATTCTTAATGTGAACATAATTATTTATATGTATAACACAATTCATATGCAATCCATATTTAGACTGCTTTTAGGATCTCTGTGAATGCTCCTTCTTCACATTCTTTCGTGAAGGGAGTGTGTGTCCACAGAGGCTTTAAAAATTACTTTTAAGGGAAAAAAATTCTGAGAAATACCACACCCTCTTGCTCTAAAGAAGCCTTCTGCTGTTTTTCTTTTGGTTATGTTTCTTTTTTCTTCTTCCTTCCTGGGATGCATGCTACCTGAAAGCTGCCCTGGAGTATTTGGTGGTGGTACTGGCCTGCGTGATGGGCCGATACCAGGGAGCAGACAACAGACGATATATCTGTGTCCCTCTTGAATCAGGGGTGAGTTGTGCATGGGATCATCCTTAAAGCTAAACCTAAAAACTCATCTTTAAATCCAAACAAGGATGGTTATCCCAGTTTATGCAAGTCAAACTGAAATGGCTCTTCAACCACTGCAGTCTTCACGTGTGAACAAATGCACTTTTTCTCTGGCTGTTCCTGCGCTTTTGCAGAGCCCACAAACAACATTTTTGCTTGTGGTGGCTTCCTGAGCAAGTATAATTGCAGAAGGGTAGAACTTGATGTGATCCTTATTTTAGTCCCCCCCATAGAGAGCAGGCTGTGGCAGGGCTGTCTGGGGATAACTTTCCTTGGACGAGCATTTTGGAGAAGACTAGGTGAAATAAAAAAGGGAATAGGCGACACGCAAAGATACGAGCCCCTGCTGCCCCTCTCTGGTCTTCCGTTCCTGTCTGCTTCACCACTTGTTTGAAATCTCTTTAGCTGGCATCAGACTGAGCACTTGGGTTTCGGCAGTTATCAGCTAGTTGTTGATAAGCGTCCCGCGTCTGGCACCAAGCGCCCACTGTCACCTTGTTTTCTGGCACAGCGGTCTCCAAAGGGGAGGTGCGTGCGCAGGATGATGCCTTGGGGTGAGGGAAGAAAATAGTAAGGCTTCATCACGTGCACATGATTTTATAAATAAATAAATGTACATATGTTGGGAGTGTGCGCTTAAACTTTCTTTACTGGTAGAGGTACGCAAGCGGAATATTTTGGAGACCACAGCTCTAGCAGATGGAAAATCCCCTTATTTGCCACCTGATGATGGCTCTGCTAAATTCAGCCCTCCGCCATACAGCCTCCTCCCAGCTTTTAGACACTGTGTAATGAAATGAATCCCCCAGGTAATTTGGCTGAATACCACCCCTTCTCCAACAGAAGAGGTAAATGAAAGGGGCTGGCTGAAAGGGAAGTGTGCTTGCAGCCTGCCTCTCCAATGCAATTAACTGAAATGCACCCACGTGCTCTCTTCTTTTTGATTTGAATGGGAGCTGGTTGGTTTCCCAGTGCAGACGAAAGAGCTGTTTTCTTCTCCTAAAGTGAAACGCCTGGTGTCTGATGTTCAGTTTACCGAGGCTGGTTAAGGGAAGGAAAGGCGAAGGGGCACAGCCCGTCAGCGGGGTGACTTAGGGCAGGGGGAGCGAGCGTGGTGCCAAAATTTGCAGGGCTGGCGGGGCGCAGCAAACGCGGAGGTGCGGTGACTCAGGCGGCATCCCTACCCGTCCACCCCGCTGTGCCTCCAGGCCCCGATTCCTCCCATCCCGCCGCTCCTTTTCTTCTGGAGCAGTTCTTCCCCACCCTCTCCAAAAATGAAAAAAAGCAGGAGCCTGCCAAGGCGCTTTGTGGAGGATGGTCTCTGGTGGGGCACAGCAGCAGGAGCAGGATCTTGCTGGATGAGTTTCGGGTGAACCTCCAGCTTCACCCCGTTTGGAGTTACGACCATGGGTCGGTGCTTATGGCCACCGCACGGGTACCTGAGGGGGCAGCTGCCAGAAGGGAAGCGATTTGCTTCTCTTTGCATTGCCTGATGTAAAAAATCAGGCAAAGGAGTAGGGAAAAGGAGCAGGACAGATGGACATCCCCTCTCTAGCTGCATCCCCAGACAGCACTTTCAGAGCTCTTAAATGCCAGAGCCCTCCAGCCTGGCTGGCAGACAGGCTGCAAATCCGACTGCACGGCTAATGAGTGCTTTGCTCATAAGCTTGAGAGCCCTGAAGTGCTTCCCTTTTGCTCAAGTTAAACTCCTCTGTTTTCTTTTTTTTTTTTTTTTTCCTTTCTTTTTAACAAAACAGCCTTTCTGCTGGAGTGTATGTCTAGGCTCTGGGTGGTCTGAGGTGAGGATGCAAGCCCAGAGTGGGATGTGGTCCCCTGCGCTGCACTATCTCCCACTCCTGCCTGGACTTCTGATAAGCGGTGTTGCCTCTGTCCCATCTCCACGCTGAGCCCCGCACCACCTTCTGTCTTACAGGAGTGCTTGAGGGCAAATAGTTTTAAGGACCATGATATGCTCAAACACTAGAGTCAGATCTGTACACGGTGGAGGGAAGCAGCCAGTGGAGGGCTGATGTGTAAAGAAGTTGGTCATCTGGGGAATGGGTCCCTGCCTTGACACCCCCTTCTTCCTACCGAAAATAAGCAAAATCAGGCAAAACTGCAAGAGGAATACAATTTTGGGATTACAGTGTGTTTAATATTCCACAGGTGGAATTGCAAAAACAAAAAAAGCGTTGATGCTAAATTAATTCATTATAATTTATTATTCAGTACTAAGCAGTAGGGTGATTGAACTCGATTTATAATGAAGGTTATTTTTGTTTCCCATTAACGATTGCTTTTGTTACAGCCAGCAGAATGGAGTAGTGCCTCAGCTTCTCCTGCAGATATGACTGCCCTGCTTTGCTGGGGAAAAAAAAATAATAATCAAATGATGGTGCCAGCTTGGAAAGTTATTGCATAGCTACTGTCACATAAAGCAGAATTAATCGCAAGAGCTTTAAAATATGTGCAATATGTCTACTGACTTTCTACAGACTGGCACTCTCAGCAATTGCTGCTAGTAATTACGTCAAAGCTTTATGCTTGTAAGGTCAAACACAAGACTTTAATGGTGAATAATTGCAGGTAAGTTTTTTTGGTTTTATCTTCTGAAGGGTATTCTTTTGCTCCTTACAGGCTTAAACATCCAGCACACGCTTCTGCCTTTCTGTTGCTGTACATAATGCTGCACCTTCCTGCTGTGCTGCTGTGAAAGCACTGGTAGGGACAGCAAGTCCCTGGGTAAGCCAGCGGGTGGGAGGAGGAGGGTGCTGAGGAAGGAGGGGAGGGTGGGCAGGGACCAGCAATCTGCCTGGGTGAGGGAAGGGGAGCTGGATGTGCTGCTGGGATGATTTCTGCAGATGCATGACCCCAGTGCTGTTGACCTGAAGGGGTGGAGGAGTTCTTGAGGGTTACTGCACTGACATGCAAGACAGGCATGTGGACTAAGAAAGGGCTGTCCTGGGAATAAAAGTACTTCAGGCTATTATGGCCTTCAGAAAGCAATGTTGCATGTATTTCCAAGTGGTCAGAAAGTGCCTCTGCCTGGAGAAGATTAATTCCTATATAAGTCTTTGCACTCTTCATTTTCTCTCTCTCCCAAAATAGGGTGGGAGAAGGACAGGAGAGGAAAGCAGCATGAGGTGGGAGGGCAAATAGTGAGCACAGAAGTTGTCAGTGCTGCACATATGTGGTAATAATTTCTGTTGCTTATGCAGTATGCAAATATGCCAGCCTGTATGTCATAAAAAACTGCAAGGTAGTTTCATGTTGAGACACAGATTTATTGAAACCAGGGACCCAGCTGATAATGTGAAGGAAGTGCAATAATCAAAACAGTTATTTGTAGGTAGTATATTTGAATCAGAGAGCCCGCAGTCTCTTTCTGAGTCTTTATTTTGCAGTCTTGTGAGAGATTGTATTGAGAACGCTTAAAATTTTAAAGGGTGACTCACTGTATTTTCCCCTCCAAACAATTAAGCCGTTTCACTGAGCTCATCTTCACTGGTCTGATATGTAATAACTTGTTTTTCCTTCTGCTGATGCCTAAATTTATTCCTCTAGTAGTGTTGTTAAATGCAAACTTTTTTAATGCTACAGTCGATCAGTAACCCAGAAACTCATAGCTGCGTGAAGGATTGCCACAGGTAACATAATTCTATGCAGCTTCTTAATCTGGGCTTTAAGCAAATTGCTCTTGAAAGAAATCCAGTCTTTGCAGCGGGTAGGTTTTTCTGAGTTTTCACTCAGGTTGGGGCAAGCATTTATGCCCCAACTCTCTCTTCTGCTCTGTGGTCCAGCCCTGACTGGGTGGGCAAGTCCGGGCAGGCATTATCTTGGCTGATCCTTCAGCCAGAGAACCCTGAGGTGGCTCTGAGATTCCAAGACAAAGTAAACGTCCCCTGGGTGCTTGGGCTTTCTTCACAAACCGAGCCGCTGCCGTCGTCCTGCAGAGGCTGGGGAGGGGGGCAAGGCCTTGCAGTGCCCTGCTGAGACACCGGCAAGCAAAAGTTATTTGGTATCACTGGGAAGAGAGGAGGAAAGGACCGATTCATATCCCTGACTCCCGATGGGTGAGACAGCAGGGAGCAAAAGGGTGGGAGGTGAGACGAGAGGAAGGCAGGGTGGCCAGCGGCGGCCAGCTGGCCGCGGGTCTGCGGCAGCGTGCCTGGGAGGGAGATCCCTGGTCCGCCGCCAGCAAGTTTGGGAGGAAAGCGGCTACCGATGGCGTTAGTCAGAGCGCGGCTGCGGAGTGCTGCTCAAAGGGCTGGCGTGCTGTAAGAATGACGGGTTGGGCGTTATCTCATTTCCCCTTTCGCATAACCCCGGGGACGAGGGAGATCGTTAATGAAACCCTGGCGCTGAACGGAGCCAGAACCGGGCTGAAATGTGTAAGTAATTTCTCACAGGAGATTTGTCTTTTGGTCCTTTTGTACTATTGCACAGGCATAGCCTTCCAGTTTGCGTGTTGTTTATCTTCCCCTGGCTGTCGGAGACTGCTGTAACGCTCATTAGGGATGCTTTTTCAGAGCTCGTGTAAGAGGCACCAGAAGACGTGCAGAAGAGTGAACACCGTATTTATATTTGAAAATGGTGGCAAAAATAGGCTGCTGGAGATTTAAAGCTCAGTCAGCCTAACTTTGATCCCTAACAAGGCATGAATGCAACTAACAGTCAATAAATACATAAGCACTTACTGAATAGTGCAGCATTAAAAAGGCCATGTGGATTGCTGAGAACAGATAGTTTCAAAGCAGCCAATTTTCCAGCTCTGATGGATGAGCATGCCTTCTAAACAGACAGGAGGGAATAAATGAGGTGTATCTGCTGATACTGTCTCGCACAAAATTTCATAAGCAAACAAGAGAAAGAGGCTCTAGAATTAGAGCCAAGGTGATTAACTTTGTTGGAGCACAAGTCTTGCAGCTTCTCTTCCTCTGTGTATCCACCCCTCCTCTCTTGCTACTGGTTTGTTGCTGTCCTAGACCATTGACAGAAGTGCTGCCGCTACCTCCTCCCGTTCCTTCGTCAGCCCCTTGCAAGACGTATTAGTTTGGACTCAGTGCTAAGTTTTACTGCTGTTAGCCTTGTTCAGGGGAAGCACGTAACAGTTTGGAAATAATAGTCTGGGTGAAATTGCCAGAAGGGAGGTGTGCAGCTGCTTGAAAAGAAGCATTTGGGCAGGAATTCTTGTTTTGATACAGAGCCACCATACAGGGCCCCCCCACACACACCCAGGACCTTCCTGACAGCACCTTGCAGGAGTTCCTCCTTTCCCACTTGCATTCAATAACTTGATCAGTGACCTGGATGCTGGAGCTGAAAGTTGGCTTATGAAGTTGGCGGCTGTCTTTGACTTGGAGGAGCCTTGGGGGGCACAGGAGATGAATTCAAAATTATCTTGGCAGGCCAGAGAGAGGGCCCAGGATGAAGAAGTTGAAATTTCACCAAGAGAAGTGCTAAGAGTTGTACTCATGAAGGAGAATTCAAACAGCCGTGGGCCGGGCCATTTGGAGGATGTATTGAAAAGACTTAGCGTGTCTTATGATGTGCTTGCACAGAAAAACAGATCTTATTTTGGAAGCGTTGTGTGTAAAATATAAAGAAGGGTCGGCCTAGATTTTTTTGAAGAGACTGTATTCATTACTGAAAAAGCCTGAGAGCAGTTGTCATGCCAGAGGAGGGTAACAGAGAGGCCTTGTTAAAGCCAAACTACTTGAAAAAGATTGGAAAGAGTGCAGCAGCCACGAGCTGGTGCGTGCTCCTTTACTGAAACCTAGGAACAGGGCTACGTCCATGGATGGCAAATCTATTTTGGTTGTGAGTTAATGTGTCTGCAGTCTCTGTAAGTGAAACGGGAGGAATATAATAGCCCTGCCTGGGTCTTTGAATTGCTTTTCTCTCCGAAACAGCATTTCCTCCTTCCGAGTGCTTTTCTGCCAGAAAGGAGCTGGGTACAGCGGGGTAGGTAGGTGAAGTCAGAGGTCCCAAAACAGGACTCATGCCCTGACATATCTTTGATGAGTGTGTGTCAGGCTGGGATGAGAAGTGCCCACGGCTGTGCTCTCTGCACGCGAGAGGGTACACACGTCTCCTCGCATGTCAGGATGCAAGGAACACGCTGGGCAGTATGTAGCCCTCCTGTTTGTCTTCCCCCGTCACGGGAACTGCAGAGGAGGCAGCTGGGGAGAATGGCAGGCATGGGCTCTTCCCTTTCTGGCCATGAAGGTCCTGGGGTTAGGATCTGGTCAATGCAGCTTTGGACTCTGCAGATGAGATTCTAACACTAACCAGGACCACGGGCAGACTCAAAGTAGATGAACATTAATGCCTTTGGGATTCAAAAAGTAAGCGGCGAGTAGTCTTTATTGGTTTTGGAGCAACTTCCATCGTTTAACTGCTAAAGAAGAGAAATGCTGCTTTCACTTCTTCCAGCAGTACACTAGCAGAAGGTCAAGCCTTTCTGCTGTTATTCCTAAGCATGTTAGAGGAGAGGAAGCTTTTGGCAGCTCCCAACATCAAATACTTCCGCCGATCAGCTGCTGTGACTCCAGTACCCACAGCACGGTAGGTGTGCAATCTGCTTGTGCCTGGCACTTGAGTCCCTGGGTCTGCTCCTGCCCACTCGGCGAGGAGAGGGGGTCTAGCAGTGCGGCTGATGTTTCCCATCGTTTCTTGACGAGGGACCCTCAGCCAAGCAGTGCAGTTCATCCCGGAGCATCGCTTCAGGCCAGTCTCAGGTGTAGCAATAGCACTTTCTCAAAAGTTGTGTTTAAATATTGCAGTGAGTTCAAGAGGAGAGAAGTGACTTTCTGTGCTCTTGTTGGTCAAGAGCAGGAGATTTTTTTTTTATTGGTGCCATTTCATAGAATTGTAGAATGGTTTGGGTCAGAAGGGACCTTAAAGGTTGTCTAGTCCAACACCCCCCCGCAATGAGCAACTCGATCAGGTTGCTCAGAGCCCCGTCCAGCCTGACTTGGAATGTTTCCAGGGATGGGGCATCTACCACCTCTCTGGGCAACCTGTGCCAGGGTTTCACCACCATCATCATAAAAATGATCTTCCTTATTTGAATGGCTGCAATTTCGACTTCTTGCCTGCACCTGAGTCAGGCTGGTCCAGAGGTCCAGCTTTGATTTAGGTGAATTTGCTGTAAGCCTTTGGTGACCTGGGTTTAGCTGCTTTAAACAGCAGCTTTGATGACACTGAAAGGAAGGAGTGCAAGGGAAACCCCAGGGGCTTTTTGGGTTGGTTGGTTTGTTCTTGTTTGTTTTTTTTATTCCCCTTTCCTTCTTTTGAACAGGCTGTGCCTTTACAACGTGCGGGGATGTATGGGGAGAGTGGCAGGCAGGAGCAGCGGCACATTTTTGGAGGGGGTATTGTGAAATGGGAGCTTGCTGGAGAGGAAGCCCGGCTCTCCAGCTCCTGCCTATGATGGGTTCTGGCTCCCCGGCGTGGGTCCCAGCTCCCCCGCGTGGGTCCCGGGCATGGCCCGTGGGTCCCTGGCTGCAGCCTGATGCTGTCGGGCAGGGATCGCTTTGAAGGCAGCGGCTGCAAAAGCTGTTGGGAGTGTTTGGTGTGAAGAAGGAAAGTGAGGGAGGTGAGAAATGGTGGTTCAGGTCTGTGGCCAATCTCTGCACGGCAGCATGAGGCAAGGGTTTTAATTAACTTTGGAAGCATGCAGTTCATGTGCAGATGAATTCTGAAATGTACGAAAGCCGTTTTCTAATTATAAGTGCTTTAGTGATTCCAGTGAATCGGGAGAGACAATTGCAAGCCTTGGGAGGGCTGGGATCACAAGGTCCTGAAAAGACACTAAATAAATACCATATTCACAAAGTTCCCCTCCTTTCCAGCCTGCTCCCTGTTCCCCAGCCCACGGTGTTACCTCCTGCTACAAACCTGGTGGGAGGGGACACGTCTCCCAGTCCTGTGCCACGGTCATCCCAGTGCAGGATGCCCATGCAGAGGGAGCATCTCCCTTCTGCTGGAATGGAGAGACGCTGCTTGCATCGTGCTCCCGTGTGCTGGCTATGGCACTCACTGCTCCTTTGCTCTGCAGTATCTGCATTTACTAACCCAGCTCCCCAAACCCAGCTTTCTGCTGGTTTGGCAGGCCGCGTCGGCTGAGAGAGGGCTCTCGTGAGAGCAAGAGTTGGTCTGAAAGGAGGGTGCTGCTCCTTGCGGCTGGGGAGGAGGTGAGGGGAGGAAGGAGGGGGGGGGGGAACCAAGAGCAGCGGAAGGAGAGAAAAGGAACCAGACTTCGCCCTTGCGGTGGCGGTGAGCTGCTAGATCAGCTCAGTCACCTCGTGTGTACACCCTCAGCAAACTGGAACAGCTGAGGCATGAGTACGTGTTTCCTTCTGCTTATTTTGCTCCGGGAATGGTGATCTCACGGGGTGGCGAGGCAGACAGCTGCAGGGTGTGACTGTCTGGCTGCTCCGCCAGCTCCTGGCAATTCGGGCACCTCAAAAATCTCCTTGCGGAGGGTTACCCACACTGCCCGAAGCACGGAGGAAGGACACAGAGCTGGCCAGGAGCTGGAGAGCGTTGAGCATCCTGGAGCAGCTCTAGAGATGTGTCTGCACCCATGTGCTGCTGTTCTGGTTCGTGGTGGCCTGCTACTGAAGCAAAGAAAAAATACCGTGGGAAATGGGGGTCTGAAGCAATGGTTCCCTCCTGTAGTCAACCTTTGCTTGACAACCTTGGTCTAATTTCATGCCTAGACAGGTCCAGCCCCTCTCCTCCACCTTGGGAGCTTCATCGTCACCGCAGAGCCACGGCTGCTGCTCCCATCCTGTGCTGGTGCTGGAAGCCCTGTCACCAGGACCAAGCCGATGGGCTCGGCTGGACCGTGTGGCTTTGTCTCGAGCTGTTGCTGTGGCTCTGTGCTGCATTTCCCCTAACGCCCGGTCCGCGCGACCGCAGACCACAGTGATCTGGCAGTGCTTATCAGCGTGGTCTCTGTGGGGCTGGCCTTGTCCTGCCCTCCTCGGCCGTCATTTTGTTCACAAGTTTTCTTCTAGCACAGCTCTTGTGGAAAATGGGTTGGCGTTACAATAGGGCCAACTACTGCAAAGTGAACAAAACTGGAAAACGTAGCTTAGCCAGGCCAAACTGGTTAAGAAATGATTGAAATGTGCTTTTAAAAGTGTTAATTGAAGAGTTAATGCTTGTTTTCGTGGTTCCCTTTTAACAGATGCTTATTGGCATTCTCCTTGAAGCCTTGCAGCTTTTACAGTCATCATGAATCAACAAACTGTCCTTGCCTTCCTATCAAAGTGGGACTGCTGACATATGAGCAATACGAGCAATATGAGCGTTGCAATACCAGGCCTCTCTTCATTCTGTATGGCAGCTGGTTTATTGTGATTTTCTTCATCCTCGAGAACAAACGCGTCTTACCTTGACATCTGCCACGTTATTTTGAGAGACAAAGCTGTAGTGCATTCTTTCTCCTAGGTTAGTAACTGTCCACTGATAAGTTTAATACAACTTTCTTGCTGGTTTTGTACTTGAAGGGCCTTTGCAGGAAGAGATAAGAAGTTCAAATGAGGAAGCACTATGCAGCAGTATGGGAAACAGCAGCTTGGAAAGATAACTTACATTGTTAATTTGTCCATGGAAAAGGGTTAGCGATAATGTTAAGTGGCCTGATGACAGAAATAGAAGGAGCAAGAAGCAGGATGTGGAGAGGCATGGTGGAGAAGGGAAAGCAAAATGAGGCTCTGTTGGTACGACATAACATTATTTGGTGCATATGGTGAAAGCGGGTAAAAAGGATTACCGAGATGCATGTGCATTGTCTGCTAAAAATCTTGTAAGAAGGCAAGGTATTGTGCACCAAACCACCAAAATGCATTGAATATTGCAGATAAATCCAGTACAGTGCACCAAGTACAGTTTTAAATATCTGAATAGAGAAGATTTCTGCATTGCCTTTAGGTCAAGTGCCAGCACAAATGCCATGTCTGAAAGCAGCACATCAGTTTCTCTGTTAAATGCTGCTGTAGACCTGGGGCTGGCCCTGCTCAGTTTCACAGCTGGGGAGCATGGAGGATAACTAGTCATGTTTTCACAGGATGTATTTGTTTTTAAGTTATGTCTGTCCATAAGCAGAAAAATTAATAAATACCCTTCCAAGTGACCAAGAAAAAAATATCCATTTTCTTGAATTCTGTTATAAACTCCACAAGCATACTTCATAACCATTATTGTCAATGAGCGGTAAAATAGTGTTACGAGGGTTAGATATTTGTGATTAAAAATATTAAACCTTTAAAAATTGGCTTGCTCTGTCCAGGCCAATACTTACATGGCAGAAAGCTGCCTTTAAATGGATTGCATGACATATGAAAACTGTACCTTTATAATTCTTTCTCTGTAACCAGTAGCAGACCAAAAGGCATGTTATTAAGAGCGTGCAGTGGAAAACACTGGTGGGTAGATTTGCACTTGTAGGTGTCCCGGAGCTGTACGAGCAGAGGTGGGGACAAGTTCTGCCTGGAGGCACGTCCTGCGTGTCCCCTGCAGAAGTCGGGTTGTGGCCTCGTTTCTCCATCCCCATCACTTAGCGGTGAGCAAGGTTTTAGGCTCTGCTTGATACAGCTCTGATTGCGTAGCAAGTGGCAGGGGAACGTGGTCCATCTTGAGGAGATTGCTGCTTGAACCTGCAAAGGATTGCCTGGGGCCCTTGGAGAGGTGCACAAGGGATTCGGATTGCTTTAGGAAAACGGAGTTTGAGCCTCTGTCCGCGCGAGAGGGACACATGGTCTAGTGGGCAGGGATGATGGTTGGACTCGATGGTCTTGTAGGTCCTTTCCAACCTAAATGATTCTATGATCCTATGACAGCTCTTGTTCGGTCCTGCAGGCCGATCGCCCTGACCTGCTGCTCTAGGAGCTGGTGGGTATTTTCTGTTCCCAGTTAGTCCCTGCCCTGTGCTGAGGTTGCCAGAGATGGCGGAGGTCTTGCAGGAGATGGGGAATGAAACTGGCTGCCTTCGTCTCGGGAAGGAAGAAAATCAGAGGGTATTCCTCCTTTCTCAGCGGGTGGGAAGGCAGGGAGAGAGGGTCGTCCCCCTCCCCTTGGCATTGACAGAGGTGCTCGCGGGGGGGTCGGGTGGCCCCGCGCGGCTGTCCGTGGCTCACCGGTGACTCCAGGGCTTGCTTGTCCCAGGTAAGGACCTGGGACCCTGTCACGCTCGTCGAGATGTCTGGCGTTGTGCACGCAGAGTTGTTGCCTGTTCCTTCTCTCTTTGTCCCCAGAATAATGCTGTAAAAAGCCCCAGATGAAGGTATACCTCCGGAGGGACTGAAGTTGTCAGGAAATTCCTAAGATGAAAACACCCCAGTGATCCCTCTTGGCTCTGCCCTCTCCAGGTTTTTGTACTTTTGTCATTTAAAAAATACTGATGGTATAACTAAAGCTATACCCTTTCTTGTGTGGTGCAGGATTTGTTTCCTTCTCTCTCCCTGTCGATTTCGTGGTAGAGGATTGGCGTGACACAATTTGTGGAGCCGAACTGTGAACTTTGATGAATTTGTCCTCTTTACAGCATCAGTTTTTTACAGGGTGAAAGAAGGAAGTGGTTTGCTAAGTCACTTTTGAAAAAAAAAAAAAAAAATTTTATCACAACTACCAGTAATAACCACGGGGAAAACATGCAGAGAGTGACTATTCAATGTAAAGCTATATATAGGAAGGGCTGTTCATTGCAAACCTGCTGCCGGCGAGGCTGCACCCTGCCAGTAAGTGTCCACCCGCTCGCTTGGGCTGAGGGTCTGGCTGTCGCCTCTGCCCCAGGACACGTTGTGCTGCTTTCCAAGCCCACAGCCTGGTTAGGAATTGTACCGTCTTTTAGTCCTTTGCGGGGAAATTCTTGCAAGCGGGAGCCACGCGTGGGAACGGCGACCAACGGAATTAGGAAGAGGATGGGTAATAGTTTTGCTGCCTGGGTTTTATTACTACTAAAAGCGAGCGGCACCGGTAACAGAGCTTTGAGCTAAGTCCTTTGTGGTTCTGGAAATGCGTAGAGGTGGCCTGGTATTCCCAGTAGTTTTTTATCCATTGCTCATCTGGAGTGTTTTTAGGGATACTGTTTTGTTCCCACCCAGATCAGAGGATTCGTGGTCAGTTTGAAGATACCTCATCGCTGAAGGGGTGTTTTGAGCAATGGGATAATTGGCAGTGGCTGAGGAAGAGGACACTGCGACGGAATAATTGAACCCAAAAGTATAATTTCAGTGGAAGGAATAGTTTTACCTACCTGTTACAGAAGTTGTATCACTTCTGGTACAATTTAAGGGGGTCTTTACGTTCAGAAGTCAGTCACTTTTCCAGCGAAGCAAACCTTTTACTGTAGGGCAGCTGTGCTTTTCTGGTTTAAGTATTTTGCTCTAATTTAAGACTCTTTGGTGTGTTTTTCATGTGCTTTAAAATATTATGAAAAATCCATATGAGAAAGTATTTTTATTTTTTGTTCTGAATCCAAAAGTAATTTTTGCAGCATTAAGAGGAGCATGGTGGTGTTTCCATTTTACAGTATTCTGAATTTTCAGGGTGAATTATCTTTGTTTCCTTTGCACTGTGAATTTCCTTTTCAGTATGGATTTTATGCATGGATACAGATTAATAACTTTGAAACGAAAATGTATACTTAAAAATTATGATTTTTTTTTTGAGTGGCTGAAAATTGTACCTTGCCTGTGTTTCTTAAGTCTTTACATGTATTCAGCTGTATTTTTCTAGACATACCAGCTACTTTGTATGTTCTGTACTAGAGAGTACATTAGTTTTTACACAAGAAACCGTCATACTATTAGTCTCTGACTTTTAGAGGTGACATGGTTGGTTCGTTACTAAAGTGATAACCTCTAAGGAACCGCTGCTTTCTACCTTTCTTGGAAATGCTGATCAGAGTATAGGTGGCTGTGTGATACGTTCACAGACGTACAGCCAAGATCCTTCTTCTTCTGGGCAGCTAAAGTGACCATGCCTTGCCATTCAGCTCATCCTTCTTAGCACCAGCACCGTCCAAGGGCTCCCAGACCCTCTTGGGAGCTGAGGGTTGGGTTGTCCTTCCAAAACCCCAGCACTCGCAGCTGTAAATTACCATCACCTACTGCTTGGCGGTCACATTTGGTTGTGGTGGTGGTGCCTTCAAGCACCGGCACCTTGTCGGGGTCACCGGGACCTCTGCCGTCCTTCGCAAGGGGAACGTGCCATCTTCTGGCCTTGGCAGTTTCATTTCATTTCAGTGTAAAGAACACTAAACCTTGAGAAGAGGCTTTTCTTTCTCTACTTGGCATGTAGCATTAGTCATTTGAAAATTATTTGCGAGATGGAAATCAAACGGGCCAGGAGAATAATTGTTGGGCAGTCAACAGAGGAAGCAGTTTATAGGCTGCTGTGGTTTTGTTTGCATTGCATTTATTTAACCCCGATGAGTGGTGTTTTGGAGAAAAATGAAGACTTCCTAATACTCCCACTCCTTCAGGCAAAGTCAGCCTGGGGCCTGGTTTGAGGTGTCCCGCTAGCTCTCCAGCAAAACCAGGTCTCAGCGGCTGCCCGCCCGGATCGGCTCCGTCGGCTTCTCGGTAGCTCTGGAAGGGCTCGCGGGCTTTCAGGGCACAAACCTGGCCGTCAGAGCAGGCACTTCCCTGCCTTATCTGGAGCAGCAGCTTGCCGGGCACTTTCCTTCATTTGCCACTCATTTTCAGGTTCTGCTTTTGCCTTTTTTTTTCTCTTGGAGGCTTCCTCAGCGTTTTCTGGCATCTACTGGGGAACTTTTCATTGCCCAGTAAGCCACCTGTTACCAGGGGCTTTTTAGCCCCATTTCCAAGGGCATTTTATCCCATTACAAAAGAGTGAAGTAAACATTGCGGATATTATCTATCTACAGTACTAGGGTGCAATTGGAAGACAACTTGTTTAAAAATAAGACTTTTCAGTCTTCTTTTTCAGACTTCAGGTCTTCATGCATCATAAACAAAGTGCTTAAATGTAGAAAACATATTTCTGACTGGGGTTGAAAATCTCTTTTGGGAAGAGGCTTTTAATTCCAAGAGAGTAAAAATTATTCTGAAGGGAAGGTCCCGTATCTAGAAATGCAGTTTGGGAATTGGTTGTGTGCCTTAGCTGTGTTCTTCCACATGTTCTAGGCTATGAAGATTAATCTAAATTCTGAATTTCCTGGCTTTAAACCTTCCCTTCCTCCATCTTTTTGATGTGTTGGGGATTTTTTCTTTTTTTTTACTTTTTTAAAGATATTTATCCCATGGAGTTCAGTAATGAGTATTTGTACCCATATGAGTAATTGTACCCATCTACAAAGTTTCAACTGCTTGCCAGGTTGTTTATCACTCTTTTTTTAAAAAGGCATATTTACAAATGGCAGGACAGTGATTCATGCTGTGTCACAGGGTTTCTTCTTTGCACACCTACTCATGCATTGATCATCCACTGATTAACAGCATAAATTTCTAGTTATAATGCTAACCTGGATCTTCAGCTGCTGGTCTGTCACTCCTTTCTGCTGTCCGCTTGGCCCCAGTCTGAATTATTAAGGCATGTGTGGGTTAATCCGTACCTCCCTCTGGCTGTAGAGAGAAATACTGGCACTGAGAAATAAGGCAACATTTTCCCAGTAGAGGGAGGCATTGTAAAGCTCAGCCAAAGCAGGTGCTGGAGAAAAATGTGCCTTTTGCAGGGTTTTTTTGGCTGAATTTTAGGAATTCAGAGGGCAGCGTGTGCAGAGAGCTCGGAGGAGGCAGCCGAAAGACCTCGCTCCGTGGTCGGGTAGACAGAAGATTTTCCTGTGCTTGCTTTTATATTTTTTTATTATTATTGCAATAGAATAGTTGGAAGGAGAGCAGAGACCTGTGCCTTGCCTCACCGAAGCCTCACGGGCGACCCGCGGTGGAGGTGGCGATGCCTTTGGTACCACCAGGGCAAGGAGGGACCCCCATGCTCACGGCGGCAGCCCCCCCGACTTCCCTCTGCCCCCTCAAGAAAGGACTTTGGTGGGTTGAGTGCATTGCTGCTCTGAAGGGTGTTGAGCACACCATCGTGTATTTTTTTTTTTTCACTTTACATTGTATGGCAGGGATGCGCACCCATAGAAGAGGTTTAAAAAAACCCCAGCAACTACCGTTAAAATTCCAGCAAACGTGCTTGGTCAGCTGGAGCGCGGACATAAATCCATAGCGCTGCTTTGCAGTGTCCACTTAGATAGTTCATGTGCCTCAGTACTTCGCCTAATCCACAGATTAAATATGCATGCTTCAGGATTGATTGATCGCTAAGTGGAACAGGGCAAGAAACATCAAAACAGATGTTGGAGTCACATTAGACAAGGAAGGAAACATGTAATTAGTTAATTATTTAACTCCTTGAATCAACAGTTTAGGCTCCTGTGAAGCTTTGATTTTTTTTATCTTTTTTTCTTCCCCCCCAAGGCTTGCATCCTTAGATTTGTGGCGCGATTTCTCTCTGCTCGTTTCCTTTTATCCCCGCCTGCCCTAGCAGGGACCCAAGGTGCGGTACGCTATTCCTCGACACCCAAACCCGTCTGTGGGGACCCGCCTCAGCAGCCCCATTCAGAGAGGCGTAAAGCTTCTTTTGCCGTCGGCACGTCACTTGGGCGCTTTGGGGCTTCTCGTAAAATTGCCAGAAGGGTTATTGGCACCTTCCTTTGCTTGCTCCAGCAAGTCCTGTGCGTTCCCGCTGACGTACAAGCCTTGTCCTTGGCTTTAAGCAGTTTTTATCTTCCAGACCTTGTGAGAAATAGTAGAAAGCCAGCGCTCTTGGACACATTCCTCTGGAGACTCATCCCAGTGATGAGCTGGGCGAGCGATGGGGGATGGAGAAACATGCTCCCCCACCGCAGCCACCTATTAACTGTGTGCTCTTTGGGCATTCCTACAACTGTTCTTATAATGCTCTTGTGATTTTTATTTTTTTTTTTTTTGGACTCCTTATGCTGCCCTAAAACCAGCTTTTTCTATTGCTTTGAAAATCTTCAACTGTATTTAATTGAAATTTGGTGGTTGTTCAAGGTTTAAAAAAAAAACAAACAAGAATGTGTCACTGGAGTGGAAAAAAGATCGATCACATCAATAAAGGCTTCTCTGTGTGGAAAGAGAGAGCCAGAACTTTGTCTTTTCTGGTTTCTATAGTTAACATGCATTCTCTGTAAATACAGACTCATGAAGAAATGTACTGAATTTGAAGGTTTTTTGTTATTCCTAAATTCAGCAACATGGTTTCCAACGTCATAGATTACTGTTCACATCCCTTTGAGCATAGTGAAAAGTAACCAGACATAACCTGCCTGTCTGAAAAGTTTTTTAAATTGTGAAGTTCTGCTGAATACCTACAGTCACCAGAACAACAGTACTTTAACACAAATTTAAGAGAGAGCACTTCGGGCCTGGTATATCATGATAAATGTTTAGTAGGACTGCAGTGAAAACTCAAGCATCAGCCTTGTCCCACATAATAAAAAGTTATTTATTGCTTGGGATGAATGAAGGACTGCATCGCTTCTGTCTGGGTTCTACCTTTCGCTGCTTAGACATAGGTGAATATTTTCCTCTAATAAAATACTGATAATACCATGCTTATCCATCAGATTGCAGTAGCAATGTTGGCTTTCTCTGAGGGTGGGAGGAAGGTCGGTTGCCTGAGTGAAGAGGCACACACTGGAAAATGAAGAGTGAACCTTCCAAGTACAGGACATAAAAGAAGGCTACGTGTTACCAGGAATAAGAAAAGCTGTGGTAACTTGGCCGGTCCTCAAAAATCCTGATGGAATGTGAAAGGTCCAAGTGGCCCCGTCCCACGCAAGAAGAATGTAATCTCTCAAAAAAGGAATTATAAACAGCAGATAGGGGCTGGAAGGTAAAAGGGGGTGTGGGGAGAAGGAGGCACTCGCTGGGGAAGTTCTTCTTGCAGAGCGAGGTCCATCCGAGTTGCTTTCTGGCAACCTTTAAGTGACTTAGTGGAGAAATATCACTTGCATCTCTCCAACATCTCTCCAAAAAACGCCCGTATAACGTGTATTTGATACTCAGAACTTAAGGTTTGGGTGTTTGAGTAATTTCCGATTTGAAACCTTGTCTCTCATGAGGATTGGTGGAGGATCCCGCAGGGCAGAAAAGGAGTCCAGTTTGGATTTCTCCTTGTAGAAAGCTTTTAGCTTGTTCTCAATCTCCAAGAAAGTCTTTTCTACATCAGCTTAGACCCCTGTTGGAGTTTGCTGAAGAAGCCTGTGAAATAGTGATGCTGAGGAGCTGATTCCCAGGTCTGTTTAAAAAAAATTAACCATCTTGCCCTCCTGTAGACTGAGGTGGATTTGATCTCTGTAGCAAACTTCTCATTTTTGTGTCTGGACTTCTTGTATTCCTTCAATTTATGTGCTCTGTCTGGTGGCGTTGATTTTAAATTTTAATAATACTGGTTTGGTGCAGCTCTGGTTTCCAAATACATTTTAGTAAAAGCTGTTGTCCCACAGGCTCTCCAAGCAGAGTGGCTGTTCATGCAGATAAACATGAACTTGAATGCTGTGTACTTCACACCAATGCAACTTGCAGCAGAGTGGGTGAAGAGTTGTCCTTTAATTTTTGATAGACTTGTGTCATGATTAACACAAAAGTATTCAGTATACACTGAAGAGACTGCTACTGTAGTGAGTAAAAATTCATGAACAAATTTGTAGGTAATAGTTCAATTTCATTAGTTTACAAAGAGCTTTTTTGCAGCAAAAAATCTATTCTGTCTTCACTCTTTAGATTATCATTAACTAAAATTGATTGTTTGGACAAAGATAGATCATTGGTACACTGATATTTAAAGCACAGTAAAAATTATTGGTAATGTATAAAAGCTGCTGTGCCATGAGCATCTGTCATCTGCCGTCCTTAACTTTGCATTGAATCGCTGATTGACTGACTGCAGGGAACTGGCATTTAATTTTGTTTAAGCTTATCCTACTGCAGATTGAGAAACAATTTTAAATACTTTGTTTGAAACTGGAATGCAGCATGTTTAGGCAAATATCATGACCATTCTCTCTTTCATTTTCTGAGGACAGGAGCTCAGTTGTCTTGTTGACATTTTGGTGTGTGCAACCTTTTAACATCATATAAATCCCTTTGAATATCTCCAACCATTATCTATTTGGCATGTTATGTGATTCCTTTCCAAAAGAATTTCTGTTATTTTTCCACTGTCTGATGTTTTATATTATATTTTGATGATGTTCCAGACTGAAGCACATTGATAGTATTATATAAAATTACTGTGCTTGTGTTCAGTCTGGTGATCCTGACAAAACTGGTGTCGTGATGTACCCAGTATTACATATGTTACGCTTTTCTCTGTGACAGGAGTTCAAAAATACTCTTGCATGTGTTCTGCTACAAAATAAACACTTCAATAATGAACTATGACATTCATGCTACATGGAACTTGTTTCCTATCCTTGTCAAACCAGTCCTTGAATTGTTAGATTTCTTGGCTTTTATTACATGCAAGTTCGTTTAAAAAACACATCCTCCCCAACATAGAAGTAAAAACTCTGAATTAAGTTTTTGTTCATGTGTGCCAAGGATAATGTCAAAGAAATTGTAAAAATTTTTCAAGAAGCGATAAGCTTTTCTGAAGCCTCCTTTTAAGTTGAAACAAAGAGTTTTATTACTGAGATGAGACGCAGAGCTTGCAAATCCCTGCTAGTCACCTTCCTGTCTTACAGGAAACCTTAAGCACTTTCATTCCTGTTTTACAATTACACAGGACACTCCATCACTACAAAATGTGACAAATAGTTACGGCGGTTATGTTTTGATAGCCGAGAGTAGGAAGAAAAATACATTGCGGTTTTCTTCTGCTTTTCAAGGTGCGTGGAAAAGAGCAATTTCTGACAAGCGCAGGGGCTGTCGTGTTTCCAAAAGCGTATTTTACCGCCGGTTACCGAAGTTGCTTTGCACCATTAATCTCCCTATCAGAGTTTGCTCCCGTGCTTGAGTAACGCCGCCTTTCCCTAGCGCTGACGACTTTCTTTTTGTCCTAAATTATAGCGGCAAAGAGTTAACAGCCCACGGCAACCCTGGAGGTTTCCAGCTCCTCGCCGGAGATGCCGGCCGAGCGGCAGGCTTCGCGCCGCGCACGCGGCGGCGGGCTCGTTGCCGTCGGGGCAGCGCCGGTTCCGAAGTAAAGGCGGAGGGCAGGCGGCGAGTTGGCGGCAGGCATCCCCGAGATGCGATCCGGCGATAAAGGAAACGTGGTGCCCTTCGGGAGGGTGTGTACCTATGAGAAACAGGAAACCCAGCGGCCGCCCGCCTGCCCTGCCTGCGGAGGTTGGTCGCTCCGGCGGGCGCAGGTGTGCCGACACGCCGACCAGCTCCTTCTCTCCAGGCATCTTGGCTGGCGCGTTCCTCGGCAGCAACATCTGGAAAAGGCTGGAAGAGGAGGAGGGGGGGGGGGAGAAGGACCCAACTCAACAGCCAAAACACACACGCGAGCGCATACCTCTCCCCCCTTTAAAAAAAAAAAAAAAAAAATATTCCAACCCTCCAGGTAGAGAAATATGACGGCCTTGCAGCTGAAAGAGTTGTCACATTCAGGTCTGTACAGGAGGAGACGGGATCGCCCTGATAGCGTGGGACTGCCCGGGTCGCACGAAGAGAAGCTGAGGTGAGTGCGAACTGACGGGCACCGCCGAGCCCTCCTCGGCAGCCTGCTCGCTTCCTTCGGCGGTGTTAGGAAACGAAATGCAAACACGGCTCGGGAAAGTCACTGCAAAACAGTCCCCAAGCGCTACGGGGAAAAAAAAACTCCGAAGCAGGGATCGCAGGAGCCGTACGGTGACCTTGTGGGTTTTGGCGATGGTGTGACTCCCTTCCCTGGCTCTGGGAAGGGCAAATGTTAGCCGGTGGTTGCTTCTGGATCCTTTCTGACAGCCAGCACTTGCAAATTGATAATTTTCCGCAGCCCGACAACTTTGCTCGCTCTGGTTTGAAGTCGGTTTTGGGTCACCCAGGAGCTGGGGGTTGTGCTGCTTCTCGGGGGTCTTGGCGCAGCCCCTCCGGGGGGCTGGGGCTCCTGGGCTCTGCCTTTCTTCATGGGGGGTTCTTTGTTGTGGAAAGGGTTTTAGACAAAAGAATGCAGCAGGACCGCTTAGCCTGACCTTAGCCAGGAAGGGTGACCAAAAATCGAAAAGCCATTTAATGTCCGGGGTTATCTTCCTGATGCTACGTGCCTTTTGAAAGAGTAACAGAGAATTTTCAAAAAGCCTCTGTTTGGAGCAGGGAGATTAAAGGATTGTTTGTAACCTGAGTAAGCGCAGACACAAAAAAAAGTAAAAATGCAAAGGTTTTTTCTAAGTGTGCTCGGTGTGAAAGCAATCTGTTCCCACTTCAGGCTCCTCAGAAAAGGATCCTTGTGTAAACGCTAACAAAAGCCTCGGTGGAGAGGAAGCACTTCCTATCTCCTAATGCTTGTTCTCTGGTTGTATTTTTAGATTATTTTTCGTTGGTGGTGGTTGTGCGTCGGATTGGAGTGCTGTGTAATTTAGGGGGGTTTTGTTACTGTGCTTTCATTACCTAAGTTAGCAATTTCAGAAGGACGGGTATTCAGATTTAGGAGATTTACCCTTTTGTTATAACTAAGCAGCTTAATTAAAAATTATTGTGGCAAGATGTATCATCATAATGAGATTATTTGCCATGAGATATCAGAAATAGCAGATCAGTTCTAGGAATGTGTTAACTTGCAGGTCTGATAACGTGTGCTTGGTATCTATTTATAGTATTCATTCTGAATTGATTTCCTAGATGGATTTCTAATAGCATTAGCACTATATGTTATATTTATATGACTACACATGGAAGAATAATCAATTAGTAGGGTAAAAGATGTGCAGAGATTCTGGACTTTTTTATGTTTAGTTTCTTTTATACAAAACTAGCAATGAGGAAGAATAGATCTTTTGAGGGAAAAGAAAGCTGCTTTTTAAAGCATATACATAAAAATGAGTGCTAGCTCTCGATGGTTGTGTTGCTGTTTCTCTTATTTATATGCACATCCAAGATAGGAATGAGACCCTTTGGGGCTGGGTGGGGGGAAGGGGTTGTCTGTACCAGTATAAGTCCAGGTGTTTTGATCCTTTCCTGACCCCCTTCCGGTTAAAGATGAGAAATATGTGAAACGGGGATTGGTCTTGAGAAATAAAATCCAAGTAGGAGGAAATAGCAGATCAGGGGACTTATGAATCAGCCCAGGGCAGGGTTTAGGAGATACAAGAAGGTGAGCAGCTCACGGTCAGATGATGCTCCTGGAGCAGGGGAACGACTCGTACCTAGAGACAGAGCTTCTCTGGTATTTGCTAATAGCTTAAGCTGGTTTTTAGTCAAACTAAACCTTGCTCCTTCCTTACCCATTTTGGTGGTATTTCAGCATGTTGCCAGGCAGCCTTATTTGTCATTTTTACTGCATTCTCTGTGACAAAAAGGCTATGGCATTGTAAATACAAAATAATGGCATAACAACAGGGCAAAGAGCAATCAGGAGCAAAGAGGAAAAAAGTTCTTTAGTCTTCTAAAACTGGAAACTTCTAGCTTTTTTTCATGTGCTCTACCCGGCGACACTTAGATGCCTGTCCTTAGCAAATACTTTCAGAGTATCTGGAGTCCACAAGAAAGACGGGGTTTCTTTCATGTTTGCTAAATATAGCTTGCCATCCTCCATGGCTTTGCAATGCCCTCCCGTAGTTTCTCTCTCCAGTTCTTTGTTCTAGTGCCTTTGTATTTCGTTTTACATACATATTAATCCACGTGTTAAATAATATCAGCCCTGGAGGAACAGTTCGCTGAAAGCTGCTTTCTCAGTTCAAGTACCGTATTTTTCTAATCCTGGGCCAGAATGCACTCAAGGTGCCAATGTCCTCAGGTTATTCTGTGAGAATTTCTGTATTTAAAAAAAAAAAAAAAAAAAGAAAAAGAAAATCGCCCTTTGTTAAAGTCATACATTCTATCTGCCAGTTTTCATTTTACAGCCTTTTACACCTTACGCCGGTATGAGACTTCTCTCTCCTGCCCTTGTTGAGGTCTGTCTCTCCTTTGGGAGTGTTTTCCTGGGATCCAGGCTGGGGTGGTCCCCTGGTAAGGCACAAACCAGCAGCAGGTAACCCAACGGAGAGCCGTTCGTGCCCCTTCGCCTTGACTGCGGGGTGTCTTGGGCTGCCTCCGCTCCGCTGCTGGAAGCACCGCCGTAATTGCGGCTCCTGGGTCCGGCCATCGCAGCGGGAGCTGGATGCTGCTGGGTAGGACGGGGACGTAACGTGCCCGCAAACTGCGGCCGAGACCTCACCGAGCGTTGGCAGTGTCAGCGCGGCAAAGCAGCTCGGGGGGGGCTCGCTGCCGAAATTCTGCCTTTGCTCTTTCCTGGGAATGTCAGTACCATTTGTACTTAAAACACCTGAGATTACTAATAGTTAGGGGATTGTGAAGCAAAGTACTGGAACTCCTAAATGTGTACAGAGTGTATGTTTGTCATATAACGTAGCACATACATTTTATTTTCCAGGAACCAAAATTGCTTGAAACAATTCTCTTTACAGTATAAAAATAATTTCCTATGTTGACATAGCTTCATAATAGGTTGTGTGCCATGGGACTCTGAGCTCCGCAACAGGAAGGTGGGCTCTTGGCTTCTGCATCTCTGTCCGCTGATGTCACTTCACCCAGAGGTTTGATCCCCATCATTGTCTTCCAGATCTGCTATTCAGTTTACAATGAGTCAGTCTCTACGCTCATTCCCCTCCGTCTTTTGCAGGAAAGACGGTAGGAATATAGTTTGGCTCTTAGCATTAAGTGTCGTAGCTTGTCAGATTTCTGTTTACAGTCGAAGCTCCTAAATGAATGTTTGAATTTAGCAGAGTCTCTCCAAACACCTCTTGCTTTAGCAAGTAGGTGCCAGGTTGTCTTGAGGGGAACTCCCCTCGCCCAGCTGTGGCTGCCCGCTTTGCTTCGCGAGCAGCAGCGTTGCTTTAGCACCGTTTTGCTCGTTTCGCCCACCCAATTGCTGTGATTCCTCGTCCTGCTGCGGACGGAGCTCAACCCCTTGCGTTGCACCCACTGCCCAGCTGCAGTTTACGGGCTGGGGCTTGGTGCTAATTCAGAATCTGCCCCAGCTCCCTCGGCGGTGCTGGTGGTGCGGTGCGATGGCTGAGCGGTCCCGCCGGCAGCGGAGAGGACCTGAGGGGGCTGGGAAGGACCGCCGGAGCCCATCCGCTTGGGGAGAGTAAGAGAAGCCGTAAATAGCAAGCCCAAAGCTCAACTGAGATGGGGACAGGGGTGGGAGGGTAGGACACATCCCCCTCCTTTAGAGACCTGTCCTAGGATGGGAGTGAGATTCCCTCCCAGGGAGCCTCTCTCGTCCCCTCCGTCCCAGCTCCTCCTGCCGTAACCCAGTGCCAGCCCGTGTCCTGACAGCACGGCACATTGATGGGGGTGGGAAATTCGGCTTCTCTTTCCACCTCTCCCACTCCGTGTATCGCTTAACGAACCCCATAACCTCTCTGGAAGCCTTTTAATGTCCCGCTGTAGATGTTACGGGTGCATTACTGACTTTACAGGGAGCCTGCCTGCCCCACGTAAAAGGCGGTCTGGATAGCTCATCCTTTTCTTGAACTTGCACGGTACAAAAACGTGCTCGGTTGAGACCTCCGCTGGGGCAGGGATGCTGAAGGCAGTCCCCCCTTCCCCAGCTTGAGCTGGGCTCACCAGTGCACAGAGCTGAACTACGCAGGCTGCTCCCCAGCTGCCGAGCTCAGCGCAGGCAGCTGCCCGGCACCTTCATCTCTCCCCTCTCCGCAGCCGATGCAGAAGTCATTGAACTAAATGCAGCCTGAGAAGTCTGCTTTTCAGAACGGAGGGGAAGACTTGTTCTTTTCCAGCTGTATTGATTTGGTGGGGAAAAAAATGACATCTCTGATAAATCCTGTCTCGCCTTGTCTTTGGAAGTGGCATGTAAAAACTCTGTATGCTGAGCTATTCTTTTTTGCTTTCCTCAGCACACAGGATGCAAAGGAAATTGTACGCATACATTTATGATTAATCATTAGGAGTCACTTAACAGTAGCGGTATGCTTGCTATTTTTGCTCTTTCCCCTTCTGATCCCGTGGCCTTTGTAAAAATAGAATGATTCCTCTAAAAAATTTGATACTATTAATTTCCAAAGCTCAATACAAGCTACTGGGAGAAGCAGGGGCAATTTTTTTTTTTTTTTTGACAATTACACTTAAAGTGAATTTGGTGATTGTTGTCCATCGCTCTCTTTTCTAAGTCCATATAGGTTCAAGCGCAATTAAAAATGCAAACAACTTTTGAAGAGGGTAGTCTCAAGTTTTTACCAAACAGTACATTTCAGCATTTGCAACAAATAATCATGGGCAAGCTTCAGTCGGTGGCTGTCCGTTCCTCGGGTGGTTCACTGCTCTGTTCTCTCGTGCAGAAAGCGCCATGGACGTTTTCCACATTAACAGCTTTAAAGTATCTGCCTTCCCTTTGCTCTCTGCTGCTGAGGCTGATGGGTACATCTGCGTGAGTAGGTGCAGACAATCCTCCGCTGGGTCCGTTCAGGCTCCCGCCTGCCCCTGCGCACCGACTCCAGACTGGCAGGCATGTGGATGTGCCCCAAAATTTCCTGCACAAAGACTCCCTCGCGGATGAAATAGGAAACATAAGCACATTCTTCCGTCCCACTGAGCCTTAGGGGGATAGGCTCTGCGCAGCGAAGCTCGTAGGTGAGTATAAAAAGAAACAAATGAATAAAATCCCCCCCAACCTCGGCAATGCGGTAGGGCTGAGTGCCTCCCTTTCCTGATGAGATCCAGCATTTGGGAGCTGTGCGAGGTCACAGCTCTCCTCGGCCCCACGCGTAGCAGCCAGCCGAGGTGTGCGGCCGGCCCCCCTGCAGACCTCCTCCTCGTCCTGGGAGGGTGCTGCTTGGGGACTGCCTGGGGAACCAGGGACGCTGTTGAGTTTTCGGATGCCTTAGGGTACTGAGGGCAGGGGAAGGCAGAGAGAAAAGATCTGTCTGCACCTGGAAGCATTCTTAAATTTGATTTCCACTGGTAACGTTCCTTAATGGCATCACAATTAATATTTCTGTAGCCGCTTTCTGTAAGTAGATGTTTCGCTTGCTCACAGTGCCAGTGTCAGCAGGTAAAGCAGTAATTAGTCAATACATTGGTAAAAAGAGACTAATTTATTAAACCAGGAAGAGCTTGAAAATAAATGTTAAGCCACAAAAAAATTATGCTGCTGCTTTTGTTGTGGTTAGAAACTGCTGGAATAGTAGAGTGTTGGGACCTAGAAATACTCATTTGAATCGGATGCTGGGGAACTCTTGATTAAAAAATAATTTGTCTCATCTGCTAGCTGCTCTAATTGAAGAGAGGATTTGTCCGTGTAAATGTAACACTGAATTATTATTCTTAATTACGGTAACTTCCAGCCAGCAAGAATATGCTTCATAGTTATATTTTAATATTGCGATACTTAGAATTTGCGTTGAGCCTTAGTTGGAGGTATCCAAATGACTAGAGGCTTTACTTCTCATTTGTGCTGTACATTGCTCCAGGGGTTAAAATAACTCATGAGGAACACACGCATTTTTTTTTTCTTGCCTTCTCTCTCCCCCTTTCTCTCCTGCATTGCATAACAACTCCAAGCGATTTTGTTTGACTTGCTCACCCTGTCACCTCCCCTGACTCCAAATGACCGGAGGTAGCTGCTTGTGTGACACAAACCCCAGCAATTTCTGCTGTTCCCCTTACACTTGCCTCATTGTAATCATCTGTGATTTCAGTAAATTGTTAAACTGCAGTGATTATAGCAATGAGGATTTTCATTGCTCTTTCTTACAGGATTAGCTGGCTATAGGTAAGTCGTAGGTTTCTTTTTTTTGCTTTGCTTTCATGTGTTTTGATAACGCCTAATCAGAGGTGTTCTCTACAGAAAATGTACTGTGATTGCTCATTATTCGTCATTATAATTAAGCTCTCCTTTGAATGCAGTCTGTCACACTGAAGTGAATTTACACACAAGTATTCTGCAGAGGAGAGAAAAACTAAATTATGTCAATGTCACCGCTTAATAAAAACTACCAACTTGCAGGCATCGGGGAGAAAAAGCTGAAAGGCTGTAAGTTTGGGTTCCCTTTCTGTTTATTTTGTTTTCCTGTGGTCTCTGAGCTGTTGGAGGAAACACAGAGCTAACAGACCCCATGTCCTCGAGAGGACCGTGAGCTTTTTACATGCTGCTCTCCAGACACGGGAAGAGCTCCAGCTTGCCCAGTGTGTTGCCTCTGACGGTGGCCGAAGCTGATGCTGTGGAGGGAGGTAGAAGGAGAGAGCGGGCCTTTTTCGGGATTTCCCTTGGTGGTAATCCCAGCTTGCTGCCAGCTGTGGCTTGGGGACTTCCTGCAGAGTTTGTGACGTTCAGTGTTTTTCCCTTCGGTTAACTCCTCCGGTCTCGCCTTGCACCCAGGAATCTCGGGATATTTCCCAGTCGTGAGTGATGCTCTGAGGTTCCTGTGTATTATCTGATGCTGTAGTGCACATGGTTGCGTTTTCATTTTTTCGTTGCTTGATTTGTCATAGCAGCTTTAGGCATTGTTCAGTTTTCATCTTTGTAGAAACTTCTGATTTTAGGTAGTTCCTGGTAGTGTTTTGAAATAATGGTTTCATATACAGCGCTCTGTGAGCAGTGTTTTTGGATGATACTGCTCAGCTTTGCCAGCAGATTGCGATGCATCTTTATATATCAAGGAGATGAAGTTTGTGATTTTTTGGAGCCTTTCGTCCAACAAGAGAAATTTGGTTTATACTTTTGTGACATATTTCCCTGTAGCTTTTCTGCTTTTTCTGTCTGTTCTAATGGCCATGATAGAGCTAGAAGAAAATTAAATTAAAATAAAATTATTAGCCTCAAAGGAAATAACATATTGGCAGACACAGCTAGCAATACCTGGCAGCATTTCTCAGCCATGCCTTTTTAAATGAAAGATTCAAAAGATTCAGGCAGTTCCAGCAAGGAATGGACAGACAAAGGTGAAGCGGATGTGAAATGGCGTTTGTCCTTTCTAGCATGTTAAATCCATGCATGCCACGCTCTTCATAGATCATAAAGTTCTTGATCCCGAGTTGAGTCTACCTTTTGAACTCTGTTCCTGTGCAGCTATTGGAAAAACGTTACCCACTCGGAGTCATGACTCAAAACTGCCCTGGCTGGTCCCTTTCTTGTTCCGGTACGGAAAGTTTGCATTGAAAGCTGTCTCTTGCTTGATGTTTGGCTTTTCAGTTATTGTTTTGCACGTTTCGCCTCACTAACTCCAGAAACTGAAGCATACACTCTATTTCTGATATATTAAAAAAGCTGCTCCTTATATATATATATTTTATTTATTTATTTATTTATTTATTTTTAAGGGACACGGTAGCAGCGCAGCTTCTGGATAGGATAGCTCCATGAGTTACCAGGTTGCAGGTCATGAGTTTTGCCCGAAGTGTACAAGTAATAGCTTAGTTTTAAGCTACATTCCTTTCTAAAGGTAATCCTCCCATTATACCTACCCACTTCTCCATGGTACATAGCAAAGGGGAAGGAGGTTTGGCAGGGCTCGAGCCCCTCTGATCCAAAGCACAAAACCCCTGTCCTCTTGTCTTTTCCCTTAGCTTCTGTTTTGCCAAGCAAATAACCTGTGCCACTCCTCCAGATAATCCCAGCAAAACGCTGTTGCAAGGGGTAACTTCTACATCTTCCCTCACAAGTCTTGTAATACATATTATTCACTCCTACTTTACTCATTCAGGGTTAGTCAGTTGTTGGGGTGGAAACCGTTACTTTAAAAAACCCTCGCAATAGTTACCAAAGCCTTCAGTTTGGAACATGCGTGGAAGTCTTGCTTTGCACTAACTGCTATTGAAATTCATTCGGGCATACTTGGCAGGTCTGCTACTGGTATTGAATAGCTAATAAGTATAAAGTACAAGATGAAGAACTCCAGTTTGTATTACCCAAAATGTTAAGGCTGTCATAATGAAGTATGAAAGCAATGCTATTTTGTATTAGCTTTATTTGTCTGTACCTTACTCATGCTTGACTCTTAGGAACATAAATCGCTTCTGGTTATTCTCTTTCAGCTGTTGAATATTAGGGCCATTATTTAATCCTGCAATGTTAACTGCAGATGGCTCAGCTGTCTGCCATCCTCTGCTGGTTTTAAAGCTTGGTGATGCTGCAGTGAATGTGGAGAGAAAAATGTGAACCCAAAACCTAGAACGACGAATAATTACTATTTACTATGTGTGGGAGAGAAGAGCAACAGCTGAAGAGATGTTTTCTTTACCACATTCTATTTGTGCCCAAAACAAATTAATTCAGGCAATGAAAAACTTTGCACTTCCTCATATAGAATAGAAAACCAAACTCAATGAAGGTGAAAAATTGTTGCTGGAGGTGTAGATCAATAGTAATATTTGAGGGCAGACGTGTGTGGAAGTGACGTGCCGGTTAGTAAAGCCGGAGGTCAGTCCTCAGCACGGTGACTCCAGCGGAGACGTCGCTGTAATAAGGACGTCGCTGCGAGCCGGGAAGCCTGGTGATGCACTTATCTCTGCCCTACAAGGACCTGCGTGAACGTACTGGAAGCCTCTCCCGGTAGCTGGGGGGTTTTGTTGAGTCATGGTGTTAATTATAGTTCCTGGATGAACTGCTCGGGTCATGGTGTTGGGCTTGTGAAAACATCGGTTCCAGCGAGCGCGGGCAGACGGCTGAGGCAGAAGCAAAGGCTGGTGTTTGCCTTTAGACTAAGGATCCGGTGATGGATTTTTGGTGGATTTCAGTGACAGATGACGTGAACTGAATATTGGTGCTAGGAAACTGCTCATCTGAAGAGAAATACGGTAGTGCAGCATTTTAGAATCATAGAATCATTTAGGTTGGAAAAGACCTTTAAGAACATTGAGTCCAACCACTAACCCAACACTGCCAAGTCCACCACTAAACCATGTCCCTAAGCACCACGTCTACACGTCTTTTAAATCCCTCCAGGGATGGTGACTCCACTGCTTCCCTGGTCAGCCTGTGCCAATGCTTGCTAACCCTTTTGGTGAAAAAATCTTTCTTAATGTCCAACCTAAACCTCCCCTGCTGCAACTTGAGGCTGTTACCTCTTGTCCTATCCCTTGTTACTTGGGGGAAGAGACCAGCACCCACCTCACTACAACCCCCTTTCAGGTAGTTGCAGAGAGCAATAAGGTCTCCCCTCAGCCTCCTTTTCTCCAGACTAAGTTCCCTCAGCCGCCCCCCATCAGACTGGTGCTCCAGGCCCCTCACCAGCTTGGTTGCCCTTCTCTGGACACGCTCCAGCACCTCCATGTCT
>JAVJGG010000058.1:3930617-3949447 GCA_035590195.1 Aviceda cuculoides | reverse complement strand
ACTGAACCCAGCACTCGAGGTGCGGCCTCACCAGTGCCCAGTACAGGGGAACAATCCCCTCCCTGCTCCTGCTGGCCGCACCATTTCTGATACAGGCCAGGATGCTATTTTCCTGAAATGTCAGAAAATGCAAAGATCAACCTCATACCTTTTTACATACTTGAACTTTAAATCTGTTCCTTAAGCGATGGAGGAGGAGCACACATACACTGAGTTGTAATGCGCTTGCAATTGCCTGATCACACTCTATTGTGCATCCCTTGGCTTGCCAGTGGTTTGATTTCCACCAGTATAAATATTAGCCTGCCCAAACACTTTCATATTTTAGAACTGAATGGCCTCGGTGTTGTGAAGCTCACTGTGTGTACGTCCAAACAGAAGGACCCTTTTGAGCTTGGTGGGCCTGATGCTGTCTCATCAGTCTTGAAAAGATGGTTCTTTTCAGAGAGAGTGTCTCAGAGGCATTTGATGTGTAGCCTCTGGTATTGAGTAGCTGACTTATTTTATTATTCTTAAATTGAAAATGGGGATATAAATGTTGTTACATGAAATGCATTAGTGCAAATGCATCTTTAAAATGTTTGGGTTGGAAGAGTTTGGATACAGTATATTTACCATAGTGAAGTATATATGTAGTCAACTACACAGGGTGCAGATTTTAAGAATAACTGACAGTGTGCTGCATCTCATGCAACACAAACTTATTAGAGCTCTCATGAGCTCCTCATATGTGATACTGCATCTTTTTGATGTTGTGTTTTTCCTGTCTGCATAGGATTCAAAAAACAGTAGTGGGGAAGGAAGAGATGGCTGTTTCAAAGAGTATCACATATCTGTACACAGAAGAAGTAATTTCTGGTTTTACAGGAAGCATGGCTTCATTTGGTAATGTTTGTAACCAGCAGGAAGAAAATACAACTTTTTTTTTTTTTTAAATACTACTTACAACAGGAAAATGCTATAGTTAAATATTGCTCTCCCTTTCTACGGCTTCTGTCAGAGACGGATTTTTCACTGTGCTTGTATGGCTGCTAAAACATTGTGTGGGAAGGTGCTCCTTACCTGTTTATTCCAGTTATATTCATTTCCTTATGGAGAGATGGAATGTGAACCTTCTCTGTTTGCAGAGACCAAAGCATTTTTTGGACATGTTTATACTAGAATAAATTTATGTTGATGTATATGAAACAGCTAGAGTTGCCTTCTCGTTTGCCCTGTTTAAACTCCCACCACATAAGCTTAATCATGCTTTTTGTGGCAGAGACTACAGGATGAAACTTTTAGGAACGCTCAGAATTCACCTGGTTTTTATTGCAGTGGTTTCAAGATGGTTTTCCATCCTTTTTAATAGAAACAGGAGTTAGAACAGTGCTAGGCACATGTGAAAATCCTACCTGTAATGTGCATTTTTATTATAGAAAAGATTTATACCTTCTTTCAAATTGCCTTAGGAGACCAGCTTAACACGGAAAGTATTTTATTGCTTAAGAAGTAAACAATTGCAGCAACTAGAACCCAAGAGTGTTTTTAATTTCAATAAAAAAAGACGCCAAAGGTCAATTAATGCTTTGAAAGGTTGGCGCAGAAATCAGCGCAGGGCACTGCAAGTCCACGCGTATTTTGCCGCAAAACTTCTGTTCTCGTCGTTCCGTATTTTGCATGTGAGGGCCACTGCCTGGCATCTGCGTTAAATACCATCGGAACGAAATCACCCTTCCCTATGCAGGAAGGGGAGGGCTCCACTACGATTACTTATCCCCCCCTGCCCCTACGTAACCCCGTGGGGCACGTGGCCTCCCGACAGCGCCGGCGACCCGCTGATATTTCGCGGTGGCACGAGTAAGTTGCCCAGCAGCAGCTGCTTTTGCCAAGCGCCTTGTTTGGAGCCGTGACTGCTCGGCACGTCTATTTGTGGCGTGGAGCGAAATGCTCAGCGGGGCTGGCCGGCCACCGAGCCTTCTCTGTAAAAGTCCCCATCCGCCTCGGGCAGCTGGATTGTAAAGCTCTCCAGAGAAGGCGGCGTGCGAGCGGGGCTGCGGTCGTCCGGCGGCGAGGATGATAAAGCAGCGTGGCTATTTGTGCTGTTGTTTTCCCAAGCCCTTCTCCGTAGCCGCAGTGGGACGCTTCGCCTCCCCTCTTCTGCCGTTTCCTTTAGCACCTTTCCCACCGTCAGCTCCGACTTCTGATAAGATCCTCAGTGTACCAGGAGGAGCCTGTCTCCTTCCCCCCTACGTACCTTTTCCAGTTAAATACTTAACTTCTCCCTTTTCTCTTCTCCTTATCACTGCTTGCTTAACAGCAGGCTGGTAGGTTTTGTCCCACATGCCAGGGAATGCCCTTGGGAAGCTGCTGCTGCTGCAAATCAACAACCCCCTCCACGCTTCTCGCTCCCTATGGATGGCTTCACCTCAGAGTAACCTAGAATTTCCTAATGAAAATGCCGTGTATTTTTAACAGCGTGTTTCAGATCTTGGCAGCATGCCTCCAGCAAATGACAGAAGAGAGAAAGATGGCCAGCTGCTCTGGATTTGTGGATTACCAGACCTTCACAGTACAAACTATGTTTTCCTGCAGTAGCAGAAAGGCCCTTTTTAAACTCCTGGCAAGCTCCCTTCTTGCTTAATGGAAAACAAATTGGGAGTAATTCCACCACCAGCAATGGCAATAGGCCTCGAGAACCAGGCAGCTTCTACTTACAGCACATACAGAGTCCTGTTACCTTGTAGGGCTGCTTCTTGAAAAAAGCTAGGAAGATGAAAACAGGCTTTTTGGATGGATATCTTATTGCACTGACTTGCTGTACTCCTTGCTTTGCTACAGCCGTGCAGAAGACCGCACAGTAGCAGGCTGAAGAAGCGAGCAAATGTTTTCCTGTTGACCACAGAAGACACAAGGCAGCAGAAGTGGCTTCCAGCCACCTTGGTAGCCCGTGGATTTGGGGTTACTGGAAGGACCGAGGTAGTCCACCAGGACAAAGAAACTCTTCAGGGCTTTCTGATTTGCAGCAGCAGCCTCCCAGGAGAATTGCCTGCCCTCTGGGACAAAAGACAAGAAAAGAATGGAGGAGATGGTCAGTGATAAGGGGAGAGACAGACTGACTTGCTGTTTCTTATCTTTGTGGGTTGGTGCACCTGCACCAATCCCGGATGAATCGGCATGGTTAGTCCATTGCAGTCAGTCTCGCTGGAGTTTTTCGTACCCACAGAAGCTCAGCATTGACCTGTGCAGGACATGTTGGGAAGCAGGATGGAGAAGAAGAGCCGGCATCACTACGCCTGCATCTCCGTTGGCAGACAGCGCTCGTTTTCATCATCGGTGCTCCAGCAGACACAGAAACCTTTTCTTCCAGCTCCGTTCCTGGCAAACGGTGCTCTGGCAAGATCATCATGGCTTAGGGCTACAACCTGAGCATTGCTTGATCTGGAGCTTGCTCCATGACAGATAAAAATAGGGCTTGAGCTCCAGCCAAGCCCTGTCAGTGGTGAGGGTGCAGCTTCCTTGGCCTGTTAGAGCTTGTGGGTCCCAGTACCTCCAGTACAAGACGAATAATCACACCTACGGAAGGGTAAATAAGCAGGGTCATGCTGCCGGGGTCCCACCTCCCATGGTGTCCTGCGGCACGGGAGAAGAGCTTGCCCCGGGGTTGATTCCTGCCGAGGGCAGGCGAAGGAAAGACGCCTGACCGAACCCATCCCGCAAATTTGGCAGCAGCAGAAGCGTAGTGCTGGGTTGGCCAGGCCGCTGGAAGACGGCTGCGTGCGAGCCCAGGCCTGCGTGGAGAGCGGTGTGTGTGCTGCCGTACGCTTCCTGAGCAATCCCGACTCGCGGCGAGAGGTACGGCCCCGAACCGTCAGAAACCAGACCCTCTGCAGTAGGTCCTGGGAAGGGGAAGGGGGATTGGGAAGCAGTAGCCTTGACTGGACCTTCTGTCGTAGGCTTTGTCATCTTCTAGTCCGAATTTCGCTATTTGTTGCCTCTGTTCGTCTCCTCCCTGCCCTCCTCTGCTTTCTCCTGCCCCCTCGCAGACTCGCGGATTCTTCAAATACCAAGGTGCTGCGTGTCACCAGCGCAAAGTGCACGTGGTTCGGCGGGTCGCCGACGAGGCTGAGTCAGTTCAACGCGATACTTTCTGGGGACTGCTTCCCAAAAGCCCGCTTTGTCTGCTGCTGGAAGCGGAGTATCCCACGTCTGCCGCAAGCGCTGCGCTTCGAGCAGGGAGAGCTTGCAGGAGGGTAATTATTAGCTGCAGATCTGCAGCTGATCGACCCAGCCTTCCCTAGTAAGCGGTGCACAACGGGTTTTTTAAATAGAATATAGCCATGAAATACTTGCAACATTAGGAGGGCATTCTGTGGTGAAGGAGTGATTAATTTTTCGTTCTTTCTTCCCAGTCTTGCTCTCTCAGTTCCCTAATATCCACACTAAATTACTTCAGTAAGTATTCGTACGTTAGATAATTGTTCTAAACGCAGCACACCACTGGAAATCAAGCTTATTTTTTTCCTTCTTCATATATTCCCCATTATAGCATACCTGGCAGTTTGGTTAATGGCCTGTGAAGCACAACAGAAACCAAACTATCCATCCGTACCTACCCCTTCTCTGAGGTACTGACAAGAAGAAAGATGCCTATAGATAAATTCAGCACGTATGGCTTCTAAGGCACAAGTTGAACGTTAAAGGCCATTTTTACCGCGTAATTAATACACTGTAGCATTAAAGCAATGTTTACCTAATGACAAAAGTCTTCTCTTCGTGCTTTCCACTGCTGTTTTGCGCACGATAAAACAGTGGTGGAATCTGCCTCCACCCCTCCTCAGCAGCAAGTAGCTGCGGACGAGTTTGGCGGTGCACGTATTTGCTCCCGTAGGTTGCTCACACCGCCGCTCTCCTGGGCGGCTTCTATCAGCAGCCGGCCGGCAGCGAAGCCGCTTTCCAGCACCCGAGTTTGCAGGAGGGCCTGGCAGGGGAACGTGCTTCTCCGCTCGCAGCCAGCGCCAGTAAATCACAGCGTGACGGGCTCGCCGCCCCGCCGCTGAACTCGTAACGTGAAGCTCTAGCAGGGTGCTGAGTCGCTCCGGCTACGGGACACGGAGCTGTGAAAGTAAATCGCTTCGCTGGGAGCAAGGGGGAAGTCCAGCATGTTGTTTTGCAGACTTTGCCTGCAGTTTCTCTGAGGTATAAGCGTAGAATATATACACCCGGGAAAGCGATTAGAGAGAGATGGACTTCCAGCGCAGAGCTCGCCCTTACCCCATCCCGGAGGATGAAGAGGTCGCGCCCAACGTCGCTCCTGATGCTCACAACTCTGCAGGAAACGAAGGCGAGAAACCGGTGTCAAAATTGCAACGTAGGCACAGTGACATAAAACTCTACAAAGAGTTTTGTGACTTTTATGCAAGATTGTAAGTTCATTCTCTTCGGCTTTGGGGTGTAACTACGGTGACATTATTGGTGTATTGCACATATGTATTTTATTATCTGAGCTCCAGGCAGGCTGTGCAAGCTGTTCTCTAACGTAACCTTTGCCACTGTTCTGCTTGATACGTTGCCAGTTGTAATCGTCAACTAAAATTTGAGCTGTTGCTTTATGCTTCATCATTAATTGCATCAGAAATTTTTATCGGGAGTTGAAACGGGGTTGGAATTTGTCAAGTAGTCTTTCTGACTTTAGGTTGTTTGCATATTGTTTTGGGCAAACAGATAAACTGTTTCACTAATGCAGAAGGATTACATACATCCCTGTTTTTACATATAGAATGCATTTCAAAGTGAAGCACTTTTGCATACTGAGGAGGAAAGCTTGATGTTTTCATTTGGTTTTGAACTTTGTTTCATGCTTTTGTTTGGATTGTACTTTCTGTCTGGCAGCACTTAAGATCCTTAGTGCTCGAGAACTGTTGAGGTGATGACAAAAGATGCCAGTTTCTGTTGTGATTATTCTTCATCTAGATTGATAAGGAGGACAGGTGAAGTGACTGAGGTTTTCCCCGACAGAAAGCATACACAATCCACGGAGACCATCGGCGAGCTTTATACTTAATCACAGTTTATACCTATAATCACTGTAGTTTGTCTGTAGGCTTGTCTGCTATGTGTGGGATAGCCCATCCTCCATCCGATCTCCTTGTGAAATTTGCCCACTTGTTTCACCAAGAGAGCAGTGAATATTTGGATAGCAGTTCCTGTTTTCCTCTTCTGCAAAGATCTCTAGAGAGAGAGGGGGAAAAAACCAACCCAGCTAATAATAACTGGTCAGATGTGACCTTGCGTAGGACTCTTCTGTGAGACAGCATAAGAAATAGATAAAGCACATTCCTCTTTGAACCACGTGCCAGGTGTTTGCTTGCTCCCTCGGATGCTGTGCAAGGAATGAATTCAATTCCTGTTGAACCTGGTGGGAGCCAAAAAATCTCAGCCCTTGTGGGGGGAAAGGTTTGGCATCTTACAGAGGACTGCTGAGGGCTCTGCACTTACAGGCGCAGCATCAGAGCTGTATTGAAATGTGTGCGTGCGTGCACATGTGTTTGAAATAATGTCAGTTGTTTAATAAGCTTCCAGGTAGGTGTTTGAGTCGGTGGTTTTGTCAGCTCTGGTCGGATGGTAATGAAACCAGACCACTGCCCTGGATTTGCTCTCAAATGGTCATAGGGCAGAGAGGTGATCCTGAAAGGCAGAGCTTTGAGAGTCTAGATACGAGTAAGAAAATGTTTGCAAAGGAAAAATCAAGTGAGCCCTTTTCTGGCCTTAATTAACTGAAACACAGATGTACTGTCTTCTGCAGACAGGGACACGATCCTAGCAAAGTAGCTAATTCCTCTTGATATTTTGCAGCTACCACACTGTCGTTTTATGGTCACGTGCCTTTGAGAAGCAACCAGGGTTGCTATTTGAGTAATTTTTTGCATCCCCGGCATGGGTTTGCCAGCTTGTGCTGGCCTGCATGTGGGTCGCAGTGGGGCAGCCGGAGCATTTCCACCCTCCCCCTTGGCCCTGGACCAACACCAGCACGCCGTCAGCTGAGCTCCCTGACATGGACCCTTACAAACTGACAAAAAAATCCCATGACTTCAAACAAAATTTGTAAAATGCCTTCAATCTATGCAAAGCTTATATAAGAAATAATTGTTCACCTGCTCTGGTTTTCAGTAATATCTGCCAGACTAGATACCGTACACTCTTTCGCGTTGCTTATTTAGAGCTTTTGAACCGATGCTGTTATATATATTTTATAATGAGGAATTATTTTCCTGCATGATGCCAGTCCTCGATTTTCTCTAATTCTAATGTATTTTGTCATTTTTATAGTACTTCTTTGAATTGCCTGCCTTTTCTTATCATAAAAAGCCTGTAAATGTATCTGTAGTAATGATGTTTCTCTCTGGTTATTTGAATTAGTAGCTATTACAGTGCGTTGCAGGGGTTTTGTTTCTAAAGAGTTTGGGAGCAGGGGGGAAATGGCAGTTTTATTTCTGAGGGGGTGCCACAAGTCATTAAGTCCCTTGAAAAACTTGTGTTGAGCAGCCTAGCGTTAGGCTGATGCACTTGGCTTTGGGCAAAAAAAAGAGACCCACAAGCAGTGGTGTTGCCTATTTGGGCTAATTTTCTTTCCGTTTCTTTTTTTTTTTTTTTTTTACGACAGCAACATGGCAAACGCGCTTGCAAATGCCATCTGTGAGCGCTGCAGGGGCGGTTTTGCTCCTGCCGAGAAAATTGTCAACAGCAACGGTGAGCTGTACCACGAGCAGTGCTTCGTCTGCGCCCAGTGCTTCCAGCAGTTTCCCGAAGGGCTCTTCTACGAGGTAAGCAGGGCAAGGTGCCCCTCTCCCCCCCCAGCTTTTGCCTCGTGCCTTCATTCCCATACCAGAAGTAGCTACGGGCAGATCGATAGCTTAAAAAGTCCCATGGCAAGAACTGGGCTCCAAAAGGATATGCCCAGTAGAGGGAGAAAAAAGCAGAAGCATTTCTGTGCTAATTTGGAGGACATCAGTGTATATAACTTTATTTAAATGTGTAGCCTAATGTTATCAGAGCTGAGAAAAAAACTGCTGGGCATTTCTTTCTCAGTGCAGATTTTTTTTCCCCTGAGATCTGTGAATCTATCATACCAGAAATACAGAGAAAGCATACTTCTTAGAAGAGGACAGTCATATAGAGGGAAACCCCAGCATCCTGTGGTCCATAGGAGGTTTATCGCTGAGTTGAGTGAGGCCAGCACGGCATGTGAAAAGTTCCTCGTGGTGACGACCTGTAAGTCAGCGTGCTGAGATCAGGGTGTGCAGAGAGCCCAGACCAGACGGGGCCTGTGTAGGTAAGGCCAACTCTAGGTTTAACAAACTGGAGCATTCAAACTCAGCAGTTCTTACATGCTTTCAAGGGTTAAAACCTGCTCTCACTCATATTTGTCAGCCCCAGGTAGACTGACCTCACCTCAGATGGGTATTTCGATATTGGTGTTGTTTTATTTTGCCTTCCCCTATCGTGGGGGTTCAGGCTGTGGCTCAGCTATCTCAAGCATAAAGTGGCTTTAGTGAAAGCTTTAGACTACTTCATAAAATATGAAGTGAACGGCATAAGGAAGGGTAGATGATGAGAGACAGGGAATTACTGCCTGAGAGATAAGGTCCTGCTGAAGTAGCTTGTAGTCCAACTTACAGTAGCGGTTACAGGATTTATGTCACCTTGCGATCTGAAGAGGAAGGTGAGCGGCGTGTTAAAAGCACGATGCTGTGCTCTCACGTACCGTGTGCCATCCTTGTGGCAGGAGCACAACGGTTTATCTTCCACAGTAGTATTTCTAATTTTACAGAGCCACGTTACGTGGTGATGAGGAGAAGCTGAGGGAGGCATGTAGCTTGGAAAAGAGACTGGCAAAGGGGATTCCTGGGGTTTGCTTTCTCTCCCCTTGTTTGAGGATTAAAAGACTTTTCAGTGCTGTAGGGATAGTGTGGCACAAATTGCGGTAAATGCACCACTTGTGTTCCGTAAGACATCAAAGGTGAGCTGCAAGGCAGTAGCAATTAAATAAAAACAAAACAAAACACCCCCTAGATACTTACACATTGCATTACAATTGTTAATATATACTGAGCTGCTGCCCGCCTACAGGCATGGTAAGGAGTCCATCCTGACGTGTTAAGACCTGAGGCAAATGTAAAGTGATATAAATGTTTTAAAACTAAAAGATTTGTAATTGTGTTAATGAAATTGTCTTAAAACAATACAATGTATTTTCTCTAAATAATGAGTACTTTATTCATCCTTTTTCCGACTCAAAAAACACTGAGACATTCCAGGGACCTCTTTTCAGAAAGTTGAATGGTCCTTTGTTAAAAATAAAAGTTTGAGAAATCCTGCTCTAGGCAGCCTTTATCTCCTACAGGGATGGACAGGGACTGCAGTGGAAAAACAGTCTTACTTTTGCACCTGGTCCGGGAATATTGCAACCTCTCTGTTGCTCACGGGTGGCCATACCTGAATCTCGTGGCAGGGGCAAGTATCCTGGTGGTGTTTAGGTAATATTGGATGTAGGCATATTGCTTCCTACTGCTACCTTGATAACATTCATATTCATTATGGCTGGTCTTTGAGCACTCTCTTACCGCAAAGTGAGGCTCCCTCTTAAAGACAGTAAGTCAGAAGTGAGTGTCGATAGATTGTCCTGGGAATGAAAATAGCCCTATGTACTAAATATGTTTTGGTTAACGCTGCTCTTGTTTTTTTCAGGCTGGGTAGAGACTTTGTGCTTGAGAAATGTGACATAGAAAGTGGAAAGTTTCAGTTAAGAGTAGACCCTTTTTGCCACAGCTATTACAGAGATCAAATAATTGTGATGAGGATTAAATGAATATGTAAAGACTTGCATGTGGCTTGAACTTCACATCACCCTTCTGCCTCTAGCCCTTCTCCTGTCCACCACGAGATCCTGCAGTTTCTCTCTGCACCAGCAAGTTTGCTGCCGTGGAAGAGAGGGACTCCTTGGTCTGTTTAAGCCCTCTGACAGCCTTCAAGTGATGGCTCACAAATCTTACCCAGCCTTCCTGTACTGGCCCGGCCTGGGCATCTTCTGGAGAGTGGAGAGGTCAGTGGATATCCGTGCTGTCCCAGTCCTCGTGCCTTTGGCAGGGCCGTCTCCTCTGTCTCTGCACCCTTTAGGGTGTCCACGCGGGTCGCGTTCTGCCAGAAGGACTCTCACTTAGCACTGAAGTGGCCGGTGAGACGATTGCAGTGGAAACCCCAACATGTTTCCCAGTGGTGCTGCTCAGGAGAAGGGCGGACGAGGGCACAGCTTGCTCTTCTTGCTTTCGGCCCCTCGGTATTAGAGGTGAGAACGTACTGGGTGCCAGCATTTGGGGGAGAGAGCCCTAACGAGGCAGGTAGAGGGTGAGCCTAGGTTGGCCAACGCTCCGGAGATGGCTGACAGTGCTCTGAGGGCTCTCTTATCGCCGTTGAGAAAAAGTGACTGGAGAAGGTAGGCAGAAAAGATGTCTTCTTCTGCCTGGCTTCGTGCACTCTTTGAGAAGACGGAGGTGTGTGGAGGTTCGCCAGGTAACGTGTTTTTCTGAGCAGGTTCCTCCTGGGTAAATGCAGGCGCGAGTTTGTGTTTATTCTCTGCCTGGTTTAGCTAAGCTAGTGTTTCCTGGAAATTATTTCCAGCTCTTAGCAACCAGGAAGTCAAAAACTCTTCCCCCGCCTATCGCAAGCCTTGCAGCGTTCCCTCAGTTAGTCATTAAACCGCTTATCACATCGGCTGTCAAACGCTGCCGTCAGAAGCTTTCGCGCTGTTTTCCATGGGTGGGAGCTGAACTGGTCAGGCCGATGCCGGTCTCCCGCGCCGTGGGACGTGTCCCCAGGCTGCTTGCAGGGACCCCGATGGGCACAGCTCGCCGTGGTCTGGCACCGGAGCCACGCTGCTTGCAGGCACAAGCGGTGCCACACCGGAGCGGTGCCCGTCCGCAGCTTGGAGTTCGCACGGCGTAGCGGGAATTTCGTCGATGTCCTCCTGAGCCTATGTTAGAAATGACGATACGGATCCGTAACCAGTGTTGGCCTTGTTGCATGAGGGTGTAGGTGAGAGCTGTGTGCCTGATGTTGCAGGGGAACTGTGGGTTTAGGACCTGCAAGGGTATATTTGTGTTTCGGTGTGCTCAGGATCATCGATTTAGCGTGTTTTCTTACATCAGCCTAAACAGCATAAGCACATGCCAGCAGAGTTTCCGAATTCACCGTGCTTCGCCGTCAGATGTGAAGTGGCAGTAGCAATTCTAGTCTGCTTTTACTCCACCACCACCACCACCGGGACGCCGTGTATTCCCTAGAGCTGCTGTTGCAGAGTCTTACAACAGGTAGCAGCAACGCACAGTCCTATACTAATAGCAGAACAGCCGGCTTAAATGGCCAGCTTCGCTTCAGCGCCCTCAGGGGGACGGGGTGGCCCCACCGTAACCCGTCGGCAGGCATTTCCCTCCAACCCACGTTACTCTCGGGTCCGAGAATTGCCTCGTCCCTACTAGAGGTTGCCGGTGTCTCCCGCTGGGGAGTGTGGGCACCTCGCCTTCAGACAGGGGAGGTCGGGAGAGACGAGTCCTACCCCCGGTCCAGCGGTTCGTGGCGAGCCTCTTGCTGGGTGCTTTCGGAAGCAGCCCAGCGTGCCACCCCTGAGGTGGAGAGATGGAAAGGCTTGGAGGGCTGCATCCCACCGTAGGAGAAATACAGCAAAATCCTTATGGACTACTCACAACAGCTGTAATTGGGGAATCTGTATCACTATTATTAATTTTTTTTTTTTTAATAAAATAAAATGGGATGGCACATGACTTTTGTCTCCTAAGTGAGAGGGAGTTCCTTTCAGTTTGTTCTGGTTTTTTTTTTAAGAAGTTTGTGATAACCTATACGAAGATTAAAGAAAGGTGCAGCTGCAATGCACTTGTCAGATTTGTTTCTATTCCAGTTGCACCTCGAGTGTTTTCTTAAAATGGGCTTTGCCAGAAACTACCTTAGCGAAAGGGTCTTTAAAGACTCAGTTTTTGTGCATGTCTTTCCACGAAGTTAGCTAAAAACATGGAGATCAGCTGGAGGTTATGTCACGGTGAATGGTTCTGAGCAGAGCCATTTAACTTGTGGACCTCCAGCATACAACAGTCAAATGACCTTGCTTTTAAAATTTGTTATAGAAGTTCAAGGCTTTCTCTGATGGATGAACTGCTGGGTCATCCACAAAAGGCAGCACAAATGAGCCGAGAAGGTTGAAAATATAAACAAGACCGATGGTAACCAACCTGCCTGACGCAAACCAGAGGGGAAAAAAACCTGTTTGGTCTGCCCGGATCAACATGCGGTGGCTCTGAAATCCGAGCAAACCCAAGCATCTCCCACTGGACCACCTGTTTACACAAAACAGGAAGCTTTGGGATTTTTTTCAGTTTAAAAAGGATTTTATCCAGCAGGAAGCAAGCCTAATTCACAATGAACCAATAATTTCCATTACTCTTTGAGAAAGTAATAGCTCTCTGTCTCTCAATTTTTATCTTGTATTTGATCCTTGGAATTTCATAGTATAAAACAGGTAATCTTGAAGCACGTTGCTGTATTTTCTGTCTGTGCACCAAAACTTAATTCGTGGGTAGTATTTTATGCTATTTGCTTTGTTTTGTCTTAGACCCGCTAAAAAGAAAGGAGTGGGGTTTCCTGCTATCCCCCTTTTTTCCACTGTTTTAAACCAAGACATTCAAATCCAAACACTTTACAGCATACCTCATATTGTCTATCTGGTTTTGACATGCTACTTGGCATTTATGTCTATTAATGATGTGCCTGAAGGTATCTAAACATTTCCCTTCATTTCAGGACATACTTGCCTACATGTTTTTACATATTCTTTGGCTAAGTTGCTAATGCAGTGCTGTATAACTTTTTTTTTTTCCATATGGTTTTTTTCTATGCAAGCTTGAACTGCAGCTGAACTTCTCTAAGCTGTGAGAAAATTCACGTCCAAATCCAAATCCCTTAAGATTGCTTCCCTATTTCATCTGTTAACGTAGTGAACTTTGTTCCTTAAAATTTGGAGTTGATGATCTTAAGGGTCTTTTCCAACCTAAATGATTCTATGATGCCATGAAATAAGCGTCATGAAGGAAAAGCCTTCTTTCTCTTCATGTTTTGGCTGTACTGCTCCATAACTTGCAAAGATTTCTGTCCCTGGGTGTTTTTCCTCCCCCTGTACTTACTTCCTCCGGTACGCTGGGTCGTTCTTGCAGGAAATGTAGAGTGGGGAAGAGATCAAATGGGTTCAGGGAAAACGTTCCCCCCAGGAAAGGTTTTCGTTAGCTAATTTCCTGCCCAGAATTCGCTCAGTTGCATCAGAGTTTCAGCAGTCTTCTCAAAATTCAGATGTTTCTTGTGATGTAAATGGGTGGTGGAAAATGCCTTACGCTCTCAGCAGTATTAGAGGAATGGTGAGCTACTAACGCTACGTGCTAACTAGTACCTGAAGTAAGGGGGGTGGATTTAATGCCTAGCACATGGTCTGGGTTTTTTTGTGCAGCCCTTCATGGTTTACTACCTAATTGCATCTGGAAACAAAGTGGTGTGTTACAGCATTTATGTTAAGGGCATGCTCCTCATCCCTCTAAAGCTCCATTTTTTTTCTGTTTGCAGTTTGAAGGGAGGAAGTACTGTGAACATGATTTTCAAATGCTTTTCGCCCCTTGCTGCCATCAATGTGGTAAGTTTTACATCGAGGTGAAACACTTCACGCTGATCACAAATGGGAACGGGAACATCACTGGGGGAAGATGTGCGACCCTTGTGTATGTTCTCTGGGAGATGGCCCTGTGCGGCCGAGCATCTGAACTTCCAGAATGAACTAGACTTCAGAGAATTCAAGGAGCTGCTTTTCCTAAAGGTCATCAAACAATAGGATTTTAAAAAAAAAAAAAAAAGGTTGCATTATTTGAGTGAGTAGTTTAGCTGTTGATCCAGTGATCCACTCAGCAGACCGTTCACGAACTCCTGTTTATGTATATCTATACATCGGCATGTGCTGATATTTGGCCCTCCTCATGCAGCTGAAACCCTACAACAAGTCTTTGTCATCTGCTTCGACTGTCGTAACCCCCCTGCGCCGTCCTACTCCACAGAAGCAGGGACAGTCTTTGTCGTCTGGTGTTATGATCAAAAATGATGCTCAGCTGGTCCCCTGTTGCATTTTTGAAACAAATACCTTTAAGGCTCCAGTGTCTCATGTCCACCCTACGTAACACCGAGGGCTGCTTTTTATTTGCTACTGTTGATGTAAATGCTTGTGTGTATGCTGCGTGGTAATCGTTTGCATGTGGTTTTTTTTCCCCTGTGTGTGACACATTGTGCTCAGGCAGGGTTGGGAAGTCATTAATTTTTTTACTATTGCTTAAAGTGGTCTGGAAGTTCTTGGTTTCTATGGCTCCTTGGCAAGGCGCTAGGGCTTTCACTTATCTCAGTGAGGCCTTTCCCCATGCGGAGGAAGGGATTGAACGCCGAGGAAGAGGGAAGCAGATGTTATGGACCTTGGAATTCAAAGCTGCAGATGTGAACGAGCAGGGGAAGAGGAAGAAATGGGTCGGTGGCTATTTCTGAGGAGCTGTGCTGTCTGTCTCCAGGATTTCTCCTGCCCAGCCAGCACAGCTCCCACCTCTCCTGCCCTGGCTCCTTGTAGCACCAGCTCCCTTAAAACCTCATCAAGGTCCTGCACAGGGCTGGGCTTTGCCACTGCTTGGATTTAGTAAGCGCAGCCAAAATTGACGGGGCTGTTGTCAGCGATGAGGCCTTGAGCATTCCTGGCATCTCTGGAGGCCATCAGGTTTTGTCCTTGAAAAGCCATGACTTCATGGGAACGCCACGGAGTCGCGTGCTGGATGTTATCGCCCGCATCGCTTACCTGCCCGATTGCTCCCCTTTGGCAGCCAGGAGTTGTATGTTCTCCAAAGCCAGGACTCAGCCTCCCACGGCACTGGGAAGCTGAGCTCCCCACACATTTTAGGCAGAGCCTTTGCACAGCTCGGGGGCCTTGGCTACAACCTCTGCGTAGAGAATGAGTAAATCGTGTGTTTGGTGGATGTGGCTCCGCTGCCCGTGCAGTACGGTCACACCATGCCTGCAGAACAGTAGTTCTCGCGCTGTTTTTTTTAACGCCTCGCAGGACCCGGCTCCTGCTGGTAGGTCAGAAGTTGTGTGCGTTGGACTGCCTGTTCTGCAGCATCCCTGCGGCTTTGCGTTTTGACTCCGTGGGAGGTTTTTTGCAGGAGGCCCACAGCCACCCAAGCTCAGTTCTGTTGTGCTTTGAGTATAGGGCCCCTTCAAGGCTTGGTCCTAGTGGAGTAGAAACCACTACTATGTACCTGACAAGTTAAAATTGTTGTCTTCTCAAAGAAAAGGAGAAAGATGATTAGGACACAAGAAAGCCGTATTATATAAAGAACTCCATATATTTCTTAACAGCTTGAGAACAGGTAAGTAAAAACAGGGAAGGGACTGGGAAAGGCTGATTCCAGACAGAAGGTGGAGTGTGCATGTAGAAGGGCTTGTATGTGAAGAACAGGTCCTCCAGCCGCAAGGACGTTTTCTTCTGACCCATAGCAAAAAACCCCCAAATAAACCCAAATTCCAGAGTTCAGAACCAGAACTGTGACACAAAAAGCAACGTGTCCTATCAGATTTCGAGGGGGCGGGAGGAAGAGGATGATGATGTCATTGTAGTGATGTGGTTGTGAGTTGCTTTTAACTTTGTCTAGCGTGGTATTTTACAACCTGGTGTTGTGTTTCTTACAGGTGAGTTCATTATCGGTCGTGTTATTAAAGCTATGAACAACAGCTGGCATCCCGAGTGCTTCTGCTGTGATATCTGCCAGCAAGTGTTAGCCGACATTGGATTTGTCAAGAATGCTGGCAGGTCGATCTTCACCCTTCCTTCTGTTAACTGATTGTGAATAAAATAAACTAAGAGTGGGGACTGAGAGGTTTTGGTTCCTGAAGCTTTCCAGTTGAGGTGGAGCAACTGAAGCGTCTTTTGTGGGGAAAAGGTCTAAGAGCGCATCACAAAACTAAGAATGGGGATCTTAAAATACACACTTAAAATACTAACAGTTTACCTACTTCAGCGCTGGGTTTCTTGGCAAATGTGTTCTCTACCCGCTGACATTTCAGGGCCATTTTTATATGTAATAAGAGAGCAAACAATTCAGATACAGAAGCATTGTCTTTATTTTTTTCATAGAAATTTTTACTTTCTTTTTCCAACTTGGGTTTCCAATTTTGGTCTAATTTAGCACCTTATTTATTAATAATTGATTTAAGTTCAGTGGGATCCTTTACAGAGTAGGATATTTTTACCAGCTGTGATCAGAAGAATGTTTTACAAGTAGATTCTATGGCCATTGGCTTCATACGTACAATATGATATACAGAGTTACCTACAGAATTAGGACCTTTTGTGCTCATCCAGCTTCCAGTCTAAATTTTTAGGATTTTGAGAGTAAAACATTCAGCAATGAGAATCTATAGCAAACTTTGTTTTCTGTGTTTCAACATAGCTTAAACTCAAATGAGCTGAAGAAATTATACTCCTATGGTGACAGAAAATAAAATCATCACCCTGCCTTTTCTGAGCTTGGTTTGCCTAGCAAGGAAATTGTTTTAAAGGCTGTTTTCCCTCCAAAAAGGGCTGACTGAAATGAGGTTCTAATAGATTTTCGGTTTATATATTGCACTGTAGTACCTGGGACCAGTACTTACCTCTTTTTTTTTATGCTGTTTCAGACATCTCTGCCGTCCTTGCCATAACAGGGAAAAAGCCAGAGGCCTGGGAAAGTACATTTGCCAGAAGTGTCATGCCATTATTGACGAACAGCCTCTCATATTTAAGAATGATCCTTATCATCCTGATCATTTCAACTGTGCAAACTGCGGGTAACTTGAGTTCTGCAAAGGAAAACAGGAAAATACTGGGTTTATTTGCTTCATTGAGTTACATCTTAAAGTGAAAACCTGTCCCGTACAACTGGCAAGAGGGGTGGGCTCTGGGTGCCTTGCAGCCAGATGTGTGTTACTGCTTTTGGGATGGTGGAGTTGGACCTGGAGTTCAAACAACAGCTGGCCTCTCAGGGGGTAAAGAAAGTTTGGACTCTGCAGGACAAGGTGGTACCTTACAAAATATGAAGCGTGGACACAGATAACAGTTCTCGTAGCAGCGAAATGATAGCTTGTTATTCTGCTAGGAGAGGAAGGAAAGTGGTCCTCTTTGGTGCTTGAGTTACTATCTTGCCTATGTTATTTCTTTTTAGTTGAGTGGCATGCAGACTTTGTTCTTTCTTTTTAAAGCCTATCTTTTTCTTAGAAGCTTTCTCCCATCTCATTTTATCAGCTTCTGCAACTGCAGCACATGAAGCTGCACATTTCTACATCCTGCACTGATGCACAGACCGTGGAGCATTGTAGGATATAGCATGGATTATTAGTTGTTTATTTCTGGTGCAAAGGAACTACTATTTCAGTGCCAACGCAAAGGTTGATTTGAATAACAGGTAGTGTTGTGTCAGTGGCAACCAGTTGAGAGCATTAGTGGCTACAGTCACATTTAAAGTGTAGCTGTGATCAGTATTTTAACCATGTAGAGTATAGAGAGTAGAGTATATGAGATTCTGCAATTGGCAATTTTTAAACGTAGCCAGCTCATGGGGGTCCATAGTTTTCTTTCTCTGAAGTTTGGTACAACAAGGAAGACGTACCTAGATGTAGAGGACTACGTTATACTTTCAGTTACAGTTATGCAAATCTAAAATAAACTGGTGATAAGAGTGCCAGAATATAAACCAACCGTGTACAGCTCGCACGCACGCTTGTGCTACGTCACCAGAACGCAGGACGACAACGGCTCAGGAGCTCTTTTCGGAGAGACTTAGTGCGTCTCCCTGAGCAGCCTGTTCTCACTTCACTGTGATCAGTCTTGAACTGCGTCACGTTTGATGCTGCTGCATTACTGGAGTACAAATACAGCTTCTAAAACACGTGCTGAAAATTGGTTTTTTCTTCCCAGAACCTCTCAAGAGTCGGCGTTGTTCAGTGCCGTTATTCATGCTCTCAATTCATTAACTTTTGAACAGGAAGGAACTTACCGCTGATGCTCGTGAGCTGAAGGGAGAATTATACTGCTTACCCTGCCATGACAAAATGGGTGTCCCCATCTGTGGGGCGTGTAGAAGACCAATTGAAGGCCGTGTGGTGAATGCTATGGGCAAACAATGGCACGTGGAGGTAAGCGTCAGATGATATATATTGTCTTTTGCAACCATAAACATTAAGATCCTTATCTGTGATTGTGCTGATCAATTTCAATGAAAGCATTCGCAAAGGAGGAAGCAGTGATTAGTAAATGCCTTCTCCTAATCCCCTCTCCAGCCTTCTTGTGGCTGGTCTTCCACTGTGGAATAGGAGTTATTTCCCACCTTGCAGAGGGCTTTGACTGTGAAACTAAAATCAGTGATCAAAGGAAACGCTGTGAGGTTCTTACAAAAGAAAATTTCAGAGTGCAAAGCAGTACATGTGGAAAGGCAGTAAAATTCTGTGGCAACCATGTTACTAAGCATCATAATACCCTTATGCTTTCTGTAGTCACCTGCCATGTAAATATCTCTAAAGCAGTTTACGTGAGAGTTCATGTTTCAAGGCCATGTACAAGATTTAGTTCCACATCTTCCATTTAAATTAGAAAGATAAACAATTCATTCCTTTTGTTGTTTTCAAAATCTCCTCCAGTGAATGCTTTCTTCACAAGAGTGTAATGATGGTGCAAATTATTT
>JAVJGG010000058.1:3884784-3919732 GCA_035590195.1 Aviceda cuculoides | reverse complement strand
GTAAATAAAGATCTTGGGGGGGGGGTGTGGTGTTTCTGGGGTTATTTCCGAAGTCTGTGTCTACTCGGGGTTTCTCTAAGTCGAGGGAGGGAGGGGAGGCTGCTGTGAGGGAGGGCATGGGGTTTCCCTGACTGGAGGGGTCTTCCCGAACCGGGAGCGGTGGTTTACCGGAGCTGAGCGCCCGCCTTTTACAGCGGGTGAGCCCTAGTGTGGCGTTAGAGAGCCCACCAGCTCCCTAAGCACAGAATTCTTCAGTGTTGTGAGAGTGCAGTTCCTAAGCTTCCTGAGTTTTTCTTTTTTCGAAAAAGAACTGAAACGGGGAACATGTGAGACACTTTCAGTTTTCATTTATGTGCAGTGTGGTTAATATTGTTGTCTGTATGACTGCTTTGTGAAATAACAGTATTAAGAGAGGTGGAACTGAGAGGAAATAATTTTCCTACTCCATTTTAGTAAGTGAAGAGAAGGATGAGGAACTGCATGGTTGGTTACCGTTTTCCATTATATCTGGAAATTGGTATACAGGTCACAGTGAGCAGTCTGGTGCAATTCATGGGAGCTGTTTAATCCTGAAAGATCCTGTTCTACTGTTCTGAATTGATTTTATTGCAGAGGTAGAATGTTCAGCAGTGTGTGTTGTATAGCATGAATGCACCCAAGTTCATCCTTATGCAGTGGGGTCTTTAGGCAGGGCCTGTGTACATCATCAGCATCACTTCCCAACGGCAACGAAGTTGTCCTGTGACTTTAATTGACCTGGGTGCTGTTTAGACCACACAACGTCAAGTACATCACTGCCAGAATCAGAGATGCTCTTTAATTGTTTCGATATTCCTATTTAACTCAACAAAAAAAAAATTCCTCTCTTTCTGTTGTGCTTAAGGCCAGCTGGTGCATGTTTAGGTGGGGTTTTTGTTGTTGATATGTTTTAAGTAATGCTTATAACTAATTGTATAGCACAGTCAATGGTGGAAATAGTTACTGGTTTTCTTGTTGTGTTGATTTTAGGGGGAGGTGCTTATAAGGCTGCAAAGCATTTATTTTGAGGTTTCTTTTCATCCATGTTTAAAAGGAGATGCCAAGTGTGACTCCACTCTGACATATTTCAGTGTTTCCTTTTACAACATACTTCAAGTTTTCAGTCTGTATTTTTGAAGTATCTTAGGAGGTCTGCTTTCATTCTAAACCACTTCTTAAAATTTTGCATGAGTAGCAGGGGTAGGAGAGGGAGGGAGACTAGTAATTCAAGTGTAGTCAAAATGTACACACTTGTTTGGAATCATAGGCGTAACTACTTCCAGTACTTCTTGGTTCACAAACAAAATCTGCTTTTGAACTGATACTGGGGGCTCGAGCTTTAAACTTCTCTCTGGTTTACTTCTACCTTGGGGTTTTTGATTGTGACTTAGTTCTTTAGTTCATTCCTTCCACTCTTCTCCTCCTGTCCATGCTTCTGCCATCTTGCCCTCTGTCTGCTCTGTGTGTTTCTTTTTGTCTTTCCTTTGTTTCTTCCTTGTTCTACACTCCACCCCCTACCCCCAAAAACACCTTTGGAGATGTTTCACCTTTCACCTATGGGGTGTGTATGTTCAAGTTATCCTAGGCTGACAACATCAGAAATAAACTACTGCAGAAATGCATTTCTTACCCAAACCGAGAATGACTTAGAAATTGCTTTTTCCTCGACTATATTTGACCAGTAGTGTCTGATGACGGTATACTACAGCAGGGCTAAAGGACAGATCTCTCTTGGTTTGTAGGATTTTTTTTTCTTTGCCTCATTGCAACAAAAGAGATGAAATGTAGATGACCCCATTTTTCCACTCTTTAATCAGAAGTGTTTATGAAATGTCACATGTATATGGGCTTGTTGCTTGCTTCACTTGTAATCTCTATTTTGCCTTGTAGCTTGCTTCACTTGTAATCTCTATTTTGCCTTGTAGCCTTTGCCAATTATAGGAAAAACTCTTACTCTTTTTGTTCTTAATCCTGCATCTTTCAAAAACAAACCTTCAAATATGAAGAGTGGATTTGAGCTGATAACTAGTTGTCAAATTCAGTCGTTTAGAAGTATTATGCATTGCTGAAAAGAAGGGTCACCTTGTTTGAATTATTTTAAAAGTACCATATGTCTAAAGGATGTCTCATGTTTTTTTCTCCTTCAGAAATCGATGAAAGGATTCCTCTTTGCTAAGCTGTATTTTGAAATAAAAGAATATGAACTGGCTAAAAGGTAACATGCATTGATGTATGTTTGTTTTTCTGTTCTCTAAAGCATAAGAGAAAAGCTAAATTAATATTAAGTAGACCAGAAAAACCAAGATCAATATCATGCTGTTTTAAGGTAGCAGTAAATGTTGGTATTGAGTGCCATTTAAATCTTTATAAACCAACAACTTAAAAGAAGATTAGTTATGTGGTACCGAAAAACTTACCTGGTTGAAATGGCTTTTTTTTCTCGTTGAATTCTGTAGTTCTTGCTATTTCTGCAACCTACAGCTTTTTTTTTTTTTTAATAAACAGAAATACTTGCTGGCAAGTAAGTAGCATCTATACATGTAAAACAATATTGCTTCTTACTTTAAGGTCGAGACAAAGTATCTAGAACAAAATACCTCTATAATACCTGTGTGGGAGATTAAGTTGTTATTATAGCTCGTGGGGGTTGGATTATTATTGAAAAATATTGGTGAAGTAACTGACTTTTTTTTCTCCTCCATAGGTATATATCTACATACCTCAACGTACAAGAGAGGGATCCCAAAGCACACAGATTTCTTGGGCAAATTTATGAAGCCGAGGATAACATAGAAAAAGCTTTTGGGTGTTACAAGGTAAGTATTACACTGACCCCTAATGTCCTGCTTTACTCCTTTGTAAGTGGACTTTTAAAATCCTTCTGTGTTGGACATTCTCAAACCCATGGAAGAAAACGTGTTCCTGTGTATTATTTATACACATTTGACAATGGAAAGGATATGAAGCACTGCAGAGGAGATTCTTCACTTGGTATCACTTGCTTCAGTAGTATATTTTTAAGTTGATTCTTTGGGTTTTTTTCTGGACTTGATCTTTGTGCAACCTGCTGTTAAATTCTTCCCGTGGCATACAATGTCTTTTGGACTAAGGATCTGTGACTGTGGTAGAATTCCTTAATGTGGACTGTGATGACAATACAAATCTAGTTGCTACTAGAAGACTGCAGGCCTAGTGTGGATTTTGTTTTGTTTGTTTTAGAGTAGGCAGGGACAGAAGGGAGAGGCAAATTAATTTTGATTAGGCAAGCATATAAATGTCAAATTCCTAATCGGAATGTCATTGTTCTGGTTTTGGGGAGGGAGATGATGTGCTCAGAAGTCTGGTTGCCAACACAACTCCATGAAGTGCTATCACACTTCTTAAACTGTATGTCTTAACTTTTTCTTTTTAAAAGTGTCCACATCGGACTAGACTAGAGGTCCTTACTGTCTGCTGCCTGTGTATAGCCGTGGCTAGTGGTAGGTGCAGAGGAGCTGACATTTGCATTATTTTTCTTATGCTCTTCTGAATTCCAGCAGTTGTATCTGGGTGCTGTAAACTAGTGGTAGCATTTAGAAAGGCTTTTCTTAATATATTCTATATTGACAGATCTAACTAATTTGAATAGCTAGGTCTGTTTGTGGAGGGATAACTATTTCCTGTTCTATATGGATCGTAAGATCAAGTTACTATATTTTTTTTTCTCCTGTGCATGGGGAAAACTAGCGTTCTGTGGAATTGAACCCAACACAGAAAGACCTTGTATTGAAGATTGCAGAGTTACTATGCAATAACGACATTACAGATGGAAGAGCAAAATACTGGGTTGAGAGAGCAGCTAAGCTCTTCCCTGGGAGTCCTGCTGTTTACAGGTTGAAGGTAAATTCCAAATTACTTCTGTTCTGTGGCTTAAAGAAGCTTTCAGCATCTGACTGGAGTGCTTTTTGCATGTCAGCTCACGCAAAAACTCTCCCTGGCTAAATTGTCTTAGAATCTTTAGTATTAAATCTAATAGATGTTACTTTCTTTGCAGTCTGACATTTTTGTCTAGCTTTCAAGAAAGCTGCAGCTGCAGGCTTTCATACCCTTTTTAATGTTTCAAGGTTAATCCTCTTCAAAAATGCTGAGAAACTGTGTTAGTTATCACATCTAAGAAGTTAAGATGAGGTAGGCAGTACTTGATCTTTCTGTTGTGTCACTTGTGGAAGGTAGCAGGCCTGTGATCTCAGACTTTCTTGCTCTACGCTGCTTTTTTGTTTTTAAATCTGTATTATGAATAACTCTGCAGAATATGAGAAGTGCTGTCATTCTCAAATATTGTGTGAATGCTTTCAGTCATGTGACCTCACTTTTGCACAGGTATATTAATTTTGTGTAGCTAGGCAGCAACCACGTTGAAGTCTTAAGATGCCTGTGTTTTTTTTAAGCAAGGTAGTCTATGGCAGGGTATGCTGTCACTGAACCAAATGGTTTCACAAGCATTACTTACCGTTGGTAAGTGGCAAATTCTTCTAAGGATTTTCTTCTATGATAGTTATCTCCATTTTAAAATGCGATTATTTCATCAAACTTTATGTAATACTTGAAAGCTATTAGGAGTAGTGTAGTTTGAGTCATGTAGTCTACATAGTGGAGGAAAGAAAACTGTCTGGTACTATAGTTGCTGAAAAGACTCACATGGGAAATGAAATACTAACAGGTTGCCTTCACGTTTAACAGGAACAGTTACTGGATTGTAAAGGTGAAGATGGATGGAATCAGCTTTTTGACTTGATTCAAGCAGAACTTTATGCAAGACCCGATGATGTCTACATAAACATCAGACTAGTTGCACTCTACCGTTCAAATAACAGATTAAAAGATGCTGTGCTCCATTGTCAGGAAGCAGAGAAGAAAATACCTTTGCAGTCAAGCCTGGAATGGTGTTCCTGTGTTGTAGAGACATTTGAGGTGTTTAATCATATTTTGATCCTGTGATAGTCTTCCATATCTTTTTAACTGGTCTATTTCTCTTAGTGTCGTTACTCTGACGGCTATTTCTCAAGTGATTTAACTCCTTCAAATGCAAGTCTGCTGAAACCAGTGGAATTACAAAATACTTCTTGGTTCTTTTTAATTGGAATTTTCTCCCTAAAATTATGCCTTATAGAGCTATTGAGTTTCTAACTTCAAAAGCTGAGTTAGATACAGCAGTTCCATTAGCGGTAAAATTGCTCAGGCAGATAGTTCCCTGGAACTTCGCTGCCGAAGAATATGTTTAGGTCTCACCTGTGAAACTGGATTATGCAGTAAATGGTACTATTATGTTTTGGAGAAGTACTGCCTTGCCTTCATGGAAGGATGACTGTTCCTCATCGTGTGATGAACTTTCTTCTTTAGGAATATCTGGAATCTTTACAAGACTTGGAGTCTGATAAAAATAACTGGAGAGCTATCAAGAAAGATCATCTGCTGGCCTATTCCAGCTTTGTCAAAATGACACTTTCTTCTAGAGATGTTCAGGAATGCAGAGAGGCACTTGAAAGGTACTGTTTTAACTTTTCCTGTAATTTAAAAAAAAAAAAATTCTCTAAGAATTGCGGGGTTTGGGTTTTTTTGGTTTTGTTTTTTGTTTTTCCTCCTGGGTCAGAGAACAACTCTCAAGCTTCTATTTCACTGCTTAACTTGTTTGTGGATGTAAGAGGAACTTCTCTGTACTAGCCACTAAGAACTGTTCTTACTTGGGTTTGAATCCCAAACTATCTTTTGACAGAGATGCAAGCCTTGTTTGATTAGTCAGCATGCAGCATGGAGAAGACTTATTGATAACAATTAACTTTGTACCTTCTTTCCCTTCATTAAGAGAATGTTGTTCTCTACTTCAGCAATTGACTAATTCAGATTTCCCAGACAATTAAAAAAAACCAAACCCAAACCCAACAAAAAAAAAAAAAAATCCAAAACACAGAAGAGGTAGTTTTGTGTGTTTATCAGCTTTGTCCTGGTCATTTTGTTCTAAATTAACACAACATATACTGGAATCATGAGGAACTTTAAGTATATAGTATAATTGGGAGGGAGGAAGCCACTTGCAATAAGAACACTCTCCTTCAGGGAAAATTGGTGGTGTTACAGGGCCAGCTAAGCCAGCTGACTTCAAGACATATGGTCTGTGGCACACTTAGAGTAGTACAAAACAATGTTTCTAGTTAGTACATTAAGATCTGTGTTCCTTCCTTTCTGTTATCTTCCCTTTCTTACTGGCTTTTATTGACTTACCTTTGTTCCTCAATTATGCAATGGCTGTTATATTGTCTTTTGTAAAACAATATTCTTCAGTCTGTTAATCTTGAATGAGTATTTGAAGTAATACAGACAATAGATGAGGAATATTTAATGCCCAAGTATGTTTTATATTCTTTTTTCTCCTCTAACATTGACCAAAACCATCTTGGGTTTTCTGTTGCCATTTTATTAGTCTTTCAAGGCGATTACATCTGAAGCACTTCCAGATCATGGCAATGCTAACAGCCGTGATAGTTTTGTCAGGTAATTGAAAGAGTGTTTTAACTGTTTTCTGGAAAGCCTCTCCTGAATGGGGGTTGTATACTAGCCTACAGCTACTCAGATTTTTACGGTACTTTCTATTTCCGAAGAGCCTGTCTAGTTGTATTTTGGGCCTTTCTGATAACTGAAGGGAAGGGAAGTGACTAGTGCTTCCTGCATGTCTCAATCTGCAGTAGGGAGCGAGTTTATCCACGTGGTTTGGGAGAACAGTTTTGAAAGCAGCTGTGCAAAGATGTGCTGAAAAAGACTGTAAATATCTAGATAATATTGAATATGTTTATTTCAGTAAACTACGTTGAGAGCTTTGGGAGTTTGAGACCATTATTGTACTTTCTGGTGCAGCTCAGGTTTTATGCAACAGAGACAGTACTAACCGTTGACTCATCAGGTTACTTGATTCATGGTTAAATAACAGCAACCAAAACCATCTGCTATGGCTTTTACCAGGACTCTGTTTAGAATGAGTCTTCTCTACATTTTAGTTTTGATCGTGTGCTTCAGTCAGTGAAACCATATGTGAACGGGCCGGATGAGTTGTCTCGTACCTTTGTGGAAATGAAAGGACAGCTGTACATGCATGCTGGAACTTTGCTGCTGAAAATGGCCCAACACAATGAGGCACAGTGGAGAGTTGTGTGTGAACTAGCAGCATTGTGTTATCTGATAAGTTTCCAGGTAAGTAATTTTTCAGTTTATGCCTTTAGTTGATGCAGTTCTTGAAATGTTTTTGCTGTACATGTGTTGAACTCCAGTATTCCTGAAATGAACTAGTGTTTTTGTGCCCAAGGAAAGACTCCCTTTTCACTCACCAAACCCTACTCTTTCACAATTGCTTAAAAGGTTTCAAATAACACGAATAGGGTAAAAGTGTCTTCAGCTGTCAGTGTCTTCCCTTGTCAGAGTAACCTGATTCTTAAAGGCTAGTGAGTTTATTTCCTACAGTATATTCCCTTTTCTGTAATACAGCTGAACACGTAGGTTAAGTATTAGGTGTATTGCTATAGGGAGCGAAGGGGATGAACTTAATAGTTCCCATACACTTGTTGTGTAGACAGCAGCTAAAAAAATCAAGCTTAATTCTTTTCCTTATGAAATAAAATAGATTGTCCTTTTTATGCCACTGCTGGCATTCCAGGTATTACTTTGCCCTTGTGTGCACTTAATGTTACTTGCAATAGCTGTAATTGCCCACCTTGGGGGTTTGTGTGTCTTGAGTGGCTTCCCCACTCACTTCCCCTCACTCCCCAGGCATTTGTGATGCAGTACCTTCAGAATGAATTATGTGGGGTCTTTTCCTAGAGTTTTCTAATGCTAAAAAGAAGCTTGTTTCCTAATTCTTAAGACTAATCTAAATGATCTGCTCTTATTGTGAAAAAGCTGTAACAATTTTCTTCTTACTTTACCAGGTTCCTAAACCAAAATCAAAACTAATAAAGGGGGATCAAGCTGGACAAGATGTGCTTGAAATGTTGGCCTGTGATCGAAAAAGCCAGTCTGGTAATAAAAATAGCTACATAGTTCCATTTTAGTGTTATGGATAGTTATTTCAAAGGCTAAGCGGTTTGTTAAAGAATACATTCGTTATCTTGAAATCTTAACAGTTCAATATGCAATAAAACCTTCTAGATTCTGACTACATGTGTAAAACAAAACAGTAGTTTGATCCTGACGCCTAAAGTTTTTTTTTCTCCTCTTTAGCATGCTGGTAGAGTGTGTTCTCTTTTTTTTTTTTCCAAGTGTGGGTTTTTTCCCTCCTTTTTGCCTCTCCAGCACACTACGATAGATCTTAACTTTTACAGTCTCTTAGTCTATTGGATGTGGCTTCTGTCTGCTGATACTATTTTGCAAGTATCGTTAGCCCCAAGAGGAAAAGAAAATATTACTGTTGCTCTGTCCTTTACATCCTCTTACTTGTTCATCAGCTTTGCTCTTTCTGCTGCTAAGTATAGGCAGTTTTTCAGTCTACAAACTCTTGCAGTGCCTAGATGAAAACAAACGAACCCACTAGACATCAGGTTCAGTTGTTTCAGAATGGGTTTTGGTAAGACAGACTTCTACTTGTATTACAGCTACTTATTTTAAGGACAGTTGCAGTGCCCCATGAATAGTAATGATAAGACGGCTTTGTTTTCCCAAAGGACTGGATTTACAAATGCCTTGGGATTATTGTCACTAAAAGCTTGGAAAGCCGATGTGCTGAAACACTGACCTAATTACAGGGAGAGCAAAACTTAACAGTCTGTAGGTTTCATAAGGGGAAATCCTGATTTCCGCCCAGCCTTCGGTAGCAAGAACAGTGTATCAAATGTTATTTTCCTTATGTTCACTGCTTTATTTATGTGAAGTGATATTTTTGCTTTTTAGGTCATATGCTGCTGAACTTAAGCCATGGCAAGCAAGATTTCTTTAAAGAGATTGTGGAATCATTTGCAAACAAGAGTGGTTCGTTTACATTGTTTGATAGCCTGTTTGAGAGTGGAGCTGCTAGAGAGAGATCTTTTATTGGAACGGATGATATTGGAAATGTCAATACACAAGCACCAGTGCAAGTGGAACTTAATAAATATGATGTTGGTAAGAGGCGTTACTTTCTGAAACTCAACACAACTTTCTGTACCAAAAACTCTTCTACAAATACTTCATATTGCAACAAAAGACAAATACCTGAAATAGCTGTCAAAAGTTGCCCTCTTGTGCTAGGCTAGACCTGTACTTCTTGACTTTGCAATAAAGTCTTACTTGAATAATTCCTTAAAGATTTTGGAGAAGTAAATAGGATTGCTAAAAATAGTTGCCTATGGGACTGAATATGGTGAGGATGGAAGTGAAAGGAAATCTGAGAGTTACCCCCTCAGAAGTCAAGAGGTTGATGGCTTGAGCAGTCACATGAACTGTCTACTTGATATATTTGGCTAATTTGAAGTTTGTAATCTTTCATAAGTGAAAGTTGGAATCTTGATGCTCATTGGTCTGCAGAGTATCTTTGGCTGCTCTCAGAGTGAAACGTGAAACCCAGCTTTGATCAGATTCAAGTTTTGCTAACTTGTAGGAAGCTGACATCTGCATCCAACTTTGTTCTTGCAATAGGTGCTGTTCGAATGCACAGTGGCAGTCTCCAGCACCTCGTGTGGCTTGGCTTGCAGTGGAACTCTATGTCAGTCTTACCCCCGATGCGCAAATGGTTAAAACAGCTTTTTCACTTGCCCCAAGAAACGTCGAGACTTGAGACAGATGCTCCTGAATCCATTTGCCTATTGGACCTTGAAGTAAGTAAACTTACCAAGTTCTCAGAAGTACTATAATTCAAGCTTTTTGGTATTTAATACCTTTTATTTATTTATTTTTACAAAAACAGGTATTCCTACTTGGGGTGGTATTCGCTAGCAACTTACAATTGCAAGAGAAGTTTAATTCTCACTACGCTGCACATCAGCCTCAATTCTTACCATTGCCAGTGTGCAAACAGCTCTATACCGAAAAGCAAAGATCCTGGTGGGATGCCGTTCGTACTCTTATTCAGAGAAAAACAACGTAAGGCTTCTTCGGTTTGGAAATGTTTGATCAAGCCTTTAGGCTGCTTCTGCTACAGCAGCTTGGATTGGTCCCAATAGGTTCTTGTAAAGTTAAATTTCTTTTTTTGACATATGTTGGACACTGAAGCTTTGTAGTAGGGACTTGATACACTTGAAAGATTTCTAAAAATGGATTTTTTCATTTCTAACAATGCATTTCTAAACTAGAGGCAGGTTAGGACTAAAACCATGGGCTATTCATCAAGCAAATGACATGTGAACAGAAGAAAAATAGAGAATACTAATCAAGCAATGTTTCTTTTGATATTCAGACCAGGAACAGCAGCAAAACTGAGGCTTATCGTGCAGCATGGTATAAGTACTCTGCGAACACTGGAGAAGCATGGCCTTCAACCTGCCTTAATTATACACTGGGCAAAAAGCCTGCAAAAAACAGTAAGCTGAGATTATTTTTAAGTATGTAGAAGCTGAGGTGTTTTTCTCTCTTATTTTCCATACTATAAACAGACAGAGAGGGGAGGAAAAAAAAAATCAGATGAGAATGTATTATTGAGAACTGCTGTTTATTTTGTCAGTGTCCTGGTTTCAGCTGGGATAGAGTTGATTATCTTACTGGTAGCTGGTGGTGCTATGTTTTGAGTTCAGTATGAGAATGTTGATAACACACTGATGTTTTCAGTTGTTGCTTAGTAGTGTTTAGTCTCAAGTCAAGGATATTTCAGCTTTTCATGCCCAGGCAGCAAGAAGGCTGGAGAGGCACAAGGAGTTGGGAGGGGACACAGCCAGGGCAGCTGGCCCAAACTGGCCAAAGGGGTATTCCATACCCTGTGATGGGAGTGGGGGCTGGGGAATTGTCACCTGGGGACTAACTGGGTGTTGATCGGTGGGTGGTGAGCAATTGCACTGCGCATCATTTGTACATTCCAGTCCTTTTATTATTACCGTTGTCATTTTATTATGACATATTATTATTATTATTTATTATAATAATTATCATTATTAGTTTCTTCTTTTCTGTTCTGTTAAACCATTCTTATCTCAACCCACGAGTTTTACTTTTCCCAATTTTCTCCCCCATCCCACTGCGGGGATGGGGGGTGTGAGTGAGCAGCTGCGTGGTGCTTAGTTGCTGGCTGGGGTTAAACCACAACACTCAGGCAAATTAGTTGCTCTAGTCACCCTATAATGTACTTGTGTCTTAAACTGTAGTGTTATTTTCTAGATGTATGTTACTTTACACAGCTCTTGAGATAAACCTCGGTGGGGGGGATTATCTTAAGTGTCGGAGAAGCACTCTTAGAACTTTTCAAGGAAACAAGAGAAGGATATGTATGAACAGGATTTTGACTTGAATTTGTTGAAATAACAAGTGCTTCTATTCCATTTTCTTCACCAGGGCGTTAGCCTTAACTCTTTCTATGACCAGAAGGAATACATTGGACGAAGTGTCTACTACTGGAAGAAAGTTTTGCCTATGCTAGAAACTATCAAAAAGAGGAGGAGTATTCCTGAACCTACTGATCCTCTCTTCAAACACTTCCATAGTGTAGACATTCAGGTACAGATTGATTAAGCCAAGGCTGAAGTAAGAGAGGGTCTGTGTCAGAAACTTAAATAATTGTGGGATTTTTCTCTGCATTGCACAACTCATGTTGTTATTACTATAAAACTGTTAATGATAAAATTTGGTAGTATCAGTATCTGATAAAGGGGGGGGGGAATCTCTCCTTACAACTTCGTTTTTACCTTTAAAACTGTGTATTTTTGATTGGAAGGCACTGAACATCCGTAGTACCAACTTTCTTTGAAAACTGTTTTCCCTGTATTATAGGAAAACAAGTAATTGTTGCCTCATTCCATTGTTAGGTACGAGTTGTCATTCACTTTTTTGTAGGTATTTCAGGTTGTGGCGTATGAAGAAGAGGCACGTATAGCATTTGCAATGTTGGATGCAGTTGATGGCAAAACTGATGATGCTTTATTAGCATTTGAAGCTATTAAGAATGTGGTTTCATACTGGAATCTTGCTGTGGTAAGTTTATAAATTGCATCACCCCAAAATGCTTTGCTTTATTCAGTTGCCTTCTGACTGCTCTTAACTAATCTGTGCCCTTTTCTTTAGATCTTCCAAAGAAAGGCTGAAGAGATTGAAACTGATGCCATGCTGCCAGAAGAACAAGAAGAACACAAAACCTATCTTCTTAAAAGCAAGCATTATTTAATGAAAATCATTGAGGAGAGCTCCTCAGATATGTCAGTAACTGAGAAAGTAAGTAATTCTTGCTTTAAAAACTTGGAACAAGAGATGCAGTGTCTTTGGTTACTGTTCCAGAATGAAACCATTTGCATTTCTTAGCTTTTTTAGACCAGGCTTTGTATTAAGGCAAGTTAAACTTACTTCTCCACTCAAGACAAATAACCTGCTTAACACCAGTGCGTTGATAAACTCTGGGTAACTTCTGTAACCTATCAGATGGTGCAGTATTCAGACTACCCTGTGGATGAAAGCTTTAATGTAAAAAAATAACTTTTGCCACTATCTTTTTGTAGAGGTTGATAGTTAAAAAAAAAATATAATTAATGATCGTGTCAATTGTTTTCTTACATTAATCTTAACAGATTCGAAGTGTTGCTGAAAAAATAGTATTTGTGTAATGAAAGCCTTGTGAATTGTTCAGCCAGAATTCTGAATGTAGTTTGTCTTGTTCTGAGGGAGAATTGCAATCATGACTCATGTTTCAAATAACTTTCTAGCTGCCGGTGTCTATTGAAACTGTGAGGGAAATGCTAGATTCAGTGATCCAGGAACTTGGTGAGAATGGTGAAGAGGGAAGTCCTGCCTTCAGAAATGGTCTGTCACGAGCTGTAGATTCAGAGATGAAACATTCCACTCCATCACCAACTAAGTTTTCTCTTTCACCAACTAAGAGCTACAAGGTATATTAGCCAGCTATTATTTTAGGGAATTGCTATGTTTGAAGAAAAATTCACTAGATTCTTCAATTAATTTTTTTTTTTCTAGTTTTCTCCTAAAACTCCTCCTCAGTGGGCAGAAGATCACAGATCTATACTTCAGATGATCTGTCAGCAAGTGGAAGCTTTAAAGGTAAACAGTTTTGTCACCATATTCAGTGAAGAACAGTTGTCCTTGTAATTATGGTAAGGATTTTGTCAAAATAGCATGGGCTAACTTACAGTTCCTAGACTACTGCTTAAATCAGTGGAATTATCTTTTGTAAACATCTGCGTAAATTGAGTGCAAGACTAAATCTTTTTGCTTAAAAACTCTTATTTGAGACTTGGGCAGGAGTGCGAAGACAGGCAACTTGTCCAAGGACTGTACACAGAAAGAGTTCTGCTTTCATCAGCTTGGTTCTCATCCACTTGGCTCTGGTTTTGTTTTACTTCTGGCTTTAGAACACAATTTTAGTACTTTGTATTCCATGGGCAGATCTTGGGTGATTCCAGCAGGTACCTCTTGATTTAATTTTTTTTTCTTTTTTCCCCAAGCTTGAACATGCTTTTAAATAGCAAAAGGGTAGGGATTGTTCCTTATGTTTTCTTCTACAAATACCTACATAGTATATACTTTTGATTGTCTCACTGTCTTGACAGAATGAAATGCAAGAAATGAAACTTAATAATTCCAACTCAAATGCATCGTCTCATCGGTGGCCTGCTGAAAGCTATGGAACAGATACGATGTCAGAGGGTTATCAGAGAGCACCAAATCTTCATGAGGCTCCATTAACAGGTAACTTGCTGCTGAATTTTTATCTGAATGCTTAACAAAGTAAGACTTTTGAAAATAATGCAGAAGTGTTTTAATGATTTACAATTAAAAACTGATTGCTGGGGAGAGTCCGTTCAAAACAACAACAAGTAAAGTATAAACTGTTTTCCTGTTGTTCCTTTTTAGTTGCTACCACTGGCCCCTCTGTTTACTACAGCCAGTCCCCTGCCTATAACTCTCAATATCTTCTCAGAACTGCCGCAACCAATGTAACACCAACGAAGGTGAGAACAAATCTATCCACTTAAGCTACTTCCAATGATCTACTGAAAAATGACTGATTTTGGTTCTATATGTAGTTGGATGTCATTGCAGTTCCTTATATAGTATTTGGTAAACTTGGACTTCTAGTGATAAGCTGATAGTTCATCTTTCTGCCTAATTTGGGGGATGTGGAGTTTGGGAGGAAAAGTCAGCAAAATATGTGTAATATGTTAGTACATGTACCCTACAGGGTACGTATGATAGCACTTAATTTATTCCTCCCCCCACCCCCAAGTAGTATGGCAAAAGAGAATGGGGTTTTCAAGGCTTTTTTTATTAAAAAAAAAAAAAAAACAAATCCACTCATCTTGTGCCCCTTTCAATGCTTTTTTCAGATGCCCTTTAAGATTTGAACTGATCAGTTTAAACTGAAGTTAAAATTAGTTTAGACTTAAACTCGTATGAAAGTATGCCCTGCTTTTGAGAGTACATACTATGTGTGCTTCAGCACAGTAAGACTTTGTCCTCTGTTACAATAATAAAGGCAATTGCTTTCTGCTTTTTCTTTAGGCTCCTGTCTATGGCATGAACCGACTTACACCTCAGCAACATATATATGCTTATCAACAACCGATGCATACACCACCTCTGCAAAACACTTCTGCTTGTATGTTTTCCCAAGAAATATATGGCACACCTCTGCGTTTTGATTCTCCTGCTACTGGACTCATTTCCCCTCGTGGGGGTGATGATTATTACAATTACGGTGTTCCACAGGCAAGCACAAATCCACCATTGCCTGAACCAGGCTATTTCACAAAGCCTTCAGTTGCACCACCAGCTTTAAAGCCTGCAGAATCAAAAGTGATCGAGTTTCCAAAATCTAAATTTGGACAGCCAGGAACAGCAGAAGGATCAAAAACATCTCTGCCAACACCAGCACAGTCAAGTCAGCCAACAACTTTTAAATTCAACACTAACTTCAAGTCTAATGATGGAGACTTCACCTTTTCTTCTCTTCAAGCTACAACGCAGCCTGCTAATGCAGCTTTTAACAGCAGCGAAAGCCTCTTGGGTCTTCTGACATCTGATAAACCTTTACAGGATGATAGATATATCGAACAAAAACCAGTTAATGATCACACAAATACTCAAAGAAACATCTTCAATTTTGGCAATAAACATATTCCAGGCATCTCTTTTAGAGAAGGCATGGGACAAAATGCTCACAAAAACCTGGGTTTTGAGAAGAGCGATATGTTAAGTATCCAAGAACCAAGCAAGCTTGTATTTATGACTTCAAATTCGGATTTGGCCAATAGAAGTCATGAAACAGAGGGAGGAAGCACCCATGGTGGAGAAGAGGATGATGATGGTCCTCATTTTGATCCTGTGGTGCCACTCCCTGACAAGATTGAAGTAAAGACAGGTGAGGAAGATGAAGAAGAATTCTTCTGCAACAGAGCCAAGCTCTTTCGTTTTGATGCAGAATCTAAAGAATGGAAAGAAAGGGGTATTGGAAATGTGAAAATACTGAAACATAAAGTATCTGGCAAATTTCGTCTTCTAATGAGACGGGACCAAGTGCTGAAAATCTGTGCAAATCACTACATAAATACTGATATGAAATTAACTCCCAATGCTGGATCAGATAAATCATTTGTATGGCATGCTTTAGATTACGCAGATGAGTTGCCGAAACCAGAACAGCTTGCTATTAGATTTAAAACACCTGAGGAAGCAATGCTTTTCAAAAGTAAGTTTGAGGAATCGCAGAATATTTTAAAAACCTTGGGATCAAATGTTGACACATCTGCTACTCAGAGTAGTGAGACTGCAAGAGAAACAACAAATCAGGACATCAAGGAGCCTGGTAGATCCATTTCTGGGACCCTGAACTTTGGCTTTCAGTTCCCAAAAGATGGGGTGAGCAGTGAATCGGATAGCAAAGGCAGTCTTACAGCTACATCAACTGCGTCTGGCCCTGCCACTTTTTCATTCGGAAAGGAAGCCCCGCAGACCTATTCTTCTGGTGGGTTTGGGCAGCATCTCTTGAAGAAGGATCAATGGGAGTGTAAAGTATGTTTAGTTCCAAATGAAGCAGCTGCAAAGAATTGTGTGTCATGTCAAAGTCCAAATCCAGATATGTGGGAAACACATGGCACCCCATTAACTGACTCTGCTGGAAGTTTCAAAGCCAGTGGTAATGCTGTGCAGGACAAATTCGGATCTGCTTTTGCTAAAAAGGAAGGTCAATGGGACTGCAGTGTCTGTTTAGTAAGAAACGAACCCACTGCCTCCAAGTGTATTGCATGCCAGAATCCAAACAAAACTAATACAGCAGCATCTGGTCAACAGACTTCTAAATTTGGCCAAGCAATTGCTCCAAAGGCTGTTCAAAATGACTTGGGAACTGCATTTTCTAAAAAAGAAGGTCAGTGGGACTGCTCTGTATGCCTAGTCCAAAATGAAGCAAAAGACGTGAACTGTCGTTCTTGTCAGAATCCTAACTCTCAAAGTCAGAATCCTAACGCTCAAAGTCAACCAAATGTGCCTATACCTAATGTTCAGGCATCCCCTGCTCCTAGGTTTGGTTCCGTTGCTGATGCAAGTAAGCCACAGAAAAATGGATTTGAAGGGCTTTTTACTAAAAAGGAAGGGCAGTGGGATTGTAGTACTTGTCTTGTGAGGAATGAAGGTTCTTCACCAGCCTGTGTAGCCTGCCAAACACCAAATCCATCTGGTAAGCCTGCTGGTGATGCTTCATCAACTCCTACTTTTGGCTTGAAAAGTAAGTTATCTGAACCTGCTGGAGGACAGTTGGGAACGGGCTTCAAGTGTGATTTCTTAGAAAAGGGCTTTAAGTTTGGTCATGGCGAGCAAGGCAAGACACCATCATTTACGTTTCAGATTCCTTCTGATACTGAAGCCAAGTCTGCAAAGGAAGGATTTAGCTTTTCAATGCCAGTGCCTGCAGACGGATTTAAATTTGGGATACAGGAGTCTAGTAAAAATACCACTAAGAAAGATGAGCCATCCAAAGAGTGTACAACTGGCTTCTTAAAAAGCACTGATGAAAAAGACAAAAAGGAACCACCTTCAGATAGCGGAATTACATTCCAATTTCAAGAATCAGCAAACAAGGAGAAGGGTGACTTTGTTTTTGGGCAAAATAGCAGCACTTTTACTTTTGCCGAGCTTGCAAAAAGTACTCCTGGGGAAGGCTTTCAGTTTGGCAAAAAAGACCCTAACTTCAAAGGCTTTTCAGGTGCAGGTGAAAAGCTGTTTTCTTCACAGGATTCTAAAACAGATCAGAAAGCAAACACATCTGCTGACCTTGGTGAGAAGGATGATGATGTGTATAAGACAGAGGACAGTGATGATATCCATTTTGAACCCATAGTTCAGATGCCTGAAAAAGTAGAACCATTTACAGGAGAGGAGGATGAGAAGGTGTTATACTCCCAAAGAGTAAAGCTGTTCAGGTTTGATCCAGAAACAAGCCAGTGGAAAGAACGTGGGGTGGGCAATCTGAAGATTCTTAAAAATGAAGTTAATGGCAAAGTAAGAATATTAATGCGGCGTGAGCAGGTATTGAAGGTGTGTGCAAATCACTGGATAACAACAACAATGAACTTGAAACAGCTGTCCGGCTCAGACAAAGCATGGATGTGGATGGCCAATGACTACTCTGATGGTGACGCTAAGTTGGAACATCTGGCAGCAAAATTCAAGACGCCAGAGCAGGCTGAGGAGTTCAAACAGAAGTTTGAAGAATGTCAGAGGTTACTACTAGACATACCGCTGCAGACACCCCATAAACTTGTTGATACAGGTAGGACAGCTCAACTTATACAGAAAGCAGAAGAAATGAAGTGTGGCTTAAAAGATCTCAAAACGTTTCTGACAGATGACAAAACTAAACTGTCAGAAGAGGAAAGTGGAAACTCTGTTTGTGCCAGCAGTACTTCTGATCTGGTTATAAAGCCACATGCTGAAAGTACTGGGCCTACTCTGGAATGGGATAACTATGATTTGCGTGAAGAAGCATTGGATGATAGTGTAAGTAGTTCTGTGTACGCATCACCTCTTGCAAGTAGCCCTGTAAGGAAAAATCTGTTTAGATTTGGAGAGTCTACCACAGGTTTTAGTTTCAGCTTTAAATCTGCCTTGAGCCCATCCAAATCTCCTGCCAAACAGAACCAGAGTAGAACATCAGTAGGCACAGATGAAGATTCTGATGTTACTCAGGAAGAGGAGAGAGATGGGCAGTACTTTGAACCTGTGGTACCTCTGCCTGATCTTGTGGAAGTGACCAGTGGTGAGGAAAATGAGCAAGTTGTCTTCAGTCATAGAGCTAAGCTCTACAGATACGACAAAGATGCTAATCAGTGGAAAGAGAGAGGTATTGGGGACATCAAGATATTGCAGAACTATGACAACAAACAAGTACGTATAGTAATGAGAAGGGACCAGGTACTAAAACTCTGTGCCAATCATAGAATAACACCAGACATGAATATGCAACAAATGAAAGGATCTGATAGAGCATGGGTATGGACTGCATGTGACTTTGCAGATGGAGAAAGGAAAGTAGAACTTCTAGCTGTGCGATTCAAGCTGCAAGATGTGGCAGACTCATTTAAGCAAATTTTTGATGAAGCAAAGCATGCCCAAGAGAGAGAGACATTGATAACACCTCTTTCGTCTCGTGCCAATACGCCGAAGGAATCTCCATGTGGTAAAAATGCTGTAGCTGTGCTAGAAGAAACTACCAGAGAAAGAACTGACCTTAGCCATGGTGATGATACTTCTGATGTAACCGTAGAGGTCACAGAGGTGTCAAACACTTCTGAAACACCAACAAAAACAGTGGTTTCTCCTCCAAAGTTTGTATTTGGGTCTGAATCTGTCAAGAGCATTTTCAGTAATGAAAAGTCAAAGACATTTACGTTTGGAAATACTTCAGCCACTGGTTCACTCTTTGGCTTCAGCTTTAATCCTCCAAGAAAGAGTGAAGACCACATTCCAGTATCTCAGAATACAGCACAGAAAGAACTGGAAGTCTCTGAACCACCGAAAAGCTCTAGTGCTCCTCAGAAGCCTCTAGACAGCAAGGTAGACAACTTGCCTACTTCAACACAAGATGGACCCTCCAACTTCTCATTTAGAATTCTGGAAAAAGGTGAGTGTCAATTGAACTAGTACTTCATTCAACTAAGCAACTTACTAAGCAGTCATCTCTATGCTATTCGTTACTCTCTGTTGTCTCGATAATGTGTAGTTTCTTTCAGTTCTAATGCAGGTACCCACATCTTCACACATCCTCAAGAGTTTCAACTAAAGGAGTCAATTTTAAGTCATAATTGTTTTCATAGAAAAATAAAAATGTGTGATGCAGGATGGAGTTTTGTTGATTAGTGAGAGAGGGGATTTCAGGTAGGAGCTATAACTCTTGAAGTGCTGTACCTGAATCTCAGGCTTAAGTACTTAAAGAAGGAGCTGGGGATTCACTTTTTTTAAACTTAAATAAGTAGTTGAATTGGTAGTGTATGTACCTGGGCCTCTGCTCTGAGTGGTAATGTGTGAGAACAGCAAATGTGTGCTTCAGCTAAAACTTGAATTATCCCCATGATTGAACAGATGGGTATTTTAAAACTACTCTCTATACACTTGTTTAAAGTCTTAATTATTAGCTCTGTAATTTCAGATGTATATCTTAAATAACACAAGATGTTAGCCTCTTTCCTTAGCCTGAAAAGAGATCATGTGATTACATCCTCAGTTATAGGGTTTCTGACACTGTCTGAAAAAGATGCGCTTGCAGAAGTTGTGGCTGCGACCACTATAATGTACTGAAGTGTCTCTGTGAGAAGAATGGGATTTACTAGCATTTTGATGGTGGAGTACTTCTCTTTTGAAGGCTTCCTGTGCTGCTTCCCATCGGTGCAAGACTGCTTAATCAGATGATTGTTTTTAATTTACACCCTAGTCTTAGAATTGTGAAGACATACTGTCCATTTATTAACTGTAATAAAGTAATGTGGTGGAAGATGATAGCTGCAGTCTTCACATGGGTTAAATATGCTTATGTAGAATTAACAGATGAAATTTCCTACTCTGAAATACAACTGTAGAATGCTTCCAGAACATAGATAAGTCTGTTTTACCCTTTTAAAATTCCAGGTAAACACTTATATCCAAACAATTTATTTTTTTAGGATTTAATTTTAGCCTTTTTAAATCTAATCCAATGGCCTTTTGGACAAGCACATCTTCCTTGCATCCTGATAGTAAAGGTATTTACATACTGCACTGAATGTGTGATAAAAACACTTTAGCGGGCATGGACAGTAACCCAACTGTGGCAAAGCAGTTGGCTCAGTAATCCTTACAATTAACATGCATGCTGAAGAAGAGTACTTAAAATTGTGTGTCTGACTGCTGTATTTGTCCTGTTGGAGAATGTCTGTAGCCCTTAGTATGTTAATATGAGCTAGCACAATGGATGGCTCTGTTTAAGCTTTTGGCTTCTGTTTGCCTTATTTTCTGAGGGTATCTGCCTTGCACTTCTCCATCACAGTTTTGCTGAACATGCACACTGGATCTCTGAAACTCCCCTTTTCTAAAGAAATTAAATTTTCCTGTTATTTTCAGAGAATACATCACTTAGTGCCTGAGATCTTCCACTTCAAAGAAATGTGCTTGAAGATCTCAAGACAGGCTATCCAGTAAAACACTTCAATATATTTAGTCTCTCTGCTGGAAATGTTTAATTCAGTTTCCTGATTATCAATATGTTAACTATGGCACTTGTAAAAGCAAGGAGCATGCAGAAATGAGTCAATTCCTTATATGCACATAGGCAGTAGCTACTTCATGTATAATATGAAGTCTACCTTGGCTGGTCAGAAAACTTTTGCTGAGAAACTGATTTGTTTACATTCAGAACCTATAACCAAAACTGGTACAGCTTATAGTTTGATTATGTGTCATTGTAATATGTTACTAACAGCACTTCTTGCAAGTATGCTTGCTGTAAGCATACTCAACTTACACAGTTCAACAGCATCTTACTTTTAAAAAGCAAATTTTTATTATAGTCTGCACAAGACAGTCTTTTAACGTTAGTGTCTTACATTGTTTAAAAATGTTGAAATGTCATTCCAAACACCATTTTCCCAAAATTGTGTTTCTAGAGAAGCTGTTTATATTTAAACACTGAACTCCTGTATATATGATCTGAAGTCAACTGTTCTGTGTTTTTAGGCATCCCTGTGCATGGAGTTTTATTAACAATTCAGTTTTATTTTGATCATTCAGTGTCCATAATGTGGAGCGATCAAGCATACTGCACTAATGCATACATGCAAGGACTTTTGCTACCTCAGATTGATCACATTTTTATATTGTGGATGTGTGAGGGTGGATGTGTGTGTGTGTAGTTAAAAAAAAACAAACAAAATATGCCTTTCTGGTACTTCAGACTGTTCTTCACTTCTGCTTTTCTGATAACTAGGATATGATTATATACTTAGTGGTTTATTTACAGTTGATAATTGTCTTCAGTGGCTTTGTTCTGAGCTCTGGCTTAGTACCAAATGACTTTGAGAAGTTCTTTCAAAATTTGGTTTTCAAGCCTACCCAATGCAGCTATAATCTGAGGCTTTCTCATGGGGAATATCTTTTGCGGAGCAGTTTCCGAGTTGTGCTAAAGCAACATTCAAAAGAAATTTAACTTCACAGTAGTTCTGCACCTCAATGCAAAAGTACTTAAGTTTTTCTCGGGTCAGATCATGAGCTTTTTTTAAGTGCTTTACAAGTTTGATTCAAAGTTCTGTCAGTTGCATGTTACTATATCAGTTACATGCATTAAGGTTTAAAATCTGGTGCTTTTCTCTTATATCCAGAAGATACTCACTGATACATGCATGAGAAAAAAAGACCAGTATTGTGACTAGCTAGATATTTAGGCCTACCCGGACTTAATGCCAGTTAAAAGCAAAAATGCAATATACCAGTGAAAAGAACTGTTGTGCATGGTATCGTTCTTTAATTTGTTCCTTCCATATACTAACAACGTTTTGCGTGGATTTTTCCTCCCCTGAGTAGAAAGTTCTATTATCACAAAACCAATAGCCTTTTAAGAATATGTTGTACGTATGCATGGCTCTTTGCTTTCATGGCTGCCTGTGAAGATATATTTAAGCTGTTTGCAGCATTTTTTTTAATCAGAAAAGTTAACTTTCTTGTGGGGAGGGTGAGAAGAAACTGACTTAACTGAACCAATGAACATCTTGCTCATTCTTGGTATTCTGAGGGCAAATACATGTTATAATCTTTGTCGTTGAACCCTTTTGTCGCTTTGAGTGGATGTTTGGAACACTAGAATCTTATCCCAGTGTTTGACAGATTAGCTTCATGGAGAACTTTACCTGTGAATTTTTCTGAAGTGACTTTTTAATGTATTTCTCTTATTCAGCTACTTTGTACAAAGGCTACTGAAAGAGACAGCAGGATAATTCTTTGGGAGTGCTGTCTGTCAAATATGATGGATTGTATCATCTGTTGCCAGGGTCTTCTAGCTAGCTTTGTACTGCTGAGATTAAAGGAAGCTCATGCTTTTACCATCTACCTGACTGACTTCAGAAGAAATTCTTTGTTGTTGAAGATGCATTTTTGAAAATTCTCTAATCCTAAGGAAAGCTGTTCTTTTGCTGTAACTTTTAATGGCTGTAAGACTAAATATTCCACACTTAAGCCTCTGTGGGGAACTTGGTCCAAACTTACTCAGTCCAACTGAGACACTTGCTTAACCAATCTGAGAAAATAAACCACATGCTAATATGCAGGATACCTGCATATTTCCATAACAGGATACTAGATGTACTCCTAATTCTTAAATTAGCTATGGTTAGTGAGTTTTTTGCATAAGATTCTGAGAAAAATATGTGAAAACATTTGTAGCCAGCTGTCATGATATGAACTTAGAAATTTTCTGTTCAAGAATTTTATCCACATTTACTTTATACAAGCTCAGAAGAGCTATTGAGATCTAAAAAAGAGTGAGCAAACCCAATTACTCTACAAGACTGTATGTGCTGGTAATGTATTTGAGCTACACTGGTATATAAATGCCTGAAAATATTAACTTGTAATCAAAGGGAGTGTCCATTAGGGCAAAGGCTGGGGAGGGAGCACTTGAAAGAAAAACTTAAATTTTAACTGGTATTTCGGATTTTGCTTTTACTCTATTATTCTTTATATTGCTATTAATCTACTAAAAGATACTAGAGGGAAAACTACTTTTAAAAAGTAAATTTATTTTAGTGTGTCAGTTGTGTCAGAAGATCAAGGGGCATGTCTGTAAACATTACACTTCTCTTCTGTCCTTGTCTCCTCTTGCAGTGATGAATATCAAATTGCATGAGCAGGAGAATAAGTGTTCCTCAGGAACTGGGTAGTAGTCTGGTTCCCAGCTGAAGATTTAGGTTCCCATTGACTACATTGTGCCACAAACTTATCAAATATTTTCTAATAAAAAGAACAGTGAGCTTTTGAGAGCACCCTTCAAATTCTACTGACTAGTTTTCAAACCTGGAGAATGTTAACAAATAGGCTGACTTACTAAAGCAAACAAATTGTTCTTAGAAGCAGCCAGTGAATGGATATTGATGTGCATATGGGGTAGTTCTTATAAATGGTTAAAAAAATTTTCTCACACCTTTACCCCCAAACTCACCCTCTCAAAACAAACACTAAAACCCAACCCAAACAAACAAGCCTCAACCGAACAATACAGTTTGCTCTAGGCTGTGCTTTCAGCTTTGACCTTTGATTATGCACTGGTTTTTCAGTACAAGTGGAATGGACAACGTAATGTTGAAGGAGAGGGGAGAAAAAGCTGTGTAATAAAACTGATTGTGGTATTTGACCTTGCTGGAAAAGCTAGTTAAATAGGCTGAAAGCAGTATTTTTTGTTGTTCAACAAGGTAGAACTAAAAATTACTTTACTTCTGTAACAATAAAAGTTTCAGCAACAGCTATTATGCTAAATTGAGATTAGCTAACAAAAAGATCAGATTTCCCATAGGTAACCTGAAATAAGTTCTATTCGGTTGCTGTTTAAAATTTTGTAGAACTTAAAGCACTTTTAAGCAATGCAGTAGGACATGTTGTTATAGACAACTTCACTTTTTTCAGGCCTGAAGTTTGCCTCTCTCTCTAGATAACACCTATATCCTTCTTCTCCATAGTTGTATTTTGTTTGACATGAAGGCTTAGTTAAATAATCCTTGTAACAATATAAAGATGCAGGTTTGTCTCTGTTCTGATGCTTGAATTCAGAGGCAATAGAACAGGATGTAGTTGGGCATGCAGGTAAGAATTCCTTAAGTTTTAACAGGATGCTCTGTCCTAGCATCCTGTAACTTTGATTTGTTTCCTGCAGATCAACAGAAAATATGTAGGCTCCAAATGTATTTCAGACTGCCTTAGACTTAATTCAGTTCTGTAATAACAGCAGTGTGGGGTTACTATTATTCCCTATTCTGAAATTATTCTGTTTTAATGGTTTGTTCAATTTCTGTGAAAAGCTGAGAAGACAACAGTGGCAGAAGATAATCTTCCATCTGATGAAGTTATAATAGTTTACGAGTTAACACCTACCCCTGAACAGAGAGCTCTTGCTGGCTTTCTCAAGCTACCTTCAACCTTCTTCTGTTACAAGAATAAGCCTGGATACGTGAGTGACGAGGATGATGGTAAGGAGTGCCAAAGTTGATCTTTGTGTTGCCTTTTTGTGGGGAAAGGGTGTAATACACTGCACTGGTGCAGCCTCACCTCGAGCACTGCGTGCAGTTTTGGGCACCTCAATATAAGAAGTACATCAGACTATGAGAGTGTGTCCAGAGGAGGGTGACCAAGATGGTGAAAGGCCTCAAGGGCCAGACCTACAAGGGGTGGCTGAGGTCACTTGGTTTGATCAGCTTGGAGAAGAGGAGGCTGAGGGGTGACCTCATTGTGGTCTACAACTTCCTCAAGGTGGGCAGCAGAGGAGGGGTGCTGATCTCCTCCCTCTGGTGATCGGTGATAGGACAGGAGGAAATGGAATGAAGCTGTGTCAGGGCAAGTTCAGACTGGACATTAGGAAAAAGTTCCTCACAGAGAGGGTGGTCGGTCACTGGAACGGGCTCCCCAGGGCAGTGGTTGCAGCACCAAGCTGGTCAGAGTTCAGGGAGCAGCTGGATGATGCTCTTAGTCATATGGTTTAGTTTTAGGTAGTCCTGGGAGGAGCCGGGAGCTGGACTCGGTGATCCTTATGGGTCCCTTCCAACTTGAGATATTCTGTGAATACTATCAGAACCATTAGACGCTTGAGTATTTTTGTCTGGACTGATGGGAAATAATCCTGCCATTTTCCTTGTGGCCAAAGATGTACACTCAGTTGAAGACAGAATATTACAGTGGAGGCCCAGGAATGACTAAAGCAAATTTGTATTGGTGTCTTTTGGGTGTTCACACTCATATTACCAATGCAGTTGGTTAAGTAAGACTAAACAGTCGGATATTTGAGTCTAGTCTCATTTGAGCAAGAGGCTTACTTCTGTAACTATTTTTAGAGACAAATATAAGGCAGTCTTTATCAAAAAGGAACATCCTCAGGTTCCATAAAGGCTAGACTAATGGCTTAATTTTCTTCTAAAGCAAAGTCCTAACACTGAAACTGGACATATTTTGTATCAAAACTTACTGCGATGCAACTAAATTACTCTTAATTTATTGAGCAGCAAATATGTTAAATGGAAGTTCTGAAGCATTGTATTCAACTGAAAATGGGAGAAGACAAACCCCCCCCAAATATCTGAGCTTGCTAGTTTTTATATAAAAGATTTTCAGTCTTCCTTCCTAATTCTGTTTGTTGGTACTCTTAATAAAATCACTCAGTAAGAAGCGCGTTTTCTAAAAGCACATGCTATGCATCTGTAACAATCCAGGCTGAGAAGAGTGTCAGTAGCACACTGAGGCACGTGTATGCAAAATAAGAAGTGAAAGCCTACTTGCTGACCTGTGGAACTCTTAAAACATAAGCAAAAATTATGTGTGCTTGCTAGGCTTGTGAGTTGGAAGGGCTTAGCAGACTTCTCTGTACTTAGAGGATGCCTGAGAGCTTAACACTTGTTTCCTGTATTTAAGATGAAGACTATGAAACAGCTGTTAAGAAACTTAATGGAAGACTGTATCCCAGTGATTCAGAAGAGAAAAAGAAATTGCAAGATCCTGTAAAAGGTATGTCTTAAAATGTTATGTTAAATGTGATGTTACCGAAAGCTTATGTTTCGGTATATAAGAAGTTTTAAGCTCTAAATCTGAAGGACACACGGGCACTGAGATCAGTTTTATGTTTCCTGAGATAGTTTTTTAGAAGCACTGATGCTGGGAGCAGAAAAGCTGCGTCTCAAAATCCAGCTTTAAGCTCAGTATGTTGAACTGTTAGTTAGCAGTAAACTGGTACCTGAATGAGAAATGTACGTTTCAGGTGGCCTCTAAACAAGAATATCAAAGTGTCGTCCTACCTTAAGCCTCCTCTTCTGAATATGAAGAATTCAGCTTGGCATGATAACTGTAGAAGAGGAAAATTATCTACATCTGTGAATACTTGCTATTTCTGCAGATAGTCAATTTAAGTTAAACTTATGAGTTAATATTGTTCAACTAAAAAGATATTTGGTCTTTATACTAAAAATACAGGTGTCGAAGATTGAATTTGCTGCTTGTATTTATGTCTACTTCGGCTGTGCCTTAGACTATAATGTTGCATAACTGAAAATTTGGGTAGATACTTCTATAAGTGAAGTTTGGGGGGTTTTTGAGGATATGAGCTAGAAAGGGTTAGTATATATTTAGCCATCTGAAATATGAACAAATGTTGAAGGAAGTTATTAGTAGCAGCAGCTGCAAGATTGAACTCTTCATCATTGCATGGAAATTCCCTGAGAGCAATAGAAAACCAAGTATGATGAATTTCTAAGTCTAGTCACCCCGAGTGGGATTAAGTTAGTCTTCACTTCCACTGTTTAAACAGTAATGCTATTTGAAAAACTCTTGAAGTCTTACTCCAAGTTGCTCTGGCTATCATGAGGTTATTTTATAATGTAGGTGCCAAAAATTACTTCAGTGTTTAGCTGACTTCTCAGCTATTTTCCATTAACTGTTGTTCTTTGCAGTAGGCATTGCAGGAAAAAGTGAACTCAGCAATGGAAGAGAATGTGCTACTACTTGGGAAAAGAAGCCAACTCCTGAGGAGAAGACTAAAGCAGAAACTCTGCAGGTTCCTTCTACATCTGTCTGTGGTGTCAGCAGTGATACTGAGGATGACAGTCCAGAAAACTTTCAGACAGAAGTTAAAATTCAAGAAACAAAGGTAAGAACTAAATCTTTACTGAACTTTTTGTCATTAAACTTGTACAATTACTTCACATACATGTGAGACTTTACTTAGTTTTCACCTTGTGAGACCTAAAACGTGCAGTGGGAAAAAACTACTTGACTCTTTTGTGGCTGTGACTCAAGTCTTTGACAACACTGAAACGGAAGCTTAGATCTTAAGTTCCTTGGGAAGAGAAAGGAGGTGCAGCTGTTCTCATAAAGCATAAAATGCTTTGCCTAGTAAAATCACTCCTAATGTGTATATAAGGACTAATTGATTTCAGGAAGTAATAGTATTTTTTTGAAAGCGTACTACTTCAGAGGTACTTCAGTCTTTCATCAAGTTGATGTCCCTGTGTGTTAAGTGTAATGTAAAACTTCAGAAAGCTTACAACAACAATTTTCCTTGGTGGTCTTTTTTTCTAAAATGACTGTTCTTATTTTCCAGAGGAGGTGGTTTGAATACTAGGCTCTTCTAGCTTATTTGCTTATTACTTTGCTTTTTTACTAATCCCAGGAGAATGAGGTTACAAGTTCAGCTGACTTAGTCTGTACCAGTAAGGAAGAAGTACCTATTCCATCAACTGGTGAGGTGACAGTATCTGTCCAGTCAGCTACCGACAATGAAGAACCAGATTCCACCACAGAAACTGTGCATGTATCGCAGACTTTAACAGGAGCTGATGACAAACCTGTAGACTTGTCAACTAAAAAAAGTGATTCAGACTGTTCAGAGTCAACACAAGGTAGGGTCAGGGGTGTGTTCTGTTTTGGGGGGGGGCAGGTTGTAGGAATGTCAGTATGCTTTTTTGTAGATTAGTTTTTCTAATGTAGTTGCTGCCTTGGAGAGAAGTAGTACCAATATGGAATTAGAAGCATGAGTTCCAATCTAGTAAAAACGTGACTGGGGATTAAAATAATTATATATGTCAAATTCTGGTGTGTTCAAATGGCACTACTACAGAGCAATGCTAGTGTCTGTTGTATAATTTGCATATGATGTACTTTCTCTCATTAGTTTACTGTTAAATACCACACGAATACTTATTAGAGCTCTGTAGATCTGCATAGAAGTAGTGTGCTGAAACTTCTCTCACACAGTGTTGAGCCCTTTTTTTAAACCATAATAAAGGACTGTCATTATGACAAGTGTCATGCAAACTTTAAATTTATTGGAAGATAAAAACACTGTAGAGACTTCTCCAGTTTATGCTTTTGACTACATAATGTTAAATGCATTTTCTTTAAGAAAGGCAGAGGAAAACTCATGACTTCTCCTTCTTATTTGATAGAAAACAGAATCATCTCGTTTGGTTTTGGCAGTACTGCAGGCTTGTCATTTGCAGATCTGGCTTCCAAAAACTCTGGAGACTTTGCTTTTGGCTCAAAAGGTGAGTTAGACTAGTCTGAGACAGATGCTCAGCTGGAATTCTGCTTCATACAATATACCTTTTGTGCACCAAATTTCTACTGATCGATCAGTTAACAAGTTTTTTGCAAGTTTTTGTCAAGAGGGAAAAAACTACACAAAGTTTAAAATGTAACTCTTAATTGTAGATAAAAACTTCAAGTGGGCAAATACAGGAGCAGCTGTGTTTGGGGAGACAGCCCGTAAAGCAGATGAAGATGAAGGTGGTAGTGATGATGAGGTGGTACATAGTGATGATATCCACTTTGAGCCAATTGTGTCTTTACCAGAGGTAAGGTGACTTCTGGAATGGAAAACAACATTAAGACAAGCATGTCTGCTAACACAACAATTTTTTAAAAAAAATACATTGCTTGACTAACTTTGCCTTCCATGTTGTGTGCCTTGTTCTGTATTTCTTGCACTACCTGTGTAGAAACGCCTGCTGTTTTAAATCCTAATACAGCTTAGGACTGGGGAAGGGTCTGGTGCATAAGTCAAAGTCTTCAACGTTTATTTCATTATACCTTGTCTGAGTGGTGATCAGTACGCAAATTTGTACACAACTTGTAAAAGCTAAAGCTGATTCATTATAGCACAGTTGAAAACCAAGGGGGGGAACTGAATAACTGTTAGTGGTGATACAATTCAGCTGTGGCTTTCTGTCAGTGACTTGTAGATTCAGTTCTGTGAAAGTCATGCCAACTTAAAATTTTTACTCTAAGCTAGGCAAGAGATTTCTAGAATCACTAAGCAATGAAGATGTAGTACAGTTAACCTCACCTGAAGGCTAAGGGAATGAACTTTGTTAGTTTGAAAAGAAATTTTTTTTCAAGAAGTAGGAGAACCTTCAACTTTAAAGGTAGCTTTATAACTTGCTGAGTGAGGCTTCACATGGTTGTTCATGTCTTGATTTGGTATTTAGCTGTAGTGTGCCTAATAACCATTTCAGACTTTTCTGATGTTAGTCATATTGTCTGGCTTTCCTATAAATAATATAATTTAATTACAGATTAGCATAATTATTAAGCAAGACAAATAGAGCACAAATAAACAGTATGCAGTGTCCTTTAATTTGAACAGCAAATCTGATGTGGTTCTTAACAGGCCTTCAATCACCTTCAAAATGTGGCATGCCTTTGCTCAGTTGTGTGTCATATTATGGATTCTATGACTTTCTTCCCTTACTTGCTGCTTCTCTAGTCTCATTTCTCCCTCCACAGATAGTTGTTTGTCATGTATTGCCTCCGTTCTCTCAAGTGTTCCATATCTTCAGATGCGTTAACCAAAGGAGGTTAGAGGGCAGTGATATGCATACATAAAGTGAGGAGGAGATATGGCTGTCAGGCCTAAGTTTGTTATGCTCAGTTAGTGTTTATTCTGTTCAAATGCAAATATCAAGTTCTCTAACAATGTTCAAAAGGCAACACCTGCAATGGTAATAGTACTGTATCTTCACTTCTCAGTGTGCACATCATTCAGCAAACCTGAAACTTTGCAGGCAAACTTGCCAGAAGACTTGATAGCGGTTTTTTTTTTTTTTTTAAAGAAATAAACCCAAATACATACACCAAAAAAACCCCCACCAAAACCAAACCAACCAACCACACTCAAAGCAAAAACCAACACCCACCCACCAAAACCATATGCAGCATGGCAAAGTGGTATTGCAGTGCTATAATTAATCTCAGAGGAATTTCTTGGGCTCTTAAATTCTGAAAAGGTGGGTGTTTTACTCATTTTGGGGTGTGATGGATATGGTGTTGGAGAATGGAACACATTGAATAATTTTCCATTGTAATATGTAAGTGTATGCAGTACTATGTATTTATGTTGGTGACAGCAGCTCTCTGGGAAATCACAGGTACTCTACTGTGCTGTTTTCTAGGTGGAGGTAAAATCTGGAGAAGAAGATGAAGAAATTCTCTTCAAAGAGAGGGCAAAACTTTACAGATGGGACAGGGATGCTACTCAGTGGAAGGAGCGTGGTGTTGGAGAGATAAAGATCCTCTTCCATACACAGAAGAAATACTATAGAGTCCTAATGAGAAGAGACCAAGTTCTTAAAGTTTGTGCAAACCATGTCATCACCAAAGAAATGAACTTAGTGCCCTCTGATACATCAAACAATGCTTTAATTTGGACAGCCACAGATTATGCTGGTGAGTCTTTCAGGCGTTTTGGTTTTTTTTTCCTAGTAGTTCCTAGTACAGTTTTCCATCTGTAGTTTCCGTGGCTTTGTTTTCCCTGGTAATTATATAAGATGAAAGCTATTTGTTTCTGACTACACGGAATAGAACTAAAGAAACCTGTTCTCGGATTTATTTTCAGATGGTGAAGTAAAAGTAGAACAACTTGCAGTCAGATTTAAAAGCCAAGAAATGGCTAATTCTTTCAAGAGGAGGTTTGAAGAATGCCAGCTAAGCTTGTCAGAACTACAGAAAGGACACTTATCTCTGGCAGCAGGACTGTCAAAGGACACCAACCCCGTTGTGTATTTTGAAGTTTCTGCTGATGATGAACCTTTAGGACACATAACCATGGAGCTGTTTTCAAATATTGTCCCTCGAACTGCTGAAAATTTCAGGGCCCTGTGCACAGGAGAGAAAGGATTTGGATTCAAGAACTCCAGGTTTCACAGAATAGTCACTGACTTTGTGTGTCAGGTAAGCATAAGAGGAAGACTTCTCATTGAGAGAATGAGATGCATCTTGACTAACAATGGCACTTCAAAAATCACTTATACAGTATAACATGTTCCTGTTGGCAGCATGAATCCAGTGTGCAAGATACTCCTATCTGCCCATTCCCTACAAAGAGATGAGAAATGGTGCAAGCTGCCCTAAGCCAAATGCTTTTTACCCATGTCTGCCAGCTGCCTGATCCTTCAGTGTTACCTAGTGCTGCCATGTTAGTGTGGAAAGAAAATTGGAGAGAGAGATCTCTTACAATGGGCAAGGGGCTTGTTGCTGAACAGGAACACCAAGGAAAGGAGGGGTTCCCAAAACTACCATTCAGCCATTTCTCTCTACAGAGAGGAACTTCTGTATGCTCACCTGCTAAGAACACTTACTTGCCAGGCTTCTTTACATTTTTAAAGTGCACTTTGTATTTCAGATAACGTGCACTTAAAACTGATTTTCCAAGTGTTTTAGATGCTCAAGTTCCCATCGAAAAGAAGTCTTCTAGATCTCATTATCATGGAGTGGCCTGTTCTGCACTTAAAATACTCAAGTTTTTCACCAGGAGCGTCAGCCTGAAGTGCATCTGAACCCACCATGCAGGCAGTGTTGGTTTTAAATCTCTGTATGAGTTAGGTAGCACTAGCAAGTTCTTTGTAAATGGTGAAGGCTTAGGAGATTGATCATAGCTCAGATAGACCTTTCCTTCTCTAAAATTCTCATCGATTCAGTGAGTTTCAGTGACTTGTAACAGGCAGAATGAACCAGCTTCCTTACACACTACGTTGATGTTTCTGCATGTCACTACATCCCTGACGACAAGGCATGACCTTCTACAAATGCAGAAGTAGACAGTAATATATAAATGGCTTGTCACCAGAATAAAAAATTATCCAGTCTCTTGATTAGGTATAACCTGTGTCTGAAGTATGCCCTTTATGTCTCTTTCCTTAAAAGTTGGTGCCTTTCTGATAAGGAAAAGCAGTATTGCTCATTTAGTGTTTAAGCTTGTTTCAGGGTATTCCACATGCTATAAGGAGCAGGCTTGCTTTTAAAACAGTTAACTGCACCATGCATATCCTGACAAAAAGTGAGCTTTTATCACATGAAATTAGTATATTCTAAGTTTGCTCTGCTTTGCCTAAACTTTCTCCAGGTACAGTGAGAAGCTTTTCAATGAGAAGTCTTTCCTTCAAAGATATGATAACCTATACTGTCACTTTTATGCATATAGTCAAATAATCACGAGCCAGAAGCTTGCTGCCTTGCAGAAAGTCAATACACAGCTCACTAGCAGTAGCTGCTCTCCTGAACAAGCAGTAACATGGTGAAAGCTGCTGCCTGCACAGAAGTGAGAAATTTCTGGTACCTTAAACCTTTTTCAGGTGATCAATTCTGGGCCTGCAGGGACTAAGCGAGGACAGGCCTTCAGTGAGATAACACAGGTCCCCGCTGGCAGGGCCAAGCGATGCAGGAAAAGGCAGTGGGAAAGCCAGGCCTGGAGGAGTGGTCCCCATGTGGAGCGGGAAGATAAAATGCTGTGTTCAGAATAAACAGGGGATAAACTTCCCACTACTGCTTCCGTTAAAATGAACAAAGCTGCTGAAGCTGGGAAGCCTTATATCTAAGTGTGAAAACTAAGAATGAGTTCTTCCAAAGCAAAGTCTTTACTGTTGGAAGGGGATATAATTGTGCTGTTGGTGTATGTTTTGGGACTGGTAAGTTAATGCCTTTTTTGTTTTGTTTTAAGGGAGGTGATATAACTAACCATGATGGAACAGGTGGACGGTCAATTTATGGAACAGCATTTGAAGATGAGAATTTTGAAGTGAAGCACACTGGTCCTGGATTGTTGTCAATGGCAAATAAGGGCAGGGATACTAATAATTCTCAGTTCTTCATAACACTTAAAAAAGCAGAACACTTGGACTTCAAGCATGTGGTATTTGGGTTTGTGAAAGATGGAATGGATGTTGTGAAAAAGATTGAATCCTTTGGTTCTCCTAAAGGGCTAGTAAATGGAAGAATTGTCATTACAGACTGTGGGCAAATATAGAATTACTGCTTTGAGTATACAGATGTTCTAGTATAAATCAGTATTTAGATGTTATTGACTAATTATTTCAACCTTAAAATGGACACTTCTGATGTATAAATGTAAAATTACAGCTTATAGGTGGGGTTTTTATGTGTTCCAATTGATTTTTTTTTTGCATGTTAAATAAAAAGTTCAGACACTGGCATATTTCAGGTGTATTTGTGTTATCCTGACATATTTGTATTAAATGTCAAATTTTAAAAATTAAATCTTAGTCTTGTTAAAATAAATGTCTTGTCTTCCCTTTGGTTTGTTTAAAAACAAAACAACAAAAACCACAAAACCCAAACTTGCCTAATTTGTCTTCCTGCTCTCTTAGATCTCTATTTTGAATATGCAGATTGTAGATGCTAATTGCTGGTCAGTAAACTGAAGGCCTTTGGAACTTAATGCTTACTCTAATGTGTGGAAAGTGAGCTGAAGTCCCTCAAGAGCACTTTGGTATTTGAAAGCTGAACAATGGATCTTAAATGTTTTGATGGGTATTTTGCTAGAAAAGTATACCAGCTTTTTTGTTGTACATAGAATATTTCTAAACTACTTAGCTGAGTGAAAAAACATGTACTTAACATTTGGATTTTGCCTGAACTGCTGCAGTATAACCCACTGCTTGTGCTATGATGTGGCTCTCCTGGCTATCCTAAATGTTTATATCGGCTCAGTTTCCTCTTCTGACCTTGCTGCAGAACCGAGTATCTAGAGGCCAGAGTCGGTTTATCTTTTAAAGCTTTGTCTCTCTATAGTGAATATGCATGACTCAGTGTGGGTTTGTTGGGGTTTTTTTATTTTATTTTTAAACTTTTAATCTACAGTTCAGTGCTGGCATTATCAAGGGCTTTTTTTCCCCCCCAATGTTACTGATTTGGTGTTATGGTTTGCAAGTTGGAAATATACAGCCTCAAGGTACTTTTTGTTTGGGTTTTGGGGGTTGGTTTTTGTTCTGTTTTGGGTTTTTTTACAGGATAGTAGGCGCACTTCTTCCCCCACGCTCCTACCCCAGCATTACCCTGTAGAACACTACCCCACGCCGCCTTTGGCTGCCTCTGTGAGGCTGGGGTCTGCCCCCCCGCCCCGCCCCGCAGGAAGGGCGGGCTGTCCCGCCGGGGCCAGCGAAGCAGCCTCTGCCCTCTTCCTCTGCCCCGGCCCCGGCTTCTCCTCAGGAGACGCCGCTTCCCGCCGCTTTTGCCCCGGCTTCTCCTCAGGAGACGCCGCTTCCCGCCGCCCCGGCCGCGGGGGCGC
>JAVJGG010000058.1:3870421-3884684 GCA_035590195.1 Aviceda cuculoides | reverse complement strand
CCCCGGCTTCTCCTCCGGAGACGCCGCGGACCGCCGCTATTGCCCCGGCTTCTCCTCACGAGACGCCGCGTCCCGCCGCTTTTGCCCCGGCTTCTCCTCAGGAGACGCCGGTTCCCGCCGCCTCTGCCGCGGCTTCTCCTCAGGAGACGCCGCTTCCCGCCGCCCCGGGAGAAGGGCGGCGCCGCGGGCTGTGCGCCTGCGCGCCGCCCGCCCTCTGCCGCTGCCCGCCGGTGGCGGCGGTTTATTTCGAGCCCGAGCGGTGCGGCATGGCGGGTCCCGGCTCGGGCCTCGGCCGCTCCCCTCGGCGTCTGCAGCGGCGCTACCTGCGAGGGCCGGCGGGGGTGAGACGGGAGGGCCGGGGGAGGGAGGCGGGAGGAGGAGGAGGAAAGCCGTTCCTCCTCGCCTCGTCCCTGAGGCGCTTGGAGGCGGGAGTCGGGTCTCTTCCTGTTGGGGTTGCTTGTAAGCGCTGTGGTGTTACAGACGCGTATCGGCGTGAGAGGCAGAAATCGGGATTTAAACAGACGTTGGGAGCTTACGTGTAAAGCGTCTTCTTTTTAGACCTGTTTCTGTCCCTCTGCTCTTGATTGCATTACAGTGGAAGTGCTGGAGTCATCCTTGTCTGAACTTGAAATTTCCCTGGAAATGGCAATTCCAGGTTTTATGCCGTCCCAAATCACGGTCTGAGCAGCTTGGCACTTAGGTTTTTTGCCTAAAACCTTCTGGTGCCTGCTAGTTGGGCAAGATAGTATGTGAATCCTCTTAGAAGTCGTATACTAGGCACATATAAAACATATGTAATGGGATAACAAATTTCTTTCATATCTTCTTTTGCCACAGCAATTGCTAGCCTTATTTAGAATGTGTTAGGAGTGTTTGTGATTGTTCGTAAAGCTAGCGATTAGCTCTGTTTTCAGGGAGCAGGAAATTGTTTTGTGTCTAGTCAAGCAGAGGAGAATCAAACCCATAGCTTGTAAGAGACTGCCATGATGACCAGGCAATAAATTATGATGGGTGTCATTCCCTTGCAGAGGTAAAGCAATGTTATTTTACACCAGAGAATGCCAGGTTCTTTGCACCAATATGAATGAAGGAACTGCATTGTGATTCCTCTGTTTCCATTACTTGTGCTGACATAAGCATTTATGGGTCTGCACAGTAGAATAGGAAACGGATCTGCCTAAAAATCCAGCAGCAAAGACCTCTCCCACATGCTGGCGTTTCGGAGTCTTTGACGCTTTGTGGAAGGAATACTCACTGGCGAGGCACTTGCTTTTATTTTGTCTGAAGTCCGTTTGTCTTTCACTGAGACAAATTTTTGCAGTTTCTTTCATCTGTATTCCATGGGTCAAATGGTTCCACTGTGTCCAATACCTTAAGTGTTCAGACTCATGCTGCAAGGGAAGTAATATGTTGTAAAAATACCCATGAGCAGCCAAAGATTGGGAGGGATTGAAAGCTGGATTTGAGCTAGACACATAGTTGGACTGGGAGATCAAGTTGGTCCTGGGAATCATCAAATGAATGCAGAAACCAGCCTTTTTTCCTGAGGAAGTGTGACTTGCCATTTTAGAATCAGGAACCATCCCAAATAGTGGTGAAGATTTGAGTTCTTCAGCAGCTAAAATCTGGGCGTATCTGCCCTTAGTTCCTCCAGAAGGATTTGCAATTTGAGTAGCATTTTGTGGTGCTCTAGATGCTGTGTTTTCCTTGGGGAATATTCTGCTTTGAATTACAGAATTGTTCTTTAAAGAAAAATAATTTTTGGAAGTTATCTTTTAAAAAACTATCACCGAGACTTTAAAGCATAATGCTTGCAAGGAAGGGAATGCAAGATTTGTTTGTGTGTTTTGTTATTTCATTAAAATGCAGTATTTAAGTACAAGAAAATACAGCAGTTGATCATTTAGAGCATAGCAGAGAAATGCAGTGAAACACAGCTAAGAACAGGAGAGCTGCTTTGAGTCTGATCTTTTCTAATGTACATTTAATTGATTTGCTTGTAGCCTAATACTTGTGTCATTTGTTTTCTTAGTGTGTAGTTACAAGTTAGGAAAAAGCAGAGCAGGAAACTTTGACATAAAAAGCCTAGATATAAAGATAGATGGCACTGTTTCCGTGACTACCTAATCCTACTTTTATGCCCTTATTTTATGTTACTGTCTTCATAGTGTCTTGTAGTCTCTCAAATATTTTAACATGTAACACTATGAATATTTTATTGCCCGACTGTGGGGAATACGTTTGCCTCTTTGTATTAATGAGGGTCATTTACATTTATATATTGAAAAAAAAAAACCAATTCCCTTTTCAAAGTCAGTAGTTTGTAGTAAGAGTTCTGTCACAAGGTGTTGTAACTGTTAAACGAGTAAGTTGTAACGTACGCTGTCGCTGAAAATTCTGACTGTATTACAGTGGGTTTGTGCTTTTTTGTAGGATTGCCTTTCAGGAGCATTACACACCAAATATAAGAGCAGAAGCTTCCTAGTACACAAAGGTAATACCAAACATTGGTGCTTTGATGTCTTTTTTGGGGAAACTATATACTAAAAAGTGTATCATTCCTAAATTTATTTTAAGTAGTTTTGTATTTTCTCATTTTAATTAGGTAGACATTCGTGATCAGGGGTTTGTGATACCTGGGAGTCAGCCTGGGAATGTTAATATTCACATAAAGAGCATAAAGGATGCTTTAAAACAGTGGTTCCCAACCTGTTTGTGTTTAAGTCCTGCTTGAAGGAGTTGGTAGAAGTCCACCTCATAACACATACTTTTGGCTTTAATTTAAAGGTGCATATATGTTTAATAATTAAAATGTCTTTGGACTTCTTGAGAAACACACATTGCTGGTGCATGTGGACAGCAGGGTAAAACAATGTATTTATCAGACTTTGTTTGTAGAAGAATTAGTTTATGAAGGCAAGCTGTAAAACTTCAGAAAGACAAATCTGGTTTGAAAACTAAATAATTCGTCCTATAGCTTAAGCTGTCATAATTCTTCATTTGTTTGTCAGACTGCATCGGTGGTTTTTTGGTTCTTAAACCTTTATGATTACATGGCAAGCGTTTGCAATAAGCGCTTGTCAATTTCTTAATGTCAGTTTCTCAAATGCAAAATAAAATTGTTACTATTATATATATTCCAGGTGACATGGACAGCTCACTGGAAAATACCACCGTTTCTTTATCCAAATGTTCTTTGGAGTCAGAATTTGCTGAAAGTGGAAAAGAGAACAGTGTCAGATCTTCTAGTGATTTCCTGCAAAGTTTTGAAGACTGGGATTGGTAAGAGGTGTTTTCTCTTCAGCTCTCCTTTATCAGCTCTCATAATCCAGATAAACCATGAGTAAACAATACATTCAGATTGCACAGATCCAAAAGTTGTTTTAAGATTCTTGTTTTCTTGTTAAGTAAAGAACTATTTGTGGCTGATGTACGAAATAATGTGAATGCTGATTTTGATAAGGAGCATTGTCTCACTCACTTTCTAATCTAATCTGTATATGTTGGAATTGCTAATGGGATACAGAGGTGTTATAAACTGAACTAGGTGATATAAACTGAACTAAGAGGAAAGCACATAGCTCAGACTGATGAACAGCTTTAAGTGTATTTAGAGATAATTGCATTTCAAAAGCCAAGAAATCTCTTTTCAGGGCTATTTTACACCAAATACGAAAAAATAATTTAAAAAGAGGGGGGGTTGTATTTTTAACTTTCCTCGAATTTGGTGGTTGGTGGTGAGAGAAGAGTGTTGGTTTTACCTACTGCATACATGTGCTTACAGCATGAAAATTGTAGTTATTGTTACTTTTAAGTCAGCAACATTACTAATTGTTGTGGTTAAAACCTTGTGAGTAATAATGCCTTCCATCCAAATGATTTAACTCTGCTATTTGTTATCAGTCAAATATAAAAATCTTAGATTGAGCAATGTTTACATTTTTATACAGACTTCTCTCAGTGCTCTATGTGTAGCATGTTAGAAGGGGACTGAGTAATTTGAGATTATTGCAATTTTGTATATTTTTTTTTTTTTTAGTTTTGGTGATGAGCAAGATTTTTTTTGTGATTCAAGTGGTCTAGAAATAGAAGAAAAGACCATTAATTGCTCTGAAACTGATGCAGTTCAAAATACAGCTATATACATGGAAACAGGTAATAATTACTGAATTTTAAATATTTTTACAACTCTGTGAAGTACAACATGTAATTTTAAAAACTTTCTAGTAAGTGTATTTCTATTCAGTTCAGAATTACAATAATCAGCTAAAATGTATTTTAATTGGGGGATTTAACCTTTCATGTAAGTACAAGTAACTCCTTTAGAATTAGTTTAGGAGGTCCAGAGATACCTGATGCAATATTAGCATACATTTTAAAAAGGAAGATTAACTTTCTATGAAACTGGTTGCCAGGTAACTTTATAATATAAATGAAGAAACAGGGTGAGTTTGGGGGTTTTTGTTTGTTTGGGTTTTTTTATTTTGTTTTAAGTAGCTAGCTGCATTAACAAATACTACCACTCTGTTAAGTCAGATGTCTTTAGTCAGTTTAAGGATGGAAAACTGGCAATGGGTAGAGAGAGTGTGTTATCTGTTACTCAGTTAACTCAGGAAATTCTAACTAGAAGATTGTAGCAGGGACCAGCTGGCATTCATTCACTGCAAATGTTTGAAAATGCTGCTGCAGTCGGAGGAGCTGTGAATCGGTGTAGCTCTGTCTCTTGTGGGGAGTTTCAGGTTTAGACAAACATTGATGTGTTCTTTTGAAAGTGTGGAGACAGCCAGCCAGCCAACCAGCCCCAGAGGGGTTAAAAGGAATCTCAAAGCCAGGCAGAACAGATCAATGGAACTGTAATAGACTCTCATCCAGAGTTATATTAAGTGGGTGGGGAGAGACAGCTTTCTGAAAGCACATTCTTTCTGAAAAGAAAAAAAAAGAATTTAATTGCACCAGGAAAAATGCATAGTTTACAGTATTTGGGATCAAAGGCAAAATAAACACAGAACTCTGATGAATATCACACACATTTCTTTAAGATATGACTACGTTTTTTCTGTTCTTTTTTCCCTTTTTTTTTCTGTTTCTGTTGGGATTTATGTGGCATTGTACTAGTTATGCTCTCCTTCCTCACCCCTGAAGCAAACACACTGTGGCAAAGCAACAGGTTTAGTTTATTGTCTTGCTCTAGCTGTGATGGGTGATCAACCACAGGGCTGCCTAATGCATACCACCAATTAGCCCTGATTGCATCATTTGCTTGTCTAGTAACCTTTTTGGGGTTTCTTGATGCTCCTTCTCATTGTCCTTCTTTTCTCTCCTGTAGTTGTCTGCCAAATAAACAACCTATCCCTAATTACTTTTTCCTCATCAGCCTGAGTTTTGCAACATCTGTACCTGTTGTGGTTTAACCCCCGCAGGCAGCTCAGCCCCACGCACTGCTTGCTCACTCTCTACCTCCTTCCCAGTAGGAAGGGAGAGAATCAGAAAGGTAAAAGTGAGGAAACTCGAGGGTTGAGGTAAAGACACTTTAATAGGTAAAACAAAAGCTGCACGCGCAAGCAAAGCAAAACAAGGAATTCATTCACTACTTGCCATGGGCAGGCAGGAGTTCAGCCATCTCCAGGACAGCAGGGCTCCGTCATGCCTAATGGGGACTTGGGAAGACAAACACCATCACTCCAAATATCCTCCCTTCCTCCTTCTTCCCCCAGCTTTTATTGCTGAGCATGACATGATATGGTATGGGGGATATCCCTCTGGTCAGTCAGGGTCAGCTGTCCCAGCTGTGTCCCTTCCCAAATTCTTGTGCACCCCCAGCCTGCTCGCTGGTGGGGTGAGAAACTGAAAAGGCCTTGACGCTGTGCAAGCACTGCTCAGCAATAACCAAAACATCCCTGTGTTACTGACACCATTTTGGTCGCAAATCCAAAACGTAGCCCCATATCAGCTACTATGAAGAAAATTAACACTATCCCAGCCAAAACCAGCACAGAACCCAAATTTGTATTTCTGATACTGTCGCCTAGGTAGTCTCGGCCTGATGCGGTACCTAGGTGCGGTTGGCCTTGCAAGACATTGCTCACCAAAAGATCCCAATGCTTCCCTTCAGTTATCTGTGATTTTTGGCCATTTGACTGTTTGTGAAATCCAGCCATTCCTCGCTGTGCTATTTGCAACTTTCATCAGCTTCTTACACCGTCATCTGTCATGTCTAGCAGTTTCTCATGTCGTGTCCAGTAGTTTCTTAAGTCTTGTTCTGTTAACTTAGGTGTCAGGCCACGGTCTAGTCAGCAGTGAATCACTTGCCTGAAGCCCTTACAAAAGTAATAGAAGATTTTGGCTACATTATGATTCAGTCTGTGCATAGATTTCATGCAGATATCTGTGGGATTTCTATATTGAAGTGGAGGGCATAGTTTTACTTATAAAAACTCCATTGATCCCTGATCAATTCAAAGAAGTCATGGAACACAGCTTTGAGCAATCTCCATAATTCTTTAAGAGATTACTTTCTCATTTTGATACCTCTTGCTCTATACTTGTCACTCTAAATGCCTAAAATAAATTTTCACTGTTCTGGAGCAACAATCGTGTCATCATTTATCTAGGACTAATTTTTTAATGTAAAATGTTTTTTTTCTTTCCATAGGCAGCAACTTACCGTCCCATTTGGCTTTGAATATGCAAGAAAATAGAGACCAAAATCTACCACCTCACATCAGTCAAATTTATGATGAATTATTTGTTATACATCAGAAGCTCCAGGTAGGAACTGGAATCACCTTAAAAATTTTGTTGAGTAATGTTAAGAAGATTCTCACTTTTGACAGGGAATTCAGAAATTACTTACATACTAAATCACTGTTACTTATATACTAAAACTATTACTTATTACTATTACTTATGCTCATGACAGTGACTTGCACACTAAATCTCTGTCATCTGCCTCTTCCCCAAACGAATTCACTGGTTGGGTAGCGGTGCTTTGACTTGCATAGTGGGAAGATCAGATAAAGTTCAGCTTGAGGGAGTTTGAACACGGTGCTTCTACAACCAAGAGTGTCTTGTGGTGCGCTGTGGCCGTGGAAGGAGACACCTGCAACCATTGCTTCTCCTGAGAGCGGCTGAAGCTACTCTCCTGGCTCTAGGCATTCCAGAGTGCCTGCCTTCACTGCTCCTGGGAAAACCCTCCATTCCGCCTTATCTCTGCGTTTGTGCTGCTGGGGAATCCCAGCAGTTCATCCCCTAGCAGGCCTAGGCCGCTAGCAGAGAACCTCCTACATGGTTTTATCCTGTAATAGCTCCCATGCTTCTGCTAGATTCCCTGCCAGGACTGTCTTTTGCACCATATGAGATAAAAATAATTTTATATCTCTTTTTCCTCACCACTTTTTCAGAGATGGTTCCCACTAATTGATAAAACAATATAGTAATCTAGTGTTCAGTGTAGGCAGTCACATCAGACTCTGTTTTGTCTTGCAGTTAATCCAAAACTTTTCGAAGCGAAAGCCTAAGTTTAATTCTCTAGGTTTATGCTCAAAACAACTGTATAGAGTTGAATTTTGTATTTTGGGAGGCCAAGCCATCCCGACACACATCGAAGTCATTTGGGTTAACATGTGGGGAAGCTGAACATAGATGGCCATGAGGATACTTTTAATTAGTAAGCTATTATGTAAGACTCTATAATTTTACAAAAAGTTTAGCGTATCTCTGGGAGAAAAAAATTCAAATTCAGTATAAATTATGACAATTTCATGGATTTAAAGCCATTTCAACTTTTTTTTTTTTTTTCCTTGATACAGAGAGAAAGTTCAGCACAGCAGGAGTATGCTCTGCAACTGCAGAAACGAGAGCATTTGCTAACAGAGCGAGAAGCATTGCTTTTTAGACATGAAGCAGCTTTGGCTAAAATAAGAGGTGTTGAGGAAGAAGTTCACACAAAATTTGGAATTATAAAAGGGGTGCAGTAACATATTTAATGATGTTTATTGCTCTACGTGCCATTTAACTCGTTTGTACTTATCTTAAGCCATCACATGTTTGCTGGATATAGTGCTTATTTCTTTAAAGTGCTTGAAATCCCCAAATGAAAAGTTTATGTAAAAAGTACCAAAAAATACTGTTAGGGTTTTTGTATGACTTCTGTTTCAGGGTGGTGCATTTAGTTGTCTGATGTGTAGGTACATTTTACTGTTACAATTTAGAAAAGAAGGTAACTTGTTTCTAAAATAGCAAAAACTGTATAAGCAGGATTAGAGAAAAATTATGCTCTGTAATTGCATGTAACTCAAATGAGTATCTTTGCATTAGCTGTAGCTGAAGTAGATTTCCTTGGGAAGGCTTTAAGACACACTGAGATCTTAAGACATAACAACTATTGCAGAGAGAGTATTAGCAAAAAAACCACTCAAAAAGTTCAAAGGAAGAGAAGATCAACCTAATTTGGGGTGTGTGGGAAGAAATGAAATTGTATGACTTTGCTATAAGAAGAGGTAGTAATTAACAACACTGTTCTTGTGAGCATTTGCTATTGAATTTAGGTCTTGTGGAAAGTTTTGGTTATTATCCAGAAGGTCACCAAGAGAAGTCCTTAAATATATATACATTGTGTCAAAACCATAAGCTGAGAAATTACACTTCTTTGAAGTGTGCAGATAAACATCTCCCACAAGCTGTTGAGGGAGGATAGACTACATGTTAAAAAGGGGGAAAGGGCATCGGAGGAGCAGGACCTCAGCTTTTGAATGGGGAAGGAATAGGTTAAGGTCTTAATTTAGATGTTCAAACCTTATGAGCTTATAAGAACGTTACACCAGTTAGAGAACTGGCTGATGAAAACCCAGGAAAAATTAGTGGTTTATCCATGAAAATTTGGGGAGGTCAAATGGAGTATTAGAAGACTTAAAAAATGTGATGCCTTTGTTTTCAAAAGGGAAAGTGTTGTACAGCCATCAACTTAATGTCAGTTCTCTAATTAAATAATTAAATAAATAAATCCTGAAACAAGCTCTGACCAAACCACGGGAGGCACGATGCAGAAAACAATGCAATAAATAACTACTAGTGTATGTTAATCATAAATTGTCAGATCAGTCTCATTTCCACTACAGCAAGGTAACAGGCATTGGTAATAGAGGAGGAGTAGTTATATATATGTCTGGACTTAAATAGAAATTGTTTATACATTTTCGCATGGCATTTTCATAATCATATTAGGAGAGTATAATATATATGTAACGCGTCTGGTGTAAAGCTGTAGTGAGACAGTAGTTCATGGTAGAGTTGAAGGAATGCACGTAGATTCTGGAATATCTTTTCAGTCCGGTATTATTTGCTATTTTCAATAAGAAGTTTGACAGTGAGAAAGAGCACATTTATTAAATTTGAAGGAAATAGCAAGTGAGGGGGAATTTCAAGCATGCTGAAATAGAACATTAGGATTAAAATTCATCTTGACAAATAGAAGATGTGGCAGGTCTGAAAAAAAAAGTATACTATTCAGAAGCTGTAAGTGTACAGTATTGCATTTGAATGGAAATATCAGCTACAGAAATAGAGGCTGATGGGTGGATGCATGGGTTAAACATACATGATGAATTGAGGGTGAATGTGCCAATCTTCAGCTACACAAAAGGCTGCAACAAAGAGGAAGAAACTAGTATTTTTTTCATGTCTATGGTAGAAGAAGTAGTAGTAGTAAGGGGAAATTAGATTAAGTATTAGGAAAAACTAGATCTAACAAAAATAGTTAGGCATACGAACTGGTAGATTGGTAAGACAGCAGTGTTTCCAGTATTGCGGGACTTAAGAAGAGACTAGGCAAACATCTGGCAGGAGTGAAATGGTATAGCTGGTTGTGATACGGATGACACCACCTGATTTGATCATGGAAGTGGATGGCTTAGACATCCTGGCATCACCTACAACCCTATGGCTTAACAACTGAATTGGTTCTTCTTACCTTTTTTTCTCTGCTGATTCTTCCTAGAGGAGCTATTTAACTTTAAATAAAGCTCTTAACTGTGAAACATTCCATGTGATGTGATAGGGTGCACTCAATTATATGTTGGCAGCATCTGCATATTTATTGGTATGAAAAGGGGATCTGTCATTTCGTACAGACAAGAGGATGAGAGGAAACAGTTTCAAGTTGCACCAGGGGAGGGATATTACGAAAAATTTCTTCACCAAAAGTGTTGTCAGGCATTGGAACAGGCTGCCCAGGGAAGTGGTGGAGTCACCATCCCTGGAGGTATTTAAAAGACACGTAGACGTGGTGCTTAGGGACATGGTTTAGCGGTGGGCTTGGCAGTGTTAGGTCAACAGTTGGGCTCAATAATCTTAAAGGGCTTTTCCAACCGAAATGATTCTGTGATTCTCTGTTTTCTTAGGCAAGTGTGGGTAGGTGCTTTAGACAAGAACATCCTGGCTGCAGCTGTTCTGATCCTATTGCTGAAGAAGAGCGGCATTTGAGGAAAAGAGGGGTTGTATTTGGTTTTCTTGTGTAGCTGGAATGGAAGTTACTGAGCTTCCAAGCAGAAATATAGAGAAGGATGTCTTCAGGGCTTGCATCCTTTAAACTTCTACTGTACTTTATTTTTGTCATTTGCACATGTAGGAAGAGAGGGTATGACTGGAAATGGAAAAATAGAGAATGAGTGGGTGAATGAGTGCAGAGTAGTGAATTCATGGAAGGGGAGAAATGAAAGATAGTAAGTACTTATAGCTGCAATATTTTCAGTAAAATAAAATTTTGCTGTTTTCTCAAATCTGAGGTACTTAAAGAGAGCACTGGTGTCCAGAGAAGACTAAATCTAAAATAAGATTCAGGGAAAAGAGAAGAGGATATGCAGGTTGTAGTTAACAATTCATATGCTTGTGCTGTAAACCAGAGCGTTAGTCTACGAGGTATAGGATTAGTTTCTTGTTCTGCGTGATTCAGATTGAGCCAAGCCAGAAAAACTAGTTGAAACCTCAAAAGTTGCTGCAAAACAGAATTAATTTTTTTTTGTAATTATATGGAAGAATAAGCTGTAAATAAAAGCTTTGTCATTGGTTCTAGTTCACAAACACTACCCACATCTGACTTGTTTGGGAAATGTCCATATTGATATAATCTGTTTTGGGTAGAATCTGGAAAGAATAAGAGCAATTAGGCTGTGCACCTTCCTATCAGTTTCTTTATAGACTGTTCTTAACGTGCAGCGTGGATGTTGTTTTTCTCACTACTGGTTGAATGTGCAAATTTGGCTGTGCAGAATTACAAACTCGATCTTTGAAAGTTTGTCCTATTATTTTAACACTAAAATGGAACTTAGCTTAGAATTGTTTCTAAAATAGTCTCTTGTAAATCAAGTTTTTAAATCCGATATTTCTATAGCAACATGAGGCAGAAGTTAAACAGCTGACAGAAGCCTTGAGAGAAATAACTAAAGATAATAGGAGGCTGAAGTCATCATTTGACACCTTGAAGGAAATGAATGACTCTTTAAGAAAACAGGTAAAATTAGTTATTTCCTGTTATCAATAATTTTATAAGTTACAGTCAACAATTTTAAATACTTGAACAGCTTAAGTTTGCAAAATTGCTGATTTTTTGTTTCTGTAAGACAAGAATTGTATGAATGACTGAAAGAACTTTCCACATTTTTTTCTAGTACTTGAAATTTAGCCTTTCTAATCTTTTACAGTATAAAAAAAAGTTGGACTTATTTCTCCGACCCACTAGCAACAGCTAATTGTTAGGAAGGACAAATCCATGTCCTCTGAAGCAAATTGAGAGTGGATAGAGAGAAAGTATTTTATAACATAATAGAATCCACCCTGTGCTGAATTGCTGTGCTGATTCTATTAAATAAAAAGTAGCATGTGTATTTCTAACTTCATGTTTGTTCAGTATTTTGTTATTTTTACAAATGTTAATAAAGGCAGTATTTTCTCAGTTCTTAAACTGGGACAGTGGTTCATAGTAATACAGAGAGTAAGAATTTTCATCTCTCTTGACTGTTAAGTCTGACCTAAAATGCTGACACTCAAAATGCTATCTAAACTGTTTGACCATTTTTTATTCATTGAATTAATTACAGTTCTGATAGTCTGAGTACAGTAAAAATCTACAGCAGAGCCTTATTCTTTCTCTTAGAGGTCAGACCTAACTCTAGAATGTTGATGGTGCTGGTGCAACCCTTCTGTCTCTGTTTTCCCCTCACTATAAAAACTTTGCATTTCTGTGGAAACTGAGGGCTTCTGTGATAAACATGCTGTTCATGGTTGTATGCGTAGAGCATGTTTCCTATATTTAAATGGAGGTTGCAGTTCCCCTCATCTTCTCTCACAGAGCAAACTGGTTTTGTAGCACGCTCAGTAACTGTTCCATTCTGCAGAGAAGAAAACTTTCACCATTCCCAATTAACAAGGCTATTGAACCATTCTTGAAATGTGCGCTCCATTTTTATATCACTTCTTCATGAAAAGTAATCAAATGTGTAGTGCCTTTTTATCTAGGCTGGCATTGTAGTGCTTATTCTTCCCCTGCAAACTGAAAGGTGGGGCTGCAGGTCAACAAAGGGCTACTGCTGTCTTGTTTATCCTGGAAAAGGTTGCTCAGAGAGGTGGTGGAGTCTCCCACCTTGGAGATATTCCACAGCTGGCTGGACAGCTGGCTCTCGGTGGCCCTGCTTGAGCTGGGGGCTTGGACCAGATGACCTCCAGAGGTGCCTGCCAACCTCAACCAGTCTCTGATTACTGAGATTTGTTGAGGAGGTGGATGATGATTTTGTTTCTGTCACTTTACGTACTCAGAAGAAAAAACTTGAACTTAAACACTTTAGCTGCTCAGCAGCCACATCAAATTATTTCAGTGTGATAATGAAGTCAAGAAGTGAGTTTTGAATTTACAGGTACTTCAATATTTTCTGGTTCTTTCAGTTAAGTGATGTAACTGAGCTGAACAAGAAGTTGGAAGGTCAAGCAAGAAAAGTACAAGCTCGTTTAGAGAATCTACAGGTAAAGTTTGTTCTTACATGTTCCTGCTTCCTTTATAGATAACGAGTAACAATGAATTATATTTCACATTTTGTTGTAGAGGAAGCATGAATTTTTGATGGTACGGAAGTCTAAGGATATATGTCAAGTGGTGCAACAAAGTAAACCTATCAAGCAGGAAAAAGTGATGGTAACATCAAAAATTGCTAAGGTAAGAATTGTGCAATATGAAAGAATCATTCCAGAGAGATTAGGCAGTGGAACATTCTCTGCGTATCTGCTACAAATTAGAAAATGTAACTTCCAATTTTATTTTATGAGTGAATTAGTTACAGTAAGAAAAGATACAGGTTATATTGGGGGAAAACAGGCAGTTAACAAAGACTTAAGCTTCTTGCTAAAAATAAGTCTGATTCTGATGGATTTCATATTGTGTATGTATATAGTATATGTATATATTTTTATTTATATGGTATGTTTTCCTCTTCCTGTCATGTCATCTTTCATCTGTCAATTTAAATAATATCCTGCTTACACTGTAACTGGTTTCTTTCAGTGTGTGAGAGCAAATCTTAAACTCCTTCTGGTTACTGCTACAGTACAGCACTGTTCTTATGAATAACAGCAGCTAAAAACTAGTCAGTCCAAAGTATCAGATAAAGAATTTTAATTTTCTGAGCCAAAAGTGATTGTACTACTGTTATTTTTTTGAGAAATAGTTTTTAATGAGGGAAAGAGAATAAATGCAGTGTTCGTACACAGTTCCAAAATGATCACCTTGTTTTCCTTAAAATATCTTCTTACATCACTTAATGAAATGCTTTCTGTCTCCATGTTGTTCCATTTAGTAGCAAGTCCTCTGGTAGTACTCTACCAACATCTCCCAACTGGTAATGATTTTCTCCAGCTAGAGGCTAAACTGTGAAATGGGAGAGAGATACTCACATCCGTAGGTTTTAGTGTACTTTGGTTGCAAGTGAAATATAAACAGTATCAGTAGTTATAGTTCTGAGTGAAGAGGAAAACAGTTATCTGAAGGTAAATACAAGAAAACTTTTGAAGTCTTTAGAGAACTGTTTGTGCAGCCTGTCTTCAGGCCTCTGGATATCTTTTGTAGAGTGTTTCATTGCAGTGTAGTGCAAGGAGAGAATGACAATTTCATGAAGTCTTTGTTCTTTTTCTAACAATGCTAATTACCCAGTTAAATTTTAACAACAGTGGATTGTATGAAATAAAGCAAAGGAGGTCTAGTGCATTGAAATGAGAACTTCCA
>JAVJGG010000058.1:3854479-3866256 GCA_035590195.1 Aviceda cuculoides | reverse complement strand
ATGGCTTGAGATGACAGTCCAGTCTCTCACACCTAACAATCTTTGAGACAAATACCTCGAGATAACAATTCAGTCTCTCACACCTGTATAGCTACAAAGATTCCTGTTCTTCAAGGGGAACACGTTTGCCCCTTGTTTAAAACACCCTCCTAATGTACTGAAACAATTTTGCACACTGCAAAGTACCAAGTATGCATTTTGCAAATTAAGTCTACTTTGGATTTTTTCATCCATACAAGAGAAAAAATATCAAATTTTAATTAGCATGATGAACACCATTACATTTTGCCTCAAGTGGCGGTTTTATGGCAGGATTCAGAGTAGTACTTCTGCCCTTTCCTCCTGAGTTCAACATGACCATATAAAAGAATAACTGTCTGGGGGCAAATATGTCCTTTCAAGGAGCAAAAAGAGCAGTCATTCATTCCTATTCTATAAATCAATCTTCAAGGGAAAAAAGTGTCTAGCTGTTCAGCATAATAGCTGGCAGTTCACTATATCCAGAAAGAACCACTTTTCATATTGAACAGTTTGAAATGCTTTTTTTCTAACTGTCTTTGTCACATCTGATTCTGATGCAGAGGGAACTGTTTGCTATGAGATGAAGCTATCTCAGTGTTACAACAAGAAATGGTAAGCATCTCCAGCTCTGTGACAGTGGTTTCACATTAGGGAAGAAAATCTGCCTGCAGTATAACTTTAAGCAACTTCAGTCCAAATGTAGGATTTTGACCAGCATTTTCTAATTGCCATGTTGGGTTGGTTTTGCTTTTGGGTTGGGGTTTTTTTTGAGTACAGTATCTTTTTTATTATTATTATTATCTAGCTTGATATATCTGAATTTCAGGAAACAGAATCTTTCTGGCATTTAGGGTAAGTGTCCCAAATATTATTAACAGAAATTACTAGTCACTTTTTAAAATCATGGCAACTGTATCCTTTTGCTTTATATGTTTTAAAATCCTGTACAGTGTCTGGAATTTCCAGGTATGCTTAGTTAATTTTGAGAAAATAATGAAATTTCCTAACCAGTTAAGGAAGTAAATAGACTTACATCAGAAAAATTGTCCTAAAGAAGCTAATTTAATAAATAAAGAAAAAGCAATGCCACTTTAATTTTGAAAATGAGACTAATAATAGAAAAGAAAATCATGTTTTGTAGGTAATTCGCAATAGAAAATCCTTTCATATTCTACATCTTTATTTAGGGTTACTATTTCTAAGTTAGGAGACATCACAGAATAGCTATGGTTGTAGCTAGTGGATATAGCTAATGAGGGCTATGTCTGTATTAGGAAAGTAAATGGGACCAGGATGTCATCTTTGACACTGAGACCAACTGGCATGAAACTGTGTCTGTAACATCAAGCCCACTTCCAAAACAGCATGGCCTCATGTACAGTACTTACTGGGAATAGCCCCTAGTCTATGCCAATTCCTTAATCATGCCCAGGGATTGTTCAGGTTACTGTCATTTGTATAAGACCCAAAAGTGTCCCGGAGACAGTTCTGACAGTCCAAACACACAGACAACAACTGTGGTGCCCAGGAAAGTCCCTGGCACTGCGTAACTTTCTAGCATCGATGTAGATGAAGGCTCAGAGTGTTAAGAAAGATAACTGTTTTTCTCCTTAAAGTAATTATTACAGACCGTAAGCTTGTCCCTTGTTAGAGTGTGAGGGGAACCTACTTACTGCATTGACAGCTGCTAAGAGTATTTGAATTCCTGTGGCCAGGATGGCTTTGCTTGTGCATCATTTTGTGTGCAGTCCTGCTTTTCTGTGCCAACCTAGTCTTCAGGATCTCTGACTGGGCTATACTGTCAACATCATAAATGACATAACTTTGAGCAAGATATCTCCAGCCCAGAGGCTGGAGAATGGCAATTAAATACGTCTTCCTCTGTGGAATCCACTTCGCTGCTTAATCACACTGAGATGAATTTTTTTTTCACCTTCAGGACTTGAAGATTGCTGGGATAAGCAAAGCGGTTCCCTTAATCATGCAGAAAATATACTTTCAATTGACACGTAATGAAATAGTTGAAACAAAGAATGACTATCAGCATTTTAGCATAAATCTGTATATAGTGCAGAACATCACAGGGCCTCCAAAGGGAATGAAAAGGAAATTGACTTGTTTGGACTTTCCTAGAGCCATCTCCTTTCCCCTCTGCTATTCAAGTGTGGCACAAGCTAAAAGGCATATGGACCAACAATTAGGCATGTGATTGATTTAACTGGAAGCTGTTAGCTTAGGACTTTAGAAATACTGACACATGGAAAAAATGTAGACACAAACTTTGGGACCTTATTCTTGAAAAAGTTTTCCTGATTCTTTATTTCTGGTACAGTTGTTAGATAGCATTTTACAGCACTGCTTGATTTATTGTCGCTCTTTCAAGCTTTAAGGTTTTACCATATTTCACTCAACTCACTAAGTAGTAAAATACACAATTGAATACCAATATTTAAGCTTTCTTCTTCATGGTCTCTTAAGAAATTTTAACCTAATTTAATCATGAAGATTCAAAATCAGACATTTCATGACCAGTAATGTAAATGAATAGTGTAACTCATGACTAATGTATTACAAGCCTCCATTTCAGTTTTGATCTCATATTGTGACTACCAGTGAGTAACTTAGAATCAAAGTTAATATTAAAAAGTAATTCAGCTATAAACAGAGAAAAAAATACCTTTCATGGTGTGTGAGCAACAAATCTATGTTTACTTCTCATCAGCACTTTATTTGTATTGGTCCAAAAACTTTTATTAGGCACATTTGGGAATATGACTTTTAGAGTAAAATCTGGAGGAGATAAGCTGTTTAAAACCAGAATAAAAGGAAAACCTAAGAAGTGCGCAGCAAGATGCTAGTGAAAAAGCACATCTATGAACTATTCACACAACAGCTTCTAGTTTGGTACTGGAACTGTGAAGATTTTCCAGTCCAGGATGCTTTACCTCTGAAGTACAAAGTACTTGTGAGCAAAATGCTACTGTAAGAATTCTTCCACTTATAGATGGAATTATTCACATCACTTTCATGATCTGCTTTCATTCTTGATGAATCAATCTGTATTTCATTATCCTATAAAGAATATGCAGTTCCATTCCTTATCCTTAAGCATTTCCACTTCATATACGTATGAGCCTAGAATTATTGTTCTGGACATGCATGATGTTCAAAAATGCAAAAAACCACACTGAAATAGGTGTATACAACTCTTCATGGTTTGTTCATGATCCATAGAGTGACAATCCTCATGTGGGTAATGGCAGAAAAAACTAATTTGCTCCGTGTTAGATGACAGCCTAGCCAAAAGAGGGAATGAAAAACTGAAGTCCACAGATTTCATAGCCAGCAACAGAACAAAGATGCATGCTTTAGGATGAAGAATCTACATAGTTTATTCTTCATTCTGTATCTGTAAATTAAAGATATTTGTATTTCTAAAATATTGTTTGACTTTGCCTCATTCTAGATATCTTGAAGATAGCAGGTAAAATTTCTAAAGCCAAGAGAAATACTCGCCAGACTTTTAAGGTGATGCAAGTCACTCCTTATTTGTGTAGAGAACTGCTATGCCTCCGGTATAAGAGCTATTTCTCCTTAAATAAGTTAGGGAAAATAAGCTGATATGAAATTTCTTGATATGTTGGATGTATCAACTAAGTAAGTTGATATGAAATTTGAGATTTTCTATGTAAGATCTGACATTAGAATTAAAACAAAATATATTTTTTTTTACATCCAAGGAGACTACATTTTAGAGAAGAAAATGTATGAAGAAAAATGAGGTGGGTTTTTTTGAATCACATGCAGCTTTCTGTGGCATGCTGTGGATTTCAAACTACAGGGCATATAGTTTTAGATCCAGTCATAGCTATCTGTAGCATTTATTATGCCCATATGTAAACACTCAAAAAGAGAACTGACAAGATTCAGGGAAAACTGCCAAGTTATATAAGACTTAAAATGACAAACTGTTGACATACTCTACAGTTAAGGTTCAGATTGTCCCTGGCATTTGAATTTGTGCAGTGGAAGGACTTGGAGGAAGGAGAGGGTACAAATATTCACATATGTGATCTCCATACAAGGGCCAGAGAAATGGTAGTCTCAGCAGATGCTCTGTCTGGAAGGTTTTCTGTGATGTTCTTGATATCTAAAAGGAACAGGGAAGTGATGGGATATGATGCTGCTTTCCCCGTGCTTCCCCCAAACGAATGCATTTGTTGACAAAATGGAGTAGATGAATGAGAGGAACTTCCTTAGCATATTTCCACTGTGCATAACCTCTGCATATCAAACCAAAAAGACTTCATATTCTAGCATACGCATATTCGTACCACCTCCATCTTTTTTCCATGGAATAATTTTCTTGAGCTCTGCTCCCAGATCTGAGTTTCTTTACATGTAAAGGCCTGTTGTAGGCTCATAAAGAAGCTAGCTGACTTGTTTTGTCTGCCCCAAAACATGGCAAATGACTAGCTTTACTATCTTGCCAATATGAACCTTCCCTGTCACACACTCCACACACTGTAAGCTTACCAAGGCAGACACGACCTTTTTTTTCCAACTTATAAACACTTAGAACATCATGGGTGCATTCTAACTTCAATAAACCTTGTAATAATTGGTTATCCTTATAGTAAAGAGAATGGGTTTGGCAGCTCATGGATGCAAGATGGAAAAAATCTGCTGGTAGTTCCCTCTCTTCCAGAAGGATTTAGATACTTGCACTGACCTTTGTTGTCAACACTAAATAGTACAGTAAGGTGACTGTTCTCCAAATCACTGTATCTGAAACCATTCATAATTTTATACATTAAAATTATCACCTTGCACTTTGGAACCTACCTGAATGGGTACCATACTTTCCCCCCGAAAATTTGTAAATCTGCCATAGTCTCATTTAAATCCCACATCAGTCATGTCAACACTACCATCTGGCAGAAATTAAAGAAAAGGTAAGCTAAACCAAATGATTTTCTGCTGAGCTTTATGTTTTAGGTTACCTCACACTCCAGCCCTTGAGGCAACTCTGTGTCTGCTTTATCTACCCCAGCAGTCTGTCTTAGACGTAATTCTTGCACACACAAGGAAATGTTAAAGAACAGTATTATGCTTTAATACGTTATACTGCAACAGTGTTTGCTCTTATGGAATTTAAACAGCTTATTTTCTGAAACATATTGCTCAAAGTTGTGGATTTTTATTTTTTTTTAATTGATTTTTCTTCACAATCAAGGCACCATGTTCTCAGTAGATATCTAGAGTCAATGCTCTGTTGCTAGGCAGTGGGGATTAGTGGCTCTTTATCATGCTGGATTATAGGAAACCTCATGGAATTGGCTGCAATTTGGGACCCTGGAGTCAGTCCCACAATTCCTTCTGCTCCATTGCATAGTTGCCTGGTTGCAATACTATTTTCAAGTTTTTGTGTTTCAGAAATATTTTCAAATTGTTGTCAGACTTGATGCAGGAAGTACAGCTAAGCACTATTATCCCAGTGATAACTACTATGAAAAGAATATTTCAGGTGTTCTGGCAATTTTTCTAGTTATATGCTTTTGAATTAAATTAAACTTCCTTACTGTTATAGCTGCTCTTGGACACAGAAGAAAAGGGCCAACTTCTGCTTCCTCTTGAACTTCCTTTCTCAGCTTCTTGGATCAGGGGAGTGGTGCACACTTGAGATGACCAGAGACAGCTAGAGGTCTTTAAGTTGTTTATTTCAGGAAACAGTTATTGAACTCGCTCTTTGAACTACAGCAGTTAGCATCGACCAGACAGGTTTCCCTCTGTATTCAGAACTGTGTGAGCATCATTATTTGGAAGCTAATAGTCAATAGCTGATCACTTAGGTGGTGAAAAATTAGCAACCTGTCAGATGGCTGGGTCTTCAATGTGTGGTATGTGGGATTGAGCTAGCAAAAGTCTAAAAGGCTTACTGCACAGGGATGGACAATTCTGCCATCCATTGTAATATTTTAGTATTTACCAAACACATTTCCCCATAGCTGTTATCATGGACAAACTTTTCTTTATTTTGTGTTCTGAGGATAACAATAATATAAGATGTCTTTTTTAATGACTGTGACATTCCTGTCCCTGTGGCTTCATGGTAGATCCAAAGCTGCTTCTCTGGACGTGTGCAGTGTATTGAGGAGAGCTTGACCTTACAAAGTAATTTCATCTTGTTCACTGGCTGCTATTGCCTGTGCAGATATGCACTGTGGTGATTTACTGGGGAAATTTTCATTTAAAGTTCTCAGAGCATGTGTATGTGTTGGAAACATGACTGAGAGGCTAGTGCTTGCCTTTAGAGTTTTTGTCATGGTTTCACTGTCACATGTCCCAGGAAATACCTTTTCTTCTTGTCATGGTTTAACCCCAGCCAGTAAATTAGCGCCACACAGCCGCTCACTCACTTCCTCTCCCAATGGGATGAGGGAGAGAATCGGGAAAAAAAAAGGTAAAACTTGTGCGTTGAGATAAGAAGAGTTCAATAGAACAGAAAGGAAGAAACTAGTAATGATAATAACAACAATAATAACAACAATAATAATAAAAGAAATGGAATATACAAAACAAGTCATGCACAATGCAATTGCTCTCCACCTGCTGACTGATGCCCAGCTAGTTCCCAAGCAGCAATCCCTCCCAGGCCAACTCCCCCCCAGTTTATATACTGGACATGACGTCCCATGGTATGGAATACCCCTTTGGCCAGTTTGGGTCAGCTGTCCTGGCTGTGTCCCCTCCCAACTCTTTGTGCCCCTCCAGCCTTCTTGCTGGCTGGGCAGGAGAAGCTGAACAGTCCTTGGCTTGGTATAAACACTACTTAACAACTGAAAACATCAGTGTGTTATCAACTTTCTTCTCATACTGAACCCAAAACATAGCACTATACCAGCTACTAGAAAGAAAATTATCTCTATCCCAGCCAAAACCAGGACACTCTTTTATAAACTGAATTAAGTAGCAGATTTTGCACACTTCTAGTGTTTCACTGACCTGTTTAAGCTAGTAGGTTGTTTACCTATCCCTTGAAAGGCTGATCAGCTGCAGCGTCAAGTGTTTCTTTTCTGACACAGTTGTAACTTTACTGCATTTATCTTTATCGGTAAATCTGATGACCATAGGTATTTCTGATGTATCTGTAGTCACATAAAGCAAGCCACTTGTGTAGTTGTCGTGGTTTAACCCCAGCTGGCCACTAAGCACCATGCAGCTGCTCGCTCACTCCTCCCTGCCCCTCCTTAGTGGGATGAGGAGGAGGATAGGAAAAAAAGAAAAGTAAAACTTGTGGGTTGGCATAAGAATGGTTTAATAATTGAAATAAAATAATAATAATAAAGATAACAAAAAGAGAAAAATAAAACCCAAGAAGGAGAAGCGGTGCACAATGCAGTTGCCCACCAGCTGGTGACAAATGCTCAGCCAGTCCCCAAGCAGCAGTCAGCGCCTCCCAGCCAATTCCACCTAGTTTATATACTGAGCATGATGCCCTATGGTATGGAATATCCCTTTGGCTAGTTCGGGTCAGCTGTCCTGGCTGTGCCCCCTTGCAGCATCTTGTGCACCTCCTCACTGGCAGAGCGTGGGAAACTGAAAAATCCTTGACTTGGGATAAGCACTACTTAGCAACAACTAAAACATCCATTATCAACATTCTCATACTAAATTCAAACCACAGCACTATACCAGCTACTAGGAAGAAAATCAACTCTATCCCAGGCGAAACCAGGACAGTAGTGGATTATAATTGTTAGATTGAATTGTGATACAATATATGTCCTGAAATTGCTTTGTCCCTTGGTCTAAGTTTAGTATGCAGTTCATACTCCAGCCCTTACCTCCCGGGATCCTCCCACTTTTCATACTAGCAGATATGTATAATGGTAGTGTAAAGTAGAATTTTAAAACCTGTATAATTTTGTGTTGGCAAAGAAATAGAGGAAGTTGGGTCTTCCCTGCCTCGTGGGAGAGGGAGAAGGTAAAAGCTTCAAAGTAGACACTACAAGTTAACAAGAATCAGATTGTGTCAGACAGAGTGAGAAAAACTGTGGAAAATATATCTCTCAAGAGTAAAGTAACTGTTCTCTCAGCTTATCTGTTAACTTCTGCCTTCAGTTATGAAGCCTTTTCTCTCTTCAAGAGAAATAGGGAACAAGAGGTGTTGCAGATCCTTTTTATGGCAGTCAGGCAGAAAACACTAATTATATACCATTAAGAGCAGGTGCTACCTGCAGCAGCTTGTGTACTGTGGTGCTGCATAACTGGGATTTTCTGCAAGAATAAGTTTTACAAGGTTAGCGTAAGAATGAACGTATCTATAATCCTTTTTCAACTCTTTGTGATACTAGCAACTTATTTTTCCTTTTTCAAAGACATTTTAAAAGCACAGATCATTTTGATAGCAAATAATAGCTCAGTGGGGTTACGACTGAGCAATGTAACCTACCTTCAGAGATAGTCCTGCTTTGGGCAGGAGGATTCAACTAGATTCAAACCGAAATTATTCCATGATTCTATATTTTCTATCTTTTGTTCTCAGAATGGTTTATGTTTTACAATGTCTTTACCAGTAAAAACGCATCCCTTCTGCTAGTAACACAAAGAGATGGAGACAGGTTACAGAGATGTTAATTTTCAAGGTAATCCTGAAAAATCATGCCAGAATGTCAGAATCAGATGCTTCTTTGGCATCTGATTTTTTCAGCTCTTGCATGAAGTATGTTATGAATTTTGGGCCATTTCTTAGAGAGCAGAGATCCACATCACAAAATTGCCGCAGTCTCTGGCACCCTGATTGACACTAAACAGGGATGCCAAAGACTTTAAATCCATAGATAATGAACAATGTTCTTGTTCATGGAATTCATGGTTCTGGATTAGATGGTTAAGCAGATTAGTATGTCTTTACGCTTAACTGACCTGTGCGGTATTTATATTGTGAGTATTTATAGTAAACACAAGAATTAAACATGGTGGAAGACCACCCTGACGTCATTAATGAGCAAACACAGTATTTCAGCTGTTGGAGGGAACTATTTCAGTCAGGATATTTTGGTGAAGGATGATAATTGACACTTACATTTCTAGAAATGTTTGATAAAAAATGATGCAAAAAGAATTGCAGTACAAAGAAATTATTGCAGAGACTTACTTACCCTAAGCAGATGAGCGCTCTTGATTAGAATGAATCAGTTTAGCTTTTCATGGTTGCTTTTTACTGCTGTCTTCTATAACATGGAAAATACGATCTGTTGTTAACATATGTCAAATATCACTGTGTATGAATTTTTATCACTCTGACCACATGGTACTAATGATGTAGTGATAAAGTAGCACATTGGTTTGAACATATATCCCATTTCCTTCAAAATGTCAGTATCCAGCAGATGGCACCGCAGTTAAACTTTTGCTACAGGATAATTATTCAGACAGATCAGCCCTTGACTCCTTTAACAGAGGTTTCCCAGATGTTGAAGCGAACATTGTCTCAAACTACGCAAGCTTGTATTTTCTTTCCTCTTAAGTAAAATATTAGAAAGGCTGTATATTTTTCTTCAATGTATGAGTTGTACTTAGTCTTTTTCTGCACTCACAACAAATTGTTAAGGAATAAAACCACGGGATGTCTTTAAATAAAAATAAAATTTAATATTTTAAGCCACTTAACTTTTAAGTACATATCTGCAACAGTAATTCTCAGGATAGGTGTTCACATATTGCTTAATGGAACTATGATTATAGACATTTTATTCCCTGTATTCTGATATCTTTCAGTGGATTACCTGGCTCAGGCGTTTGATTCCCTTCACAAAGACTTGAAGACGGATGAAGGGAGGGCCTTATTTTTGGAATACCAATGTATGCCTGTCATATTAAGTCACTTAAAAGTGTCCAGTAGAGGTCTGCTTTCCAGTGCTTTTGATGGATTACTTCAGATGACCACAGAATCTGGTAAATTTGGGTTATTAAAAAAATAAATATAAAATCATTATGAAAACAGGTGAGGCAAGCATAAGTACAACGTAGAAATAGCATGACTCTTCTGTGTAAATAATCTAATCTAGTATTAGCATTTATCTGTATCATGTGAATTCATTAGGGGCATAAAAAGTATTTCTGAATTGTCTGGCTCTTTCTGAGTTGTCTTTTCTTCTCCCTCTCAGCACCTATACTTTATATTTTGTCCTGGTTGCTTGCTTATTGATTACTTATTGATATGAACTTTTTTGTTGCTCTTTTGGGTTTGGCTTTTCAGTTTATTCCAGTGTTGTAGCTTGCTGATGTTTTTCTTTGAAGTCAAGCTGTGCCAGAGAAGCCATATCATGAAAACCTGCCAGCAGGTGGAGATAAGAAATAGACTTTATTTAAATTCTTTTTCTACTTTGAATGAACAGCTAATCCCCAATAATTTTCAGTTTCCAATAATTGGATATGGCATTTCTAGAAGAGATGGTTACGTTTTGCTGAGTTTTACGGTGCTGTGGCCCTATAAAAAGGTTAATAATCTCACTTGTCACAGCGCTTTTCCAAGTGATACAGGTGAAGAATCAGTTGATAACCAACTGGATGAACATGAAGGTAGTGAGGCATTTCAGTGCCATGTTGAATAAACCTTGTGACTGGTTTTTTTTTAAAGATAAAAATCACTCGCTGCCTTTTAGAACAGAAAAGTTCAGGAAGGGGCTGCTGCTATTTTTGAAATGTGTATTGTTATTTTGGAGGTATTTTGTTACTATGCATTGTAGTGGTAAAAATTGAAATTGTGTTTGACTTGGGATGGAACAGCATTGAGTTAAAAGCCATTTTGTAGCGACGTAAGTGGCAGAAATATTTAACTGAAGTTTTATTCTTCCTTGCAGACTCTTTTTCTGACCATGTAGTTAGTGCAGTCTTACGCTAAATTATTCTTCCTAATAGTCATAACTGTGACTGGGAAAGAGATAGCTGTATGTACAAAAGTAACCTAAGCAAGGTGAATGGTGTCTGGTATTACTTTGGGTAATGCCAGTAACAGTACATGTTTTGCTGCCCAGCAGTAGTCTTTCTGATAGACTAGATGCCTGCAGTTTGAAGAATAATGGCACTATATTGTGAGACACTCACAGTTTGCCTTGTTGCTTCTCCGAGAAGATGTATATATGTGTGAAATCAGGGAAGGAGGAGTAACATTTAATTGAATTGACATAGAATTTATTTCTTGGCAACTGGATATAAAGCCATATGCAGAGCCTTTCTCTCTGGTAGAGTGAAGTGCCAATACACAAGTTATAGGCGTGTTCTGCTCTTTCCCGATACATAGTGTTTTGCAAGAAATTGTTAATGAGAAGTAGTATTGTTGATGGGAAATCATATTTTCATTCCTTTGTAAGCTTCCTATTAAAAATTCATTAAAAGACAAACTAGAAGGCAGCAGTGAATATTCAGAGGGCTCTCTGTGTTAGATTAAAACACAAATTTATGCTCAATTTAAAGCTGTATTGGTGTGCAGCCTTAAATATGAAGTCATAGGTAGCTGGCCATGTACAAAAATATGGAATGATATTACCCCAAAAGACAGCATCTGACCAACAGGAAGCAAAGTCTAGACTTTTATTTTTTCCTGTAAGATATGCAGTCCTAGGCATTCTTTCAACTTGCTGCAATAATTTTCTGACTCTATAGGAGTATTCCAATATTTTTGTTCAAAAATACTACCTTCAGAGCTGAAGTGATTAGAAATTAATTTGGGAAAAAAGCCGGGGGGGGGG
>JAVJGG010000058.1:3840200-3854469 GCA_035590195.1 Aviceda cuculoides | reverse complement strand
CCCCCCCCCCGCGCCCCCGCGACAGATATTCTTTTCTATAACTTTTTTTTTTAAGTTTTAATTTTTTGTGAAATATTTTTACAGATTCAGATTTTAGTTGTCCAGGCTGAAAGATGTGAATCAGATGTGAAATAACTACTATGTTGTACTACTCCTTCCTGTAACTGCATGTACCTTTTGTTATAGTAAGCAATGAATGCTAATGGTTCTGTACAGTCCAGGCCTGTCTGAGGTCCTCATGTAGGTTCTCTTCCCTGTAAGAGATTGTCTTACTCATGTTCCAGAAATGAAACCTAGAGTTCCCTCGTATATTAAGGAAAATTACTCTAAGCTGTGTATGAAGAAAGTACCTACTGGTCTAAGATGGATATTCCTGTTCATAGAAATTTATAACGAGAGAGTCTGCAGTACTGCTTAAGCCCATTGACTGATTTGGTTTTGGTATGCACATTTTCAGATTTGAGATCAGTATCATTGCTTTTGGCTTCATAGTATATCTGGTACAACAGGTCCAGGATCCAAAGCTTCCGTTGCAATTTCATACAACATTGACAGTGCTGATAAGGCATTCAGTTACTGAGAACATGATGTCAAATGCAACAGCTGAGGCATTGGTATTATCTGTTTTCTATCTATGTACAAGACCTTAATGGCAAATTAAAATTAATAGTCTTACTGCAGTGCATCTTACTGGCACGCCGCCTTTCATGCACTCCCTTTCCATTCCTGTTCAGGGGTTTCACATCAGGAATCTGGGAGAGTCCTGACACCACCATTTCAGTGGGAAATGGTGGAGGACTGAAAGGTAACATTCCTCAGTACTTTTTTTCTCTGTCTGCCTGTGACTTCACTATTATATGTTCATCAGTCCTGGCCAGCTCAGGATATGCATTCATACGCAATGTCTTCTACTGTTCTGATTGTTGCCTTCTTCTGCTACATCTTTTTTTCACAAGGAGGAGAATGATCATCAGGCAGAGGTGGAGGAATAATTAATTCTAGAGTGATTTATTTGTCTGCGAAAGCTTGCTAGATCATAAGGTGGTCCAGAGGATGGCTTCAGGGCATTTCAAAACCTGAAAAAAATACATGAAGTTGAGATTCTTCAGTTCCTCCTGGAAACTGTTTCCAGAAAGACAAATAGTGTGTTAAATGTTCTGTACTCTTTTTTGCCCGGTAGGCTGGGAATAATGTTTAACATAGAATTCTTTGGCAATAAAACTGCAGCATCGTTTCTGGCACTTCAGAGATGCCATGATTCTTTCTAGGGCTTTCTTTCCACTAGTCAGCATCTCATGACTATTATTTGGGAAAGATTAAAGCAACAAGGATCCCTTAAAATGAGTCTAGTTAAAAAAAAATAAAAGAAAAAGGACAGTAAACCAGGATTTGTTTGGCAAGATCTCCTTTTCTGTCATTCTCTAAATGTGTGTTGACACTCACCATTTACTTCTGTCAAGGTAAGGCTAACTTTAATAAAAAAAGACAGAGCAGTGGGAAGAAGTAAAATCTATATGGTGAGAGGCAGCTGATAGGCAAAATGTCTGTGTATCATGCCGCCTTGTATGCAGTATGCCCATGCATGTTTTTGGATGTTTGGGCACATCCTTGCCCTTAAGACTGTGGCTGATGAAGATAACTATCAGGGTTGGAGTTCAAGCCATAAAAAATACTTCATTTAAAGATCAGTACCCCTTCAGTTCCAAGGCTAATGAAACTCTGCTCATTGATAATTTGGAGCTCCTCCGTGTTTTCAGTGAGCTTATGCATTCCAGTCTGAAGGAAGAAGCAGGTGTCAGTTTTTTTGCACTGCACAACTGGGTTGTGTGAAGTATAAAGGAAAAAGCATAGGTTACTACACCAAAGACCCCTACGTGACTTCTAGTGACAGGCTTTCTTTCAGGAAACCTCACTTGGAATCCCCAGGTCTAATGAGAGCAAGAAAGTGTGAGCAGTGAATATTACAGATAGTTTCAGTGAATAACATTCTCTGATAGTATTGTCACAGAAAGTAGATCTAGTTTCTTGATAAACTCTGAATGAGCTCAGTGATAGATTTTCACTCTTGCATTACTTTTCCCATCCATGCCTTCATGACAAGGTACTGTTGAAGCAATATCTGAACGTGTACTCAGATGGCAGAAGAGTGGAAAATGTAACCGTAGTAGTCAGGGATTAGGCATTTCATTCCCACTCCAAAGAGAAAAGGGGAGTATCAGCTTATTTTGGCCCCCTTTGTGTCAAGAGGTCTGTCCAGTTGCATTCTTAGTAGTAAAACCATTTTTCATAATTTCCTCATTAGAGCCATAAGATGGGCTATCAGCCTTCAAGGTGCTCTTTTTGATTCATCTCTTAGTATTACTTCAGATTCCAGGTTGGAACATTTTTGGTCACTAGAAGATCAGGGTTTACCCTTTAATCTTTTTGATTCCAAGTTAGTGAAAGCTTACCATATTCCACAGGAATGATGCCAGTCTAGTAGATCTCTTAAACCACCTGCAGGCTCATTTAAAACTATAAATAAAAATATGCTTGAGGTCCACAGCTTCATGAAAAGTTTGTCTGAGTTGACATGTATTCTGTACAAGAGTGGGCAGTACCAGTGTGCCTGTCCAGCTAGGCCATGGAAACACAGTGGTCTTAACACCACAGGAGTTCTGTGAAAAAATGACTAAGAATTTTGGTACCCGTAGGAAGCTTATTTGTGTATGTTTCTTGACACTTAGTTGCATCATCATACCATACAAAGCTCCAGAGCCCACCTTGTAATATGCAATACAGTCGCATTATTTTTTGGAAGGATTCAAGTTCTGCGTGTTTATCAAATTAGGATCTCAAATAGCATACATGTCGCCAGACTACATTATGTTCTAGGTATCAGAACTTGGATATTATTCCAGCTGCACTGGCATTTCCCAGACATTAGTGAGTTTTCATGCCATTGTATAATTCTGAAGTATGGTGCCAGCCAAAAATAATCTCACCATTTTGTCCCAGTCCTTAAAGTTTTTGGAACTGTAACAATATGTTACAGATACAGAATATATCTATATATGCCAATCTTGTTTGCCTCACCTCTTTTACAAAAATGTTGAAGCCTAAAGAGGAGGGTAAAATCTTATACTGATTACTGTTCTTTTAATATTCAAAAACATTCATAGTGGGAACAAAGGCTGACTTTTAAATGTCAGGGGTGAAAAAAGTTGAGGTTAGTTTTGGCCAGCTGCTTAGGGCCTAAGTGAGAGGAGCTGCTAGAGACGGTATGCAGTAGTTTCGGAGAGTTTTCTTTGTGTCACGAGAACTTCAGTTTCAGCTTACTTTCATGCTGTAATAGTCCTTTCCCCCGCCCCTGCCCCCATCGTCCAGTAATTCTGTGGATTCTGTTTACTACTTTTACTGTTGCTACATCTGAGGAAAGAAACTTTGCAGCTGAGTCCTTACCTAACAGTTTGCTTTCTGTTAGCCAATACTTGCTTCATTTAACCTACACTAGAAACTTAATAAGTAGCTGAAATTAAGTTGTAGGTAATTATTAGGATAAACAATATAATTTTAAATAATTTATGCTTTATTTCATGCTGGAGTGATTCTTTTCCTTTGGATGAGCTCAGTGGCCTAAGCTGAAGTCTAGTTGGTTTAGTCTGCTATCTTCAGTGGAAGTAATAGATTGCTTCTAAACTCCACAGCTGGGAGAGTTAACAGCTTGTTATGAACCTGACAGTAGAAAATCAACTCAACAAAGATATTTTATCCCTTTTCTCTTACTACATTTTGCTAATAGTTTTGTCTAAAAATGTCTGTAATGGTGCATAAATTGGTACATTTCAGCCTGTTAAGTCTTCTATTTTACATGTACTTTCCCATAGCTGATACATGTGAACACAGCACCGAAGTAGCAGTTTAGCTGTATTTGCACTGTAGCGATCACATCAGTGCTGGTTTTGTTTCATGGTCAGATGGGATGAGTGCCAGTTCAGGTTTATCCTTTTCAATCTCTTATTTGGCTCTCTATATCCATTACCGGGATTTCAATCCATGTTTGTTTTCTGGAGAATGTCCATCTTTCCTTTGCTGCAAAGATTGACCGATAAAAGCAGAATCATGGGAGCAAGTCCTGCAGTCTTTTTTTAATGGTGGTGTTATTTTGCTTGAATCTAGGGCTTCAGATGAGTGGTATAAAATTCAGCTTGATCCCTCTTTTGGTCTTTGAAACTAATGAGTGATCTATAAATACATCCTTCTAGCTTCCCATTGAGTAAAAGGGGAAGAGATATATTTCTGCTCATTTGACAGGGATGAAAGATTTCAGTACCAAGGCTTTTGAAGGTTTCCTTACCTTAGTTAAGGAGAGAAGGCTACCAAGCCATGATGTTTGGTTTTTAGTCCCATCTGTGAGCTATGGACCTGTCTGAAGATAGAAGTAAGAACAAAACCTCCTCTGATGGTATTGTCACAGAAAGTAGATTTACTTTCTTGATAAACTCTGGATGTGCTCGCTGATAGATTTCCACAAATGCAGTGCTCTGACTGCCTTTGAAATTTTGGGAGTAAATTGTATTAACTGCTAAACACTGATATGTTTCAGGTTAGGTGAATGGCTTATAATGTATTTATTGCTTAACAAAGCTCTTACCATTTCCCATTTAAATTACTATTAAAATTAATGTTTAATAGTTAAAGTAATAGTTACTTTTAATCATCCAGATTGTTATAGTATGACACCAGTAGCTTCCAGGGTATCTTTGTACCCCAAAGTTCTCTCCCTAAGACTACAATTTTCTTAACAGATCTTTTTTCTAGGACAGTAGTTGCAACACACTGTTCAGGAGAATTCCTGGATGCCAGACATGAAACATTTTCCAGAAACAATCTAGTAATAAGTAGCATGACCTCAGCATGTAAATTTGTTCTGTGGGTGTTGAAGAACATCACACCATTAGTATTAAATCACCCTGTAGTTGAAAACTTGTCATATGCAATCTTGTTGAATACTGTTGTTCCTGTCTTCTCACTTCTCACACAGCTTACTGTGGTTTTTTTACCTGTGAAGCAGTTAAAAGGGTTTGAAGGGATGTAGTGAGTTTTTAGTGGCCTATCAAAAATACCGTTGTTGAACTGTAGTCTGATTCATGCTTCATTTGAGATTTGCTGTTAGCAGAGAGCTGCCTGCCTCAGTTTCACCCTTTGCACTTTTACACAAAGGCCATGTGTTCTAGTTATCACTGAAGGAGGAATTTGACTTCTGTCATGTAGATTAGTAGGTTCCCCTTTCCCAACCTTATGTTCATTCAAGGAAATCAAAACTTACTTGCACATTAGACATTACACAGCACTGGCCTTTGCTTTAAATAAAGCTTATATTTACTTTGTCTTGAAGCTTACTTCTGTTTTACAGAGAGAATATTTTGCATTGGTGTGTGCTTATTCACAAATTGAGATGAGTGCATATTGAAAAAATACCTCTAAATTACTCTCTTATGATTACTGTAAGTTAAGGCACATTCTGGTAGGCTTAAGTATGATTTCTTAACCATGTTAACATCACTTAAGTTTTTTAGTAACTGCAAAAGTGAGCTGTATTTACACATTCACTGAACTTCTAATTTTTTTGTAAGAAAATATTACGGTCATGGATAACCAAGTCTGTGTCCAGATTTACTCATCTCATAGGGAAGTTAATCAAGCCAGTGAAGATAAAAAGATCTTCTCCATAGTAAGAAGTTGTGATTATTTACTTGTAAACTGAATCTTTTTATGTGTACTGCCTGTATGGACACTCCCTCTCTTCCTTCGAGTTGGAATGCTTACATAACTAACACTAGGTATTCCACAATTCACAGCGTTATACAGGTACTTCTAAAAAGTTGATGGTCAGAATCTGACAAAGAAACCCAAACCCCGCTCCTGTATTTTTTTCTTGAGTCTTAGCATTATGAGACTTTAAAGACTACAAGCAGTGAAGGTATGGAGTAAAAAATGCCTGTATGCTTAAACAGATTAAAATTTAACTGTATTTTTCAGCATATTATCTTTACTGGTAGCTTTGCAGGATTGAAATTTTTCAAATGAGCTTATTCTGCAGTACCGAAAGGGTAAAAATGTCAAGTCTGTGAATACCTTACTAAGGTAGGATTCCCCCTCACCTGTGTGAAAGGCAGATGAGAAATTATCCTGAGGAGCTCTGTTTGAAGCTATAGCGAAAGCAGTGATTTACAGCTTATGTGGGATAAACATTGAAATACAAAACATTTAAAAGGAAATCCTTCCTCTATTATCCTGTCTTACCTTTGTATTTTTTTATTCATTCTTCTGAAAACGGTGAATAATTATGTTGCATTAATAGATGTTTTAGTGTAATATTTTAACCACAGATAAATATCTCTAACTCTTAAACGCAGCCTGTGATAATGTTAGGACCAAGCTCTATACTTGCTGAAAGCAAGCAAGTACACCAAAAGTTTGCACACATTTTTGTTAATTAATTGCAAGCTTAGTTTGAATACTTTTATTTTGATGAAATACATGTTTACAGGTTTTAAAAATGAATGCAGTAAATGAAATAATGTCATTTGATTTCAAGATTTCTACTGAAGTAATATTATCCTCTCTAACAAGAAAAAATGTTTCTTGTCATTATGTCTTTCTTGTTCTAGTAACAGTTGCGTAATGCTTAGCCATTCTGAATTTTGGACCCTTGTCTTATCCACTCCAAAGTAAGAAATAAAAGGGACTGTTAAATAGAAACTTATGTAGAGCCAAGTAGCCACTTTGTAAGTAAAGCTTCACTGATTATTCAGGGTAATACTGTACTTTGTAAGCAGCATACCATTTTGAAGGTAGATGTGAATGCTAACTGTTTAAAAGCATTTGATGTAGAAAGGAATGGTTTATATCAGTACTTGGATATACACATGCCTTTTCAAGTCAATTTAACTTATGAAATCTTTAGGACAGTAAAGTTTATTCAAGTAGGATCTTGTTTGCTCTTATTTACTAAACTTGCATTTTTTTATAAACAGTTTACAGTTGTATACTTTCTGTAAAATGGTTTAAAACAAAATATGATTTAATTGGGAAAAAATGGGGTTTAATACAGATTTTTTTAATTTTGTATTTGACTAGCAGAGCTACTGGACTTAGGCAACTTTTCTCTGTAACTTTCAAGGTGAATTTAGAGCAATGTCATAATTGAAATAATTTCATAAAGAAAGGCTTTTTTTGGAAGTAGGTAGTACAATTTGTGCAGTTTGAGTAATATCTATGCATTGTCAGAGTCCAGACTTTTTTTACCTGCTGACTTTCAATCTGACGTTACAGAATTACAGGTCCTGCCAGGTTACGTTTATTTATGTAAAGTCTTCCTTATTTGAGTTTGTCACTGTGTTTGAAACAGTGCGTTTAGTTCTGAGCTGGTTATTACAGGAGTGGAGACAGGGGAAACAGGGCAGGAGAGCTCGGACAGAAGAAGTGTCGGAGCAAAGCTCCGTTAGGTGTCCGCTGTAAGGGAGAGTTGTGATTCCTTCAGTAATTCTGGTAGTTCATTAGGCTTTTTCTGGTTTCTTGAACAAAGTAACACATAACAGTGCATAGTTTCAATTTATAATGCTGTCTAGGTTATTTGTAAAATGGTGTTTTTCTCTCTTGGGCCTCATTAGAATCAGTCTTTAATAGTTAGACCATGTTGGTTGCTCAGAGACATACTGAGTTCAATCAGCACACCGAAAGTTTTCATCCTCTGATGTTTCTAATCAGTGATTTTTCCAGGCACAATGTTTGTTATTTCTTTACGCTTCTGCTATTCTAGCAAGTAAGATAATTCTGTTTTTCATGTATTTTATACCTGTTGCCTTCTAAATGGGCAGTTCCAGCATGGAATTTCATTAGACTACTCCTGTTTTCGTGCCACAGTCATTAATTAATACACTAAATAAGCACAATTGCAAAAATCAGTATTTAAAACTAAAGCTCACTTTTCAAGGTAAAATCTTTTGCTTTGTTTTTAGCCAATTCCTTACATTACACACCTTCCAGTCCTACTAACCTCCATCTTCTCCAATGTAATATCATGTTGCTTTATCAAATGGTATTGAACTCTAGCCGAGTTATAACTGCTGTAGCATTTATTTACCAAACAAAACTATCCGACTACTCTGACACAACATACCTATAGTTCCTATACACATACTGATAGATAAACCTATAGTACACTTTCTTCCATTTTTTATTTGTCTCCTTTAGTTCCTGAAAATATCTTTAGAGCCTTACTGAAGGGCGCATGTGTTCAGATTGCCTTTTTTTGTCCAAATCCAACATATGTATATTGAATTGGCTGTTCTCTCTTCACAAAGTGCTGCTTCCTGACTTGTTAGCAACAATTGTTTAACTCTTCTTGTCATAAATTTGAGGCAACGTTTCTTTCGGAATCCTGAAGTCTGTTTTGGTGTCCCTGACTAAAGGACTCTTTGGGAATTATGAGTTTGGGGGACTTTTTTTTTGTCCCTGTTATCAAGATAGAGTGCTCTCCTGAAAACCAGCATGTTAGCCAAAGTATGCACCCAAAAGACTAAAATACTATTAGCTTCTATCCCATCTTTCTTGTGCTGACCACAGATTACCTCACTACCCCTTTTTTGTTCTATTTTTCCTTAAATGGCTGGGAGAACTTTTTTTTTTCTTAACGAGGTCTGACTTAACTTGATTTTTCATATTATCCTTTTTATTATAAAGATAGTTTCTGACCTCCAGGGCATAGCTTTCTTTTCTGATCTTTTCTGTTTTCCTTGTAGGCTTCTTTTCATTCCAAACATCTCTTGTGACGTAAGTATTCGTGCTACTTTTTTAACCTTTTCTATTACAATTTTTTTTGTGGGTGTAACCTCAGGTTGCCATTTGAGAATGACGTTGGTCTGCTAGACGTCCTGTCTCATGTCTGCATGAATGTCTTGCACACCCTAGGAAACCGAAGAGCAATTCAGATCATACTGAGGCCAGCACATACTGGGTGACCAGCTGAAATTGCCACCTGGGCTCTCTTAACTCGGCGTCACCCATGTGGGCATCGGCACCTGGGGTGCCTTATGCTGGCTGGAACTGGAACCTCACCCTGTCTCCACTGTGCTCTAACCACTGGCACTTAACAGGCCTGGCTCCTGGTTACGAGAGAAAAAGTTAAATTCAGCAAATGGTTCGAATCGTACAGGTGGCCGTATTATAGACGGTTATTAGCAACGTGTAAGTGATATTACTGTTTTCTTTTAAGTGTTTCTGCTGTGGTGCATAGTTAACTTTTGTGTTAGTTAACTTTTGCAGGCTAGCAGACAGTGCTGCGCCACGCACTTGCGTCGCTGTCACATATTCTTCCTTCTCCTGGCAGATCCTCATGCGACTACAAATGAGGCAAAACTGTAATCTTTAATTTGTTAAAACATGAACTCGAAGTTGGTATTCCTGACAGTCGTCATTTTCTGAGGTGGCATAGCTTTAGGTATAAACCAGAATTTTCTGGATAACTATAGCTGGTGAGACTTTATGCTGTGAGTGAGTGATTACTTTGAGGGTAAATTTCAGATGAATTCTGTCAACAGTGATAAATTGCTCATTGTTCATTGCAGTCTACCAATCAACTTAAGCTAATGCAACTACAACGTGCTGCAATTTTTTAAGGATACCAGTGGAGGCTTTTGCAGATTATTTTAAATTGTGCCAAAGTCCTGTCAGGATGGATTCCAATGTAGTTTTTCTAAAATAGTTAATAAAACCAAATTCTGTGCAGATCTAAACCACCAAAATATTTTAAAATGTGAAGCTTATATTCTTTTAGTTCATCAGCTAGACATGCATTTAAGTTATGTGCTTGTTTTGTATATTTTCTTATTACTTAGAATTTATTCTGCAAAAGCTTCTCTGAAGTGAATATATAAGCAGTGTACAGAAAGTCCATTTAAACATGTGCCTTAATCAGTTTACTTTCACATAATCGAACTTTGCGAACTTTTAGAAATTATTTCCACTTTGGCTTTTCTGTTTTATAGTAAAAATCCTTCTGTCTTAAAAGTAATGCCTGTCTTTTAAATTGGTTTGTAAACTTCACAGTCAAAACATTCTTACAGCATACATATTTATGTGTTTGTACATATTTTTTTTTTTTTAAAATGAAATATTTTTAAGGAACCGGTAAGAGCAAGGTAGCAAAGAAATGTCCAGGTCAGCTGAATATGGTATTTGTTAATCCCTGTAGAAAAGGAATGTAAAGCATTTTGTGGCTATTTAAGGATATTTACAGGAATAAATTGTAGGTCTGCCCTCTTCATCCCGGCAGTCTTATTACCTTCAGATCTCTCATGAATCAGAGTCCAGCTGAGTCAGAAGTCATGTTAAATGAGAGGTTTCTAAAGCCATTTGTTGTTTTAGCAGGCAATAGACAGAAGAAAAACTTTTCTGTTCTCAATTTACTTCTTGAATGTCAGTGTTCTCACACATTTATGTACATTTTTATCTTACCTTTGTGATGAACGTCTTTGGTAAGTAAGAGATACTGTTTCAAGTCTTTGTCATTAAAACAGACTTCATCAGTGGTGCAGCACAGATCGATAGGACCATTTCTGTTTCTTGGGAATAGGCAGTCATTTGTAGGAACAAATTGTAGAAGAATTTTATAAAGTTGTAGTTCTGTAGAATTTCTATAAATTTATGACAACATAATTTGTAATCCTAGATTTTTCTTGCTTTAGAGAAGGTTGTCTCTTATTGCTATCTGTATAGAAATTTTCACTTCAAACGCTCTTAAGTGCTAGAAATATTTTTCTATGAAGTACTCTTAAGATGGTAGGATTGTGTTCATTGGGCTTTGCTTATTTGCTCTTTTTGTTTGTAGTTTTGTCGCCTCTTCTCATGGATTTTAACAAGTAAGGCTCACTAGGGCATGATACCATCATACTAGAAATGAATTCTGGGTTAATTATTTTTCCAAGTTTAAGACACTGCTGTATGTACTTATTAACATCAAAGTTCTGTCACAGAGAGCAGTGGCTCAATAAAGAGCACTGAATCTTGAGTGTATGTCAGGCATGTATCACTAAATTTAGCACATACAGTGAACCCATCAAAGGATTTTCTCCTTGCAGTAATTGACAGATAGCCCAGAGTTTTTGGTGTCACAATTTCTGAAAAATAATAATTTCTGCAGTGAAGGTAGAGAAATATTAAAAGAAATATTAAAAGTAATATGCCCTGAGTAACTATATCCTGGGGACTGTGTTTGTACACGCCAAGGGCAGAACGCAGTCAATAGTGACTTCTGTTGCTGGATTCCTGACAAATTTGTTCAGTTCTGTTACCTATTGAGTTGTACATTAGAATAATCCCCCGTTCCCAAGTTAAATTTTCCTTAGAGAATACATTCTCCCCCCCATCCCCCCTTTTTTTTGTGTGTGTGAAATCAGCCTTCTACCTGTCCCTTGTGATATTTCATAAAGAGGTGTTTTCAGGTTAATTCAAACATATCTGGCAAATGGTTTCTTTATCTGTATCTATTTTATATAAATAAGTACCAAATAAATACCAAATAAATTTATAACCATTTGCCTTGATAATGCATGTCTCTTAGAATAATTATTGGTTTGTGTTGCTTTGGGTAAAGAACAGAGGATACTTCAGCTGTGCAAACCACAAAACTTCTGCCTGCCTTTTCCAAACTTCGTGGTACATCAGTCGTCATCTTGCTTTTTATTGCTGTAAGGTTGGCCCCTTGCTACCGAAGTCGATTATCCTACATCTGTATAGTTTCCATCCACACATTCCATTATGTATTTTGTGCATTCTGCCTGCTGAATCCGGCGTTTTAAGTCAGTTCTGCCAAGAGCACCTCCACTGAAAAGGGAGGAAAGATTACACGTGGCCATAGCTTCTCTGGCCCGTGCTAAAGGCATTTGCTGGTTTTTTGGTCTCTTCGCCTGGTGTAAATCAGCGAAGGCCCACAGACCCTGCTGCCTCCGCTGGACGGTATAATGTGTGATAAGACGTGCTCAGCGCTGCAGGGGCGGCGCTGGGTCGTTTGTTGGTGTAGCCAAATGACATGCCATTGTTTTGCAAAAAAAATACAGGTTTTGTAAGATCTTCTTCCTAACAGTAAGGTCGAGGAATTACTGGGCCCTTGTTGAATATTCAGCATAAATGCCTATCTCTGAGAAAATTAGTTGTTTATGCTCTCAGGCTGATTTTAATTGCCAAGTTGATTTTTTTTTTTTTTTTTTTTTTTTTAAGCCCTATTCCAAAAAGTTTTCTGTAGCTGTTCTTCTGATTTTGTATCAGTAAGCCTCCTGAAGTAAATTAAAACCTTGAATTCCCTCCAAGGCTACTTGTTATATTTAATAAGTTGTATGTCCTTGGACAAGGAAAGGGAAAATTTTGACCAAAAGGTACATCTAGTCCTCTTTGTACTGATAAAAGCATCTTGACATCCTGTTTATAAATTACAGTATTCAGCGTATGTGGAAAGAATTTTTTAATGTCTTTTTATTGGTTTATGCTGTAATTTGCATATTGCAGCTTCTTATTAAGTATAAAAAATTAGGTATTTTTAACATTATGTAAATGTTAAAACATTTCCCTCACATCTGTATTCTTCTAATGCAAATGCCCTATGCTCTATGAAAGACTATTCTTTTTAACAAAAAAAATAGTTACTGATTTTGTTTATGGTTTTGCTATAAATTAATCATAATTAATTAATAATTAATATTAATATTAGAACCAGGAATGAGATAACAAGGGAAAAGATTTAACCTTATTCTGAAGTGATTAGATTTTGGGGAACAGGGTAGAAGGAAATGTTATATAATGGGACTTAAAAACTCGTCTGCTGTTTTAAGGGCATTTTGTTGGTATTTAAGTGTTCTTATCCTGCTCTTACTTTTACCTTTGAATTATTATGTTGCCTATCTTGAAAGAGTACAGTGACAGTATTTTGGTAATGAAAGGCTGTCAGGTATCCCATCAGCTTCTACATCTACTGTCCCTGTCCATGTGATTTGCAACAGCTTAAAATATTTCCTTGTGAGTCTTTTTGCACAGCTTAATGTTCCCCTCGCATGATCAAAAGGAAAGAACCATGATAAACGAGCATTGAATAAACATGTTCAAGATAAGAATTTTTATTGGAGTTTAAAATTGTTCTGTTTCCTGTTTTCCATTGTTCTCAAGGGAATAGGCCTTGTTTTAATACAAGGCTTGGTAATGTCAGAGCTCTTAGAAACTTGCATTTTTTCAGTTCCTAGTTTTACCTGAGTTTCGCATCACATGCTCAGCATAAACTGAATTATTGCATTGTTCTAATAGTTGCACAACATGAGGCATTTAAAGCCCCCTAAAGGTATCAATAGCTGTTCTTTTTCCTGCACTGAGTTCTGTGAACAGTTTTTTAATTGTTTTCTTTTACAGATTCCTTACAGCCTTTCCTGGAAGCCTGCAGTAACGAATCCTTCTTCCGTGCTTGTTCTATGTTGCTTCGAAGTTCTAAGCTAGATGTTCAGATTTTGGAAAAGCTCTGTGTTATACTGCAAAAACTCTCCAGAATAAAGTAATCCTTTATTGCCATTATTCTGTTAGTTATTGTTAGATCAGCAAACTTGGGGACCTTTATCCTTCTCCTTTTTCAAAAACTCGTCTGTTTTGCTGTTTATTTGCTCTACCATAGACAATGCTGGACTTTCTGTTAGCAGTTAAATTGAAACTGTTTGTGTCACAAATGTGTAAGACAAGACTCTCAATTCGAGTATAAGCCTAGTTCAATTTACAGAGTACAAACTAAAAAAACCCAACAACCTAGCCTAAAGAGGGAATACTCCTTATGTATGCAGATGACAAGAATGCTTAGAAGACAACCCTTCTTTTCTTTCCCCCAACCTTCAGTTTTATTCGTGTACCTGGTAGTAACCTCCTTTGAAAATTTAGCCTCATCTGTGACTTGCATTCAGGTTTCACCAGTTTTCGTTTCCTTCAAAAACAAAATTGAAAGTCTTGAGCCATTTAAGCCTTTTGGGGAATGTTAATCTTGATAAAATGTGTTCCCATTGCTTACTGGTTATTAGTTTATTGTAACAAAGGTCTTCATCATATCAATAGTAATGTGCTGCTAAGCTCCATTGGTGCATTACTTAATGGGATTGTTTCATTTATAAAAGCAGGTATCTAAACTGAGCCATTTTTTACATTAGTCTTAAAGCCGTTGACAAAACTGAGGTTTTCATGTGACTTTATTAGGAATGAAATT
>JAVJGG010000058.1:3729878-3830369 GCA_035590195.1 Aviceda cuculoides | reverse complement strand
CAACCGTGTCCTGGGCTGCATCACCAGCAGCGTGGGCAGCAGGTCGAGGGAGGGGATTCTGCCCCTCTGCTCCGCTCAGGTGAGACCCCCCCACAGTTCTGCATCCATCTCTGGGGGCCTCGGCACCGGTGGTTTGTTGTTTGTTTCTGTGTTTTGTTTCATTAGTTTGCACAATGGAAGGACGTGGGTATTTTGCGCAGATCTGAGTTCGTGCTTTGTCAAGTTAAACCTAAGAAGCCAGAGTTTCTCCTTTGGGTGGCTGTGCATAAGCCTATTAAAGCAGAGAATGCTCAAGCCTTCCCGACAGCGACATGTTTAGATGCAGCAACTTCTGTACTTCAGGGAGTGTACTTCACACCGTGTTAACTCCTGCACATACAGTGCAGGCAGTAAAAAGACAGTAAAGTCAAACTCAGAACATCAGTTCCTCCCAACCATCTGGCAAACTCAGAGCTCCTGTTGCAGTTGCTGGAGCCTTTCTCTCCTTTAATCGTTGGTGGAACAAGAATGTCTTCATCATGCTGAAACCAACAAATGAATCTGAATAAACAAAATCCCAAACTGTTTTTAAAGTAGGACGGTGTGTTCTTCCATTTAGAAAATGTTTGATCTGTGTGAAATAATACTCTGAAAGTCTTAGCTTAGTCACCAGGGTCTGAGGGAAATGCAACTTGGTGCTCTGTTTTTTGTAGAAGCGTGTGGTTCTGCTGGTGGTCTCAGCAGTGCAGCCTAAGACTGGATGAACATAATTATCCTGTCATGCAGTGAAAGCTTCCAGTTAAGATCTCTAATAACGTGGTGTAGTACTGCTAATTTAGGAAAGCAAAATGAAAACACGTTAATGAGAAAGCATTGCTACTGTGAGATTACTCGCCAGGCTCACAGTCTGTACCAGCTCTCGGTACATATATAATAACTTACAGTTTCTCCAAGGAGTTACTAGGAGTTTGGCATTTTCATGGTACCTACAAGGTGAAATATTGAACAGAAACTGTACTGACAAAGGAAGAATGGTTTCTGCTTCAAAAGTTTCCAAAGTGTGATGCAGAGCAGCAGTATCCTACGGCAATGCAAAGATTCCTTCATGTATATTACCTAGACACTCCCATACCACAGGAATGTGCCTGCTAGCCCGTGGCTAACTCATTTAATTACAGATTTATAAGGCAATATATGATTTAATCAAAGAAATGGCTAATACAACTGTTTGACCTCTTTCTTTTATTAGCATATTTTATGTTCATACTTTACAATATAATAAGTTATATATACAGCATTAAACAAAATTATTAGAAAGTAAGATTTGGCAAGATCTACAGGAAATTTTTTCATTCCTGTACATCTTTTGTGTAACAATAAAAATACTGTATACTAAATAAAATAATGTTAAATAGTCTGTGTTCACATTGGCACCATTGATTTCAAGACCCTAACTTTTCATGGCCCAATAAACATAAAAAAGAGGATTCCTGTATCTTCTTTTAAACAAAGAAATGATGTGTACTCTTAAATGACACATGAAATACAGGAAGCAGTCCACTGAATAACACTGTAGTTACACACTGGCACAAGAAAAATAGAATCTTCACGTTCTCTTTTTTTTTTTTTTCCTTTCTCATTCTTATTCTAGTAGCAATAGTACTAAACTGCAAATTCAGGGCCTTGAAAATCTTGTTGAAGATTGCTGAGTTGTCAGCAGATCTAGAAATCTTATTGAAGCCTGTTGAAATCTGTATGAATTAGTCATTGATTTCAAGAAAACAAGAATTTCACCCCTAAATTAAACATCAATTAGCTAGTTAAATGTTCAAATAAATGCAGCTTGCTGCTTTGTTAAAAGAAAAGTCAAAATTCTCATCAAATTTGGCATATGCAAATGAATGAAGAGTGTGTTATGATATGAAAGAAATGGTGAAAGAAGACTAATGAGGGGGATAGGTTTTATGTTGCAGTATGTACTTCCTCTGCTCTACAAATGAAGTGCTGAAAAGATACTAAATATAGATGTTAAAGGGTGATACTAAATGTTCCACGCAATTATGATACTATCATAGATAAGATCTAGTTACTAAGTGATGGAATACTGGTTGTTAACTTCAGGGTAGTAGTTAATATTTTTTATAGCATTTTGTTCAGTCATGCATTTTGGAATTTAAAAAGTATTGCTTTGTAACTGACATGTCTCTTAATTTAGTGGTTGCGCTTGTTGAAATCCGTCATCACTCATTTTAGCTATAAATTAAGCAAATAGGTTTGGTAACAGCTACTGATTTGTGATCTGAACAAGTTTTAGAGAACTTTTAACCATGAAATTCAGAGATTAGTTAAAAGGAAAAAAATGAGGTCCATTTTTGTTGTACACAAACTCACAATAATGCTTTACCTTCCAGAGGAGCCGGTTTTCACCTGTGGATTCTCTGCCCATGGTTTACAAGAGTATAGCATTTAAAGAACATTTTTTCCTCTGCATTTCAAGGGTCTCTAAAGAAATCTACTCCTTTTGCTCTTAGTGTCAAATGTGTGCCACTGTTGTCCAAAATTCCTCTGCTTGGAATATAATTTGGTATATAGATGTCACTACTGGGGAAAATACTTTTTTCATGGTAGTGGACAAGCTGTTTTCGTTGCTTCTTTTTTTGTAATAGCAAAGAAGAGAAGAACTTGTTGCTCTCAACTTACAAGGAGTGAGTGCCAGCTTTTACTGCCCACTTGCTAACCAGCTTGTCCTCCGCACGTCAGCAGTTTGAATTTACAGTTTCTGAAATGTCAGTGTGGACCAAGAGTGCATTTATGTGCATTATGTACAGCGTTTTGAAGCACTTCGATCTGTAATTTATGTTGACTCTTTTTTCATATAGTATAGTTATCTGAGGACTGTGTATATACACCTACGCACATACTTCTAGATTCAACAAACCCATAGTAAGTATAGAAAATGAAACTGGTTACATGTTAAATGTGTTAGAGCTGATAGAAATGTACGTGCCTAATGTGTATTAATTGATATTGTAGGTGTGGTACTGCTTTTGACTGTAACTATTAAACTGTTGAATGAAGCCCTAAAAGACAGGAATATTTTCAGAGAGCAATTCAATGGCTTTCTTGAAGGCCAGGCAGGAAGGGTATCAGCAGGGTTATCTGCACTTATACACAGACCGCAAAATGGATGTTTGTGTCCACTTATTATCACTGTTTAACATGATCATTTTGTTTAATGACATGTTTCATACCGAGCTTCGTGGCAGATTTCAGCACTTGTTTTGGTAGATGTGTAACTTCACTTTTTTTAGAAGTCAAAGAGAAGATCTTCCCGTTAGTTATGGGGAGCGATTATGTAGAAGAAACATCAACGGTCTTTTGTCCAAAGTCTTTGATGTGGTGCTTGCTGGAATCATGGTTCTTGTGGGTGACGTGGAAGCGCGGGTCCCCAGCAGGCATGTCAGGACGTCCCTGCTGGTTCCGGAGCAGGCATTCCTTGTGCCCACTCCAGAATATCCGCGCACAAGGATTCCACAGCATCCAACCGCTCGATTTGCACCAGTTTGGTGAGCAGTTCTGGGATGCTGTATCCTGCCGTGCTGATGCGATCAAACAGCTGCATGCCATCCGTCATACCACCTATCTCGTCCCTCTTCAGTCCAAAGCTCTCGGCAAGGTGACGCCACGTTTTCACTATGGCTTTTTCTGTGTTGTAGGTCGAGCTCAGCATTCGGCTGGTCTTCTCCAGGCAATCAAATGGCAGCTCTGTAGGGCTCAGACCTGCAAAGCGAGGTGTTTATTTGTCAGAGGGCTGTCTTCGCAAGTCTTGACTATTCAAGACATTTATTCAAGTACTACAGTATATACCGTTAGCAATAAGTACAGCTAAAATCCTTAAGTGATAATCCATGATAGGTATCTCTAGCTCCAAAGTTATTACTGTGTATTACCAAATTAATTCTTCCTAGTGACAGTAGGGTACAATAATTAGGGTAAAAATTTGTCTGGGAAGGAAGCATTAGATGGGTTGTATGAATTCCCATGGCACTGCCCCTTCCTTCAACAATTTACTAGCTGTTAGAAAAAGTTTATTGCAACCATGTCCCTAGTGAGCAGCTCCATTAATACACCGCTGCGCGTCAGGCACAGTGTTTGAGCTCGAGAGACAGCTTTGACCCTTCCCTGAGCCTGTCACCGGCAGCCGCCGTAACATCTCCGTAATTGAAAGTTGCCCTTGTAGGAATGTGAGGAGTGAGGTGAAGCAACGATGCCAGATGCTTGCAAGCATAAAAGTCCCTGCGAGTGCTCGGTTGTCATTAATATCACTGAATCTCTAGAGAGGGTTTAACATTTGTCCTGTGGGGAAAAAGCGTTTTTTTTCCTGGACATTTTTTCTATGTATTCATGGTCACAGAATAGAGAATCAGCTATAGCATTTTTCCAAAACCAGTCTTTTGCTTCTATAGTTTCCCTGCTTCATACTCAACAGCAGTAATTTGGTGGGAGATAGAGCTCCCCGAACCACACGAAACTCATACGCACACGTGCACACGAAGTGTCTGTGTGTGGGGAGGTAAATGCAGTCACGTCTCCTGTTCTGCAGGGAAATTAATTCGTGTCTCTTCTGCCAAAACAGTCCAGGTAGTCAAGTGCTGAAGAGGGTTAAAACACGTAAAACTTGGAAACTCCGCTTTTTGTTGTGAGAGGTGGGACAGCATTTAGAGAAGCAGAGTAGGTCAAGATTTGTGTCTTACCCTCAATCTCGACCCTCCCCAAATCACACTTTCCTATTTGGAACTACTTTCTCTCTGTTATCCAAGGGACTAAACAACTAAATCAAACGGGTTTCCTCTAGATGGGGAATGCGAGAGTGCTCCTCCGCAACTCGGTCTGTGTGTCCATCCCGGTACAACCTGACACTACCCTTCTTCTTCTCCGTAGGGAGGAAGCCCACGCACGCGCCTGGAGAGAAGCCGTGGCACGCTCCAGCCCGAGCCCAAGCTGGACGGTTCTGGGGTCGGGGCACCGTGGGCTTTCCTGGCACGTGAGTACAAATCTGCCTAGCGAGTGTCTTTTCTGGATTGGGACTTTCTACTTTCCATAGGAAGGCAGAGGCCTTTCTTATTTCATAGCAAACGCTTGCGATCTAATTTCGTGCTGTTAGTATAGGCGCAAGTTTTGTACACTCACCTTCTGCAACGTCGCAGACGTTAGCGTACACGTCGAGTATCTTTTTTCTTCGACTTTGAATCTAAATGAGAAGAGTTTTATTTCATTAATTTTTCAGTCACGGAAGTAAATAATTAGCAGACAGCAGTTGAAAACCTGTGGGAGATATTCGTTCCATGGCGCTAGGGGTTATCTCATAATGTCCTCAAGGGTCCCTTTTGAAGACTCAAAGGAAAGGACACAGCAATTATTCCGTGAAGCATAAACCTATTTCTGATTTCACTTTCCACTGCTAGAGATCTTTCTTTCCATCTTCTAGTCTTTTAGATCAATTACTTTTCTGCTCCAAGTGTTTGTATATTTTATTTCTCTTTCAGACCGAAGCAAACTCCTGACAATGAGGACAAATCCAATACCACACATGCAGACAATTAATGCAAGGATGTCGAGGTAAACCAGGACAGGACTGGCCACAGGGAATTAAATTCAGACTGAAATTGCCTTCTTCCAGTAATCTAAGAGGACTGTAGAGGAGGGGATCTTCCTTTCTGTCCTTTGATGTAAAACTGCTTAGTGCATTACTAATTAACTGTATTTTTTTCCATGATATATTGCCTGGTTGAATCTGAAACATTTTACAGATAGATTTAAAAAAAAAAACAAAAAAAACCAATGTAGCTTTGGACAGGGAAAATCTGAGGTCCAGGGTGCTCCAGTCATTTGTGACAAGAAAGAAACTCAAACTGAAAACCTGACATTTTGCAAGGTGAAAATGGACATTTTAATATAGCTTCATTTAGCAAAAATATTGTCAAGATTTGGCTTTGGATTCAACGTGAAGTGAAAACAAATGTCAAAATGTCAGGAGTTCTCAGGGACTGGAATTGTCATCGCTCTGCCAGCTCTCATTAGGCCTGAGCTTTCTGAAAAGCTGTCTTTTTGATAGGACTCTAGCATTAGCTCCACAAATTTGCCACGTATCACTGCAAACCAGGCTAGAAAAAAAGCTCTGCTTTCAGTATTTTTTTTTTTGTGGAAAGATTTTCCTCATTTTACTTGGGCTCTAAAGGGCAAGGCACATCAATGACTTGGATTAATAGACTTGCGGCTGATCGCAGGGCAACGCGATGCTGGCACTGATTGTTGTTCCCATATTCTTGGTATAATTTACATGCGCTTAATCGGTTCTGTTGCTATTGTAGGCTTGGATTAGCTGTTTTAGAACCTTGTAAACATGAAATTTTCTTTGAATGGGATTTATTAAAACTCCTCCTAACCAAACTATTGGATGCTTATTTTCATTCTCCTCTCATTTCTAGGGCAAGGAGGAGGTTAAATACTTCCATGCCCATGAAGAGTTATGCAGGATGCTCTTTTCACCAGAGCCAGAAGATGGGGAATTTGTAAAGCTTATGCTGAAAGCAAACAGCAAGCCTCTAACTTTCTTTACCCTTGGCCAATAGCCACTTAGTACTCGTTCCTGTACTAGAAATGTTACTTAATCTCCAGCCTGAAGCAAATTACTGCTTCTTTAACTTCTGGCAACTGGCTTAATTGTGAAATCTTAGGTGTGGAGTGGAGGATCTTAGTGCAATCTGCGCTTCGGTTGAAAAGTTTGTCTTCAGCCTTGTCAGCAGGCTTCAGTCCCTGAGAAGTGTGTTAGAGCAGAAGTTCTGGAAGGAATAGTTCATGCTTCAGGTCTGCTTACGAAGTATCTATCTAAATCACAGTGGAGACTCTATCTATTATATATGTGGTTTAGAAGGCAAGCCACTTCTTATTAAATGTTCTGATTTCATGCCTACCCAACTTGTATTATCCAATTTCAAGCCAGGACATACAGAAGTATGATAAAGTTGGATACTTAGAGAGACCTCAGAAAACTGAATTTTAAAATGTGAGCATTGAAGTAGTAAGTTATTTTCAGATGGTCATCTACGACAAAAACATTTCTCTTGTGTTGAGACTTTGTGTGTCTGGTCTCAGCTGAAAAATGAGCTATTTTGGAAAGTTTGAGCTGAACCATCCCAACAATTTTAAACATGCAAACATGAAAAGGTGCATTGTCAAACCTTTTTATTCTTAAAAGATATCTGATGTTTGATATTAATGATGCAATTTTGTCCTAGCTATTGTCATTTTAAAATTATTTTTGAAGTACTAAAAACATAAAAAATATCTGAGAAGACACCTTCTTTTTAAGGATAGTTTCATATTAATATAAATTAAAAACTTGTGTGGGTGAGGTGTGGCCTTAAAATACTCCAAGTGCGATAAAACGCCCTGAGCAGTAAACATTCAGCAGGAAGAAGCAAAGGCCTTCCCCTGCAAAACAAACGGTGGATTTACAGTGTCCTTCAGAGCACAGGAGTGGCCTTCAAAGCACGTGTGTGTTTTTCAGAATTATACACCAAAACCGAGGACAACACCGGATATTATTGAAAAGTCTGTGCTGTGGAAATACTGATGTTACTGGGTCAAGGTACTCAGATGCTGTGCTGTTGTATGAATCCAGCTACGCTGCTACATTATTCTTCTCTCTTTGATTTTTTATGGTAAATGTAGTGTCAGAGTTAGTTATATTAGCATTAGCTATATTGGGGGTTTGCTGTTACTTGTTTTTTCTTTCTTTAGACTATAAAATATAATACTCAAAAAAGCAAACTTATTACTCTTGTAGAAAATTTGTTTTTTCAGCCCTGAACAGTATATATATATACATATATGTCACTATGCAAAGGAAATTCTATAATGAATTTGGCTGGAGAAGCTCTTGTAAATTAGTCTGGTGTGCATTATAATGCATTTTGGGAGGTGGTAGTTTGTATATTGTTTTCTTAAAAAAAAAACCCCACAGAAAAATGCTCCCAATTTTTAAATCTCAAAGTAGCCTTACCCCAGTTGATTTATTGCTTGTAGAAGATTTATCTCTGGCCAAATGCACTAAAGATAACAAGCATCTCTCTGGAGTCCCTTGCTTGTCAACTGCAGCTTCTTCATCACTATCCATACTACGGCTTAAAAGTCGTTCATTCTCAGAAGATGCATCATTTTCACTGTAAAATGAAGGATACAGTTATCTTAGTGAAGCCTCTCATGGGTTGACTCCAATCATCTCCTTTTTTGCTATCCCAGAGCAATGGAATAAGCGTCTTTCATTTTTTAAAATGCCTTTCCTCCGAAATCCGGTGAATAGGAACCTGCCCAGGGTATATGTACAATGCCCACCAAGTTACACAGTCATGCATAGCTTGCAAGAACCCTTTTATACAGGGATTTTCCAACTGAGGACAGTGTTTAGCCCACCTTAATCGTGTGACCCAGCCAGGTTTGGCTGCCAGGCAGACACAGGGTGAGGAAAACTATCACACCGTGCCACCCAGACGACGCTACGGACAAGGAGTTTCCTAAAGGCCTGGAGCAACTGTTTTTACTCCTCCTGCCTAAAAGTGAACTTTACTAAGGGCATGTATGCAAGAGCAGCACTCGGGTCCCACAAGTGGACCTCTCGAAAGAGGAGATGGAGCCCCAGGAGCTGATGAACTGGTCGCAGAGGGAGTGGGGAGGACCCAGGTTTCTCTCTGGTAACGTCTGCCATCCTCTCTTAGAAACTGGAGGGGGAAAAGCCTGCTGAGGCGTCTAGTCTTTTCCCTCCTGCAGCAAACTACCAGCGTACCCATCTAATTTTTTTTTTTCCTGTACTCCGCCGCACCAGGATGAATGATGACTATGTCCCTCCCCCACTTCAGTCAAACTGGAAGTATGTTTATCTTTTACCCACCTTTTAACAGCCTTAGCGGGAGTTGCTGTAAGTTTTTCAAACTCTTCTTTCTCAGAGAATATCACAACATTATCTGTAGATCAACAATTAGAGAAATTTAAATTGGCAATGAGTTTCCAAACCAGTGTTTTGTCTCGGGAGCTGGTTCTGCTGGCAACCTTACTGCAAACATAAATCTCTCTGCTACCTTTTTAATTGCTATCAGAGGATTAAGTGACATTCTGGAAACACAAAAACTATTATACGCAATTCTTTAGTAAACTGAGGTGGATTTTATACAATTCCAAGGAGAAACTGTAATTAGTAGAAATGCATTAAAACTATTTAAGCCCAATGTTGTCTTGGACAGAAAAAGCAAAATTAAAGCAACTTATACCTTGCACTTCTTTCTTCTCTTCTTGTGTGTTAGCCTGAGCTTCAACATTTTTTACCGAGTGGCTCTTGCAACAGGCTAGAATATAAAAATATAACACTAATTATTCTCAGAAGCCATCTAAAAATAGCATTTGTGGCTAAAATTTTATGTGCTGAACAATTACCTTGAGCAGAAGGTTTTGTTTTCACAATGTAAAACATGATGATGAGGACAATGGCAATAGCCATTATGAAGATGGTAGACATTGCTATTATAAGAGCTGTAGCCAGATGTCCTTGTCCTGAAAGATCTGCTGGAATAAAGAAAAAAATATTTTCATAAAGGAGCAGCTCTTAGGATCAGAGAACAGTTAACTGTTTGCAGTCTGCTCTACACTTCTATTTTGCATATTTAGTTGATCTGAGTCTTGGTTACTTGTTAAGCGTTGAAAAACTTAGTGTTACATCTCAAAGGCAAACTAATCAACAGTTTTTCAAAATAGTGACATTTATGCTGCACTAACCAGTTAACGGTATTCATTAAAAGTATTTAATGGCATGATCAATCAGCTACAAAGATGTAGGAAGTTACATTATCTGCTAATAATATAGGAAGCTGTATGTAAGCAAGAGTACCAGCTTTCCTAACACTGTATTCTGGGAAACAGCATTGAAAAGGAAAAAAAAACCCCAACAAACAAACAGGATGAGAGCTAAAATGACTGTTGATAACTATGGCTGCCTCCAAAGCTTTGCAATAAAAAGGAGAACACAATGTGTATGTAGAAGAGTTGATGTTTTTCTAGCAGAGACTTAAAACACAGCATGGCTAGAAGGTGAATTTAAAATAAAGTCTGTGAATAGGTATTCAGAATCCGGTTTTGGATGGAAAAGACTAGAATTGAAAAGCCACAAAAGGATGCAGAAAATGACAGATATGCTAAAATGCATGAAAATTTTAATTTTTCTGAAGATGTGAGCCTCACAGTCCTGTTTCCAGACACTACCAGGAAGATCAGCATTGTTGGTATCTCATTAACTGCATCTTTCCTGTTGTGTCTTCTCAGGCTCACATATTTTTAAAACACAGTAATCATGCTGGAGAACTGTTTATGTTAGCTCAATAAGAAACTGGCCATATTTGTGCTTTAAATTATTTTCACCAGTCTAAGCTAAGCTTTGCTGAGGCATTTCTGTATGGCTACAAATAATGAGCTAAATTTATTGCTAGCATTACTGAGTACAGTTCAATCCATTTTAAGTCCATCTGACTAAAACAGTGGTGTTGATTAACCAAGAAATAAAGATTCATCCTGAATTATTTTTAATAGCAGTTAATAGCAGTATTTTTAGATATCTGGGAGTAGTGGCAATGAAATTCACAATAGATATTTTCAGTTTGGTTGCACTTTGTTGATGGCATTTTCAATAGCTGCTAAATGAGCTGCTAAATTAAATCTGTGAATGCATTCTTACCTTTGTGAGCATGCTGGTAAGGCGAGAAAGTGCTTGTGCCGGAGGTACTTGGGAAAATGGCTGAAATGCCAGAGGTAGCCCCCGCACCTGCAATATAAACAGAAATGCCATAAACTTCCAGTTACTTTGTCCAGTCAAAGCAATATCTTGGCCCAAGTAAAAAGAGCCTTTACTTAGCTTGATTGCATTTCCCATTCACTAGCAAAGAACCCATGAACTCCTCGCTTTTTGAAATGTCACTAATCCCAATATGCATTTCTGCGCTAAAAACTGTGTTACAGACTATGTTTTGCATAGCATCAAGAGGGAGTGGAAGAGGTCAAAGCTCCTGAACGGTCATGAACTTAGAAGAAACCCAAGCATCTTCAGACACAGGCAGGGCCAACCGTTACACATACATTCCCGTATTACAGATCTGTCCTGGGTAGCAGAAAGTTTTCCAGGATCCAGCTGGTGACTCAAACTGTTTACAACCCCCACTCCGTTATTTGCGACTGCTGGCCCCGCATCCCAGCTAGTAGGTTCGTCAAATTAGTGCTTCTCACAAGCACCCTTCACTAGCAGGATCGTCGTGAAACTCTGATGGTATGCAAACCCCCATGGCCCCACAGGAAAATCTAGGAAAGGTGACAAATAATATTGAAAGCCTTTCTGTTCCATGGAACTGTACTACCATCAGAGGGAGTATTAGAATTTCCTGCAATCTAGCTGGGCAGTACGTTTCCTATCATTCCCCCTGTCAGTCCAAAGCTATATTCTGGGGAGGGGGGAAATCCACAAAAACAGTGAAATGAAGAACTTAAAGGAATACTTTATGCTGGCAGAGGACTGAGATTGTCCAGTAGGGTTTCTGTGTCTAAATTCTGCAGTTAAGTTTAAAAGTTAATATTAATCTTTCAGATGGTGTCATACACCAAGTTTTCAAAGCAGTAAGCCAAGTTATAAATTAACATTTTTTGACAATACCGGACAATATTGCATATTATTGGGAATAAGGTTGTTGATGAGAATGCTTTCATACAAGATGGTGTTGGCATAGCATTCCAAAACAGAATAAAGACATTAGGGTTGGGAAAAAACATTCCTGTCATTCTCAAAGAAACTTTAATATCATTGGTAAGCAGGTAATGCAAACAGCTACAATCAACAGACACTGAAAAACATCTTCTGGCTTGGAGGGGGTATGAAATCCCTCCTGCTTTGTATTAGCTGTCTATGGAAAAAGCCCAGTGATAATTAAATTCAGCAGACCTAAAGGCAAAAGACTGTCCCAATCAGCTGGTAAGGTGCACGCAGCTCCGCAAACTAGTTTGGCAACTAGAGTAGCTGAGAACTAATCATGCCATTCTTTTGACCTAGTAAATATTCCAAGAAATTAAACCCACCAGGTAAACTTGACAGGAAATTAAGTGGTCTGGAATGGTCTGCGAAATGTTCCATGGTTAAGAACAAAGCAATATACATGTTCTTCAAATTAAGAGAAATGTTTTCTAAAAGAAAAAAAAAGTATTACCTAACATAAAACATGGCTGCGTGTAGTGAATGAGAAATGTACACTTAAAGTGGCCACAAAGTATGAGTTGCAGATGTCTTCAAAAGAAATGTTCTTTCACAATGGTAAAACTCCTTCGAAACCTCATTTGTTGGACGGAAATGCATGCATTTATTATATAATTGGGTTTTTTTTTCAAACCGAAGAAGTGTTTTCATAAAGTTTTAAATATACTAATTTGTTAATTCAGATGCTTTTCACATTATGTAAATGACAGGCAGATTACGTAAGTCTTGCCTCTGGTCCCTTCTCTGTGACAAACTTCCTTCTAAGAATTAGTTACGGGCTCCAGAAACTGCAGTACCGCAGCAGGCCGTCTAGGTCTCAGTAGATGAAGATGTCATCTGCATGTAATGGAGATTGAAAACAGGTCATTTGTTAAATTTTCAGCCATTCTTCACAAAGCTGAAGTGAATCGTCCTTGCTCTCGGCCTCTGTCTTTACTCAGCGTGGCTGGACAACAGAGGAAATTCAGCAAATGGCCGATGCTGTAGCCCGATATTTTCCTTCATGTCCACAGCTACCAGGCTTGTGCCTATTCTTGCAGTCCCCCTGGCAAATCCAATCACAGCCACCCGTTAATTCTGCGCAGTCCTTGCAAGCTGCAACAAGTCCACAGCAGCTTTTCTTACGCCGCCTCTCCGTTAGCGCCGGCAAGCCCTGCCGCTTTGTCTGCCTGGAGTTTATCTGACGAGCTTCGGCTCGTCTCCTCCATAAGCAAGTTTTTATCAAACTCTCTTTTCCTTCATCTGAAATACGTAGTCGTGGAAGTATTTCTGCCTAATCGATCAAGTTGTTTGGTATTGTTAACCTCATGGTTTTCGCCCGTCTCTGAAAGGGAGTAGAGCCTTCCAAGGTGGGACGTCACGCAGCAGCGCGTAGCACAGGAATGGTGAGGAGGAAGGTCATCCATTCTTCGTCCGGCATCATCGTCACGCTTCGCCCAGCTCCGCCCCGCGTCAGGACACGGGCCTCGCGCGAGCCTCTCCCGGCAGAAGGGTGAGCACCCTCAGCTCCAGAGCCTGCAGGCAGAATTTTCTTTGCACGGGAACGGGGCCACCTCGTTTGTTCTGAAGTGCCTGGCGTGGCAAAATCAAGGCTGGTGCTAGAACGTGATGGCCTTTTACATATGCCTAGGTGGGAGTTAGTCGTTACGCATATTTTAAGCCTATTATCAAATTTAATAATTTGGCATATTCCTTATGAGGCAAGATTTTTCTTCAGATGTGGCTTAGAAGAAAGTGCCAATTCGTGCACCTGCGCTACCGGAGGAACCAAAACTGCCGGCTGCTGCAGAAGTTCAGCTCGTACCGTTTTTGGGTGAGCAAAAAGGAGCAGAACTCGCAGCTGCTGCTTTTCCCCAGCCCGGCGCTCCACCGCGACTGCAGCGTCAGTTGTTCTTGTGCACATCCAGTTTTGCATCCCCATCACATTATTAATTCTGGTTCCAATATAGATGACACTTACATAATCTATAAAGACTTAGATATAGCCGGGGCAGAGACATCCTAAGGTGCTACAGCAGAACATATGGAAACAACTCTATTTTAAAAAAAAAGAAAAAAAAAAAAAGACTGATGGCTGTAATATAGCTGTGCAAAAGAGTGGTTTATATTCCTAGGCACCTGTAAGTAATATTGTAGGAATGTGATAAAGACATTAGGGAAGAAGTTTATCCCTGAAGGTTGGTCAGCTTTTGCATTATAAATGTTCTTATTCAAGAATTGTAATTTAGTTTTAACTTTCTTGGAGTCTAAATATAGTTTCGTTAAAATAAAATACTCACTAGTTAAAAGAACAACAGAATTTGCATTCACATTTGAATATTTGGGGGTTTTTAGGTCAAAAGATAGCTTTAACTTAAATTGCCATGCAGCCAGCCTTTTGTGAACCAATGCTGGGCAATAAAATAATTGTTTGTTCTTGTTTCAGAGGACCTTTCTGCTTTATGTAGCTGGACCATTGCAGTTGTTTGCGTATCTCGAGACAGACTTACAATAAGAGGTGACAAACAAAACTACCAGATTTGTGAGAGGAGGGCGGCACCGGGAGGGGAGGTTTTACCAACATGCCCCCTTGCAAGTGCCTGTGAGTGAATAAAATCTGGTGCAGTGGGAGACCATATGTGCTCCTGACACATGTTACTGGGGGTGTCAGCTTACTGGTCCATGCAAAGGACTGCTGCTCATAGCTAGCAACAGCTGTTTTTTGAAATTTATTTAATACTTAATAGCATATTATAAAAATACCCAAAGTGTGTATGCAACAGACTATCAGAGTGATCCTGAAATAAGAAGTGTTTTACAAATATCTTTGTGTATGTATGTATGTATCTAACACAGCTCGCTTTCTGGTGCAACCCTCTTCTCCCAGCCGTGGTCCAGTTACGAATGGCAATGTCCAGTTACTGCCAGCTGAGCTGCGAGTGCCATCACTGAGGCTGTTTTACGGGAGCAAAGGAAGATAAAGCACACAGGCAAAGAAATAATTAGCAGCCTGGAATAGGAGATGAAGTATAAATTATATTGAGTTGAAATTCAATAAAGGTAGACAGTTTATGGCTGATAAAGTAATCGAAAACTGGATTATAACTAAACTTAGTCATAAATAAAGAGCTAGATATGTAGAAAGCAGAGGTCAGAATTTTCAAATTAATGTAAATCTGTATTCAGGTACTTACATGAAAGATCTGGTTTCAAACTTAAGGAAACACCATTCCATATGGAAACCCTCTGCACTTGGATAGTCATGGAAGCCAAAGCAGCAAAGCCAAGCCACTCTCTAAGGTGTCTCCATATGACTTCAGTAATCAAATATTAACCAGCTCTGAAAATACCACAAATCCCTAATGACAGAGCGTACCCTAGACAATGGAGGATTGCCTGACTGCTCTTTACTTTGCTCTCTTGTCTTCTCAGGGGACATACAGAATATTATAAGACAAGTTACTCTGATGTTTCCTGCAGCCACAGGTGGATACTTCAGTTCGTGTAAGTAGTTATTAAACCATGAAGAGAAGGAAGTAAATTAATTCCTGAGATTGGACCTTCTAAAAATGGTGATAGCAAAGTTCCCCCAGACTTTTATCTTCAAACTGGCCATTCTCACTGTAAGTAACCACTACTGTTCAGACACATAAAAGGCAATATTTTTTATGCTGTTGTGCTCTCTGTAAAGTCTTTAACTATTTTATTTCTCTCTCCTTTTATTTTGCCAGGGCAGGGAAGCGGTGACGATCGTAGGCCACGTGGCCTTAGTCTGACAATTTATTTGCATCTGTTGAAGTTTCTATTAGGATTCAGCGGGAGCCGTAATCACCGCACCGAACTGGAAGGTCATAGGCACACGCTTCACGAACTAAACCTATGTCCAGGAATTCCGCGTTATCACCGCTTTCTCCGTGCAGCACGAAGGACATAATTGCCATTTACACTTACTACGGTGACTTCGGAGCACGGGAAGGAAGGGAACGGACCCGCGAGGAGCCGGGTGGCCAGGCTGTACAGGCGGTGGGGAGCTCCAGCTCTGCAGGTTCTGCAACTGGTGAGGCTGGGCAGAGCGACGCTGCGGAAACCTGAACGTCTCCCACGGGCGGGTGGTGCTCCCTGTGGGAGCTGCAGCTCCGGCACAGGTGAAAACATCAAAGTCCTCGGAGTTTTCTTGCAGGAGAACTTCACTGGGACCAGCTGTCCTCCTGAGTGATACCTGGGCTCAGCTTTCCCAGCCGTTGAAGACAGCAAACCCCATATGTGTTTCTCAGATCCCTCCCCTTGAAGGTTTATGGCTGAGGCTGGCCAATTTTGGCCTAAAATTAGGTTCCTTTCCTAATGTAGACAAACCCTAAGGGGATGAGAATTAGGCCATACCACCAGTGAACAATAAAGCACTGCCTTCAACATTTCTCCCATTCCACATGTGAAGAGGAATGGGGTGTTCGGAGATCAAACAACTCAAAAAAAAAAAAAAAAAAAAAGAAAAGTTTGTTAGCTCCAGCTAACGAGCTTATTCATTTGTAAGTGTAATTTGAAACAGAAGGAAAAAAAATGTCCTGATGTTGATCGTATTACAAAAGGACAAAACTGGCAAGGAAGGAAAATTAGTGACATTACAAAGAATGGAGAGTTAAAATAAAAATCTCCGAAAGAATTATTTTTCACTAATACAAGTGCTTTTGGTATTACGCTTGTATGTGTTACACATTTCAATTAAGGAGGCTGAGTTCCCAGTCTTCAGTACACAGGTATGGAGGTGACCCCCTGATTACAGCTCATCACACAACGCCATCAGCCTGGGAGTCAATTGTTCTGTCTCATCTGTTTAGTTGTTTTTCAAGTTCTAATGATACAGCACTAAAAATGATCTTTCGTGTTTCTAGATGCTATTCATTCTCTGGTAATTAAAAAACAACTTCGTTTCACTTTGTTGTTTTTCTTTTTTTTTTTTTCCCTTTTTTTTTTTTAATTTTCCTAAGCCATCATCAGTAGATGTTGGACAAAAAACTTACACAGGTTGATTGTTGCATCTGTTTTCATATATATGACCAGCCAAAAAAGGTAAGAGGAAATAAATAACATTATTTTGTGCCTGTGCACATGTACGAGTATATACAGATGAAAAAAGTAAACCTTCAATCAATTGCTGAAGTTCTCTAGATCAATAATTTGTGAGCGGACAAGGATTTGCATATTTGATGCAATTGTGTAAATACAACTTCAAAGTAAATGTTTTTCAAGTTTTTGTAGCTGGGTTTGATTTTGTTTTCCTCCATCATTTTTGAACTGCAATGGCAAATATCAAAGTTTGAAGAGAAGAGTGGAGTTAATATGCATAAACTGATAGAGAGTTGCAGCTGCTAAAAGACAAAATCTCTTCCAGCAGTAACTGTACCTCGCTACCAGAGAAACTCCATGTGTGTTTAAATATTCTGTCTTTTGCATATATTTTTACATTGGGTAAAAGAAAAAAAAAAAAAGCCAACACAACAAAAACACCCAACATAGTCAGAAGCCTGAGGTGACTCCAATTCGAGCTGTCAACAGAAAATCCAGCACCATTAACTATGGGAAGCCACATCTTAAAGTGCTTTGGTGCTCATTACCTTCGTTATTTGATTTGCATACGAAACCTGCCTCCCCTACTTTTTGCAGTGCTGCTATTTATGGCAGAGCTGTCGTATCCCGATTTACAGTCCTGAGGCTCCTACACAGCAGCCTTGCAGGAGCCGCGTCCTGAGAGCCCAGAAGTCCCACATCGATGTTTCCCAGTGCACAAGATCAGAAAAATTGCAATCTTTCCGGTGACATTTACCCTTTTCCCAGTTTAAAAAACAAAAAAAAAAAAAAAAAGCTTTCCTGCTACACAGCACGCATCCTTATGCTCACATATGCACAGCCCCTTTCCCCGTACGTGCCCATCGCCCACCAGCTGCTGCTGGAGCCTGGTATTCCTCCCGGACTGCAGAACACCATTCTTCCCATCCTTCCATCCCCGGGAAGAGTTTCAACACCATTAACCTGGCGATACGTTTGCCTCGCTTAAACCCCTGACCTCTGTGAAATGTCTCCCTCTCCTCCTCCTCTTCCCCATGCTATTTTGTGCGATTTATGTCTCAAGTCCCTTGAGAGGGGGAAGAGAAAAAAAAAAAAAAAAAAAAGGTGACACAGGCCCATCAGGGAATTTCTTTCTCACTTCCAGTCCTTTTTATACTAATATTTCCAGATGCTGGGACACGGGGCGTTCATCTTGTTTCCTGAGCCATTTCAAGGTTTATTGACTGTGTAGGAGATGAAAGTTGCACAGCAGGCTCTTGGAGTTGAAAGCTATTTGTTTACCCTTTGATCAAAGCCAAATACTTTTCTGCCAGATAAAATGTATCATCAGGCAAATTCTCCGAGCAGGTTTCCACGCAGCAGCACCCGCACATACAGCCTTCTTCCTGGCTCTCCGTAACGGGCAGGCCAGGCACTTCCCCAGCCAGGTATTTCCACTAAGGAAAGCACCGCTGTCCTCCAAACCCCCATTTTCAGCCCTGAAATGAGATTTTTCTGCCCTCATTTTTCTGTCTAGAAGCCTACAGCTCTACGGGAGAGGCACCCTGGCAAAGTTGAGCCTCCTGGATGCTCTTCGGTGCGATTCGGAAGTCGCAAGAAAGGAACGGAGATTCCTGGGACTGTTTGGAGTTCGCCGAGGCCGCCCGGGTCCTCCTCCGTTGGCAGCCAGAGGGGTGAGCAAGGACCACCATTACGCAGAAGTGGTTCTGCGCAGAGGAACCATTCCCACCAAAGAGCCCACACCGCCCTTCGCGTGGCAGGGACTGCGTGCTCACATCAAGGGTCTGTGCCCGGGGTTTGCAATTTGCAAACCTGAAAAAATTATGCGGTTGTGCAACACTGACACGACACCTTTTCTTTGCTCTGACTGGAATCTGATGACGGAGAAAGGTGCGATAAAGAGGATTTATTTTTGATCATTTGCCAATACCGAGTTTTATGCTGCCCGCCACAACAACAGTGAGCCTGCAGCACGGCTGATTTTCCATTTGGAGTACAAATTATTGCCTATGAATTAGGGACCTGCCATTCCAAATAGTGTCCGGAGGTTTAGACAGCATAAACCAAATTACCTGAGCTTAGTGGTTTGAGGGATTTGAATTTTAAGAAGCTTTCCCACTTTTTGAACACTTGTAATCACACGGTTGGTTTCATAGACTTGATTAAAGTGGTAATGTTTACTTTTTCTGGGGCTAATATTTTCTCCTACCTTAGTACCCAGGCAATTTGCCGGTTTATGCACCTGCCTAAATTCCTCCCAGAGATAATATATATTTATTCTTCTGTTTGTCAAGTTAAAAATTACATGTGGTTAATCAGTTGCGCAATTCATACTTTCCTTACAGAACTAAGCACACTCTATGTCCTATCCGCCAGATATATCCTATAAAAGACAAAGGCTTGTTTTTTTGAATCGAGTAATAGCCATAAGACCTTCTGGCAGTTCCTTGCCAAGTCAGTAAGCTACAACACGTTGGATACCGCTAAAAACCCATTTTAGCACGTGTTTGAGACAGAGGGTCAGAGCTGAGGAAGGGATTCCCTTCTGGCTGTGGGCTCGCGGCAGACATGGCTGTATTCCCACCAAGGGGGCAGCCAGCCCGCGCGCCCCTGCAGGAGAAGGTCCGTCCGCATCCTCCCACCGAGACTCCTACCCTCGTGTTTTCATTTACCTCTCCACCTCCTTCCCACATCTCACGTTCGGGTCCTCCCCAGCACCCTCACCTCCTAACAGGGACCCGATCTCACCAAAATCACGCTCGCCCTGCCCTCACCCCCTCCCTCTCGGGCAGAAGCCCACGTCTCGGGACGGGGTGGGTTTCCGTACGAGGGACCCGGCGTGGAGACGCTTCGGGGAGCTGCCCTGGCTCATCGGAGCTCTCGCCCTTTCGGAAGGGTGGTAGCTCTTGATGACCTCGCAGACCGTCGGCGAGACACAGTTCAGCAGCAGCTGAACTAATTAATTGCTGTTTATTGTAGACAGATGAACGCTCGGGGACTTTGGTGTCAACCTTTGCTTTCGAATCAAGCAGGCAAAATATTGCAATTCTTTTTTGTGATAAAGACTTTTAAAAGAAGGGAAGATGGACAGGATTTTGTTTTCAGGTGCGTCAGGTTTCTCTGGGGGACTGCCCATTTTTGTCCATTTGGTTTTTTTTCTTTTTTTCTCCTAACCTGCTCCAGATTCTCTGAGGGGGTGTCAAAGTAATTTGGTCATTCAGAGAAAGCCTCATTTTTCCTTTTCTTTTTCTCACTTTCTTTACCCCCTAAAGGAGAAAGCAGTTTTCTGGGGAGTTGCCTCTGCGTTACGGTGCTGGTGCGCGGCTGTCCCTCCTCTCCACGGCGCGAGGACGGGTAAAGCGTTTGCAGACACGCGGCATACAAACGAACAGGTACCGCGAGGGTGTCACACGCATATGTACATGTTTTTCAGTTAGCAAACTATAGCTTCTTTTGCCAATGAAATCTACAGAATTAGCTCTCTTATCAGTGCTGACTACCACACGCCCACGTCACCCCTTGTATCACTTTGAAAGCAAAGGATATGAAAAGGTGTGATCTACAAAGTGTCCTATGTTTCCTTCATAGTGGAACTCAAACTGAATTTAAAAAAAAAACACATAGATTTGTGACTTCCTGTACCTACTGGTAAAGTAACCATAATAAGTCCTGTATGGGATGTCTTAACAGATGAAAACTGGAGCACAACTGAACAATAGCAGGTCCTAAAATCAGAGGTTCTGATCTCTCCCCAAATGTGCAACATTTGCTCCCTTTTTTGGCAAGGCTAGTTGGAAGCTGAAATTGCTTTCCTGGAGCTGGACTTATTCTTTGAACATAATAATCATATCAAGTTTCCAGATGATCCCAGGTCAAAACCAGCAGAAAGGCACAGAAATTGCCGAACACTTACATTCCTTGGTGTTAGGAGGTGCCAACAAGCAGGAGTAGCAAACCATCCCATATATGTTTCGAGGTCTGTTTTCCAGCATGTAGTAACTGAAATGAAGGGCAAGATAAGGCAAAACAGTGTAAATTAATATGCTGCAACAGAGCATGGTTCAGCAGCAACCAATTATACTGAGATAAAATCATTAAGGAAAAAAAACAACTTATAGCAATTTGATGCAAAGATTATTCTTTTTTTTTTTAAACTGCCTGAATAGAGACAGTGTTTCTCTTCTTCCTTTCCTCCTAAAACACAATTAATCAACCATCAAGCCTACATGACAAGAAGTAGTATCATTGCCTAAAACAACATGATTCTCCCTGCAGAGTTCAAGCTGCAGTTTATAGCATGCCCTGAAATAAGATTTTTCAAAATAAAGGAACACTATTTTTTGAGGCAGTAATCTTCCAGGCAAGACCAACAGTTGGACATGGTTGGCTAATTTGTTTCACAAACACTGTAAAAATAATCTCCTTAATGTTAGAACCAAATCTGAGCCAAATCAAAATAAAAGAGGAAAACACCACGCTTACAGAAAAAGCCAGATTAGGTTTTACACAGGTTTGGGGGGTTTTAATTACTTCCTTACTGTATAGTTTATAAGTTAGTCCTTGATACTGGAATTATTACAGGGTTAAGGAAAGGTTTTCATAATTTGAACTTCTGGGCTGCTAATAAAGTTAGTGTTGAAATAAGGTAATTGGTTATGCAAGAATTGGATCCACAGGCAACCTAATGAGTAAATTACATCAAAATCACACACAGTTGATGTTATGGATATGTCTTGACAAATCACTTGAAAAATCACTATGAATTTTCATGAATAAATTAATAAATTCATAATCCATTCTATGTAGACAGGTACTCAACATAACAAACACTTTACACAATGGGGAATCTGTTTTCTGCTCTCAAGTACCTGTCTATGCACGTGCAGTACGTTTTTTCTGGAAAACGCGTGCATTGTTAGGAAATTACTGCTGAAACTGTCCGTCAAAATGAGTTGGTCGTTAATGAATGACCCAGCCTACATATCAGGGTCCAGGCAATGGAGCGTGCGGAGATGCAAGGTGGGGACGAGGGCTGGAGGTGCTCCACAGAGCAGGTAGACCGAACGTGGTTCTTCCTTTCTTTCTTACTGGTTTTAAAAGATTAGCCCTCACTCTTCCCTTTGAATGTCCCTTGTGCCCCGTCTGTCACTCTGCCCTTCTCTCAGGAGCAAAACTTCATCTTTCCTCTCTTATGGGGGCCTGCATAACATTAGCTTGTGAAGCACTTGATAAATAAGCAGGAAATGACTGCCAAACCACAAAAAAAAGTGGCAGGCCAGAGATACATATAAATCTATAAAGAAAAATACAGGACAGTTAGGATCCACAGCCTAATAGCCACAGTGGTTTAGGAAAGACAAACAGCCCTTCCGACAGTTAATTAAATCAAGCTGGTGGAATATTTCTTGGTTTTCACCACAATGCAGAATGGTGGAGGACGCATAAAAAAAAAATCTGAAGAGGATGCTCATTGCAAGCAACTATTCACCCCTGTGAGTAGGAAGCTTTGCAGCTGCAAACATTAATGATTCACCCTTAGAAAGTACCAGCAACAGATTTATGTTTCTGGCTACTTTGCAATGCACCAAATATTAAAGGCAATGTTGGAAATATCCGAGTCCTCTATATCACTAACTACAAAGAAGTGGCCCAGTAATGAACTAATTTTCAAGGCGTTACTCTTCCACTATGGGGCTCATTATTTCTCTTTCCTTAGCATCTGCCAGGCTCAGATTTTGAAGCACTACAGGCAAAATCCAAGAGTAAAGGCTGGACTTGAAAATAGGTGCTGGGACAACACAGGGGATGTATATCACATACACTCGGCCTGTTCTTACTCCTCTGTGGGCTTCCACTTACGGCAGCTACTGAAGACAGACAACCAGGCTAGAGGAACCCTCACTCTGACCCACGGTGGCTGCTTCTAGTTGGTCGTGATCTCAGTCAAACTCCAGGAACACCTAATGGATCATCCCATGGAGGGAAACAGTCCGAGTTGCACCTAATTTCCACATTCTTGACCTGTCCTGTTTACCGTGATGCAAGAGCTTCAGGATGAAGCCTGCAGTGTCCCAGGAGGTTAGGTCTAGGTACATCCAGAGTTCACTGCCAGCTGAACTTTGGTTCTCAGGATCACAGCTTCAGAGCTAAGCCTTTAAATTCCCGTCACAGTCTTGCAACCTTTTTGTGAGCCTGACAAATAGTGTTATTGCTATTTTATATGGAAGGGAACATGGACACAGGGAAGCATTGGCCGACCCATGCTCTTGTACCAAAGGTCTCCTTCTTCTCTAAAACTAATCATCAGTAATAGTGAAAAAAAAAAAAAAAAGTAAAAATACAGAATTATCCAGCACCTATTTTAAGGCAAACGATAGAGGAAGGCACTTGTAGCCACTGGGAAAAGGCTGCCAGTTCAGTGGTGTTTTGTCTAAAACCTTTTGGTCAGAATGTGCCACGTGCTCACCTTTTTCTCAGGCTACTTTACTGAAAAACAGCAGAGGGATGAGATGCCCCTCAATACAGCTTGCCGCACGTGGGCTCTTACCTCGGGAAGGTCTGCAGCGCGTTACGGAAGCACGCTCCTCTGAAAATGGAAACCTCTAATTTTTCCCCCGCGTTGACTCGGGATAATCCCGAGGATTATTGCCCAGGCGAGGGAGCACTCTGCCAGGCGCCTGGCTGGCCCTGTGCCACTGGGGGCACTGGGGAAGGGTGGCCGGTCAGTCGACACGGCTCACCAGTTCTCTGCTGGGATGCAGGAGCTTCCCCCACCATCGCGCAGGAGCAACCCGGGGGGGTCTCTAAGTCGCGCGAGGAGTCGAGGCAGTTTCAGAGCTTCTTTCAACCCATGTTGAATTTATCTGGAGAATTTCAGCTCTTCAAGCTCGCAGCAAGAGGGTTTTTCTCCTTAACTGCTGGCTTTGCCAAACTATCCCAGGACCTGAGAGTCACGCACGGAGCAGCACACAGCCAGACTGGGCAGGCCAGTTTCTGCTACAGGTTACACCTGTGCAAACACCCTGGTTTTGAGATTACTCCCCAAGCACCAGCTGTGCAAGCTGATTATTTTCAGCTAGCACCCCGCTCCCACCTGGGTGACCTCATTAGTCCTGACAAAACTGCAAAACAGCAACTGTGGCCACTATTTAACTTTCTTGCTCTTTATGATGTATGAGGGGAGCTCTTTGCAAATCACATCATTAGTCTGCTCGGCTGGCGGCTAAGCAAGTCCTTTTTATTTGTAAACTGTGAAAATTTCACACAGACTCACTGATAGAACAAACCTGGAAGCTTGCAGGGCCTCTTTAACAGGGTTTCCTGCGCTGTAAGTAGTGTGGGTTATATGGCGTCTGCAAACTGCACAAAAGCCAAATGTCAGTGGGAATTACTCTCTAAACCAGAGGCACACTGGCAGAAACTGAAAAGGTATGGAAGGTGAGGTTATGTTTTAGAGTATTTACTCACCCTACCAAAAAAATGTTGAGAAAGCAAACATATGCTTGGGTTTGCAGACTTTCAAAGGTAATATAGTCAAGAATATATTGCTAACATATTCAATGTAACAATTGCTTTTGCCCTGTTACTATCAGAATTATACTGAGCATAAGAGACGATTAAAAAGATGGACTTAATAAACAGCATCTATTTTAAATCCCTTCAGCCAGCCCTGGAACTTGTTTTGACTCTGAACAACAGCACGCATACCACATTAGCAGCTCTTTAGACCCCTTTTGTTGGCTAGAAAGGACCCCGAGAGACAAAAGTGCCTTGGCAAATCTCACCTAGCAGCTATGTTAGCTAATGCTGCCAACTACTGACAAATCTGCCAGCTGGTCACATCTGAAGAGGAGGTATTTTATGTTCCTAAACATGCCGTAGTGCCAGCATGGACCCTACAGGGTGTCCAAGGCGTCTGCATGGAGCTTGTTCATCGGATGCAGGACTTACAGGGTGGCACAGCTGGAGGCCAAGCTGGATTTCTGAGAGTATCTAAAATGGCACTGCACACCTCTGCCTGGGTACGTGAGCTGGTCCCTTCCCACTTCTAGGAAGAGCAGAAGTTTCGCTTTTTTCTAGTTGTTCCCAACAGTTTTTTCTCCAGTAAGACTTCAGTAAGATTAATGACACCTTCTGATTTTCTAAAATCATGGATGCTTTTGAAACATTTAAATGTACTCTTTTAGCAGAGACTGAATAGCATAACTCACCAGTATTGTACCCACAGTCAGCTAGGAGACGAAGAGAGGCTGTCAGAGATTTTGACATTAAAAAAGTATTTCGCAGTGTCTCAGGTAGACCAAAGGTTAAGTCCTTACCCTGGGAGACAAGGACCGCACTCAGCATCATTCTCCTGATCACCAGGTGTCATGACTGTGGCTCGAAAAAACCCCTCGCAGTCTTTGTGCCGCCTGCATATCTGGTAACCTCCTCTGGAAAACTTCTCCGAAGGGCAGGGGATGCAGCCGTAGTCCTCGTCTTTGGTGCCATAGCCGCATGTCTGCAACAACACAAAGGCACGGAAAATTACCACAGCTGCACGCCGGCTTCTAGCAAAAGGGAATGTTCTTTGCCCTTTGGCTTTGCGGCGCAAAGTCATACCAAGGGACAGAAGTCTGGCGTTTGGTTCCTTAGCGTCTGTCCTAAAAAGGCCGTGGAGGGATATAAGGACACAGCACGCTGTGTGCTGGAGAAGGAAAAGGGGAACCGGACCATCGTACTCCTTGAAAATGGCCCCCCATAGCTATTTATATCGTATTTCAGCAAGTCATGGAAGTGAATTCCAGCTGCTGCTCAAATAGAAAGTGAACTGAAAACTGAAGAGTAGAGAAGAAGATTATAGGGGAAGCAGGGCTGCAGCAGGGATCTCGGCAATCTTGCTTTCCTGCTAGGAGAGCCCAGAGGGAACATCACAAAAGGCAATGTTTGGATGAGATTTTGTAACCTCTGAACTCACACGTCCCAGCTGAACATTACGTTTGGATTAAATAAAACTAAACCCAACTGGTTATTATTCAAACGTACTTGTTCAGGACTACCAACTGTGTGAAATTCTTGCAATAGAATGTTTATCCCATTAAAACCAAACAGGATTTCAGTAATTTCTTTTTTTAATAAGCAACAATTATCTGCTCTAAATCAAATGGTTACTTAGGAACCATAATTTAAAATGTTGCAGAAGCATCCAAGTTCCTCTAGTGCCAAAATATCTTAGCGGGAGAGCAAAATTAAATTCTCGGTGTGGGGGCCAGCGAGCACGCCAGACTAACCGATTTATCACGCCATGCCGGAACGGCAGCGTCAGATTTTAAATAACTATTGAGATGAGAATGGACTGGCAGAGACCGTGTGTGAAACTTTTACCTTACACCTTTTACAGTATCGGTTTTAACAGGATGCGGTTTACGGCGTGCACGCACGGCGCCTCGCTCCCACAACGCACTTGCTGGCGTGAGCGCTCCTGCTTCAGCATCTCCGTCCTTCCCCGATTTCTCTCCTATCCATATATTACCACCACGTAACAAAGCATTTTGGGGGAGGGGGGATTTGGTGCTCGATATGTGTCCCCCTACCAGCAGAAGCAGCTGAAATTACCATGTAAGGCTCTTCGCCCGGCTCGCACTTGGGGCAGTCGTGGCACATGCCGGTGGTCTGGTTGTAGTATTCGTTCTCGCCGCAGTTGGAGTATTCGGCGCTGGCAGAGTACACCAGGGAGACCTGTCACCAGAGAGCATCCCAGAGCACCGTCACTTCCACCGCCTTCGCTCCCCGTGCCTTGTCCTCCCCTCCCCTTGCCCAGCCGCTGTATCTCGGCAGGGCCGGTGTTGCGGCGTGAGACACCCCTAATGCTCAGAAACGGCGGTGCTGCCGCTGCGTGGGATGGAGGCAGATGCAGTTTTCAGCAAGCTGGTCCTTCTGAGAGTTTCTCACAGCACTGACATTTGTGCTTGTCGGCACAGCTACTCCTCAAAATACGGAAGGCCGCGATTCCTGACATATTCATTCCCACGCTCCCCTGCGCGGCAAATGCCTGGGTTTGCACCCTCGCCCCTCCCAGCTCTACCGAGCCTTCCTAAACGTGACTGCAAGGGACGATTATAACAGCCTGAGGTAACGCGCTGCCTCGGGTCTCAGCCACGACAGGGCCGTGCTTCTCGTGACACCCAGGCTTATCGGCTCTTCCAGCCCCTTCAGTCTCTGCTCCGTCCTGCGTCCTTCTCCCTCCTCCTCCTCCTCTCTAGCAGCTCACTCTAAGCAGCACGTGCCCAGGTGTTTTACTGAATGGAAACCCATCACTGCGTCGGGGTTCGCTCCCTAAGTCGTCTGGGGCTGTGCCGTGACAATTCACAGATGTTTGCGAAGACCCAAGCAGAACCCCGTTGTCTTTGCACGCTGGGAAGACGTATAGGCACATAAATACCTACCACCAGAAAAGGGAACACGTGAGTCCATTTACGTTCACCCGGGTGAGCCATGCTCTCTTGATATTTTACCTGCGAAGATAGAATCGGTGATTGTTTAGGAACACCAGTAAATATTTGTGTGTGTTGCCAAAATAAGAACAGAAGGGCTCATAAGCAGAACAAAGGTTACATGGGAGCGATGCCCGGAGGTCTAAACGGAGAGAGGGGGGAGATGTGCACGTGCACTCGCACACGCACGCGCGTGCTCCGTACCCTTACTGCACATCTCTTTCCTCTCTTTAGGAACACCGATGGCATGAGGGAGCCCGGTTTTGCAACCTTTATAAAAAAAACCGTCAAAGGCGAGGAACCCGCTCTGAGCCCCGGCACGGCTTGGCTTGCTGAGAAATCCTCCCCCGGAGGAACCCAGGGCTACGTCTCGGCTGCCGACTGGGAAGAGGGATGGGGATCGGCAGCCTGGCTTGTGTCCACACCGCTCGGCGCTTGACCCCGCTAGATCAGATTAGTCTAGGAAAGATGTAGAAGCAGAGCCAGGGAGCAAACCAACGGCGAGCAGCGCGGGCAGCCGGCACTGAGAACGCCGAGAGCTGCCTTCTGTGGGAAACCTCGGCTGCTGCTTGTTCTTGATAAGGAAACGGCAGATTTAAGAGGTTAAACCCAAGGAAGAAGCTGAAATTTATATTTGGAGCGCTATTACAATGGTTGGGGAAAAGAAAGGCCGCGATCTCTGTTGTAAACACACGTGCTAATTTATTTCATTTCTTCAAATGAATGATTTTGAATAAGAGCTAATGTTACATATTCATGTACTGGATTTCTTTTTAAGGGGAAAAAAGAGACAGGCAAAGGAGGCACAAATTGTTTCGTTAGCATGACACAACATATTTAATGGTATTGTTACAGCACATAATATGCCCTAGGGATTTTAAAGCTTCAAATTGCAAATGTTTGAGATACAGTTGCAACAACTTTGGTCCTAGCAGATGTAAACTACGGCTTAAGTTTTCCAGGTCTCAGACACTGCAAGCCTTTTAGTCTCCCAGAAGAGTACAATTAGTGCTTTGTGCCATATCCGAGCATACAACCTACATGAGAGCAGCGCTCTAGTATTTGAGATAGCTGCTAACATTTACACTTTTAAATGCTAAGTAGATTAAGCAAAGATTATATCACTCCAGCATCAAGCTATGAACTTGCTTTATACGTTCCTTCCAGCAATTGGGCTAGCTGAGACAGGTAACTGGGTGGGTGGGTGGACAACCTGAATTATGAGTATATTCGTTTCTGCAGGAAATTGCACTTTGAAACCTAGAAACAAAAGAGAATCAGAGATAAATTGTCCTAAATCTGGAGGTAAGAGATGGAAAATAGTCATGCAATTGTATAAACTGTCAAACATGTAAGTTGGACAAAGGCTTTGGCTATGACAGTGCAGTTGCTTGGAAAAGTTCCAAGGATATAGTCTTAATGCATATGTCTGTTAAACTGAACCTTAATTATAAAAGAGCTTGTTAGACTTTAAATATGAATATTATTAAGGCTGTGCCCCAACTGATACCACGAAAGCACCGTACTTATTATAAACCGGGTCTGAGGCTGCTCAGGACCAAAAATTTCACTAGTGAAGCTTGAATCATATACTGTAAGTATACGTCTTACAGTAAAAACATGCTTCAGTTGCTTTCAAGCCACCCAGATGTTTGCTGTTTGAGGTACTTGTATGCAATCATAACCAGATTTGAAAAATGGAAATGAAGAAATGTAGCCCATTAATGTATAACACAATCTTCTCCATCCATTTGGCATTTATTTACATAAAATGTTGAAAGTGTCAAGTTATACATACATACATAAAATATTTTTCTGTCTCAATATAAATATGCACATGGGGGTATGTTTCGTATGTAAACATACCTTTTTTTTTCTTTGCATTCCACCATTATACGCAGCAATATGTCAAGCAGATGGGAAATACTTTTTTAACTGGAAAAAGCCAGTTCAAAGTGCTGAATATGTCCAGATTAGAACTCCAGGGGGGACTTTTTCCCCAAACTGGAATACCAAAAAGTTAAATTTAATTATCCGTCCCCCCATTCAAATACACTGCCATAAACTGGCAGTGTTATCTTCTGTTGTGTTTGGGTTTTTTTTTTCCTACTTCAGAGTTAAACCCCAAATGCTTATTTTAATTTTATAGCGCAGGAGTGGGGGAAGGCAGATGCAGGAGGTTTGTGGCAGCAGGGCCATAGGTAGCTCCTCAGCTGGGGGGAGACCTGAAAGTATCTACCGAGACGTGCCAGGCGGCTCTTGGGCTTGCTGCCAATTTTCAGGCACGTTAATTTATACCTGCCCCGTATTATCTGTCACGCATTAATCCCATCCACACAACAAGGGAAGTCTTCTAGTGCTAAGATCGGTTTTGTCTCTAGCTGACATCTGTGAAGACGGGCAAAGCTTGGACAATCAGCCAGCTTCTGCCAAGAAGCAGGAGAAAGAGTGACCAGTTATTACGGCCCCTAATCATTAAAAGCAATTAGTTCTTAATGAACTAACAGATGCTGCAGCTTTCCTTCACGTTCTGCCGTGCTTTGACTAAAGCCAAGGACTCTCTCCCGTGGGATGGCGTGCAACGGCGAGCGGGAAGGAGCCGGAGGTGTATTTTTGCTGGGACCGTGCGATCGCTCCGAAGCAATTTGGGATCTCCGGCGGCTCGTCCGCCGAGCCCTCCGCAGATCCCGGTTCGTGTTTTTGTTTAGGCCGTGTGGGTGTCTCCAGAGAGGAGGTGTAAACCACAGACCTGTGTCTTTGTGGATCAGGTGTGCAACACCAAGCAAGCCTCGTCATGACTAGAGGGGGTTGCTAATTACAGCCATATTTGCCTTTCGGGACATATTCATTAATAGCTGTTAAGAATATACACATAAGCTGACAGGAAAAGGAAGATTATTTTCCCAGTGGCAAATGCAGCAAGAAATGCTAGAGACTCCTTGTCTCAGCTTCTCTCCTGTAGACTACAAGGCATAAATTTGGCCTGGGGGAATCGGATAAGAGATGCCTGGGACACTATTCCTCAAATATTTCAGATGAAAGGCCCTTCTATATAGTCTTTGCAGTTTCTTACCAAGAACTGGCAAATACAAATAAAAAAAGAAATCACCAGCCAGCAAATGCTTAGTTCGTGCTGTCCAAAGGAGAAAAGGCATCATTCATGGTCGTCGGCCTTTGAATTTGAGAACTTACTCATACGATAAGGTAGCACTGCCATGATATTTACAGTATCCATGAGTAAGTGTAGTAAATATTGGAAATGTACAAACAATGTGGTTGCCACAGCTGGTGGTCTACGCTAAAGCTCACAGCTTTTGAAGGATGACCTTAGCTGTTATTTTAATTCTGTGGCTTCAGTAATTAACAGAGTGCAAATCATAATTTCCTATCATAGACCTTTTGGTTTTTCAAAATACGTTAAAAAGAAGGAGGGAAATGAACACGTGGATTGAAGTACAGAAATATGTGTTTCTTAATGTTACAGAGAGGTGGGGTTTTTTTGGTGCCGGCATTTCTTTAGTTTCATCACTGATGCAGATTTACTTCAAGGACACAACGCTTGAAGTTGCGAGAGGGAAAGGCACAACGGCTGTCCCAGACAACTTCGCCATTTCGATATTCCTATATGCGTTTCTCTTCTGGGGTTTTCTAAGAAGCAGTTTGCTTAGCAGGACTGTGGGCATGGATGTAATTCCTGACTAGCTGGCAAACTGGTATCGATCACAAATCCACACCCAAGGTCTCCACTATTAACAACAGCAGAATGAGAGACAAACGTTTCACATAAATCAGCGTGGGCAGGTCGTACGTACTTCACAGGTGCCACCAACAAACCCAGCGCTTGCCCCGAGTCCCCAAGGTTTATGCGAGGAACCTCGCCAACCGCCTTTTTCACAGATTATCACCGTTTTTTGCATGGGCTCAGTAGATAATCTCTGTATGCCTCCGATGCTGCTAAATCCTTCTTAACTGAGATAAGCATATAATCCTCACTGCAAGGCCTCACAGGTTTCAGAGTTGAGCAGCAGAGTTCAGTCTGGCTCCAGCCTCATGAAAAAAGATGTGGTCTGAGTTTTGCTTTCAGGAGGAGAGAGGATTCCCCGAGCCCATCGCTGAACGACAATGATGGCAGCGCAAGCTGGGGAAGAGAATAAACTTAGAGAGCCATAATCAAATGGCAACATAGAGATGATGAAGAAAACTATTTTGTAGCCTTGGTTACAGTTTGTGTTGTTGTGGAAAAATATGGCACAGAACAATATTACATTTTTAGGACAATGTGAACTACACTGTTTCCCATATCTGTTTTTTATCACTTTGACCTTGCAAATACACCTTAAAAATTACCTCAGAGAGATGTAAAAAGTGTTAAAATGATAGAACTCTCTTCTTTCTTTTACCTGAAACATCAAAAGGAAGCGAGAACAGCTCAAGCTACACATAAAACTTTAATTGCCTCTGTGATCTGGCAACTCCGTCAGAAAAATAATTCATTGCTTGGGCACAGAAACAAGATTTATTCCAGTGGGAGCTGTGTTGACAAGAGGGTACATAAAAGATTCTTTAATTTGCTAATGGGGGCACCGCATGCTGAGGACATGGGGGCAATCAAGCTTAATGAAGAGCTATCTGTCTCTTATAGACTTGCTTATCTGGAAAATAAATCTGGAAGTCCATATTCAAACCTGCTTTCTCACCTTACATAAAGACACGTGTCGGCTCTCGTAGATGGGCCGTCAGCTTTCTGAAAAGGTTTTCAGGAAAAAAAAACCCCAACGATGAGGGAACAAAGCAAAAGCAAGAAAGAAGGAAAGGCTTTTTTCAACGCACCTTGCATGTGGCATGTGTTTCTGCAGAAACGGAGGCACTAACGAGGTACGGGGACCGAGGGGACCCTGGGGTCTCCCTGCCTGGACCCCGGGCACCCACTGATGGCTGGTGCCGAGCCAGCTGCCCCCCCCCGTCCCCCTCGCTACCGGCGTGGCCCCGATTTGGCCTCCCTTTAGGTTAATGTTGGTCTTATCTGCCAGCAGCATCCCTCCAAAACCCAACCCCGCCAGGCCAGGGCTGCCGGAGGAGCACGGTGGTCTCCGTCCCCACCCCAAAGTCCTCTCAGGGGACACGGCTGGGAGGCAAAGCTCCCCCCTGCTGCTCCAGCCACCCGAGCCCTCGGGGAGGGGAGAGGGGAGGGAGCGTGGGATGGCTTTGGGGGCAAGAAAATGGTAATTGGTTGATCCAGCAACCTGCCGTCGCAACACAGCCGCTTGAGTGACGCTCCCGCTAGGACGGCTGATATTTTGGTGGGGAAGTGATGCCGTAGGGAAAAAAGCCCTCGTGACCTCCTGCCACGGAGGCTGCTGCGGTTGGTGCTGCTTTATACAAACAAGAAAATACTCATTAGGGCAAAAATGTGAGCAGGGACTTGTACCTCCCCCAGTCGAGAAGCTGCCCTGACCCTTAGGCTAAGTCACATGATCCCTTTTGTTTTCTATAATTGAAAAAAATAAATAAAAAAACCCTGGGATTTTTTCTGACGCACAATCAAAAAAAAAAAAAAAAAATAAGAAACCGCTTATTTGTAATGGGGAAAAAAAATCTTGACTTTTTTTTGGCTGGTCCCCATAAGGATTTTCCTCAGTGGGAGAGGCTCGCTTTCCATCTCTCTGAAAATAAAATTTTTCTAAGGTGATTTACATGAAGACTTCCCTGTTATTTTCAGCCCCTCCCAACGTCTGCCGGGAAGTGCTACAACTGACATATTATTCTTTCTGGTTTGCTTCCTTACTTGTTTGTTTTAGCAGGGCCGGGGTTGTTTTTTTAAGAAGCTCTGGCACTGGCAGCGGTGGGAGCAGCGTGCTGGAGGCACATCAGGGCTGTGCCCCATTCCCCCCCGGAGAGAGCCTGATCTGCTGCCCAGGTGAGCTTGCCCTGCTGCCAGTTCCCAGCTGCTGGAGGGAACCTGAGTTTTCCATGGAAATAGTTGGAAGATGGATCTTACATCACCATGGAAAATTGCAAATAAGCACGTTAGGCTCCCCAGCCTAATAATTCTAAGGCGAGAATTAATGAGCAACAGTACAGTTGTTCACCATCTACCGGGTCGTCCCAGTGCCGCATCAACTTTCTCCATCACCACTTCCTAAGAAGTTTCCACGTTTGCCCCTACCTGAGGGAAAGGAAACTTGGTTTTGGCATTTTGCTGCCAGGGGCGAGGTAAAATTGCTGGTACGGAAACAACTCTTTTAGATTCAGAAGCTCTCCTTGGTTCCTAAGACAAGTATTACTTTCCATTCAGGGAGGAAAATTAAAAGCTTATTAGGAGAATACAAACCGCCGAAGCAACGATAATATTTTTCTAACATCTTTTCCTTTTTACTGGGCTTTATGCTTCCTAGATGACAGATAACCTAATAAGAACAGTCTGAGTCTTGGCTTGCGTTACTGAGATTGATAAGGGTTTGAGCTCACACTTTGCTTCTGTTTCTCAGGGTCTGATCCTGTGAGAGCTGCCGAGTACCTTCAAACCTCACCGTATTTGGGAAGTGGAGGATTTTTAGCACCATCCAGAGATTGACATCTTTTTAGTACAATAATGGTTGACAGACAGGACAGAGGTGGAGAAATTTAGAAATACTTTACAGGAAGAAACTGAGGTAAAATCCTACAGTGACCATCAACAGAATTTATTGAAATTGTAAATAGAATAGAAATCCCATGGTGACCATCAATAAATAATGTCTGCTCTCAGCTCTGCAGCACATTTGCATTTCTTAGCTAAAAGCCAAAAAATTGTTAGAGAGGTCAACACGCAGTTCTGGGGGTTTATTTTCCACGGTTTACAAGAAAACATCCGAATTACTGCGTCTTGCAGGCACAGGGACTAGCAGCTGGGGTGCTGCGGGGGGGCCGCAGCAGAGCGGGAGGTATCTTGGGAGGGCGAACCTCCCCTGAGCAGGTCCCTGCGGGGGGGGGGTGACATTGGGAGGGTCCCGGCCACGAAATTTCTTTCCTCGTACAAGTGACTTGAGCAACAGCGCAGCAGTTTCACGGCGTTTGGCAAACGTAGCGAAGCCAGTATTAGGTGGTGGCCATTTATGCTTTGGTACTTGATTTTAGAGTCCCAGAAAAGCCTCTTGTTTGTCAACAGGCCTCTGTCTTGCAGACAAAGGGATACATACGCTGCCAACAAACATTAGGTTTTTTTATTATTCTACTTTTTACATAACTCCGTTTGAAGGGGGTTTATTATTTTTGTAAACTAAAGCCTGGCCGCATTTAAATTCGAAACTACATCCCAAGCTGCCCGGGCCACCATTGTTGGGAAGAGCAGGGAGAGGGAGCACGGGGAAGGGAAGCTCTCCGCCGGGAACAGGGGCCACACAGCGAGCGGGCGCCGGGGCCGGGGGTGCCCGAGGGGAGAGGTGGCTGTTGGGGGGGGACACGGCATGGGGCACCCACAACCCCAACCAGGGTCTGTGGGCCCCTGCGCCCCGAGCAGGGGGGACGCGGGGTGGTACATGGGAGCAGGCCCCTCACGTAGCCCGTCCCCATCTTGTGGGCGTGCGTGTCGTCCCCCCCCCGGGGGGACAGCGAAGGGATGGGGTGTAGAGGCCAAAAGGCAGCTCCCGAGCCAACTCCAGGCGGAGGAACATGGCCGAGCAACCAAATCCTCCATATCTGTGGGTAGGCGCGAGCTACGACCCACTGGGCCTGCTGTTTATGCCAACCACCACGCGCACAGGCCGGAGGAGGAACAACCGCCGCCTTGGCTAACGGCGGCCCGAGTCACAGCCCGGCCTATATACAGACGTGCCTATAGAAATTGCGTGTTTACAGACACGCGTGTGTACACGAACGCGTCGATTTATACCCACGCGCCCTCAGAGAGCCTGACTGGCCCTCACAGCTCAGTTCGGCCTGGATGTCCCAAATCTCGGATAACGTCCCGGTGGAGGGAAATCTCTGTGCTTAACGTGCCGCGTAGGGTTACAATTAGAAAGTAGGTTGCCTCCGCTCCTAGGGAAGGGGGAAGAAATGGCTTTCTCTGTTGGAATACTTTCTCTTTCGAGTCGATAATCATAAAATCTCTTCATAATTTCTCCGAGGCCCTAATTTTTTTTTTAATGAACGTGTTTACATTCCTAATTAAGGCGCGCGCATTAAGCCTAGTGGTACTTTATCTGATAAACCCGCTAGTAGGCTATGTCAAGCTGAGCCTTTCAAGGGAGCAAGCTAGTTTAAAAAACTGGTTATCCTCTGGGCTGGAAATGTGCAAGCCAAGAGCTTGCAATTAACTTGGGTTAATTACAAAATACCAGAAGTGTAATAATGTATTTAAAAATATAACACAGGTGCTAATGAACTTTTTTTTTTTTTCCTTCCCCCTCCTCCTTTTTTCCTTACTCTGCAGGAGCTTACAGCCTGTTACTTCGCTCCCAGGTAATGCCCCCCATGCTCCGCAGGTGTTAACCACCTTTTCCTCTCATGTGGTGGGATCGATTAGCATATCAAGATTGATCCAAGAGTGATTGCTTCTACCTTGCAGTTACCATGGCTTTTACTGCTGCTTTCTGGGCCTGCTGAAGGAACTAGGCCTGAGATGTTTATTTTTTCTAGGTCTATCAGCTGGCCTAATTAAAGACATCACTTCTCCCTCCATGCCTATTCTCCCACCACCACCACCGTCGCGCACAACATGAGAACTTTGAGATGCCACCACCAGCAGTGCCACGTAAGATGTAAGCTCGTGTGAGTCACCACTTGACCTCCTTCCCGCGAAGCAGCAACCTTGTGACTGCGCCCTGGCCATTTCAGCAGGGATATCGCCTTCCAGCTTGGTGTGCTCAGCCAATTCTCATTGCAGTTTGCAGCCCAAGACACTGAAATAAGACTTGTTTTGAAAGATCAGGCAGAAACCTTCAGTTCAGTAATTGCTCTTCTGACGTGACCCATCCATAGCTCTCTGCTTGCTCATGTTTTACCTGTTGGATCTATCCCCCTATAATTATACATATCAGTGTTAAATGCTTTATTGAAGTCCAGGCAGCCCATGGTACCTGCCGTAGTTAGGAATTAAAGCTTCCTGTCAAGGATAACTTAGGAGCCTGGTATTACCTACCAAGGTTGTCTTGTATCGCACATCTAAAAGAAGTTGCTGTTTATTCTATGATATTACAGAAGACATAGGCATTTCTCGTGCAAAACCTGCTACCAAACCAGCTGGAGATATTGACCCCAAGCACAGATGGGGAGGGAAGAATATTTTCAGGATTAGGGTACCACCAGCCAGAAGCGTTACAAAAACCAGTTCCCCCAGCAGTGGACTGCTGAAATCACATGAGACAAGCAACAAGGCAGGACATGAGAAGGATGAATGACCGTGGGTCCAACCAGCCCAAATCCTCTGCAGCTGCGAGAGGTGTCCGATGAGGGAGAGGAGCTTGTGGAGGCTGACTGGGAGAGGGAGCGGGTTGCTAGCACCCATCTTGAGAGAAGGGGCCGGTGGGGTCCAGGGGCTGCTCGCTGTGGGTAGCTGAGCGAGTCTCCTGCCAGAGCAGGCGTGGGGCTGCCTCCCGTGGGTCCCGCTGGCGTCTCAGCCTGGATGCCTGCAGCCTGGGAACTGGGGTAACTGGAAACCATTGCACACGCTGCTGGCCACCCTGCAATGTCTGAGGGTCAGGGTTTGCCACCTGATGACCTGACAGCAAGCACCCCAGAAGGTGCAGGCAAAGCAGGGGGGGGGGGGGGTTCAGGCTGGCAAACTAATGCCCTGGAAAGGCAAGACTGTAGGGTGTTAGGAAAAAATATATATACAGAAAGAAAGCTATACTCCTGCTTGTGCTGTGCAAGACACTGCTTCTCCCACGCGCGCTACAAGGATGTTCGTGACGGCCTCTCCCAGTCACCTGGGGAGGGCTGCTGCCTGCTTCTGCCTTGAGCACTGCTAAGCCTAGCTTACATGTTCGCTTCAAATATATTGTATTCCACATTGGCTTTGTAGTTCTTCTTCTCTCCCCTCCATTAACTGGTCATTTAGCTGACTCGGATGCCTTTTATGGTGCTACAACCCGACTATGCTGTGAGCAGAGAAAGATATTTTTATTATCCACGTGCACATTTATTGCCTCATCCCATACCAGTGACACAAGCACAAGAAAACATGGAGATGTGGTTCAGAAGCATCACCCTGTCCTGACACAGAGGTGATGTGATGGAAACATGGCAGAGCACTGTGGGGAAAATGACAATGATAACACCAGAAGAGAATTGAAGCAATGGTGAACATCATGGGCTTATGGTCTTGGTTTCTACCATCTAGACATTTAGTTGTATGCATTTTTTAAATTTATATTCATCTAAAGTTGCTGTTTGATAAAAGAGTCTTTGGACGTGCCAAAGTAGTGACTGTAACTGTGAACTGAACAGCAGTTTTTACAATATTCTGTGTTGCCGTAGGAAAAATGAAATGAGGATAGGAAAGGGACCGCTGTGAAGCAATGACAGTCCTAAGAAGTCTGGAAGACAAGGAGCCAGTGAGAGAAGGAAATGCAGCAGTAAAAAAAATGTGGTTTAAAGTTACCTCCAGAAACATTTAATATGCTCAAATAAACATAATCTTTTCTAGTACAAACCAGAAGGTGACAGACACATTTTCCTACTGGATGACGAGGGATGTTGCAGTGAATAAATACAGCTCCTTCCAGCTGCTTTAATAGTTACGTGCAATATCTCATCAGCCTTGAGACATTTTGGATTTGGCTATCCTTTAAAAATGAGAATTATCATCTCCATAAAACACCTCTGAATAGATTTAACACTGCGCAGCCACTGGTTAATTTAATGTTTTGATTCAGTATACGTCCTGTGAGTGTTTTCTTTGCACACCCTACAAATGAAGGTCTGCAAAGTTCAATCTCCTAAACCAGACCCTGACTCCACTGGGTGGCAGTGCATTAGCACATATATTAATTCCGCGCTCACCTTCTCCTCTGAGAAAGCAAGTTTTCCCAGAGAAATATTTCGCTATCATGCGAGTTCTCTTCTACTTAATGGAACAGATATGCACAGGCAGATAGATATATACGGCGAGTATCTCTCTTACACGCACTGTTAGATTACTGACTTGCTAGCTAAACAACCAACACTAATCTGAGAATGAAACCAAGTCTGAGTACAGAGGTAGTTTAAAGATAAACTATTTGTTGGCACCAGGATCAACAGATTCTAAATTAGCTACAAAGCTGCAGGGAATAATGACATGTGAAGTCAGTTTTTGGGTTTTTTTTGTTTTGGTTTTTTTTTTTTCGGTTTTTTTTTTTTTTTTTAATTCTTAGCCCCTCGGGAGGTTTGGGATGGTTTGATGTTCATCTGGAGGCTTGTCAAAATTCTGTAGAAACTTAATAGCCTGCCAACATGGGTGGTTGCTGCTTGGAGGCATTTCAACATGGCAAAGGTCCTGTCTGCACGCTGCAGACCTGTATCCGTCAAAGGCTGCTTGGAATGACATGAAAACAGGAGCCGTGTGGTGTCGGAACGCCGTGTGCAGGATTGCAGGGGTAATGTATGCACATCCCCGCTCTCCTGGGGCCGTCAAGCTGTGGGAGGAATCCATTTGGCCCCTTAATTATTCTGTGCACCGCCTAAACATTAAACCCCACGAGGTGCTGCCACACCTATATACCAGGGTTTGGGTGGGACGGGGCTCCCTGTTCTCTGGTTAGAAGAGAAATGAAGACGGGAGGGCAGCCGGGGAGGAGGGATGAAGCTGGGTGCTAGCAGGAACCAGGGCAAATTCTAGGCACGGAGCTGGAGCAGGCATGGAGGGCTGGATCGGGAGCTCTGGGCTGGAGAAAGGGCACGGAGGGTGAGGACAGGAGTGGGGAACGTGACATAACTGGCAGACAGCAGAGCCGAGCACAGGCTGTGGTTGTCCTTTGGCGGGGTCCTGCCTGCTGGTTTTTCCACGGGAAATCTGTAGGGACAGTTGCCTGGTGGGGTCTGGGTTACATGACTCCCGAAAATGGCACAGGGCTTCCAGGGTTGGAGGCAATCGCAATGCATGGGGTCTCCAGGGTTGGAAGCAATCACAACACGAGGGAACAGCGCAGGTTGCCGAGGCTTCGGGAAGCAGAACTGGAGCCATCCCGTGCCGAGCGGTGGGATGGGGAAGAGGATGAGCCTTAAACCGTCCTTGTGATGAGGCTCAAGCTCCTGCTCGAAGGCCTGGGAGAAGACTGCTTGACAGAGAGCAGGGACGTCTGCTCCGCGGCAGCACAGAGCGAGCTGCTCGCACTTCCCCCGGCAAAGCTCTGCAGCGCCGTGCCAAGCGCCTTGGGATGGTGACAAGAATTAGAGCGAAGAATTAGTTGGTAGGACAAAACCTTGCTTACACACCAGCCTGAAGGGAGACATAGAGGTATTCTGGCCTGAACCCAGAAGCTGGATGGCCGAGGGATACGTACCCACAGAGCAGCTACCGTAGGTGAAACGCAGGAATTGCACCACAGCAGAGAAGGCGCTCGGGCAGGTCGTGCCTTTCCGAGCGAAGCTTTTACCCGGAGCAGTGCACATGGAGGAACTGCTCAGCTGGGAGGAGCCGGAGCTGGCAGATGGACTGGGGCTGCCCGGGACAGTGCTGTCTGCAACCCATTCCCCGTGCTAGAGTAAATCCTTTCCCACTGGGGCCTTCATAGTGTGTTTGCAATTGCACGGCTGGTCTCTCTGAGAGGAGACGGGTGCTTCGCTGTGTCTTGTTTCAGGCTGCACAGAAATGTAAAGTACATATTCGGTACCTGCGCCAGGACTGTACCCCTGCCTGATGACTCCAGGTCACTGCTCTTGTCGCTGTTTGGGTACATTCGAAGCGGTTTCGGAGCAGAGTTGGGCAGAAGGGTTAGAGCTATTTAGGATCCCTCTAGGCAGGGAAGAGGCAGAACTTGCTGGAAGTTCGTGCTGACTCATCAGTCCCTGGATTCTGGAGCTTGTGGAGGAGGAGGTTCTCACTGTGCTTTGTGGGTTTTGTTTTGTTATGTTTTGCTTTGTTTGGGGTTTTTTTTTTTCAGGGCTGGACATGCCATGGATGGCTTTGTCCGAGAGCCTTGAGGCCCAGAATGCGGAATTACCTTGCCACAGATTGGTGGAGTACATCTGGACTTTATAAGGAAGAGACTTCTGAAGCAGGAGGAGGAGGCTGAGGAGGCACTCAGAGAAATGGCCTTAGTAGATCCCACACAGCTGATAAACTATAGTATGGCCACAGGAGAACGAGGGGTGAAGTCGGATATGCCGGGCTCTGGGTAGGGGAGACGGGCTGCTGGGAAGCAGCGCAGGAGGTCCCTGACAGGAGAAATGCTACGTGTCTGGTTGGAGGTACGTCACTCCGCTCAGCTTTGGGGGCAGAAAAAAAGTGCAAGGCAGAAAGCAGAGCTGGCTAAAACTAACTAAGATAATTCTAAGAAGATTAAAAATAATTTTTGGTAATTAATGGATAATTCGTGCTTATCAGGATTATAAGAAAGAAGAAGAATAGCTTACAGCTGTAAATTCAAGTATTTTCTTTACTTTCTTAGCACTTAAGAACTCACCATAATTGCAGCAATGAGAGGCTTAAGGGTCTCCTTGGATTAAACTTGCCTGCAATTCAGATGATACTGCAAACAATTCTTCAGTTCACATGGACCTTTATTGGAAAACTTGGATCATAGATACTAGTTTGGATATTGCATCTCCATCTTATGGCCTTCATGTGGTTTATTACTAAACTTGGAAAAAAAAATAATTCTCCCTATATCTCATTTCCATCACAGCTGACAGCTTTCTAGTTTGTGTCTCTGCACGAGACATTTGTGGCCAAGTATTTTAACATAAAAATTCCTTTTGCAAGGCCAGCATGGATGTTTTTCCTATACTTCATCTCCCTATTTTTGAAGGAGTGATTTTGATGATGAGGTAACATTAACAGAATAAAGCTTATACTGAAGCAAATCTCAGAGCTACATTAAACCAGCCTAATTAAAACAAGATTCTTGCATCTTCTAAGCTGTACTATCTTTAAAAGTCTGTGTGCCTCCAAGATACACCTACTACCAAACCCACCAGTCTGTAAAGCCATTAGATTTTACAGAGAATTATATAGACCTTTGCCAAATCAATCTATCAGTATAGTAAAATGCATCCTGTCAGAAAAACAATGGTGATTCTGAGATCTGTGCTTATTATATACTTATCAGTTATCAAATAATTCGATCATCAAAAAAAAATAAAAGGACCGGATGAGACCTCAAGAAGTTATCTAATCTACCCTTCTGTTTCACACTAAGACAAAACCATTCTTCACCACCCCAACAAACATTTATCTAACTGGGTCTTGGGAACCTCCAGTGACAGAGATTACACAATTTTCCCTCGTCTATATATTCCAGTGCTTTGCTGTCCTTGGTATTAGGCAGCTTCTCCTACTGGCTAATCTACATCTCTTCATTCACTTGAAGCTGCTGCCGCTTGTCTTACCCACCACGGATATGAAGAACAGATTACTTCCTTCTGCTCTGCAGTACTCTCCTAGGTATTTGAGTCTGACCTCATGTCTCAACTTGGTCATATTTTATGCAAAACAGTCCTAACTCATCCAGTCTTGCATCATTTAGCCACAATTTCTAGAGCACTGGCTGTTTGTGCTTCTACCTGGATCTTCTCCAGCTTGCCTCCATCTTTCTTGAGGTGAAGGTCTAAAACTGAACAGAGTATTTCTATGAAGGCATTGGCTATTCTGGATAGAGCATTTCATTGAAGACTTTATAAGCTCCTTTTCACACATCCCCGGATGAGGTTGTGGAGAGAATAAAGGTCCCGCAGTCAGCTAGGGATCTACTAGAGACCATAAATTCTCATTTATTAAGCTACCACATGTTTGAAGCGGATAAGGTTTTTGACTTGCTCTTCTCCCTCCTTCCCCGTAATCTGTGCTGGCATTTCTACCAAGATGTGAAAAAATATCTTGCATTTGTAAGACATATACCAGTTTTGCAGTGTTGCTATTTATGTGCCAGCAAATACATTCCTTTTGTGCCTAACAACTGCCCTGGGTTTTTCATTCTGCTGGAGTCAACTCTACCAAATTTGTTGTTTTGCCAGTGACGCCATAGCAACACATTCCCATTCCCCATGCTCCTTGCTTTGCCAGGTTGGTGAAGGGGATGTTGAGGCTGCCATGGTGAGAGTGTTTTCATCTGGAGAACAAAAGCAATCTGCGCCCTCAGAAAGCTGTCATCGTATCTCCTGCAGACTGCGGAGCCATGCCAGCTCAAATCTTTTCACTGTGCTGCTGGATGAAAGCAATGACTCCAGCATCACGAGCTGCTATTTTGAGTTGGATGCTCAAGTTGCTGAAAAAGATTTTTCTGGCAGAACATCTTTGCAATATTTCCGCTACAAAAATCTGCTTTCATCCTCAAATTCTAACGTCTCTTTCTGAGGACTGAATGTATTATGGGCAAACACACTTGCGTGGTCAGGAGAGAATCCAGTTGTGAGGGCTGGCAAGAAGAGTTCTGCTTTAAACAGAGCAAAGAAATTGCTCTCCTTTGTCCATTAGCCTCTCCGAATATCTTGTAAGTCACTTGATGGCCAACCCTGAGCTCAAACTGCTGGAGGATGCCTTAATAGATAACGTCTATTTTAATAAAACAACACAAAACTATAGACCGCAGCAAATATACATCGCAGATATTCAATTGCTCTTTGGTCAACCATGTTAAAACTAGGTTCTTAACTCCTGAAGTGGCCTGTAGAAAAACAGGAGTCACTAATTGTATTTAACTGCCATGCTGAAGCGTAAAAGCAAAGCAGAGTGATAATGTAACGTGTAGAGCCTAGGAGATGCTACAGTGAAGCTTATGTCTTGTCTCTTCGGAGTACATCTGCAATGTCTTAGTGTTGCCTGTATTTTTTTCTGCATGGAAGACTGAAGGATGGCTTTTGCATGGAGACAGTGAACTTCTGAGCAGCTTTGTTTTGTATAAAGCGGTGACTGCTCCTGCAGAGCCAGCTCCTCTGTACTTTGAAGATCAACAACTGGAAGAAACATGGGAAGCTTCAATTTCCTAAAAACCCTAAAATTTTCCCATAGTTAACACTGTGTGACCCCTACTAAACAGCAAGTCAGGGCATTCAGAGAGTGAAATTTCCACATTGCTAGAGGTCGTGAAGTTTTAAAGGACCCCATCTTACAGGTTGCAGTAATATCAAGCCCTAAGGAGAAAAGAGCCAGATGATGAAAATATATGTTTTTAGCTTGTTAACTTTTTTTCAGTCTCCTCAAAAGACAGTGCATTAAAAATAGACTGGAGTGCCTTTCAGGTGTATTATTGCTTCCTTGAGTTTGCACCCAGAGAAAGCAATTGCAGGAGTCAAGTATCTGCTTTGAAAAGAGTCTAACAAACAGGTCAAAGCTCTCCTTACACTATCACATGAGCAAGCCAGTGCTAACCGAACACTTTTGGAGAAATACAGGGCGGAAAAAACCTGTGTGTCTGCTCTGGCAGCTATTCTCAATCCTAGCTGTCAGGATGGGGCCACATCGTTTTGAGGTTATCCCAAATAGAAAGCCAGTATGTACATCAAAGCCAGCTCTAGTCTGCTGGATTCATCTGAAATGGAAGAAGTCTGCTCTTTGGCTGGATCGGCTCACACAAAACTAGGTTATACAGGCAATTCCTCCTTCAATATTATCTGGAGGACCTTGAGGTGCTGCTTAGAGTTAGTTAATGGGGTAACCTCCCCTCCTGAACAGGATTGTAAGATCTACCTCCCAAATCAGCTTGATCCATGTTAACTAGTTATATTTTATGTTAAAAACATGCGTGTGTTGCTTCTGCAGGGCAAGTTGGAAAAACCCTCTTATATCCAGCAAAGTAATGCCTCCACATCAGGTGTGTGATCCGCAAAAGGACAGACATTTATAGCAGTGGGAAGGGGAGAAGGGTGGCACATGGGTGGCTTAGCAAGATAAACACTAGCAAGGATTCTTAGCAAGTAATTCTGGGTGCTCCAGTGCTCCCAGGCACCAGGGCTCAGGAGGAGCTGGTGCAGCGTCCAGGCACTGGGAAGAGGCAGGACACGCAGGGAACCTGCTGTCTTAGAGCTGAGAAAGGTAAATCGATCAGCTCTTTGAAGAGCCAGAAGCAGAAACACATTGTTTATTCCTTAAAGCCTAAAATGTCACACAAATTGGAAATAGAGTAGATGAGACTTTGTAGAATGACAAAATTTCGGGTTTTTTTTTTTCCTTTTCTTTTATAAAGAGCTTTGTTTGCTCACTGGCGGCTGGCTGTCCAGCCTTCTCGAGCCATTTCTTTTGCCTGCTGTAGAGTTAGGTCAGATGTTAGTGGTGATCTGGCCTTAAATTTTTCTTAATCTAAATAAAGATGTTTCTAGGATACAGAACTCAGCTCCTTTTTTTTGTGGCAAGATCTCTTGACCACCCTGAAATCATGGCTGTAGCTACTGGATTACCATCCCTCCTCACTTCCTTCTACCTTAACTACACTGTAGATTGCAAATCACACTGATTTTTGCCAATTGCCTATACCTAGAAGTATGGTTTTGCAGCCCTATAGGCATCTAATAGTGATTGCTGCAGAGACCTTGCAAACTGGTGTGTGGTTTCTGGAGGCCAAAGCCATATATCGTAAAGTATTTTATGGTGCTAGCGAATCTACCTAACCCAAGTTTGTGGGAGTTATTATTGCTAAGCTAAAAATTTCAGGGGGGGCGGTATTCTTTATTGGTCACAAATAAAATTTAAAGTAGTCTACCCGTCCTCTGGGTTAAAATGTCTGCAGGTATCGATACGGAAATAACCAAGACACAGACGGTCCTGGATCACACAGGTGACTGCGGTGTTTAGTGGATATAAATAACAAGATACTACCCCCTCTTGGAGAAGCTGTTTTGGTAAATTCAAGTCTAAGCATGAAGCAAGCAAAGCATAAATTTTAGGCCTTTCCTGTCAAACACGATGTCTCGTTCCACTGGTTTGGAAAAGATCTTAGCTGTTGTTTCCCTTAGAACAATATGAAAGCCTTGGGGAAAACTAAATTGGTGAGAGATTCAGTATGTAAAATATACAGCACAGAATGCTGCAGAAATCTCAGTCTGGGTGTGAAGAATCACTGTTGTCACAAGTTGGCAGGATTTTTATCCCTCGTTTACACAAAATTGAATTTTGGGGATTGATCAGCATGCCTCCTAGGTGAGCCATTTACCGGCTGTGCGATGCTGTGCCGAACTGCCGATCCCCAAACTCCAGGTGTGAACGTGTTGAGAAAATCTAATGCAGAAGGATGTGTGCCTCTGTGAAGCAAGATGTTGTCAATTAGTCCGTTGCTGGAAAATATAATTCGAAGAATTTTTGGAAGAGGAAATGCCAAGTTTCTAGTTAAACTTGTTGAGTATCTCTGGCAAATTTGAATAAGAAACTTTCTCTGGAGAGACTATAAAAATAACTGTTCAAGCCAAGTAAACAATGTATTCAATGTGACAACTTTTGTCATCATGTCAACTCCGATTTTCACAGATTATGATGAATGCAAGAGCGAGAAGCTAAAATAACACTAAAGGCTTGTAAACACGGGGGGAGTCTGGGAGAGGAACTGGAGTGGGGGAATGAACTAAACCCGTGAAGTTAAAGCACAATAAACCTGTAAGTCTTCTTCTGAGCGTGGCTGCTAGAGCGTTCTCAGTCTGCTTACTTAACTAACTTAACACCCAGCATGAAAAAACCTGGAACGGCCTCAGAGTTACGTCACCGCGCAGCTAAGCAAGCCGTCTGAGGGCCATAAATGTAATTGTTCTCTCATGCTTCACATACGCGCCGCTGACGTCCTGCGCTGAAGTCCTGCACGTTGGCAGCGCGTGTATCCGCAGCTCTATCTGAGATGTACGGATATGAAACTCAGCTGGAAAACAGGAGTCTCCGCTCATTGGGAAAGACGACATCTGTCCATAGGTATTTTAGAAATTGCTCTACAGCGTCAGTAAGGCCTGATGCCACTTTTCTAACCTATAGGAGGCATAGACCGACCTCAGATGCATATTCTTAGGTAGCTCAAGCACAGCGTGCCAGCCCCGCTGTGCAGCACTGCTCCTGCTCCTGTTCTTGGCCTCCCGTTACTGAAGGTTATCCATTAAGCCGTCTCGCAGGGAAGTTATCCGGAAAGCACGCTGCAGTAATGGGGGCCGGAGCGTGGCCTGCCCAGGTCAGTAGTCTGGCAGAATCTGTTTGTCGTGTTGCATAGTAGGGTCATGCTTTAAAGGGAGGGGCTGGAACACAGAATAATAATAATTCCCATGATAGAGTGACTGCTGTAGATAAGTTTGGAAGCAGCAAATGTGGGAAACATTTGCTCTCTTATGTAAACATGCTTATTTTTGTAAAGCCTTGGACCCGCCTCAGAAGGGTGAGCTCATGTGCAGCTGAGTAGACTTTAGTTATCTTCCTATGGATCAGTCTGACAAGTTGCCATAGATGCTTCAAATAACGTAAAAAAACCTGCAACCATTCCTACACCCTGCCCGTGCACCTCAGTGGTCCACTGGAGCCCTTCTAGTTGGATATAAGTTAAAGCAGCCCTCAGGCTCCTTGAACATATGTTGGGGCTAAGCCAGGAGAAGAAAAACCCAAGACATACATCAGCCTCTGTGCGGAGGCCAGCCTGGCCACATGGACGGATTTTTTCCGCTGTGCTAACTCCATGGTGTGCATACAGTAGCTTCTGGTCACACCTCGCGAGGACGCGGGTTGTCTGAACAACCCTGGTTCAAAGGAAGAACCCGGGATTCGGGGAAGAACAAGGCTGCTCCCTCCCCGAGGTGGAGCATCAGGCGCAGCTGCGCAGGTGAAATCCCACTGAAGTCTGCAGTGGAATTCTCAGCGATCCTGGCGGCAGCTGGACTTGAGCCATGACACACAAAGAGCGCGCTCAATATGGTAGTTGACAGAATTAATAAAAGAGGAGCACGTAGATAAAAACGGCGTGTGTTCACTGCGCTCAAAGGAAGTAGCCGCATAATTTCCCGATCAAAACAATACCACTACGAGCACCGCAGACCTACTCTAACATAAACCCGTGCTTAGCAGCCTGATCAGAAACTGTAAAATTCTCTTGAAAATAGCCAAATCCTAGCTCAGAGCCTGAAATGCAACACTCTATATATTCCAAGTAATGGAATAGTCCCTAGCACGTTAACAACTAAGTAAGAGTTCACAATTAGTGAAAATATGAATACTGCCGTAGCCTTTGCTGTGCCAAAGGGCTTATTTGTAGTCTGTCGCTTGCATCAAAATGCTTATAGAAAGATGAAGGGAGCCTGTCACAGCCCATTTGAAAAGTCACTTCTTCTAGACAAGGCTGTCTGCTTTCATCCCTCTTTGCATTATCAGCTGAACTGCTGGCACCAGGTATTCAAGGAATTTCAGAGGGAAGGAGGAGAGCACATTTCCTTGTCACTGTGATAGATTTGACAGACCATTTGGGCAATACATTTAGCATCCTGTCACACAAATTGAAATCTTTGGAAAGCCAACAGGTTTTAAGAACAATACCAGCTTACTTTAGGGCTGGGATATTAGGTTATGACTACATCCCTCTTTTGCTCATGAATCACTCACTTTCATCCTTCAAATGTGTTCAGAGAACTGGGGGTTGGGATAGTTCTGCAACGGTCTATTGGTAATTAAAGTGCCCACATCCCTTCTTCTTTGTTCCCATATACCTGCATCTCAGGCAACAGGTTTTCTCTGCTTAGAGACGGAGCTGCTGCCCAGGCTGCCGTACATCTCAGAGACAATTAATGGCGTTTGCAAAGGCTATTGTATGTGTGGCGTGTGGTCGGCAGGCACAGCGTGAGGAGAGATCCTGGGCTTCACCAAAGGGGCAAGTTTGGCACCGAGGACGGGAGGCAAGAGAAAGAGAAACGCCGGCCGCCGTGCCAAGCGGCGCGGGCACCCTTCCTTCAGGGTGCTGGCACCCAGCCAGCCGCCTAGCAAGATCTTTGAAGGATCAAACTGCTGACGGTGCTATTTACCCTCGGTAAGCAGGCATCCTATTTAAAGTGGGGTTAGAGAAGGATCCGCGGTGCTTGGGAAAGGGAGCGTTATCAAGGGAGAGTTTGAGGACCGCAAAGGACCGCCTCGCTCCCTGCGGAGTGGCCACGCAAGCAAAGTCCCACTGGTCTTTCTAGATTAAATACCTGAGCCACCCCCATGTTGCACAGTCCACAGCCCATTTTTGAAACTACATTTCACCAGCTGATATTTTCCCGTAACACCTAGAACGTTACCCCTCCCTTCGCACGCTCCAAACTCACACGCTCCAAACGGAAAGTATTGCTGAGCCCAGCGCTGTGTTTTCCACCCTGCGTCACAAAACCAGCAGCATGCTGGTATGAACAAGCCTGCTTTTATGTACAATTTGTATATCCTTTTGTAAAATCCTTCCATGTGTTTTGGGATTGGAGTTATTACCTGAATAAGACTGAAAATACAGTCCTATCTGTTGCCTTCCCTCTGTGTTAATGACCTCTCACCATCTGACTGCATGCCGTTTCTCAGCAGTGCAGCACGATGTGTCGGACACGTACAAACTTCGGCCTTCTGCACTTCAATGACATCCTGAGGAAACTCCAAGGACCCTCTAAACAGTATCCTGACTTTGAAAATATCCCCGGCAGTATCCCATCAGTCAACAAGTAAAGGCACGGTCCTCGGTTCTGATGGGTTAATTCTTCCTCTCTTCCGCTGCCTGTTCCCAAAGCACAGCTTGCAAACGCTCCTAACCCTGTCGTACTCGGCCCATTTTTATTTCCAAGTCAGAAGAGTGTGCACTCCCCAGCAAGGACCATTTCCATGCCAACTCCAAGCTTTCAAATCACCCATCTTTCTGTCACTTCGCCCAGGGATGTGGTACTTTAGAGAGGGCAAACTGGCTTCTCACCTACTTGGAAATCTGAGAGCTCATTTTTCCCAATCTTTTCCTCATACAGTTTATCTTTTGGAGAGAGAGAAATTACAGACAACTTGTGGAAACCTTTTTCTTGGCCATTATTAGGATGCATGCAAAGAGTTGTATTGCAATACCTCACCTTAGGGTGGGTAGGTGTAGCTAACCGTATTTCTAGGCTCCCACTAGGAACAAAGGAAACCTCTGACTTGTTTCAAGAACTTGTTCTCCTATACGTAAGGGGAACAACACTATTTTCCCTTGGCTGTTTTGGAGGAGTACTTGTTTGTTTGTTTGTTTGATATACAGGATTAGGTTTTCTGGTGATTTCAAAGAAGGTACCCAAGCTTGCATGATGGAGCTTGCCGGGCTGTACCTGCTAAGGCTCCTTTACCCTGTGCTGTGCGAAGAGTCAAACCAGACACTTTCCCAGATATCAGTGGCATTACAAGGATGAAGCAGAAGGTGAAATACTGTGTGTAAGTGGCTCCTTGATAAGAGGATTAATTTAAAACTGTACACTTTGCTCATTTAACTTTTTTTTTTTTTTTTTTTGGTGAGGAAACATAAAACGCCACGGTAATTGTACTTTGGCCTGTGGGAATAACATCCCAGAAATAACATCTCTACTTAAATTCTAGTCGCTTAAGATCTCTGTGGGGCTGCTTCTTTCACTGCAAGACCTATAATTAGCCATTCATTACGGCACTGAGCAGTAATCCTGAGGAAGCCCGTATTTCCCTGCCGAGTACCGTATCCCAAACGTGCCAGCGAGCAGGTAGGGAATACTTGACGCAGGCAGCTGAGGGGGTCGGAGACCCTCCCCGGGACACCTGGCAGGGCTCTTCCGCAGGGACACCCCATGGGTCACCTCGCTGCTTTTGGGTGTTTTGTACCCTGTCTGACACTGCGAACATTGGGATTGCTACGCTCTAAGTCCTAAAGCTGTGGTGGTGTGATTTGGGCTGCCTTCCCCCCTTTTTTTTTGCTCTGGGGCGAGAAAAGAAAGCAGCTTTCCATTTAGGAAGGGTGGGAAGCCACTAAGCCAAGCACTCCTTTCCTCTGGGAGGAGAAAATTTCCTGGGCCTTTGGACCAAGCGCGACTGCTTTGGGGATGGGGGTGGCTCGCTGGTGCCGCTCCAGGTCGGCCGGTCCATGCCTCTGGGACAGGTCACGCTTTCCCGGCACAACTGGAGCGGATACTTCCAGGGAGCTTTACTGGTCAAACCAAAGACTGAGTACAGATGGGGTGAAACGGCGCATACGAAGAAGACCTGGCTAAAGGCGTTTCCCCATGGTTTTGGGAAAGATTTTAGCTTCCCTTAAAACAAATAAGCAATTTTCTCTGGTAAAGTACCATAAACATATAAACTGTTCCACTTAGCAAATCCTACACTTGAATCGGTTTGTATTTTCCAAAGCCTTTTCGCAGTTTTATTGTCTAAAACTCTTTTCTGAATTAGAATTGAATTTATAAACTGTTTCAGTTGCTTAGAAACAGTATTGGCAGGGTTTGTGTGTGTGAACAAATTACTGGCTGAAAAGACTGCCCCTTTCTATGTGTAACCTTTACTAACAATTAATTCTTCCCTCATACAACTTCTTCTGAACTACCAGCCAGCCTAAACTTATATTTAGAAGAGACATTGAATCCCTGGCGTGACAGCTCTGCTCTGACTTTGATGGCAATTACCAAGAACACGGGCTTTCCGAGGCTCAGTGGCATCAGGAATATTGTTTCAAGACAGCTCTTGTGTTGTACCCTCTAGCTTCGATTGCAAGGTAAAGTAAACAGTGTTTTCTACAAACACTTCATTGCTACAGATCAATGCCACCACACACTCAAATTTGCTTTTCCCAGATGCAATGTAGTGGGGACAAAGAGGGTTTCTATAAAGTACTGGAAATCTGGGGTCAAGGGCATGAAGGCATGCACGAGGCGTAATTCTCTGCTAGACTTTTAAACGTGATTATTCCTCACAAGCAATATCGTATGTTGATGCTCACCACCCTGCTACCACTGTAAGAGACAAATCTGTGACCTGCTTCACATGCAGATATACTTCCACTTCATGTGTCTTTAATAAAGAAATGGATACAGAGAGAAGCAAGTTTTGACTAAAAGAAGAGTTCAAGTTTTTCTGAAATTCCTGGTGATCTTCCTCTCCATGATAACACTGAGTTGAAGGTTTGGACAAAGCTTTAGATTAAATCTCTAGTCACTGCGATAGGTCAGGCTTGAAAAAAGCATTTTGCACTACCAGTTAGGTGCAATTTCTTTATCTAGCAGTTGTAGTACGTGTTGAAGTAAATCTCTTATTACTTGTTCAGTAATGTCACAGGCCTGATCTTGTTCCAGGCTTCTCTGGAAACATGAGGGTAAGCTGCACAAGGCATAGGAAATTTATACTAATATTTTTCTTTAAATAGAGTGAGATCGGGTTTTGGATTGTCAGTGGTTTTGGAGCTAGAACTCAAAAAAAACCCTGCTTTGATCTTGTTCTTGAGCCAATTTTTTTTTTGGTGTTCTGTTCTCACTGTGATTTTCTTAAAAGTTTGTTAAGAGTTAACACTTAGTTCATATTTGTGATATTCAAGTACCTACATAATTTTGAAACCCTACTAGGGTGTTGTAAAGTGATCATATTTATATTCAAGGTTAGGAATCCACTATAGGCAATAGCAAGCGTAGAAGTTGTGGTTCCCTGGAGAGCTGGGAACCACCATGGGAGCAAGAAGGAAGAAAAGCATGATGTACTTAGGGAAAAAAAGAAGTCGTCTGATGACCAGGGAGATGATCAGGAGCTTCCTGGAGCTGTCAGCTAAGCAAGTCATCTTACTTAGCACATCTTAAACGGCCGCGGCCACACTTATGCAGGCAGACGAATACAGCTCTTCAGAAGGATCCTTCAGTCATTTAAAATCACAGGCAGCAAAAAAGCAACACCGAACAATCTCATCCTTAAGACCACATAAAAGCAAGATGCAGAGTCATTTTCTGATTTCAAGTTAAGATGGATGTCAGGGAAAGAAAAGAGATATAAACTTCCAGTGGCTGGTGCCCACACAATTACTAATTCCTACATGAACCGAGGATGAAGATACTATTTTTCTGACTTTATACTTCTACAGGTCACAAGAGAAAAGAATCACATCATGTGAAAAAGTGCCGCACAGAGTTAAACTAGCTGTGTTTTTACCTACAAACTGAACATATGTGTAGAGATTATATGGGATAATAAATAAAAGTCATCAAAGACACTCTCCCTCTGACTTTAAAGCAGGTCTGCATTTTGAGAACAGGGTGAAAAATCTGGGGCACTACACACAGTAGTTCTGTCGGGTAAAAGGGGACAAGCTGGAAAGGCAAAGACAAGCCCAAAAATGCCTCGTTTCCCTGAGCGAACGGAGCCTGTTAAGTGTGAGCACAGTGACCGTGGCTGCTTAGACCTCTCCAACTCTTCCTGAAAACGTCCTTATCAAAACGTTTTGTGATCATGGCTGCGATTAGCGTGCGGGTTGCACAGAGCAGAAAGAAGCTGAGGAGCAAAACTGTCATTGCACGGGCAACCTCAGCTGTGTGACCAACGCCGTACTCGGGCCTTGCTGATTGAAATCTTCAGGTGGCTTCACGTTCTGTCATTTCATTTTGAACAAAACCTGCAGTATGTTCACACTGTTTCTCACTCCCTTCTTAATAGTTAGAAATTAATACCCTCAACACCCTCTTAAACCATGCTGTTTGGCAACTATTTTACAGCGTAGGCAAACATTTGAGTTTAGTGTTAAATATGCTGGGTGTTGTACAGTACACAAATAAAGACTGTCTCTTCCTCAGAGATCTTACAGTCTGAAAGATAAGAAGATGAAAGTGTGCTTGGGAAGATGAGTAACTGGGGGGACTGGGGGAGGGGTTCGCCTCAGTTAAAACGTCAAAACCTGGAAATCACTCAAAGAACTTCCAGATTTTGGTACTGAAAGTGTACTTTTTTTAACGTATAACAGTTTTGCAATTAAGAAGAGAAGGCGAAGCTGTTGACATTTCCTTGTGCCTAGTTTTATCAGGACTTAGGCAGCACGTTGCTGCTAATTCTGCCGACACCCCCAAGCCGGCCACCGTGCCACCCTGCTGCAGCCGCGCTCCGCGCAAAACCAAACGCTGCCGCTCAAACCGCTGGTCCTGCTCCGAGGGAAACACTCGTGCATCAGCATCCTGACATCCCCTAAACAACTCGTTGGGTTTTGACCTTGAGAGGGCTTAGAGGGAGAGCTTTAGAGACCAGATGTCTCTTCTATATGGCGGATGACTTCTCATTTAAATACGAGAACTTGTTAGACCTTTTTTGCTTGCATATCCTTAGGAAAGTTATGAGCCACAAAGTAAACAGAAATAAATATGATGTAATCAGCGCGTGCAAATTTCCATGATTCAGTTTTGCAAATACTTCTCCAAACCGAACATATCTCTCTTCAGACATCAAACACGGGTTAAACGCAAGTTAAACTCTGTCCCTGGGAAGGAGTAGCTGGGCCACAGCAGCAGCGTTCTCAGCGCTGCCCTGCACCTCTTGCTCATTTTCGCCTCCAAGTTTCTAGAAGCAGAGTTTATTGTTACTGGGGACAGAGGGACTTGGTATCAGGTAGGACAAACTTTTCTAGGGTACAGCTATGGTGTGCTGGACATCCCTGGGTCATAACTTCTTTGTACGTCGCCTCCCAGGTGACACTTGCATCCCACAAAAAAAGGACAAAGATTATTTCCTCTTTCATCCTCAACGTGGTTTAGTACACATCGGATGGTGCCTCTGTTGGTTTGGGGATCATACCAGGATAGCTTGTTCCGCAAACAATGTTTGAGTTCAGACTTATCCCAGACCACACAGATGACAGAGCTGACTTTGCCTTAGCAGTGCCAGAAGAGCTCTGACACCAATGGGAATGATGTGGCTGCAGCTTCTCTTTTGAAAGTGTTAGCAAAATGCCACATGCGTATGAAATGAGTGAGCCCCGGCGTAATGAAGTCACGTACCCGTTGTTTGTACCTAAAGGCAAAGCGTGCCGTTGTTTCGTGAATCCGAGTGACACGCTTGGAGCCATCCATGTTTTGATTTCAGGCCAGTGAAAGCCAGATTTTCCTTTTGCTAGAGTACCTGAAAGGTTGGTGGGGCAGGAGGCAGCTAGTGCCAAGGTAAAACTATGCACGTCTCTTGTCATATGTCTTCAAGTGATACATTCCAGAGCTGTTCTTCATTTAATCATCCAGAGATAAATAAGCTAGTACTTACTACAATCTAATTGTTTTTTTAAGCAGCACAGCTAAAAGATAATCTGTGCTACAGAATTCCTAGTGGCAAAACATCCAGGATTTTTTACATGTAAAATCATGAAACTGCTGTGCTGCTTTTGAAGTTTTAACACACACACGCATTTGCTTGAAAACTACTATGCAAGCAATAAACACTCTTGTTTGGGTCCGGTCCTTCAAGGTGCAACACAGGTAGTTCTGCGCTTAACTTCATGGGCTCAGTCCTCGCAAGTCTGACCCAGCTGATAACGTTTTTGAACCATGTGTTTATCTCTCAATGCAACTAAAAAAAAAAGAATCTGCAGTTTTAGTATCGATTAGTCTCCTCACCAAAAGTTAAGTTCACAGCTAGAGCACTGAAGAGTTGTGTGCAGGAAAGAGGCTTGACAAAGACACTTTGAAGGTAAAGAACCCAACACAAGGCCTTTTTCTTTTGCTTCTCTAATTGCTGCAGATGTTGTTTAGTCGCACCTATGAAAAGTTAAATATTAGGTCTCAGTAACATTTTTGATCTTCATTAATTATAGCTCAGAAAAGCTTACAAAAACCAGCCTGCCTCTTTAATACAAATAAGATTAATTGCATGGTTGTTCACAAAATGAACCACCAGTAGTTAAACAAAAAATGTTTGTCTTTAAGCAGCCCTTGGATGATTTTTTTTTTAAAAACTGTTACAGGAAGTGAAGAGGCTGCCAAATTACCATGCCCCTGAGCCCCACTCTCATTATCAGCCTAAACGAACGCACACACCCTGCCACTTTCATCCTTTTCCAGGTCCAAGAAAAAGAAACAGGAGGCATAAAAAAAAAAAAAAGCCCTTCCACACAAAGAGGTGTCTCTGAAGTCTGGAATGCACCCTGGCTGTTTGAAGACAAGATTTATACCTGACACCCTCCTTTAAGCTCATTGTCGAGACTCGCCTGCGTTCAAATCAACCGCAGACTGGCTGCTGCAGGTACTTCATCTTACAACGACCACATCATCTAAGATAAATGCACCAGGAATTGCTATCACTTTGAGGTGAAAAAAGAAAAAAAAAAAAAGAAAAGAAAAAGAAAAATCAACCCCCCGATGCAGGTAGTGGGTGGAGGGAAGAACCCACGGGCACGAAGGACTGCGCGGGGGTGTTCCCCGGGAAGGAGCCGGCGACGGCTGACGGGCTGCGGCGCGGGGTCCAAGGATGAAATGGGTTTGGCCGCCGGTGCCGGCACCTGCGTTTCGGCACAGCCTGCGCTCGCCGTCGGCAGCCAGGCTGCGGGACCGGGCGCCGGGCGGGATGCCGAAGCCACCACCGCTGCCGGGGAAGCGGTAGCATGCCGGCTGCTTGCGAAGGACTGAAAGGAGGATTTTTTTTGACTTGGTGGGAGATGATGAGAAAGACTGCGGCATCAGCTCATGCCATCCCCAGATTTTCCCGAGATAAGCCTGGTTTCCCCATTTTAGGCATACCCATCCTCTCCCTAAGCAAGCTACGGTTAGACACTTTCGTTCAGCCTCTTGAATTCCTCTGGAAGAAAACCCTTGGTAGTAAGAACTTAATTTTACACTGAACCCATCTGATGGGAGGCAAAGCCATAGAGCACTGAGATATATGAAGCCAAACGATAAGAGGGAATGAAGAGAGTGCTCAGGACAGCGTCAGGACGCAGAGAAACACAACGGAATATCCCAGAGCTCAGGCTGCTGAAACTCTAGCATTAGCAGGTGTTGTGCTAATTACCAAAAGCTTTGAAGTGACACGGGCAGAAAATGTCTGTCATAAAGAGAGAATAACACCCGGCAATTTGCAAAGATATTTATTGTCTATATTGTCGTATCGCTCAAAGGCCCAATAAAAGTTGGGGCGTAAGGATGCTATTTGTGGTGCAGAACCAGTTGAGGAGCGTTTTCCAGGGTGGAGAATTACTGTGACATTTGGAATAATGCTGCATTAAACTCAAAAACGTTTGTGAGGAGATATTCTGAAACCATACTGATAGAGAAAAGAAGGCAGAAAAATGACAGTATAGGTGGGTAATATAAAACTTAATGTCAGAAAAACTTGCCTTTCTCAAGCATTTCGTAATGCTTATCTTTGATCCTAGGACCAGAAAGCAATATGGGATTAGCAACAAAACTAAGGATCCTTAAGGGCTGCTCTAGCATCACAGATTGGCCCTGACACTGGGGAGGACCCATCAACGTGCTCTGGATTTAACCCAACAGAAAGCTCTAGATTGGATTTTCTGACTCTCCTTTTTCAAGCAGTTCAGAGCCAGACCTTTACGGGGCTTCTTCCAAAATTTCTGGGCTCACAGGGATGTTTGGGAAGTTGAGATCTGGGAAAAAGGAGCTGGTTTAATCCATTTCAGTTATAGAGCACTTTCTATATTTAGGATTTTAAATTATGTTTTATTAAGAATGCAAATTATGAGCATTTCTAGGACTCCAGGTACTTGCATGTCCCAGCTAGCACATAAACCTCATGCCATTACAAATCTGAATAAAGCAGGTTAAGTTTGCAGCAGATTTAAAATAGGGCAAAAGGGAGGGCAGGAAGAGAGCCTGTACAACGTGTTCAACATCTACCCACTAGGATGGGAGGAGAAACATCTACACTCGGGCTGAACTGAACTGACACAACTGCCTGTGAAGCTGCAGCATCAATCTCAGCTTGGCCACGGGTATCCTGTTCTATTTTCACATTTCAAAGATTTACCATTTATACTTTTTGTTTTTTCTGTAGGGTGTTTTGTTGTTTGTTTGATTTTTTTTTTTCTTTGGGGAATGATGTCTTCTATCTGGTGCCAGCAGGGGGTTCTCAGAGAAATCAGTTTCATCAACCCGTGACCAATCTATTGAAAAATGGAGCATGGCTCCACGGCAGCAATTATGGGAATCCGTTGCGGACACTTAGCCTGGAGCCTCCATGATTTCCGACGCTGAGCATCTGAGGAAACAGCATTCAGTATTTCATTCTGACATTTCAGCTCTTGACAGCACGCTACACAATGCTGCTTGAACCCAAAGTCAAATGCAATAAACGGAGCGCAGCTCTGCAAAAAAAAAGAAGTGTAAGCAAGGCCAGTTCATCTTGCCCTATCTCACAGGGAGCCACAAGAGAGGGAAATAGAAATATGTGGCGCTAGGCAGCCGTTCCATTGCTGCCTGCCTGTCAAAATTAACTTGCAATTTTCAAGAAGCAGTTACAGGCACCATCAGGACCTCCTGGCCTAATGAGAGCACCAGCAATGAATTAGGCAGCGAACGCCCTGGATTCCCCAGCAATCCCTCCTCCAGCCCGCAGAGAGATGCAACCTTTCTCCCTGGCCTCCAAACACTTGCTATTTTCATCCCCATCCAGTCCTTCGCCTCGTATTAATCCAGCTTCTTCCTCCACGCACGCCCTCGGTGGTGCCGACGACTCCTCTTTAGCTCCGCGTTACCCCTCTGGCCGCCTTTCCTCACCCCGCTCCAGCTGGAGCCGCACATGGATGGAAAGCAGCCGGCACCCCTTCCCCTCCTGCCCGCACCCCGTGGCCTTCCCGCAGCCGCTGCTCACGTCCCTGCTGCTCTTCATACACCTGGGAACCCAAACAGGACCTGAGCACCCTTCCTCCCCCCCCTCACGCGCGCCGCAATCCTGACCGCCCGCTCCGCCGGCTCCCTTCAGGCAGCCGCTCAACTCCCCCGTAAACCGAAGGTGGCGAAGACACGCCGGGCACGTGCTGCCTCTGCGTCAGAAGAATCCCACCTGGAGCGAAATCCCGGGCACCTGCTTGGGATCGCTTGCCACCAGGGCAACGCGGCATCCCGCGTCATCGGCCTCTGCCTGCGAAAGGGCGGTGGGTCGCGTCGAGATCGTCCCGCCAAGCGAAACGTAACGACACGGTCACGTTTGTGGCTTGTGAGGGCTGTGAGAAGAGCCGTCTCCTGGCATACCCGCTCCTCTCCGGGAGCTGGGGACAGCCTGCCTGGTCCGGGTGGTCCCTTGGAAATCCCCAGGCCCTGGTCTGGGGTACCTCTTAGAAGACAGCTTAGCCTGACTAAATGTGCTTCCCTGTGTAAGCAGCGGGAAAAAAAATCACGCTTGTTGCTGTAGCAATGGATTCGATAGCAAAATCCTATAATAGAAAATTATTTATTTCCACGACTGATTGCTTGAAGTAAGTAAAGGGTTATAGAAACAGCATTTCTGGAAGATACAACTATCAAGTGCACAACAGCGACTGAGAAACTACATTTCTTTTACAGCTTGTCTAAAATGTCACACCGTGCAGAGACCCGGGGGCATGTTTTAGTGATGTGCTTTAAAATGGTGAACAGCAAAAGCTAATTCTTCTCAAAAAAAAGGATGCAAGCAGGAAACTTGTTTAAAGGACAAAGGTTTCAATACATAACAAGTGCCTGTGTTCACATGTGCGCTCAGGTTGCTTCCAGAGTCGGGTTTTGGTTGTCTTGGCTCTGCCTTCTAAGACATCTCCAAAAACTCATGTACACGCCTAAGTGCCAAACGTGTATACTGCATCTCAACTTCCACAGCAAGTGACAGTTAATTAAAACCATGCATTACAGAGAGCTCGTCCTTTCATGATAAATGATGGTATTGACAGATGAGTTATTTTTACGTTATGCTTAATTATGTCAAAGCTCGTCCCACCCAGTGTGCAACAGAAAGGGTAGCGTTTTTGTTTGTTACTAATAAGCTGTGCCTGTTACTTTTCTTCTGCACTATTGACCTGTAGTGAAAAGTGACCCAAACCTACATACATTATACGCCAATTAAAACCATTTCGTTTTTGTTGTCACGTCATGACATACTGGGTACACAAATCTGTAAAAAGAAAACCCGTAAGACCGCCTCGTCTCTTGGCACCTCACGGTGATGCAAGTTTAAAGCCTTAACGAAACAATGACTGAGTTTGCCTGTTTGCATGGAGCCAGTTCTGTACATTTTCCTTGCTCAGGCTGTTACACGTATAAAGCTCCTCACCTGAATCCCTGAAGTCCTGTTTATCTCCTGCACATGTATTCTTCTTGCAAGAAGAAGCCAAAGTTGTATACAGAGCTACAAAATGGCTCTTCCTAATTTATGTGCTTAATAAAACAAACTTCTCCAAAAGGGAATAACTTTAGTCTTCAAAACATGAAGACCAGATGGTGCTGCCCTCGCTCGCGGAGCCGCATCAGCAGCTGAAATCAGTGGGCCTACTAAGAGAAAAGTGTATTAGCGCAGCTAGCAGTCTCCTAAATAAAAACCAAATAGTCTACAACAAAAGTGGTTTTCTGAAGTCTACCTTCAGTGGTCAGAAACGATTATAGTTCCTGTACACCATTTTTACTTCAAAGCCACCCCAAAGCCCGTAAGTGAAAACCTAAGACGACCACGTTCATACCACCTATTACCCCTTCGCTGCAGTTTGCCCCTGCAACATCTCGCTCCTGAATCTCCGCCGTGCTCTCTGCTTCCACTCTGAATAGCTGCTCTTGAACGGATTAAAAAGCACTGCTACTCTTCTCATTAAACGCTAAGGGCTTGCATACGGGGTATGGTTAGCACATTTCAGAGGAGTATATGGTTTCCACCAATCAATTTATTACTGGAGTAGTATGACAGACTCAGTAAAACGGGACAACATCAAATACTCCCTCTGTTTAATTTGGAACAGGGAGCTGAACTTCGAACTCCTGTCTCTCAAGAGTGCCAAAACCACGGGGTTATTGGATATTTGCAGGAGGGCTGCTTTTTTTTTTTTTCTTTAACTATTTCCCCCAACTTTAGCTGGGTTCTCAAGCAAACGGTGCTTGTGTCGCCGTGATGTAATTTCCCACCCACTCTCCCTGGCTTACCTGCGCACCCCCCAGCCCCTCTCCCAGCGGTCCTGCCCACTGGAACCAGTTCCATGGACGGCACAGGGAGGAACCCAGTCCCCGGGGGTTTCATGATGCAGGTGGCTGGGCCGGGGTGCGCGGCGTGCTCCAGCGCGGGAAGAGGCTGCCCTGTGAGCCACCCACAAACGCGCGTGGCCGCAAGGTCTTCGCAAATGTCTCAGCGGGGAGAAGCTTCAGCCGGAGCTGACAACCAGCCACAAGACACCGACCCACCAGAAATCAACCTTCATCCATGCTGGTGCTCCTGCAGCTACTTGTCTCTTATCCATGCCTGATTTAAACTAGCCTGGGCTAATTTCTAGGACATTTTTTTTTCTAAGAAAGCTCCCTGCTTCGGCAGGGATCAGGCTAGACCCACAACAGGAGCAGTGTCCCGATGGACTCAGCGCTCCATGGGAGCCACGGGAGGTGGCAGCGTCCTTGCTAGAGGCAGAGCCTGGCGAGAGCGAGACACCTCGGAAAAAGCGATCCTCAAAAGCCAGCAGATATGCCTCGGCCACCACCCTGGCAAGGCTCAGGAACCTGGCAAGGTTTTGCCATCCAGTCCCGTGGGTTCCCCACAAAATCCAGCTCAGGGAACCCCTCCTACCACTGCTCCGTATCTTTGCACTTAATAACCGAGTCCTCCACGGGGCGACGCGAGGCCAAAAGCTTCTGCCCGCCTGCAGAAAGCATCCTCCTTTCTTTGAACATCATTTGGGGAATCTTCCTCCCCAGTGGCTGGGGGCAGGCTGGGTGGGCTCCACGGAGAGGGGACAGCCCCGAGCCCCCGGCTGGGTGTCCCTCCCAGGGCTGGCTGGCTCCCTCCTGTCGATGCTCTTCTGCTTTGCATCAGACAGGTTTTTTTCTCTTTTTCACTCAGACACATGACTCCCAAACTTAGCGACTGGGGCACCACCTGGGTCAGGGTTTGGAAACTGGGTTCCAGTTCTTACTCTGACAAAAATTTAAATATCTTGTGTTGAGTATTCCCCAGAACCCACATCTCCACCCCCCCCCGGCAAGTACTCTAGCCACCAGGCAGCAGCATTATTTTTCTTTTGCTCTCCAAATAGTGACTTACGCCTAGGAGAATGTAACAGTTAAAAAAAAAAAACGGACGGACAGACACCTCTTCCAGAACACACAAGCACTGTTGTGGGAGAAACAGCTAAAGCATCCCCAGGCTGAGGAGCACATCGAGTCCAAGATCTCCCACCTCAGCTCCCTAAGGACGGACTAAATGTTAAAAGTGCGGCCATTCTCGTCAGCAGGACTTAGATGTGGTTGTGTGGGTCTGTTCATCCAGCACAGGCCAGGCCGGGTACAGCGTGTCCAGAAGCACACGTTCAGGCACGCAAGGAACTCAGTGGATGCAAACGTGGGTGTTAAGGAATGTAGGTACCTCTGGGGTGAAGGGGCAGGCCAGCAAGTTTTCTTGGGATCTACCTTTTAGACGTAGCGTGTGAAGTGACAGGGCTTGCTAGACACCCAGGTTCCTCTGTGGGATTAAGTCCATGAAGACGAGCTAACAGAAAATATCTGCTTCCCACCTCAGAGTGCTCCCGAATCAGAGATTCAGAGAGTGCCTGCTCTTCGGCACGCTTTCACACACCCGTCGCTAATTGCTCTTCTGTGTTTAAGGAAAAGTGCTTCGTCTGTATACACAGAAAAGGGTGAACACTCCAGATGAAAAATATTGCAAAGTTAAACACAACCGTTTCTGAACTTTCATCTGTTCTGCAAAAATGGACATGTTTATAAAGCCAAGCAAAGGTCTGCATGCAACACTTGTTAAATTAATCCAGCTAGCATTGGTAAGGATAGGGAAAATACCACAGACAGCAGCTTTGCTTCTGTATGTATTTCTGGGGAACTTGCGCTGTTAGCACGGCCTTTGCACTTGGTTTTGCAAGGGGAAAAGCAGATGCCTCTCTCTTTCGTTCATTTTGATTAAACTAATACAGTTTTGGCAGCTCGTGCAGCAGTTGTACCCTTTCTTTAAATTTTTGTCCGGTTCAGTCATAGGCACAGGCAACAGAAAATAAAAGCACAACATCCGCAATTTGTTAAAAGAAATGGCAAAAACACCCATGACATCAGGACTGAGGGAGCATCTCAAGGCTTTCTGCCCAAGTCTTTCCACCAAACTTGTTTTAGAAGGGGGGAACAGAAAGTACTGAAGGAACAAAACAAATCCAGACACCATGCTTCCCTCTCATTTTCTTTGCTCCTGTGTTTTAGAATTCCAGAAGAAAAAGCCAGCGCACATACAAAAAATTACTTACTTTAGGTGGTAAACACATCTATCACGCCACAGCTTTTTTCTTATTTTTGTCATACATGTTTTTAAGAAATAACTTCACCAGACTTCTTACGCGCATCTCTGAAATTCTTCAGGGATGCTTGCCTAATCAGGAAGAACGTACCGCATTAATAAGCCAGAGTACTTTGGAAAGGCACTAAAATAATTTAAGCCAGAGGCACGACCACGGCTGTGCTGCGGGTGAGCGACGCCTGGAGCTCAGCTCGACCACCACGTTTTGCTGAAGGCGAGCGCTCCCTTCCAAAGCAGAGGGTGCCTCTGCCCACCCGTAAGCCCGTCGCTTCGCAGTCGCAAAGCCTTTTGAGCCTCTACAAACCACAACGAGTTCCAAACCTGACTCACGCCTCGCGCTTCCACTGGCTCGCCGTTCCCGGCTGAGTCATTGCCAGCCGCCCGACGTGCAGCTGCTAATCCCGCGGCATCCTCAGCACCGTTCCCTCCTGTGGGAAAGCCCTGGTTAGTCAGCCTCGCAGAAAGGTAGGGTACGGTGATATTTCTCTTACCACGGTGCTGCTTTGTTCTTCTTGCATTCCCATCTTCATGACGGCGCGAGCTGTTGGCCTTCCGCAGTGTCTTTGTGCCTATGTAAATTCAGCGTTTGATGCCGAAGAGGCGGAGACGATTTGTAAGTCGAGGGGCAGGTGTGAGTGAAAGGAGCAACCCAACAGCCAAACTATTTGAAAAAGAAACCTTTAATGTCTCATCAGCTCAGCACTTGAAAAAAAGCCTTCATAACTTGCCTTGAAAACTGGAAAAACAGGGTGTCTAGCTATAATTTAAGACATTAATAACAAGAAGATATTGCAGTTCCCTGACATATTTTGACTTTTGCACAGTGAAATGCTATCTTAAAACTAGGTCTGATTATTAATACGTGAAACACTGTCAGTGACAAAGAAATTAGGCGGCTTGCTTTGTTTCTCATTCACTAGCCAAAATTTCAACATATTTTGAGAAAAGAGCCCGGGCTAAATTTTAGAGCACACCTGAAAAAATAGTTCTTTCCCTTTGTTGAATAGACATACCGACAAGTATTTTGGCATGACCAGAAATGTGAGCACACCATAACAACTTTACAGGACTGACCATGGTCTTCAGAGGTATCCAGTGGCTACCGCGAGCCCCCTAAAACTGTGGCCTCAGGATGTGACACCCCGATTAACAAACTAAGTTTCAGCAAAAAGTATTTTTCACCCGCAACCAATGAGTATGCACTCTTTCAGTCTGGATGTCTCCTTTTCAGCACATAAAACGCAACAAAGCAAGAACAAATACACTTTGCCACAAGGGAACAGCGGGCAATATGAGCCATCTGAATTCCCACAATTTATTTTTATTTCCCTGGTCCAGAAAGACTTTTAAGGATGGAGTTAAAGCTTAAGAACATGAGCAGCTTATTCACCTTCGGTGGGACAACTTGCCCATTTGAAGTTGTGTGTGTGCTTTTAAGCTCTGCCGTGTGAGCCACGATACAGAGAGAACGGTCATACACAGCCTCCTCTGCACAAGCATCTTTACAGTTATCACGGCAATCTCGATAAGAAACCGAAAGTCAAATTTCCTATTGGACTTTTTCCTTCTGCTGAAATAATCAACTTTCTACATGGTTGCCTCATCTAGAAAATTTTTATGATGCTGGTAGATGGGCAAATGCAAGCATCCTGCTCCTTGCGCCTTCAAAGCTATCACGTAAAGATAACAGTGTTTTCTTTTAATCTTTTTTTCATTACTGAATATTATGCTTACAACAATCCTGCTTTGCTACAGATGGTTTCCTGTTGTTTCTGCCAAATGTGAAATAGCTATAAAACTTGAAAAGGTTTTGATGTTGTCACTGCATGAAAAATTGCATCTACGAGGGAAAATTAAATATGAGCCTTAGCCTTTAATTGCTTTAATCTTACTTACTAAGTGAACTTTTTTACCCCCACCCCCAACTCAAAGCTTCCGATAACATGACCTGAAGGGAAAAATATAGCTAAGTATTTCAGTCAGGTATAAAGCCTTCATTAACAAAAACAAAAAAAGAGGAAGAGGAAGCAGACGATTCTCATGTCCAGACCAACCAAACAGCCACCAACTCTCGCTAACAAGAGCAGTGCCTTTGGCTCAGCTTCATAAAATATGTAAAGTCATTTCTGTTAGAAGACGGCGAAGTTCCTGTTTTCAGTGCTATAATAAGGAAATCTGTCATGTTAGCAGACAAATTACTAGAAAATGGCTTGTGCACTCTCAAGGGGACAGAGCCTTTGCTCCTTGCGTGGGCAAACCTCGGTGAACTCAGTGACAGCTTTACTTGAATGCAAAAGGTGTGTAAAGAAGTACTTCAAAGAAAAATTGAATTTTATACGTGTCTCATACAACGAGGAAAACTGTTGATGCTCTGTGCTCTCTATAGGCATAGATTCGGTGTGGCATGGGACAAGGGCTAGAGAAAAGGCATTTTACCAGCAAAGGCATGGGACGGGCACGTGTCTTACGAGTGGAGCATCAACGAACGAGTGAGCTACCCAGGCACTCTCAAATTTCTGCCAGTACTTGACTGGCGCCGTATCAACATACTCATTTTCTAGAAAAAGCAGTGAGCATTTAACCACATCCTTCTACCAACAAGGTAAGGCTGTGCGCACTGCCACGGATCTGCCTGTACAGGCACTGAGGGCAGAGGCAAAGAGAGCAAATATTAGAAATCGCTCTGTCATTTTGAGTTCATTTGTCTGCCTGGTGCCTTACACAGAAGGCCAGATATCTGAGGGCTCTGCGGCACGAGAAGCAAGCACTCTGTGTTACACTGGAGATTTGGCAAGCACCCATTTCTGCAGGAAGAAAGCACGAACTGTAATCTCACCCGACCAAGACATCAGCCCTCAACATCCCAGCTGCTCAGACCTCTATTGTTCATTCCTGGGGACGGATCCAATATCCATTCGCTACAAGAAGAGATTCACTCTCGCGGCAAAGAGGAGCTGGTGGGATTTTAGTTTCTTTCAACCTGCCCTGTCTCTCCCTGCTCTGGAGGCTGGAATTTAAAAGCCGAGGCAGAGGTGACACTGTGGGCAGGAGCGAGTGGAAAATGTGTGCGCTCACCAAACTGCATCCAGAGGTCTCACCTACGTGTGGGCATGCCTCACTCCCGTGCTGTACCCCCCAGGGCACCCTTCGCTGCCTCCTCAAAGCGCTCCTGGTCTTTCCCCGTGCAGAGATACTCGCGCCGCAGTTGTCTGCTTGTTTATTTAGCCTGACTTCCACCTAAGCTAAATGAAAAACAACCTTATCCAAGCTCTGGGAGACCTGCACCGCAGGGCTGTGGACAAACCCCTGTAGTTCAGCCCAGGTTCTTCGTAAAGATCGCCAGGTTGGGGGGGAGCAGGGGCCGCTGGGGACGCGCGTGGCTGCCTGCTCCGAGTGACCCCGCGCAGCGTCCGACTTGGGCGTCTGTGAAAACCGTTGGCTCTTTGCTTGGGCCAGGAAAGCATTCATGGACGAGACCCTTTTATTTCTCTTTTGTAGCGTAGCCTGTGTAGGTCTGGACCTCGGATGAAAGCCAGAAATGGGCATGCAGGGCCCGTTCAAATAGCTGCTGGCATTACTGGAGAGTCTCCTGTTGACTTCACTGGGAAGTGGATCAAGCCCCTGTACGTTTGTTTGCTTATTTATTTATTTATTACCGATTTTGTCATTTGGTCACCAGCTGAATTATTTGCACCTTTCACATCCAATTAAATACCACAAGCTGCTAGCGCAGGATTTTTTTCGCAACCGGTTAGAAACCATGATAGAAAACATAACCCTGCCACATCAGAGATGTTCTTCATGTACCGTACTGGATTTGCATCTAGGTTTCCTTGTTGTTAGCCAGTGCCATCTGTTATCTGTTTTGGTCTGCTTATGAGAACTGGCAATTTTTTGAAAACTGAGAGCAAGGAAAGAACAATGGCTTTTTCCTTTGTATTTTACATCCCAAAGAAACCAACTGGATCTACACATGCATGCAAAAATATACCCCTCCAACTGGCAATATGTTCGCACACGCTTTTTTCTGTATGGAAAATTTAAAGAGACGAGGCTCATCACGGGGAAGCGTTGGAATGTAATGAAATAAATCTGCACCCCGCGATGCTTGGATGCTCGCTTCTGCTTTTGTCTCTCTTGGAGGCTGCTGACGCTCAGACTTGGTGACGGACGGAGCGGTGAGAGCTGAGATAGTTACTGCCCTCAGCTGCACGCCCTGCCCTTCTCTTGGAAATTACCGCCCTCCTACAGCCGGCACGACCGAACGCTTCGTCAATCCCGTTTCGGGCTGCCAGACTTCACGCCAGCCTCGGCTCACGCGGATCCGCGAACTCCCGCGGCTTGGAGGCGGGCGGGCGAGCCGTTGAGCCGTGCCTGCTGTGGGGGTGGAAATTTCAGAAAGAAAAGGGGGCGGCCAGCTGGAGGGGACGCGGCTTCGCGTGCCCCCCTCTCGCGGGCCACCGGACGGGTGGCAGCCCACAGATCGCTCTCTCCTATTTTTGGAAATACAAACGCGTCTAACTCAGGGGACGCGTTGTCACCAGCTACCCACCGAGAAAAGAAATGGCAAAATCTCGAGTGATGAAAAGAGAACACACCCCCAGCCTTTTCGGGGGGGGGCTTGGGGGTTGGGATTTTTTGTTGTCGTTGATTGGATTTTTTCTTTTGGAACTGCCCTTCAGGGACAGTGTTGAACTGACCGGACTCTGCTCCTTTGAGGTCTATTGGAAATTTTTTTGTTGACTCAGATAGGAAAAGAAACTTTAGGATGGTCATTTCAAACTCCTTTTTGTTATAAGTGGTAAATTTAAGTCCCGCGTTTGAGGATGTTGTCTGCTCTGTAGTTCCTAACTATAGCAGGCTGTATACCAGCACCAGGTAGTTTAACAGATTCTGCCATTTTTAGCCTTTGATCCTGTCTGTTCCTCATATTTTTCAGTCCCAGTTTTTCTCTTCCAAGACATGTGATCTGGATGTACAGGGCCTTTTCATCTCCCTCTTTTCAGTGACAGAAGCCAATTTCTATAAAGCCTCAATTTATCAGCTATTAGTATACAGATCTCTTTCCCTCCCCGGTCCTTCTCCCAAGCAGTGGAGTGTGCATACAGCTGTGAGAGAAAAATGGAGCATGTCAGAGGAATGCATCCTTCTAGCCCGGATAATCATAAATATCTAATCCTGAACTATTAAAATGGTTCTTGCTTTAAATGAAAAGAAAAATCCTGACAGTCAATCTGCAAATAATTGTAGGCTGCTTAACTGGCACTTCAGTAGTTTTTCTTTGTGATATATCTGAAGGAAGAGATGGATGCACTGTCAGAATTAAAAGCTCTCTCGGTGCTTGGCCATATGTTTCTGCTTTGGTCGCCAGCCTGTTACGTTGCTGAACAGAGGATAAAGGCTGGTCTAACAGAGCTTCATATACAGCACAACCTCCAGGGGAGGTGGGCAAAAAAGTGCCTCTTTCCAGGGTTCCTTCTTACCAAAGAGCTGGCTTGGACTTGGATTCAGCCAAGTTTTGCAGTACCGTGTCCTGGCCGTAAAGCCTAACGATCCAGAGGTTCATTAACACCATCTGCAGGGGATGTACATCTATCAGCATTTGCACAGCCGAGACAAAGGCAGTGAGAGACTGGAGCTCACGTATCGTTCTATGCCAGGCTCCAGAAGGAAAGCAAATATCTCATTGAAGATTGGTTGGGAAGGGTTGGATGCTGGAGGTTTGCAACTAGGTTGATCTTGGCCTTTAAGGTCAAAAGGGTCTCAGGTCAACCAGTATTTGACGATGCCACAAGAGTAGTCAAGCTAAGCGTTATAAACTCGTGTGTTTTTCCTCCCCACCTCCCCAGTGGCCATTGACCGTACCCAAGCAACTTTCCCAAAACGCAGTTTACCCCACACGTATTTATTACCAGAGCAGGCCCCTGGATAGTCGGTTCATCAAGACCCCCCCCAGCCTTGCGTGCCCAGCAAGTCAGGCAAGGGTCAGCCGAGATACCCCCAACTGCTGGAGAGGTTTCTTGTGGGGCAGGGAATGAGGCAACATCAACCTCCTGAAAAAGCCTTTCTGCTCTAAGAGCGACACAGCTCTGGCAGTCCCTTCTGCCACATAAAATCTTACCAGCCCTCCCCTCCCAAAAAGGAAATGAGCAGAATTTAAGGCACTGAATCCAAAAAAAGCTCAGCTCTGCAGAACTGAGTCTGAAGAAGAATAAATGCCAGAAACTCTATGAAATCCACCAGGGACTTTGCTATTGATTTTGCACCGCAGATGGCCAGACGTTATGGTAAGGTGGTAATGCAAAACCTGCTGCTAGATTCATGGCGGGTGATTTAGCTCAAGCATTGTGGATTAACTTCACAGAATGCCATTTCTGACAGTTCAAAACCAGCACTCGCTAGTGTCGGATCAGGAAGATGTGGTCCTGACTCCGTCTCTGCAGAGATTTGAAAATCCACTGGCAAAGCTTTAACTTCTTTAGAAGAAAATAGCAGATAATGCTTTAAAATAGTCTTTGTTTACCTTTTATTCTTTTGTTTCTAACGGACTCCTTCTGAATTTGAAAATAACTTCCTCTGTACTTATGTTCTGATTTTGCCGGTGGGAAGAAACTGCAACATCTGAGCTATGTCAAGTGGGAAGAAATGTCTGCAAAGCTAACGTGGTTCAGGAAGCAGCGTGTGATCACTAACTGTTGCCACAGGGCCAGCAAGAGCTGGGCACACTACCTTCGGGAGCGCTGCCATCGGTTGCATGGGCCCAGCATCTCCGTTCGTTTTTTATAGAACCGGACGAGTGATAAACAAAAGAGCAACAGGTTACTTGGCCTCCAAATAATATTTGGATGTCCTAGTCTGCCGCTGTAGGAAGCCGGGTTCTTAGTTTTCTGGGAAAAGTATGGCCAAGCACTTTGTCCGCACGGTAACCATCGGCACGGGTCAATAATACTTGCCAGAGTGGACAGTTATAAACGTCACAATTCCATCCTTGTTCAGTAATATCTAATCCCTTACAGGGACTTACCTTCTTGGAATATACATGGCAAGAAAATGTCTCTGTTTTTGCAGACGACTCCCTGCCCTAACGATGCACTGGCCAGAACATTTCTACATATTCGGAAGGAAGGGTTTTCCCCAGCAAGAGCTGCTGCTCCAGGAGCTGTTGGGTAAAAAGAGGCACCTGTTGTTTTCTGGATGCCTCATAAAAAATATAGTGGGTCTTGAGGGCGAGGAGGGCACTGGAAGGCAGCAAAGGCAGAATAACCGGAGGGAGAAATGGGATATCTTTAACAGGAGTGAATGGAAAGGCTGATCTACTCCCAGCTCCTCATAAATGACTCACGCAGGGAGTGGTCATGCTGGAACCTCGCTGGTTATTCTGCTATAGGCAGTAGCTCACATCATCGCAATTTATCTACCCTTTAGCCGAGAAGAGAAGCAGCATAGATACGATCTGAAACCCAGTTCCATCCTAGCGTGGTTAAAGGAAACAACTCTGTTGAGGATATTAGAGGGGAATTCCTCCACCGATGACAACATGAGAAAAACATTATCTTAATATTAATCTTATCTTCAAAAGCTTATGCTGCTATTTTTTGAAAACTGAGACTTGGACCACTTCTCTAGCATGGCTACATGGGTTCACTTAGAAACTGTAGACTCTGTCAAAATATTCCAGTCCTCCAAGAAATGTCACCCATACATGTAAAGTTGAAATCTTTCACGTGAAGCCATTTTCAGAGGGATTCTAAACACCTCTATGGTACGACTGCACTCAGTTCAACATTTTCAGTGAGATGATTTCCACAGCACACAATTCAGTACGATCCCTTGAAAATGACCGGCTCACAATCTGATGTGAGAAATTAAAACATCACATGTTTTCCCCCTAGCTGCAACAGAGAAACAAATGCCTATTTATGGCAGCAGTTTTCTGTAAAAGCTATCTATCTACTCAAAAAAAAAAAAAAAAAAAAAGCCTGCTGGCTTTTTCTGGGCACATTCTCGTCTGAGCTCTTCGTCGCAGTCAGACTACCTTCTTGCAAACAGCAATACAAACATGCTGCACCCTACAACCAAAAGAGCTGGGCCAAGGTTTGGTAACAGTTTCACCCTTCTCAGACATCTCCAGTGAAATTGGGCTCACAGGAGCTTACCTGAAGGTGAAATTGTTCCCACTGAGTGGAGTGGAGCCAAACCGGCTGCTGATGAATATATTTCCTCTGTTTGATTGTTCTTGTTTCATTTAATTTCAAAATTAATTTCTTATCAGTGTTGGTCTTCGATAGAAGATACCTAATCTTTCTTTTCTTTTCACTTCGTACATCTCGGGCATCTCTGACAGAGAAGAGCAAAGAACTGAGTAGTCCTCATCACAGTCATGGGGTTTGACTCCACTTTGCCCAACCACATTAATTTCCTTTTAAAATTTGCCATCTCCCACGATTTTCCTTATAGAACTGCCAGAGGTTTCCACCATTTGTCCACAACTTTTCGAGACCTATCGTGCGAAACCGCGGTGTACGACACCATCTCCCGCCTCGGCTGTAGAGGAGTGCGGAGCAGCCGTCGGCCTTGTCTAGTCCAGCCAACAGCAGCCGTAGGTGTGAGAGCTTCCCTTGTAGCCGGAGGCACGTACCGAGGTTTTGGGTGGTACCCCGCGGAGGCGGTGATCCCTAAACTCCTTGGCACCGGTGCACTAGGTGAGGGTCTCACCCGTCACCCCCGTGGGGGACAGATCCGAAGTGCTATCCAGTGCCTCTTCCTGCAATACCTGAAAATTGCAGGCAATTTCTGCAACTGCAGAAAAAGAGAAAAACACTTTTTCTCTGAGCCATACAAGTGCCCGGCTGCATTTTTTCTGATCCGCAGCACCAGCGCTGCAGCCGCGGCGGCAGCAGCTAAAAACACCCAGCTCGGTACCCAGGGCGGTCTTCCATAGTCGTGCGAGGCTCTCGCGGGCCACTTTACTGTTGGAGAAGGTTTTGCAGCCCCGGCTGAGCTCTCTGCTCCCCCCCAGTAAGCTGAGCTGGGCGTTTCAAAGCTCCTCCGGCACTACCACGGCTACAGGGTACCCTGCGCGGAGCCCACGCGATGCCACCGCTGCCCAGGCGCTCCTCGTGCCCGCTTTCCTCTCCGGACCTCAGTCCCACAGCACCCTTTTACAGCCAGATTGTGGGAGCAGGGAAAATAAAAATTCGGCGTGCTACAGACAGGTATTCACACGTATACGCAGTCGGCCGCAACGCTAGCCATGCTGTGATATCTTACAGCGCTGGTTGTGATCTCAAAAGTACAGTAACAGGCTAAAAGGTACAGGCAAGTTAGTTTACTGTATTAACACAAACCCCCGAACAGCAGTTCCACTATCCTCTGGAGAAATACCTACTTCCACTCAAATAAAAAAAACCCACTGGGTCCTCTAGAGTTTGTGAACTGGTCAGAACATCGGTACTCTTAATAATAGAAAAGTCTAAAACACATTCGATGTGAGGAAACTTTAGCTTTTAATCAAAGATGCTACCAGGAACTGTAGCTACTTTCTAGCATTCACAGGGGAAAAAAAAAAAAAAGAAAAAAAAAAAAAAGCCGTTCTTTAGTCCAATGCCAGGAGCACAGAAACTCACCGACGGGTAGGTCTCGTTCGAACGAAACCTAAAACCGACATGATTTCCAGCCCCAGCCCCCAGTGACATCCCCACGGCAGAGCCACGCTGGGATGTCCGCCCGCTCGCGGGGAGCCAGCAGACGCGCCCGACGCCAGCCTACCTCCCACCGACGGGTTCACCGCCGCCGAAGGCCGGAGAAGAAGTCCTCCGGCGGGCACGGGGCTCGGGCCAACCCCGGGGTCGGGTTCTCACAGGTGCCGGAGCTCGGGGGCGGCCAACGCGCGTCTCCTCTTCTGGCAGAGCTCGTCATGAACGTCCCCGGTTGGGTCCCAGGGGAGCCCCAACGCAGCGAAGCCCTGGGCTGCCCACCGCCCCGCGCTCCCTTGGCGGGCTGGAAGGAGCTTCCCAACAACTTCTCCTTCCCCGCTTTGCTTTCTGCCGAGGAAGTTTTTGGGCAAAGCGGCGGGTGCCGGAGAGGGCTCGGCTCGCTGAGGAAACTCGCCTGCCCCATCTAGAGGTGCACGGCAGGAGGAGGAGGAACCCCCCGGCCCCCCTCCCGCGCCTGCCGAGTGCGGATTTTGCTGGTGAAGAGGAGGAAAAAGGAGGTTTTGTCAGCGTTGGGTGGGAGAAGGGGAGCAGGACCGTGGGGGGCCGAGGAGGGGAAGGATTCTGGGGAGCTCCCGGGGGTGGAAGGGGCGAGGGGGGGAGTTTGGTGATTGAACCGGTTCAGTGCGGCGAATGTTGGTGTGTCATAATCAAAACTATTCTACAGAAACACCTCGGGTTTGAGGGAAATTGGGGTGAGTCCTCTGAAGCCCGCCTCGCTTTTCTACTCTTCGGCAGCAAGTTTGGGGACACCCCCCCCCCCCCAGGCTTCATTGGGGCAGGACAGCGTGGGAGACCCCAGGAATCCCCGGGACCTGTGAGCAGCCCAGGGCACACGGCTCCCTGTTGCTTTTAGCAAATTCTAAAGGAATAACTTTGACATTTCTCAAATTGAAAATGTCATAGCTAGCTTTCTGAACCACCGATTCTTTTCTTCCAGAGCAAAACAGAAATATTCTTATCCTGTTGAGCTCTCTAAAGGTTGCAAATTCTGGCTATCTGCTAGCTCTCTGCTTGAGGGAATTACTAGTATTTCTGGAAAGACAGTGTTTCTTAAAATTGGAAAATGTGAAATAACCTACTCAGATAGCATTATTTAACACTGAAGTGAAAATAAATGAAATGTGAAAAAGCCAACACACCTGCAAATGGCTTGAGTGCAATGAGGTCATAAAGGAGAAACATATCAACATTACAACTATTTTTGTGAGCATCCAACACGTAGTATGAAAAGCTGACAGTGCTTGGTAGATCAGTGGAAAATATTTCTCAAAGGAGACCTTTCAGCCTTGTTGGAATACAAGATTCATAAAATCTGTATTCTGGTATACGCTGTTCTTGCGACTCCACAGCTGACCTGACGGTGACCACACCGTTAGGCAAATGTGTGCATTGAAAACAGGGGTGCATTCGTTCTTATTTGACACATACCAAACTCCATGCTATGAATCAATGTTACATTATAATTGGGCATTTTTTCATTTTATTAAGATATCCAATTCAGTGGTTCCAGTTGTCAAAGACTGACTCTGGGCTACACGGCAAGTTGCTTCCTTCTTATTTGCAGAGAAGAAAAGGTTATGGCTGGTATCACAACGCAGGCAAAACATGGCTAAGTGTGGCCGACCTTCCAAAGGAGCTGCTTCTCTTAGCAGCAGGCAAATAATTCCTGAACTTAGTTCCTTGCTGAGAGGAGGCTATATGAGAGACAAGGATAAAGGCAGTAATAGCTGAGCAGGGCAGGTTCACTGGAAATGATGGAATAAACTAGGAAAGAGGTTGCCTCCCGACAGCCCACAGGGTGCATCTGAGAAGATGCAGGGTGTTCCTGAGAAGAGAGGCAGCAGGACCATGAAAGACAGAAGAAAGCCTGGAGCAGAATGCAGAAGGAGAATAATAGCTTTTTAGCCCTGTTTCCTGTGGAAACGAGGCTCGTGTGATGTTTCTGTTCCCTCCTAACAACTTTTGAATCCACTGGCCAACAAAGATATGTTCTCAGAAGTCTCTAATAATAAGCAGCTGGCTATTGACAGTCATCCCCAATTTGTTGCCCAGATTTGGGGAAACCACAGTGTGAACACACCTTATGAGAAAGCAACACATCCATGCAGAGAGAGACCTCACACGTTCTCCAGTCACCCAAAAAGCATACATCTTAGACCACACAAGTCAGTCAACCCACAGGACACAAATCTGTAGGAAATCAGGATTGATCAGTTCCAGTGCTTCTGGAACAAGATGTTTTTCTGAGGATGGTTTATCATCATGGGTCTGAGATTCATCAGTTCCAGTGCTTCTGGAACAAGATGTTTTTCTGAAGATGGTTTATCATCACGGGTCTGAGAGGTGCTGGAGGATTTTATGTTTTATATCTTTAACCTAAATTAGGTTATTTTTCAGTCTTCTGGTTCTCCCAGTCTTCTAAGCAGAAGGCAATCGAAAGCCACAACCAGAATGTGCTCTCAGCTGTTGAGCAGCCCTGCTGATCTCAGGGCACCCAGGCCGTGCTTAGGGTAAAACCACAACGCAACATGGGTGCCCAAGGTCCTGCCTCTGAGTGAGCAGCTCCTGGTTTGGTCTTGAAGTCCACATCCTACCAAGGCTGACGGCTGGCCCAGAGGTGCTGAGTGTGTGCCCTTCGCAGTGGCGAAGAGCTGTGTGGAAAGAAAGGAGCTCATCTTTTGCTGACCCAGTCACGGTGGAAAAGTAAGTACGAAAGAAAAAGAAGAGCTCCCTTTGCCAAAGGGCCTCCAAAATGAGAGCGTTTTTTTTTAAGTTGTCACATTGATGTCTGGCATCAGGTATCGGGCTGAAAGGATTAACTCCCCCTTCCAGCCCCTGTGACATCCACGTGTGTCCACCTTCCCTCTCTGACGCATCTGAAATTCCTACCCTGAGCACCCAGCCGGAACGAGGGACTTGCAAACGTCAGCGCCAAAAGAAGTATACGCGGCCACAAGGAAGGAAAGGAGGATTGGACTCAGCCATCGGGGCTTGTGAGGCTTCTTACTGCTTACCTTCTCTATCAGGACGGAGGGCTCCGTGGCATGTGGATATCTGTTGTCACGTAACCATCCTTCCACCCTACCTTCGGTCACGTAAGAGGCAGCACGAGGGCAGAGTATCTCACTGAAATATTCCTTAGGTTTATCCAAAGGGCCTGTGTCTTCCCTCAAGTCATGGGAGAAGTAGGGTGACAGGAGAAGTGCCTGCACTACATGTCCAAAGCAGACAGTGGGTTTGCCTTGTGTGCGTTCTTGCTGCTGTCATCAACTAAGCAAGGCTGATGGGGCTCCCCCTTTTGCATTTTACGTCCTCTCCCTTTTCTGCAGGGGCTGGTATTCCTCTGCCCCACCGTGGTGCAGGACACTTGTGTCCAGAGATGGTGAGACAAGGAGGAGAAGGAGAGAGGATTATGAGACACTTTGGTCCTTGGAGATCCTTTCTCCTTTTGTGGTAGAAAATCATCTGCTTTGTAGCTAAAGCTGAGCCGTCTAAGGACCTCTTTTGTCTCCCAGAAGTTGCGATGTTCATCTTGTTGCAAAACTAAGGGCTAAGAGAGAAAAATACTATAAGAAGGAAAAGTAAAATAATTGAACAGAACATCCTAGGAATGAAAAGGCAGCACTTCTAGGGGTGTGCTTGATAAAGGACCCCTTTCCCAGAGCCTACATTTATTTCCCAAAGCAGGGAATTGCAAGCACGCACCTTCCATCTTCCATTAGTATCCCACCTGCTCCAAAGGCTGGACTCATTGGTGTTCAGCTGATGACTACGTGTGAGTGTGCTCACCCAGGGCTTCCAACCTTCTTCCTTTCCTTCATAATCCACCCGCTCCCCTCAGTCAGGTTTGTTGCAATATTTACCACCACCCCAGCCCTTCTCCCCCAACACTTTCGACCCCCGCGTGGTTGGCAAATAGGTTCTGCCCGTCGCGGGTTCTCTTCTGTCCGTGAACCACAGCACTCCCTTTCAGCTGCTGCATTTTTTTTATTAGGTCTGAGAAAACACACGTGGGTGCTGGCTTGTGTACAGACTAGTCTGAAAGAGGTTTCCTACAGCCAGAAAGGTGTGATTTATTTCAAAGTATGTCTCAGAGGTTCTTCAAATTTTCCTGACTCACTTCTCCAGTTGACTCATTACAAGCCCCCAACCTCACAGGTAGCTGGGAACTGAAGCTGATTACCAATAGTCAGAAAACCCTATGTAGCATTTGCAGAACTTCTTCCAAATCATTAGGCAGACTATTCCAGGCTAGCTCATTCAAATATTTTTCTTATTTTCAGAATTATGTCTCTCTACAAGGAAGGCAGCAAGCATCTGAAAACCATGAAGCAGTTAACTTAGCTAAACACCAACAGTAACCATGCTCTGTGTTTGTAATAAATATTTGAAATAATTAACAACATATTTCTGTGCCTTCTAGAATGTATGTAATTAACAAATGTATTAATCATGACTCCTTTCCTAGAAGGAAGACCTCATGCCAACTACTGCAGAAGTACTTAAACCAAAACCACCCTTTCCCTTGTTGCTGAGCGAGAACACTTTATATGTTATATGGTATTTTCTTCAGACTTTCAAAAACTCAGGCAGGCTTTGGAGAGCACAGGAGGATGGACCCACAGACAGACAACCCTTTCTCAAAGGTCTGAAACGCCGTGGAAAGAGATGAAGCTGGGAAGAGTTAAGCGGAAGGGCCAGGACCAAATGGAGTACAGGACACTTGGGATACACTCTTGCAGGAGCTTGTATTGAAAGTACCCTTAAGAGGCCTCTTCCTGCATTACAAATGTCTATTGGAGTTTTGCTACTGATTTAATAAAAAGGTCGGATGCTAGGACAGTCCACAGCTCAAGCTCTTTTGAGCTAGACTTTGGATATAAAATTTTAAACCAGGGATCAGTGGATATTTACTGTGTTACACTGTATTTCAATCTGGATTTGTAGCTTCATTCTCTGCAGTATCTTTGTTCACATGTATTGTTTTGCATTGTAATTTTTCACTTTTGCATATACGTTGTCCTTTTCTATACATTGACATTTCTGTACTTACTGTTGCAAAATTATTTGCTTTACCAAAGTCTTTCCATATAGTTTCACTTAGTTTTATTCCTTGATGCATATTCTCTAGACAAGACATTCATCAAATGGTTGGTTTCTTTTCCTTACCATATTCATATTTCTAAAACTTTGTCTCATTTTATGAGGTTTTATTATTTGGGGAGGTGAGAGAACTGTGGGTATTAAAGAATATTAATCTCTGATGCTTCTGGATTTGTTATTTGTTGTTCCAAACTTTTGCAGTACTATCAGAGATTCCTTCCACCTTCATCTTTGATGTTCTGGCCTACCTTATTTAATTTCAGAATTTCTCTGCTGAAATCATCCAACACAGACGATGCCAATGTCAGACAGTTTCTTTATCCCCCTAACCTTTAGGGGAGCCCTTAGGATATGTATGTATTCAATGTAAGTTATGCATACTTACACACATGCTGATGTTCTGTCCAAAAACAAGAAGACAATGTGAGCTGACCTTGTATTTTCTCAATCGTTTCAAAACAGTCCAACTTTATCAGTGTGTCTATTTTTGGTATCAAATTGTCAGAGACAATAACAGTTCTGAAAAGTCAGACTAGAAGTTCCTTAGTCACAGAAGAAAGGGAGCAATTTTGCCTATGCTAATATTTAGCAAGGTGTTTCATTAGGGAACCTTAGCATAACCCAGATTTTGACTTAAGGATTTAAACTTTGGAGAAAGGAAAATTTGTAGTTTGCTTTTTGCTACTATCCACACCGATCTGAGAGAGGTATGAGTCTCTGAATATTGCTATTTGCATTTTCACAATGCAACGCGAGTTATTCAAGTCTCCGAACTTCAAAACTGGGAATGACCAAAGGTCAACAAAATTTCAAAGGATGGTTGTTTATTTTCCCAGTTTTTTTCTTTTGAGATCTGAATTTAAAATTTGCAAGCTTCTTGGGTCCATATGTACATCCGTGGCTGGACACCTCGGTACCCCCATGCATGCCTGCAAAGGGAAGAGGGGACACAGTACGAGACCAGAATTAACGTGGCAAAGCCAGGATTCGTGGTACGCCCACAGTGAAAGGTGCTTCTGCAACTTCCACCCCCAGACACTGGAGATGTAACCCCCCCCCCATCAATGTCCATTGAACAGGTAGCTCTTATACCAGTCCTTTTTTGTCTTCCTTATGCAACGTGCAAGCATGAACATTATTAATGACACAACAGCAAGCCCTGCTACGCCTGTATTAACTTTCTTATGGATGTTGCCAAGATATTATGGATGTCACTTGTAAAACACTCAGTATTCCAGAGCTTTACAAGCAATATTGATTGTGTCTTCAGCTTCTCTCTAAAACAGGTGGTGTTAGCCTGATTTAATAGAAAAGGGAGGGAGGCAGAGGAGAAATGATGATCAAATATGCCCAATAATTTCAGGTGCTTGATTCCAAATGCCTCAGGACTGATTATTCAGGCTACATCACAGCGTACAGCACTTGATATATTCCAGAGAAGCTTGGGGTGACTGCAGAGGCAGCCAGGATAATATGGTAAGGTATGGATAATAATATAAGCCAGTGTGAAGCAGGATAATAAGGCAGGGAGCTCCTGAGACAAGGTTGTGGCAGAATTTCCAGGACATCATTCAGCTGCCTGAAGTGTGAAAATGCTCCTTCCCCCCCTGCACCCCTTCGCCTCTACCTTTGGCAGCTCCTAGGACGAGGAGTTTCACTTGTTTAGACATTACAGCGGAGGAGGCAAAGCCTAGTAAAAAGCACGGTACATTAGCATACAATTAAACAGAATACTGTAGTTTGCACTTGCAGAGTAATTTGAGTAACTCTTTAAATTCAGTCCCAGATGCCTAATTCTGCCTTATCTTGTGTAACCCCTGCCAGTCAGGCAAAGTTAGTCTCCAGCACTGTCATACTCTTCTTGTGACTTCCTATACTTGGTTTGCACAGAAAAAGAAACAGATAAGAGCATAAGACTCAAATTATTCAAAACCAGTTTACTCCTGATTACCCCAGCAAGAGCCATAAGCTTGCCTGTCCAAACAAGTAACTGAAACCCCGCAGGACACCCAGGAACCCAGAAGTTTCACACTTGGTCACCAGAGGAGCACTTATCTGGTGTTTTTAAGTAGCACAAATAATGACTTTCTTATACCACTAAAACTTAGGAGATCTGAAGAGAAAGCCAAGAAGTAGTAGGCATTGGAGGTGCCTGAACGATGAGCCTCCACTTTTGATGGACCAGGCTGCATCCCTCAGGAATTATCTGAAATTTGATCTGACCACAGCAAGCCCTGCCACCTGGCAAGAGCAGTAGCCACCGGCATATTAAAGCACGAATTTCACTGTTACCCTTATGGGGAGTTATGTGAGGGATTTCTTTACCTAACAGTCGTCCTCTTCAAATAGCTACAGGATACTAAGGTCATTTAGCCACCGAAAAAGTGAATTAAGTTGCAAGAATTTTTTGTAGACATTCAAGCAAGTGCCTTGCTTTTGGCATAAACCAGGAGGCTTTCAGCTTGGAGTTTCTTTTTCTTTGTTGTATGTAGGCATTGAATAAAACACTGCAGTAACCTGACTTGGAGGACTCGCTTAGAAGGGGTAACTGGCAAAGTGTTTCAAGCATTTGTTATCATTTTGATCATCGTAGAGTTCTTTGATATAAAATACATGACCATCACTTGACTTTAATTAAATGAAAAAGTATAAACAGGGCATGAATGGTTTTGACCATATAAACATCTTTTGCAATGAGGTTTCTAAACTGGTGGTGATTTGAACCACTGGTTCAAACCCACACTCTAATTGAAATTTGGATTGTAAAATTATGGGTAAAACTAACCACAATGATGTCACAATTTGTCACTTAAAAAGTGGAAAAATTCAGAGGCTTAGGTCATAGGCCTGGCCAAAACAAATTTCTAGGTCTCATAGAATATCCTGTTCCATTCACTACCCAACTGGTGTCCATGCTTTTTCTCCAGAGTGACAGGAGAGTTTAAATTCACATCCCGTAAAATCAATTACACTTTTATTACTCTTAATATATGTAATACATCTTTAATCTAGGGAGCTTGTATCAAGAGAAAGTATTCAGGATGTGATTCCAAATATGTGCTTGTAGCACATTTTTCAAAGATATTGCAATGAATTTCCATTTTGTTTATAACTTCTTCCTTGGCAGATTACTTGCCTTCATGGATGTAGATGGTTTGCAGATTTGATTAATATTTTAATACAGTATTGTATCACCTGCAATGTATGACTGTGGTATATTACCAACCTTCAAAATACATAATAAATTCAAACTGTCGGCTGGTTAAAAAGACCAAGCCTAGCCTTGCAATAATAATTCTGTAGAAGTGCAGCTGATTTAAGGTTAGCAGGTAGCCAGGAGACCTGGGTGACGCCACCAGCTGCACCATCCACTACCCACTGACAGACCGTTCTCCCAATACCCCTCTTGTTTCCATTTTAAAGGAAAACTGTAAGGCCACGTGCTTGCTCAGAGGTAGGATCCCAGCTCTGTTTGTCCTGAAGCAGCTCGTTACCTCTCTGAGACCAGAGCCCGCCCACCTTACCTGGCCTTTAGTTCCTACAAACGTATCAACCGAGCTGCCTTGGATCCTCTCCCAAAAGGAATCCAAAGCTTTTTCCAGAATTATTTCAAAATGCTAAAATCTGGAAAAATATCCTCAGGACAGAAGGTGTACGTAGGTGCGTGAGAGGCGTGTGTGTGTGCGTTTCTCTTTCCAGCACAGCTACCACCACCGTATTCAAAGTATTCCCTTGGTATGCAGGGCCTGAATCAAACTGGGGGCTTACACCAAGACCTCTTCCAAGCATTTTCGCTGCTTGCTGGTTAAAGGCTTTCATCTTCTTTATTTTTTCTTTTAAACTAAAGGGTGGAGACAGAGAAAACTGGATTGAGGCGCTGGCAGCAGCCGAAGATTTTGTTTTAAACCGGTGCATTTCTCTATGCGCTCTCTGGCCCATGGTTTTGATTGCTCTGGGCAAGACTCCTCGTTAACGTTAGTGAGCATGTAAATAGTATCCATGAAGCCAACGAGCTACGGTTGAAGCAGCTACTGTTCGATGACAGTGGAAAACGCCTCTGTGCTGGCAGCCTGCACAGATGTCTTGAGATCCTGTGCCTGAAAAGGAAGATACGGGAGCCAGTCTGGCCCTCTGTTTGTATCTTGAATTGGCTTTGAAAAGACATTCACAGAATGTTAACCTTAGGAATACAGAACGAGGGTCATGAGGTCGTACCTGGTGCGTGGTACCGTAGGCTGGACTGAGAGATCTCCCTTGTGCCACTCACTTCAGCATCCACGCTGGCTGATTTACCTTCATACTCACTTCTCACTCTGTAAATACTGGCTAAACTCTTCCAAGGGTCTCCTTTGGACATTTTCTTTCTACAGCTTATGCGGGGTCTAAAATGCCTCCCTTGTTTTTATATCCTTCAAAGGCAGAAAGCAGTTCTCCTCTGTTAATGATGTGGAATTAAATTCTCCAGCTGCAATGCACCCCTTTCTCTCTTTCCACCCACTCCCTTTGCAACATTCCCATGTCCTTCGCCCTCCTGTTGCAATACTACCCAGATGTTTTACTCTGTTAACCACAGAGACCAACAGGCCAAACAAAGTGTTTGCTGGCCAAATATTATACAGGTCTACTCCAGAAGTTCACAGGATAGCTGGACTTTATTTGCGGTACATGCTGGACAAACAAAAATTAAGCTGCTTTCCTAACGGCTCTACCTATACTGCCATATGCACTTGAGGCTCAGGCTTGTGTTTAAGCCCAAATTCCCCCATTATCTTAGTGCTTCATATACTGGTCCATGTCATGACTCACATATGGAGCAAGCCAGCTGCTCACCAGTCAGCCTAGTGCTCAGAGAGACGGGGGGGGGGGCGGGTAGAGGACATCAACAAATTTACAGATGCAAGAGGCTCAAGTGATGGCAAACTCACACCAGCACTTTGGTACCTAACAAGGACCTCACAGACGCTGAAAAGGCTGCGCGAAGAGCGGGGAGAGCAGCGACGGGGGCCGGGACGTTCCGCAGAGACTCCTCGTCCTACACACCCACAGCAACAGCACAGCCTGGTCTGCAAAAACACAACCTGTCTGTAAAATTATGAATAATTGAGGACTCGGTAAACTTTTTTGTTTCCTACCCCCCCTCCTGCTAATACTACCTTTGCTGCTATAATGCATCCAGATGATCTTAATTTGTAATTTAGGAGAGACTTAATTACTGTAATTGTTAAGAAAAGTTAATTTAAATGCTTAGCAGAGTGGGTGACCCAACATGCTCTACGAACTGCTAAGGTTGGGCACAGAAGAATGTAATCTTAATGTACTGGATTTCTTTCCTTCAGGCAAATACAGGGCCAAATGTTCAAAGCTACTTCTTAAATTGCACATGCAACATCTGAGGAGACTTCTGCCTACGTGTAAGGAACCTGATTTGCATGCACAAATACATCATTTAACTTAAACATATCCACACACTATTTTCACACTAAGGGAGCATGCAAAATGATACCCAGATAAACACTGCAGGCAATTTTCTATGCTTCTTTCACATAAATAAGAATACTAAATATTGTACCATAATTTTTCTGACCTGCTCCTTCAGAGTACCCCATGAAATGAGAACTCTGGGTTCTGCATCTACATCTTCAGCTTGTGATCTGCTGGCTTGATGAAGCCCATGTTTTCCTTGCAGCAGCACTGTTAGGCTTAGTTAATGACTGGCGTATTTTGAGATTCTTGATGGAAAGCCATTCTAGGAATATTAGTCCTCTTTTAAATACAGTTACAAATCGCTCCCAGCCTGTTCATTTTCTAAAAGTCTTAGAAACATTTTTTGCTCTTGGGCCTTTGGGTCTTCCTGCACATTTTTCTACCCTCTTGCTTTACACCAAAGTAGGCATCTCCGTCCCCTCCAGGGCACCACACTTCGCGTTCTGTTCTCTAGGTAGGTAAGAAGAATAAGAGTGCTCTGCCACTGGAAGACCACACTCGGCAATTTCAACAACCTTGCCAGTGCTCGGAAAGCCTAGAAAAGGGATGATTTGAATTCCGAGCGGGTAAAGGGTGTGCAAAGCAGATTAGGAGAAAAACCTGGGGAGGAAACATTGGAGACGGAGGACAGAGAGGGAAACTGGGAGCTGGGTAGCAAGAGTGGGACCGGGAGCTGGGAAGAAAGATGGAGACTGGCTGAGATTTTAGTGGAGGGGATATGGGGGGAAGACATCAGGTACAGGTACTCACTGTAGTGAGAGGTGGTGGGCGGCTGGGGAGGCGCATGGATTTGGGAAGCAGTACAGAGCGCTCCGCGGAGGGGTGAGGTGAAAGAAGTCATTCCGCTAGTAACCGCAGCCGGTGCCAAAAGAGGGAGAACTGGAGTGGCACTGGGAACCGATGCTGACCCAGCGTCACTCAAGAGTTCACAGCAAAATGGGTTTTGCTGTGCAGGTTTTATCCACATAGCACCAGAGACAAAAGTGGTGTTCTGAGACATAAAAAACCCCAGAAGTCCTAGCTTATAGTGCGAACAGTTTGAACTGCCCTTAACACCTCTACTTTATCAGAGTTATACTGTAGCACCACAAGCTGAAATGTAAACAGTCTGGATCTAACTAGCAATGATTAATTAGTCATTTTGTCAGAAACGCCTCATCCAAGCAGCGCCAGCTGTACTCCCGTTAAATCCACAAAGAAATCTACGCTTCATTACAAAAGCTGCGTTCTCCATAAGGCTCCCTGACCCCCCCCCCAGAAGCTCTAAACACCCTCCCCTCACCTCGCACCGCAAAGGCAGCAGGCACAGCTTCTCCGAGGAAATTCAGGAACCGACAGAGGATTGTCCAAGAAAATGCATTTGGTGAAAGGGAGCCTGATCTGGAGCGGGCGCCGGGGCTGCCGAGGGCCCGGGTCGGGCTGCGAAGCCGCGGAGACCCCGCAGTCTGGCAGAAAATCAGCTTCTGCGCGGTAAGATTTTGGCAGGCCTTGGGCAGCGAGGAGACTTTTCGTGCCTGGGAAGCAGCTGACACCTGATGCTTGAGACGTGGCTTAAAGAACTCGGCGCTATGGCACGAAATTTCCAAATACGAGGTGTTTTCCTCAGTTTTCAGTGCGTGCTTTTCATTGACATCAGCTGGCCTCTTACCTTCAAAGAGGCAGAAAGGACAGCTAGCGTCATCCACGTTTCTCTCCGCTCCCCGATGGGTCGGTCTTTTCAGCCTCTGCACATTCCTCCTCATTCTCATCATCTCTTGGCCCCTACTCCCACCACATTTTTTCAAAGTGAGGTTACCACAATCAGCAATTTTTAATTTATTCCCTTACCACACAAAAGGTATCGACTGATAAATGGACGGTCCTGGGTTAAATCCCTGACCCACATAGGCTGATGATTAAAATCGTCTTGGGACCTATCCCAGTGACCAAACCACCTGGGTCCTTCAGCAGGCACTGGATCAAACTCCACAGCTAAATAACCCTCAGGAAAAAAATAACTTGCTAAAACATAATGACATTCAGAGTAATTTTAGATCCTGCCGTGCTCCCCTGCCTTCAGCCGCTATCTCACGAGGGAGAAGACCTCTCTCACAAGTCTTGTGTCTTAACTGCCAGCCCCGTTCAGATGCCCCAGATATCGAGGGCATGTCAGATGGCAGTAAGCACCTGTGGTTAGACAAAATAAACCCAGCACCAACCTCCCTCATTTTTTTTTTTCCTTGTGAACTTCATGTGAATTTAAATATACATAAATCTTGTACACTTGCAATTCCATGGTGAGTGCTGGAGGCAAAATCTCACCCACGCATGCAATATTAAGTCACTGTGGCCCATCTGTATTTGTAGAGAAGATGAAAACATCAGTCAGCATGGACAGATTCTGTATCTAAAGGAGTAGAGATATTTTACTGGTAAGTGGTTAAAAGTCAAAGTTCTATAAAATACCTGCAAATTTGCAGTACTTTAAATTGGTCTTTCCATCATAGGACATTAACTTCATGTATAAATGTGCTGGTCTGTTGGTAGATATGTTGCCCTTTTTTGCTTAGTGTGATTTATTTATTCACTCTCCAGAGTCTAATTATATCTTTGCTATTATATAATAGGTTTGAACTCTTTCCCTGTAGACAAACCCTGCAAGATCTGGGGGCATGAAATTTAATCATCTTTGATAATTATATGATGGCACCCCCGAAAATTAAGTTAGAGCAGCTGCAAAACATGTGAAATAACGAGGCTTATCTATATTAGAGTCCTGATGAAATCTTGCGGAGACCTTACAATACTTTATTGACCTTCTCTGGGGTACTATAATAATACATCCTATGTCAGATCTACATCACTGTAATTGAATTTTAGAGAATTTCTGTGATGACTCAAAAATTGAATCTGTTCCCTGGTGCCTTTTCTTTCAATACAATCTAAATCCTTCTTTCATTTCCCCTTTTAATTACGAAGGTGGGGAGACTAGGGAGAAGCATTATCAGTCTTCCTTGGCCTCGAGCCCTTTGCTTATGCTAACGTTTTCCCATCAGAGACCAAATAATGACTATGTTTTGTGCAAGATGGGCTCACGAACTTTTCTACTATTTCACATGTAGCAGGCAAGCGACCGGCACCACCACCGCCTTCATTTCAGCATTCAAGCCCTAGCGCTGCTCTACAGTATCCAATTGCCTGTCCCCAGTTGGATTCCACTGTGCCTTACGCACCTCATTCCAGCGAGGAGACACTGGTGGTCATCCCCCACGTGCGACGGCCCGCTGAGGGGGGTGGGCTGGCGAGAAGATGGATGCGACTCGCACAGCGAGGGCAACGCTCTCCTGGCACGGCTTAGCCCAGGTGCATCTCTACGTATTAACTTTAGACGTACCTACTGCACTTGGAACATATCAAAGGTTTTGGGAAAGCCTGTGATGTACCTTCAGTTCTGGCCTCTATCCAAAGGCGCGTCTCTACCGACTTTCGAAAAGGGAGTAGTGATGTCCGAAGCCGGTGGCATTCTGCAAACGGTTGCAGCTCCCTCTCTCTTCGTCCCAGGGTACTTACTCATATATTTTGTTAAAGGGTGCAGACACAAAAAAGTCAAGAGGGAGTAATGATACACTTTTTCAAAAGCCTGCTTCAAGAATCCAATTGAGCAGAGTTACTGTACTGCGGAAGATGCAGCCAAACCACTTTCTTTTCTAATAATGGTTTTCAATAACAGCGAGCGAGAGCACGCATTGAGTCCATGGCGTTTTGCCTGCTTGGAGTTCCAGGTAGATAGCTTTCTCTGGACAGTGCCAGGAGATCCCATCTTTCCTTGTGTCTCCAGCTACGCTGGATTTCTCTGTGTTTAACAGAAAAACTCTAAGTGTGTTTATAAAACGTCTTTTCCTGATAGGAAGAAATTGTCTCAGTAGGTTACGGAGCAAATGCGTGTTCCTCGTTACCAGCCTCCTATTTTGAAGGCACAACCTCTCCCTCCTTCCCTCTGTGCAAAATCCTCCTCAAGGGCCAGCGCCACTACCAGGGACGTGGCGTTGCCCAGCAGAGCGTACGCTATTTATTTTCAAGCCTCTCCACTAAAACCAATTTACTTCTGGCATCGAATACGACAGACCTATCTGGAGTCCAGCACAAGGAGCACACCTTCTTAACGGGGCAGGGTGTTGGGCCTTGACTCGCACGCTTGCGCCCTGGCACCGTGGGTCCACAGAGTCCATCTTGTACCCATGTCAAATCAAGGGCCGACGGCCCCGCGAACTCCCGTACGTGCCCAGGAGCGCTCTGGCTGCGAGTGAGTCTGCTTCCTCGCCTCTCCTCTCTCACGAACCGCGACAGAACTGTGCAATAAAACCTTTAAAACTGGATCTGGTTAAAGTCATTTGCGACCAACGCTCAGCTGAAACTACAGAGTCTTCCTCTTGCTGCCTCTCAGAGTTTTTCCTTTCTTCTGGAACTGTCAAGACAAACAATAATACTTCATGTAAATTTTCTACTTGATACAGAGCCACGATGACAATGTTGGGGAAAAAAGGATTTCTCAATAAAAAAATTTCCTATCTTTGCACTCTTTTGGGCACTTCTGATCTTCTGTAGGCTACTTTTGCCGCAGCCCTCCTCTTCCATTTTGCTGTTAAAAGGCAAAACAGATGCATTTGTCACCTCTGTGCTCGATGGCAAATATGCTAAAAACCTTCTGAGAACACAAGCTATTTTTGTAGCTGAGGAAAGCATAGTTGTGTCTAGGCCAGAGCGGGAAGCAGCAGCTAGCAAAGAAAACTAGAAAGGGCACGGCAAGCTTATAGCAAACGCAGCAAATACAGACCAAAAATGCACAGGGTGTGTCATTACAATTATAAACAATTTTTAAAGAAACTGTGTTTTCACTTCATTCTCATCCTGAACAGTTTGCGATATTTGTAAATATGCTACAGATGTAGTTATTGTAACTATAACCATATATACTATGCCAATCTGTATGGCTTACATAAATGTTCAGTGCATTTGGTGAAATCAGGCACTTAGAGTACCTGCTGGTTTTCCACACTGCAGAAGGCACATTTTTGCATGTTCCAGAAATGAGGTAAATATCTCATTCCATAAATACTTCAGTGAGTCTTACTGAAGTTTGCCCACAGGAGAACTGGCTTTGCCTCTGGAGCTAAAATGACTGATAAAGAACTTCAAATAAATAAATCATTGATGAAGGTTGCGTAATCAATCTTCAAACTAGAAATCAAATTAAATAACTACTTGTAAACCAGTTCGTTTTACTGTCATATCACCAGTAGAGAAGTGATCATAGCTCTATAATCTGTTTTGATTTTCTTGGCCTTTTAACCAAGACAAATCAAGAGAAGTTAATGTGTTAGATACTGGGCTTCAGTAGTCCAGCTATTGGTTTGGGTTGGTTTGGTTTTAATTGGTCCGTTGACACTTTACAGAGGGTAAGGATTCTGGAGATATAAAACATGCATTTCGTGCACTTCAAGTATGCATTTTGCTAAGACGCAGAACTGAAAATGTTGTGGGTTTAGAAGTTAAAAACTAGAGAAGAATGTGTTCCTGTGGCGTAAGGCTCATATTAACACAAAGAAACGGGACTGCAACGTTGGGCATACGTCATGCATCGTGTTACGTCGACCAGCGACAAACTCCGGGGCACCTGCACGGGATGACCTCTAGTCGCTCCCTGCCCTGACACGTCCCGCACAGCGCCCGCGGAACGGGCAGAGGTGCGGGGCAGGAGGAAGGACCCGCTTTTTGGTTGAAGCAGGGGTCCGAACCCCTCACCTAGACGGTTTTGGAGTTAGGAACTGCTCCGGATGGGGGGAACGGTGTGCGCAGGACAACTTCTCTGGTGACAAGGTCCAGAGGGATGGCCTTTCAGCTGTTTTCTTTCACGAGAACACACCGTGACACTACGGTCCAGTGATGTTGTATTTTTCCAGTTGCCTGGATTACATTTTTGTGAAAACTGGTTCCACCAGTGCGGAGATGGGTTGAAACCACTCTACCAAATCCAACGCCCTGGGTGAGGGGAAAGCTGAATCTTGGTCTAGCTCTCAAGCTCATAATTCAGGCCACCACTCTTATCAACCGAATGAAATAAAGAGGTACGCTGGGAGAAGGCAGCAGTGTTGTGTTATATCCTTCGATAATAAGGCGCAAACCAGCTTGGTGGCCCATCTAAACATTTTCTGTAGCCCCAAGGAGGGAATTTCTGCTACTGCAAAGTTCACCGGCAGCACACATGGGATGCAGCATGTTTCTGGGCAATGCTGGAGTGCAGGATTTGGGCCCATACCACAGGCTCGGTATTTGCTTGTGATCCCGTCTCAGTACCTCTTTTGAGAAGGAAATGGGCTCATTACCATTTTTTTATTTTAGTGCAAGACATGGCAGTGGAAACATGCAAGTCATGTTCTTTAATAGCATTTAAGTTGTTTTTGTGATGCTTGACTGAAATACTACCTAACGACCTATTTCTGTAAATCATTGATAGCTTGGCTTTAGTAGATTCTGTGCAGGATGGAAAAAATCTCTAGGATTAGGCCCTGAAAGTACATTTTCTCCAGGTTAACATTTTTTTTTGCTTTAATAAATAGCTGTATTACCCAGATTACTGCCTTTCAGGTCCTGCCTATGTTAAACCGGTCATAATAACGATTTTGCCTTTCGTAATGATTTTCTCCCAAGCACGGTGTTATTAAAAGGCAGATGAAGTCCATTACAAGTCTCATTACATTTCCTGTAAAGGCAGAGTTATATATCAGGTACGGAGAGATAGACAGCGATATAATTTGCTAAGGGTAGCCTCAGTAAGGATGTGCTGGATCTGGCCCTCTCTCCAGAGAGCTGCTCTGCCTGCCTGGCAATAGCCGTACACTAGGGCTGCCACTCAGAAGCCCGTTCTTTCTGTAATTAGATTTTTTTACCTTGCAATTTCTGCTGTTACAATATTAATTGGAAAGGCGTTCATTACAGATAATAAGGTGTAATTAGTTCTCTTCAATAAATCTTCATTGTCTCCCATAAATGTAGTAGATGCAAGTCTTCTGAAGCCATTAGTTTTTTAAATAGAGGTCAATGTGTTTATTAATTTGGTCTGCGTGAGCCCGTGAATGATAAAATAGGAAACTAGAAGTACAAATTCTACATTCTTCAGATGATGTTGTGATTCTTCTTTTCCTGATGAACTCTAGGATTTTTAGAATAACAAGTATGTATGAGAAGGAGAGTGGCAGGTTTTTTGAATAGAAAAGTACAGAAATTTCCAGATTCTCATAAAAGGCATACCTTTCATCAAGACTTTTTTTTTTGTAACTTTATCAGTAACTTTCAATAATTAAGCTTTTTTATTACCTCATCCAACCCTGGAAAGATTTCTTGTTAAATTAAATAATGTCCTTGTATGGATGTTAATTTAGTCTCCTTTATTAAATGAAATACCCAGCTATGAAAAAAAGGTGGACCATAATTTGAAGAGTAAAAAAATGTATTAATATCACTAATTCTAGTTCAGGAGACACTAAAGACAGAATGGATTACTGAAAGGAATAACTTTACCGGAAAGAAGACTTATTATAATTTAAACTCTGAAATATTCTTAATGTCACTAATTCTCCCTCAATCGCTTTTTGTGTAACAAGCCATTTATCATTAGGATCATCTCAGTCAGTTGTGGAGATAAATGGGTGCTGATTTAACGAGTGGATAAAGCAAGGTTTCTAGTCCTGGATGTAAGAACAGCACTAAAACCTGTACGTGTATCTTCCTTTTGAGTTTGGGGGAAAAAACGGTGTCCTTTTTCCTCCTTAGAAGTTAGTTCCTTGAACATCTGTCTCCTGACAAACACGAGTCTCTCGTGCAAACTCCGTGACTCTTCAGCAGCAGCATCCTCTGGGTCTGCACTTCTAGACGCTGTGTAATCCCGCCGCGGGATACGTTTTTATGTATAAGGAATAATTCTCCTACATAAGAGGAGACGGAACAGTTAATTATTTTTGATTGCCTGTATCATATCAAGTGCGACGGGAATTCCTTTTTTTCTTTCTAAAAGCCAAGGGTAGAGAGGGCATCGCAGTTTCCCGGCTCCAGTCCACGATGGCTGGTGCCGGCTACCCCAGTCTAAAGCACGTTCCCTTCGCGAGGCTGCCGTCTCGGAAAGTGACAGGCACTAAGCACGCCTCTGAAAGATGCGTGGCCTATTTCTCTTCTCTAAAAATAAAATGAAGGAGACCTGCACAAGCTCGTTTCCCTGAAGTTTGGCATCTGAAGGAGTCCTCCGAGTCTGAAGGGAGAGGGGCTTGTCAAGGCTCGGCTCTTACGAACGGTGAGAGCTTTTCTTGAACTACTCTGAGCTCTCAGGTTTGTTCTCCATCAAAGAGCTCCACGTCCCTCCTAGCCACTTCTCACCGCAAGAGCTGCAAAAAGCAAGGGAGAATCCCTGCAGACAGAAGAGGTCTGTGATACGCCGACACCTGCAAGAGGAGCTGATGCCCTTCTGCCATTTCTTCGCACCATCCTTTCCCCTAGCGTTATTCCCTTCTGGGGGATCACCTGTAAGGCACAAAGAGGAACTCCTTTCTATCATCTCATTTGTCACCAGCCGCCTCCTACACACACGTTTTTCTCTGAGGGCGTGGGAGAGAGGGCACGGGCAGATGCTCTTGACGGCAGAACGCTCTCAGGTGAACCAGCCGGTGCACCTACATCAGCATTTTAACCCAGACCAGGGCTGTAGTTCTCATGGTGGTGGTGCTGGTGGTCCCCGCTCACCCCAGCGTGGGCGGCATCACGGCAAAGCCGCAGGGCGCGTGAATGAGGGTCCCCAAAGGGGATTAAACCAGCTGTGTCTCAGCTGCACACCTCACATGCCCCCACACGTGGTCCTGGGGATCAGACTGGCAGTTATCCCCCCTAAATCGTGTCGTGTCAGCGACAGGTCTTCGGCACCAATGGTTTTGCTCTACAAAGCCACGTTTATTGAGTTTGTTACTTGCTAAGGTAGACATAGTGTGTCCAGTTCACATTCTGAGAGTTAGGGCAGTTTGTGATCTGGGGTCCCAAAGGCGTTACCCCGCTGGATAGTTTGGGGGGCAGGGGGTGCGGAGTGTGTCCCTTATTCACAATACAGACCATGATCTCCCTTGAAGCATCCATCAGATATCCTGGGACTGCGGGATCTGGAAACGTTCTCAGTTTCTCTTAATTTTTCCTCCGCTGCATTAAAGGTATCACGATCCGTCTTCTCCGACGGGTCTCAAGCTTGGGGCAGGACGTTTGCGCGTGGAGGCCATGGGAAATGGCTCTTTGATGGAAGCCCCTGTTGCAGTCAATGGGGACGGGATTCAGTGACCCAGCGGATCCCCCCAGCCCTGTACAAATGTCAGAGAGGAGCAGAGGCAAAAACCCTCGGAGTCAGGGACGTGGATCAAGAACTAACATCAACGCAGGGTGCTGGGCTCCCAATTCATTCGGTACCCTTCTTCGCAAGCTTTTTTGTATGGTGGTCTTCAGTTACCTTAGAAAGCAGACGCTGCTGACATAATCACTGATTTTCTGGCATTGTAAGGAAGCTGGTCTTCAGGCATAGGCTGTGTCGATTTCCCAAGTGCTCTGGGCATTGACAAGCTTGGAGCTTTGCAATTTCCATGGATTTTGTCTGAGAGTCTGTAAAAATGTCACTCTGAGTCAGTACTGCTGGGTTGCTACCCAAGGGAAAACGCCTGTCTTCAGCCTCACTATTTTCACCAGCACCATATGATCTATCAGAAAAAGACTTTTTTTCCCAGAAAAGATACTCCTGGAATTTAATTCCCCTGACTCAAAATGATGCCCAAAGCAAGTAGCACTTGCTGGCGTTATGAAATGGCTTTTTCCCTGACACTTTTCGAATGTGTGAAAGAGTCCTGCCTCCATCAACTGTAATCACTTAATTTCTCTCTTCCTTCCACAAAAGCCCTTCTTTCCCCATAAAGCACAGTCGTATTTTTACAGAACAGGACAAAACACATTGATGAATCTTAAGCGACAACATAATGCAGCTAGAAACTTTCTAAGGTCTCCTGTAGTTACCTGACTTTGGAGAAAACGCGCTAATTCACAAAAATGTATTTTTGCTACCCCTTCGAAGCATAGAAATTGCAGTGCATTACAGATGTTCCTCAAACCACTTCCAGCTATGAAGGTACCAAACAGCTGTGGGATGTCCCCGTGAGCCCCCGGCAGTACCCAGCCGTGCTCTGAGCATCCCTGGAGGTACCCGGCTGGCTCAGGAGCTGCCCATCCCACCCAGTTTGTCCCCATGCCCTGCTCAGAGCCTGCTGGCTCTGACACCACTCGGACTGGGACATAGCCAGCCTGGCAGGCTCAATCTCTTCCCGAGAGCGACCCCGAAACCCACGTGTACGTCAGACACCCAAGACATCACAGCTCCATCCCCTGCTGGTTTTTGCACTGGTGCTTGCATCGGGTGTTTTCCCGGGATATGGGGCATCCGAGCTCATACATCACCATTTGCCCCACTCTTTGCACGGAGGCTTGCTAATGAAAAATTGCTTTTGACAAAGTGATGTCTCTCACCACGTCTCTGCCTGTTTTGTTTGGGCTGTAGAAAGAGATCCCACCTGGGCTGGGCTGGGCTCTTCTCCCGGGCAGATGCTCTTCTCCTTTTATCTGCCATTTAAAAACCTTGGCAAATTTTGCTTTGAGGAGTCAAATAATAAAGCTGCTTCAGTCTCTCCCTGTGATGGCAGTTTCTTTTTATGCAAGGTTTTAAAAAAAAACTCACTTCGCTTTTTGTACAGGGTGGTTTACGCTAAAACCTTACCGAGCTCTCTTTCAGCAAGCGACAGACAGCTTTTACAAGCCTGCAAAAGCCTCCTACTTGTTTTCTGAGGCAGAATGCAGTTCATTCCGATTAAAAAAAATAAAATACCGGGGTGAATACATAATGCTTTTTTCAGGTCTATTGCACTATTACCTTTACGTGCCCCTGCATTAGATACTATGAAAACATAGAAATAAGCACTGCAAATGTGCTTTTCTTTCCACCACTGGTACACCAACCTCTTTAGCACTACTGAGGCGGAGGGGCCGATGTGCACCAAACCTCCTGGCAGACGGTTTCTACGCATCAGCCCGTGGGTTGGTGCTTACGGAGCAGACGCTACCACGGGACAGCTACGCCGAGTTATTTTTTTTGGAGCAGGGGCTTGGGGTCTTAGTGTGGAGAGCAGCGGTAGCTGAGGGCACGCAGGTAGCCTGAAGGGTTAAGGCTGTGTTTCGGAGGGCCGTGGAGAAAGAGGCGACAGCAGGCGTAAATGCGTGTGTGTTTGTGTGTGTGATGTGGGGGAAAGTCTGTCCCAGAGCCAGGCAGCTGCTTCTGCCAGTACACACAAGCACGCTGCGTGATGGACCACCTCCTCCGTAGCAGGGCATGTATTCGAGTTGCTTAGCACACGCTGTGAAATATCCCTCTTTTTCACTGCCGCGGGAACTGGTTGCATAGGCATCTATAGGGTCTATAGGTATGCCTCCAAAGGAGTGTCAGACGGCGTTGCTAAAGCTGTTGATTTAGCCAAAGCAGATTGGCCTGCCGCTGACCTTAGCTGTCTTTCATTTTTCTTGGCATCCGACTCCTCTTAATACCTTTTCTCTGTTACATTTCTGCCACACAACATAGTTAAAAAAACCCCCGCCTGCAAATCTATGTTTCTGGGGAAGCAGAGACCAATGCTTCCTTCAGATCTAAAGCTGCCAGCCATCCGAAATGGAAATAGGTGATAGAAGACCCAAATAGAGCCCCACTTGCCATAGCAAGTCCTCCCTGGAGGTGCTAGAACTCGTCCTTCCTTCGCCAGGGAGGAGTTCGGCTGCCCAGACCTCTTCTCCCAAGGTAGGTGGAAGCTGCTTTGCCAGAGTCCACCAAAAGGGAGAAGAATTGACGGCGCGGGTTTGCGTTTCAGACACTTCCGAGGTATTGATGGTAGCGTCAGCCCACGCTGTTACCCAAAACCCCTCCGCACCTGAGGCTTCATGTTCAGGCGCCTGCTTTGGGAAAAAAACTGTTCGGTCAAGATTTCAGAGATGTATACCGGTTTCTGTGTCAGAATACACGAGGCTGGAATAGCTGCACGCTTGGAACGTCTCCTTTTCAGCCCTGCTTCGAAAGGGTTGTGCCAGTAGGTGCCGAGATCTGTTTTAGGCTCTGCCGGCAGCCTCCGGGCTCTGCAGCGGCGAAGGACGCGGTGGCCCCTTGGCACCTCAACTCATACGCCTGGAGATCATCAGCACCTTCATATACATATATCGGGGCAGCGCGTCTTGAAAAGTCTCAGTCTCCGACGGGAAACCGTCCTCCTCCTGTCTGGCAGAGAGCTGAGGGGACGCCTTTCTATTCCAAGCTCTGCATTTTAGCATATTATTAACATTGGTTAGCATACTGAAGTCAAAGTAGAAGCAGGAAGCTTTATCTCTTTTCCCAGCTCATTTTGTCAGAAGTATTTATAGTCGTTTGGCCCCTAGTGTTAATATTGCAGGGTTTGGCTGATCCATTTGCATAAAAAGGCAGCAGGAGGTGATTAAATCAGCCTCAGCCCCACTGTCACCGAGGTCACACCACATTGCCTTTCCACTCTTCCGTCGTGTGACCTCCCAAAGAAGCACGGGATGGCGTTGCTCCTGAATAGCAACCTGACTTTCGACCAAAGCGTATAATTTTCTATATTTATTAAATGCTATTACTTGCATACCTATTGTAAACTAGTGTTTGGTTATAAACACCTCTATCACGTTCTGCATTAGCCCAGCACAGAGCTCCCAGCCAAATTTTTTGAGAAAACAGTTTATGATACGATTTTGCTGGGGGAAAGATCTTCTTTCAGATTTATTGTCTTCTTGCGCCAGCGTTTCCTCTGTGTGCAGATTTTTACAACACACAGTAGCATCGACAACATGCAAATGCGGTCCGGAAAGGCAAGGTTTTAGAGTCTGTAATTTTATTGATTATGTTCAGTTTTAAATTATAGGGTGGGAAACCTAATGTGCAATACCCTGGACTATGTAATTTATGCTCTGCAAATGAGGTATAAATGCTGCTCTGCTGAGCCACATTAACGTTTTTTTGCGCAAGGGTGAATTGTTACAGAAGGAGTAAGACAGTATGAACTGGCCTTCCGGTTATAAGCTATTATTATTCAGCTTCTCAGATAGGAATAAAAAGGGGAAAATTAACATTGTAGAAAGAAACTTTTTTTTTTTTTTTTTTGGTAAATAGAAAGCTGGGTACCTAGTGAGAATTTCTGCAAATGGAAGAAAAAGTGCTTTGATTATATTCCAGACCTTTTTGTGTTTTCTTTCTGTAAGTGATCTAGCAAATAAGCGCTCTGATTGTAATGCTCATGGGGAAGGTAAACCCCAGAGAAGCATATGAAGAGTGAATGCTGGTTTGTGAAGGGGTACTCATACAGAAAACCCAGTACAAATGATCACTCTTCTCTATCCAGAAAACATGAATGCCTCCACGTAAACATCGCATGTGAGAAAATCACCTTGAATGCCAGGCACTGAATACTTGATTAATTGCTGTATTACAGGCAATGCATTTTTTACATCATTTCCCCAGGAAATATTTCTCATTAAACAGAAACAGAATTATTAAGGTTTTGCTATTAGTGCCTTTGTAAGCGTAACGCACTGACATACAAAACCCCCCAACCCTTCAAATGTATCCCGGATTGTTTAATGATAAAAAAAAAAAAAAAAATTTCAACTTGGGGAGTCACTTGAAGCTTAACAGTAATATGTAAATGGGTATCAAAATTAATGTCAAGTCATAAAAATACGCACAGGGCACACAAACAGCAGTGGAAGATTTTATCGTCCGTTTTGCTGAATCCTGCAAATCTCAGGATCTTCCAGTCGTGTTTCCTGTAGAAGCAAAAAGCGGAAGATACGAGACGTGATGTCCCCTTGTCCTCTGCAAACCCTGCAGGCAGCACTTCACTGACTTTCCTAGGCAGGGTTTAAGGGCAAATTAGGGGGTAACTACTCACCTGCAGGGACGTGCAACGCATTGGTCTCTACTAGGGCAAAAACCTCCTTTTCCCTTATTGAGATGGTTCGAGGCACCTGAATTAAGTATTTCCAGGAGAGAAACTGTGCCCTTTCGCCCTGTGATTCAGTTCCTCTGCTATTTTGGCGGAGCTTGTTGACTTTTATAACCTCATTTACAAAGGCAGGCAGCAGCCACAACTTGCAGTTGACCTCAGCAAGAGCTGCTAAGTGTTCAGCTTTTCTAAAAAAAAAAAAAAAATAGGGTAATTAGAGCACAGTATGAGGACGGTTTATGTCTTGCCACCAAATTTTGCATGCAAAGAGAGGTGTCAAGCTGGGTTATCATATTAGGCTGAGTTATCATATTCATTATTTCTGAGCAGATTGTTTGCTGCTTTACCTTAAAAAGCCAACCAGCCCGTTAAATTTCGTATGCATCCAGAGAAGCTGATAATTACTGAAATATAAGTAAATAAGTCATTTTCTACCAAGACTGCATTTAGAAAAAGTATTTCTTCAAAAAACTTGGCAAATTATAAAGAGGATTTTTTTTTTCTTTCTTTCCTCTCCTCCTAGTTCCACCTGGTGTTTCTGTGTGGTATTGTTTTCCTTAGCTACGTTCAATGCTAAATAATTCGTAAGGTCTATCTATGGTGCTAGATACTTATGGGCCCCCCCTCAAGCTAGTTTTCTCTGAGTTTTTCAGACTCATTTTTCAGCTCACACTGCTAGAAAATACGAGTTAGTCTGTAGAAGTGCCTAACGTAGGGAACATGGTGTATAAGGTCAGCGTGAAGAGGATCGGGGCACAAGATCCCCCAGGAAGGCGAATCGTAGTATGAACTGGAAACGTTGCAGCATTTCGTGAATTGGGTATTTCCAACCTGGTGGAAGACAGGACACCATTTACACTGTTTTCTTTTATCTTGCATATTGCATTAAATAACAAGACAGCACTTTATATAGTGAATTTTGTCACTTTCACCTTTCCAATATTTGCCTGTTGAAAACACAGTGTTCATGTGCTGGAACTGTTATTACCAGGCACTTAGAGAATGAAAGTACTACAGTTTTCTAGAGATGAGTCATTTCTGAATTTTAAAGATAAATATATAGAGGAGAAGGATAAAAAGCATAGGAAGAAGCTAAATACCACGTTTCCTATTCCTCTTTGCAGGCACTGGGGAAGCAATTATGCCAAATGACGGAGGGGAAGAGCTATAGCTGCAGTGAGTGAAATTTTGAAAGCTCTTCTGTAGGGCGTATTTCTCGATGTGCCTTTGGGGACCTGGCTGGCTCCTCCTCTTCCTCGATGTGACATTAAAGTCGAGAAACCACAAACCCGGTTTTGGTCCCATCGAGTCAGCCGTTGGAGGAGGAAGAAGAAAATATTAAGCCATGCCTACCGTGCTTCCAAGAAATAAGTGCTGTACAAATCCTTTTAGCCCTGGATCTGAGGCTGGCCAATACTTGTTCTAGAAATCAAGTCCTCGCAAGATGCCCAAACGCTGCCTACAAATGAAACATCAAAAGATCTCTTCTGTGTAACAGACCACGCTATAATCCTGGCAAGCGTGCCCTTATTAGAGCAGAACTTACCTCTTTGTTTATTATTCATGAATACATTATAGTGTCTTCAGAAGTATATTCTGCAGCAGGTAATCTAGTATGGGAAAACAAAAACCGCGTATGTCTAATTATAAGAGACATTGTAAAGATCCTGCAGCAGCGTAATTCCTTAGCACTGGCAAAGTACTGCATTATAGATTAAAACAACACAAACATATTACAGTTTGTGTAGTGTGTCACTTTTATTGGATGTATGTTGCTAAGAAACAAAATTGAAACATCTCTTTTGAACCTGAAGCCTCTTGGGAGCGTGGTATCGCATATGTAGTAAATGTTTTTCACTCCAGGAAGGATTAAATGGAAGGCCAGGAGAAGCAGGGAGGGTTCATTAGTATTGCATGTTTTCCAATCCACTGCCAACGAACCCAACTATTACGGCAGTAAAAGCTACGCATGGAGCTTCAGCTTGGGCTGGGATGAAGTGTTGACAGCTGCTCGTTTGAATATTAATAAAGTCTATTGAGTTATTCCCTGCTTGTATTGTCTGTAGGTTGAAACTGTGAAGACTTCTCTGCGTATTGCGTCTTTATGTTTCCGAGTACATGCCTGTCTGCGGAGATGGTACCCATTTTGTTCCTAGAGCTGGTACACCTCATTATAGAGAAAATTACAACCTTGTGCTCCATTAAACATTTATTTTGGCAGCATTGTTGGCTGCTGTTTTCCCTCTTTGATTTAAAGAAGTCAATACTGATTGAAAGAACGTATGTTCTCTCTTACATACGGTAATTAATCCTCATTCTTCCAAACTTTTACCAAAAAAAAGTCAAAGTTATTCCTGACCCACATGTAAGAAAAGAAAAGTTAATTCTCCTTTTAAAAAAAAAAAAAAAAGTCAAAAATATGATACAGAAATAAAGAATTTTACAGCACACAGTATTTTTTCATGTTTTAGCTGCAGACGGCTTGTTAACTTGATCACGCATCAAATAACTGATGGAGCAGCAGCAGTTCCTGCTGGTAAGGTGTGCCGCTTAAAGTTTGGAGAAAACACTGGTAACGCCGTGGTTCAGGCCCTGCGGTTTCCCTTGCAGGGGCAAGGACCAGCCCCCGGGGACACGAACACAACTGCTGTCCTCTGCAGTGCCAGGCACGTGTGGGCAAGACGGGCATCTGGAAAAAAAAAAACGGGCTCCAGGCAAATCAGTTTTCTTGGCTGGCCGCTGTAAGTTGAGTAATTGAGTAGCCTGGCTGAAAACTGGAAATAGAAACCATCCCTAGCTGAACACAGTCCAGTCTCTATGAGGGCACACAAATCCAAGAAATTCAGATGTCAAGTGTAAGTTTACTGGCAACTGGGCCTTTAAAAACAACGGCAACACAAGAAGATTAAACAGCCAATTTTAAACTCTTAAAACCCTCACAATTAGAAAAATATAGATTAACCATCGCAATCTCTTCTTACTCCCTGCCACGAATTTCTCTAAAACAACTGGACAGGCGTTTCATTAGTGGTAGGACATGATGAAATAGTTTGTCTTCTCACAGCTGTGACAAGAAAATCATAATGGAGGAATAATTAGGATGCCCTACCTTGGCCTCTGCTGCAGCTTTTCCAGCTGGGGTGCGTTGTCCCTGCAGCTGCAGTGCATCCCTGGTGCCCACCAAAGCTGCTCCATCCCTCCTCTCCTCAGCTGGGCAGGGGAGAGAAAATACAACGAAAGGCTCGTTGGGTGGAGATAAGGG
>JAVJGG010000058.1:3687133-3722278 GCA_035590195.1 Aviceda cuculoides | reverse complement strand
TTCCCGCGCTTGAGGTTGCCCCCCCCCTCCCCTCACACACGCAGGGAGGCTCGGCCTGAGGTGAACTCAGAACGCCCGGGGGGGGCCGGGGGGTGTCCGGTACCCGGTACCTTCACCTCAGCCCCGAGGGTTCCCCTCGGCTCCGGTTACCGGCAGCCGGAGTCCTCCCGAGAGCCGGAGTGGAGTGGGGTTGGAAGCTGAAGTTTTTCCCCCTCCCGAGGGAAGGGAGTTTCATTTTTTTTTATTTTTTTCCGGTGTAAGGTGTGCGGTTTCTGGGAGGAGGGTACTGCGACGTCGGCGTTGGTTTGATTTAAAGCTGTGCTCGAGCGCTGCCCCATCTTGTTCCCTTGAAAACCAACGGCGGGGGTTTCCTTGACTCGGGGGGGGGGGCAAGATGTTCCTCCCGCTGTTCTGTCTTACTGTTAATTCGAGATGATAAAATTTGGTATAGGACCTCTTCAGGAGGCTTTGGAACGGAGGTGCTGTGAAAGCTGTGAACTTCATCTTCTTTCTAATGTCATACAGATAGCGGATATATTTAACTGTCTTTGATCTTTCCTGAAATCTGCTTGAGCTGTAGTTTAGTGTACAGGCTTTTGATTTGCAAAGGTCAATGCAGAGATTCCTTGTGAAGTTGTATTGCTATAGTAAACGTTTCAATTAATTCATTTCCTATTTTTTTTTTTTTTTCTGAGAAAAATGAATATACCTGTACCGGCATTTTGAAGTTTTTGCCTACAGGAAATGATGGCAAATGCCATACATTGTTCCATAAAATTCAGTTTTGGAGTCTGAAGTGAAATAGACTTGGCAGTATTTCTGGAAGGGTAGGTCCCTTATTGCTGGGCTGTAGACCGCAGCGATCTTCAGGTATTTGATAATGGTTGGTCAAATTTAAAGAAGAAAAAAAGGCAGTGGGATTCTGCCCTCTGCTTTTTTTGCTTGTTTGTTTTTTCAGCTAAACTTAGGGTTCCAGCTTTGCCACAGCAGACAGCTCCCGTCGTCTTGGGTTTCAGCATTACAGAACGGGGAGTTTGCATTCGGTAGGTAGTTTAAAACAGGGTGTCCTCCAGAGAGGAGCCTGTGCCAGGAGGTAGGATCTGCGTGGAAGGCTCGTTGCACCCGCAGGGTTTGTGTTGCGGAGGCAGGCTCTTGCACCCCGGCCCAGCTTTCGTGACCAGCCAGCGAGAAGACAGTCTCTGGTTTTCTTATCTTTAAATCCTAGTCAAGCTAGGACGTTACGGGACGGGGGTGCGTGTAAGGAAATGCTTGATGGGGAAAGTTACTTAAGAGTCATTTTAAACCTTAGTGCAAATTTTTAGAGAAGTTGAATTTTCATTATTTTACCGTAAATTGGTAGATTTTTAAGAAGTGACTTCCCTAGCCGTTATTGCAGGCGTCGTGTAGTAAATGAAAACACATTGCGTTCTATCATTTTCTGACTTTGATTGAATAGGATTTCGGTGAGCACCTTCAGTTCTGTTGTCTGTTTCTGCGTGGGTTGTTACCCACCTGAATTTGATTCAAAGCAAAGTTAAACATGACCTGAGAATCACCTTTTGGCTTTTATGGTTAACACCTGCAATTTTTTCCCCCTTGCTGGGGCTAATGGGTGATTCTGGGGCAGTGGGTCTGCTGGGGCAGAGTGGGTCTGTGAAAATGTTTGCTTGGCCTTTTGACTGACCGCACAATTTTATCTGGAAAAATCAATGCAATGTACTTGATCCTTACAAGGTTCATTACAGTGAAAGAAAGTCTGAACTAATCTGCTTTTAAAAAAAGCAGCAGGGGAGAATAATCCTCCTTGGAGCTGCTGATACAGCTGATTACTGAGCTATCCTGGAGACAAGAGTACAGCACCTCGCTCTGTACTAAACAATAGATGGTACAAACCTGCCTAGAATTAGGCTTTTTGAGGCTGCTACTGAAAAGCAAAATTGTGTCCCTTTTTGGTCTTACGTTGGTCTTGGACAGCTTAGCCCCCTTGGAGAGAGCTGAAGTGATTCTTTATGATATATACTTTTTTTTTTTTTAATTTCAGAAATTGGTGTGGATTTGCTGCCTGGGGCTTAAATGCAAATTACACTATTTTACTAATTAATACCTTTCATTTTAGGTAATGTGGTATATAAAATGGGACATACCATTATGGGCTTTTCTGGTTAGGAAGGAAAATGCTAATTGTGAAATGTAATGGCAGAGAGCCAAGGTCACTTCTGTCAGACTTCAGACTTGCCCAGATCCTCGGACCGATATGTTCGAACCACACCAGGGATCTGTTTCTCTGAGAGTTTTAATTAACCTTAGAGCAGGACCAGCTTCCATGTTGCTATTACACCTGTGTTTTGCTTCTACACCTTAGACTTTGGGGAAGTCTTTTTCGCGTAGATGGTGTTTTCGAAAATCAACGGATGTTGTTTATCACTTTGGCAAAACTCTGGGGAGTTTGTATTTCTTTATCCGGTCTTTGGTCCTTCTTTTCCCGTAGTTTATTGCAGACTTGGTCTATCCAGAGTGCTGAAACCCAGCACAAGAGGGGCTGGGCTGGGGATGAACTGGCACTGGGGCTGCTCCGAAAGGTGTCCAAGACCGTTTTTCAGAAACGCTTCCAAAGTACTGTAGGTGTCTTAAGATACGTGGTATACATCTTGAGTGTGAGAGATCGGGAAGTGGTGTTTACCTACTAATACATGCTTGAAAAATATTTACGCTTCTATCGATACAGAGTGGTATGTGACCTTTGCTAAGCCAATGCCTCTGTTTTAGCCTGTAAAAAAAACAATAGTCAGTTTCTAAACGGTAAAGCGTATTTTGGGATGTTCACGTGAAAGATGCTATGGAAATGCAGAGCATGGTATTCGACATTACAAAAGGGTCTGACTGCTGAAAGAGCACACTGGAAGAATGAGGGGAAGGAAATCCAGCAACAGAGTGGCTCCCCCGGGGGATAAAGCAGGAGGCAAAGAGTGGTTTATAATGGTAGGCACATTACACACAAGGTTATAATTTATTGGCTCCTCTGTTTCCATTACCACTGTCAAACCGCTCGGGGAATTCAGGTTCTGTCAAAGGAAATGGCTCTCTTAGATTGTTGAGGCATTATAGTAAATCTGCCTTCTTTACTGAGCGTGGGGTTTGGGGTTTTTTTAACAATTATTGCAGTGTATCACTTAGAATTTTTTCAGGAGTTCTCAAGATCTAACAGCCAGCCGAGTGCGTGCAAGTCTTCAGTAATTTCCTCCCAAACCAGGCGTCTCCCGCTCCGGGTGCGGGGCTCATGGCTTGCTTGCTTGCAATACAAACCGAGAGCAACATTTGCATGAAAAAGAAACAACCTAGAAAAACAAAACATGTCTCTCGTTTTTCCCAGAAGAGAGAAGGTGGCCGAAGTGACGGATAGGCGTGTGGCGTGTTACCAGACGGGGGTATATGTAATGGCAGAGAGTAAGAAGTGCGCGTAAGGAAAATGATGTGTCAGCGTGCTTGAGTGAAGTGACAGATGGGCTGCGCTCCCGTGTGTTGCACTGGATGCTTCTCCCAAGTATCAGCTTTGCAGAGCTATTTCACCATTCCAGGTGGAAGGCTGCCATTTGCTAGCCCAGGGGAAAGGTTACTACCCTTGGCTTCACCCGAGTTTTGCAAGCAGAGGGAGCAGCGCTAATTTGCTATCTAGGCTTTTCAGTTGCTCTGTTTGGAGAAGTTCTCCAAAACAGACATTGACTCATTATTTTTTATGACGGTCCTGCCTCGTCCTACACGGCTTACAGTGGATTGAACGTGGAGTAGACCTTGCGGTAATTTTCCACTGCCGCGTTTCCTTCTTGTATACGTTGTCTATCAGGTGAAGTTCCCACCCTGGGCTACGCAAGAGGAAGCGGATGGAGTCTGGTGTTTATATGCATTTATATCTGTTATAAGCAGCAGTGGGTTGTGTAGGGGACACACTTCGTCTTGGGCAGAGGAGACTCTTCAACTTGGCTTTTTAATTATCAGATTTGCACAGATAGGAGTGCCGCTCTTGTCAGCAGTGCACAGTGTGCACAGGCCCATGGACTTACCTTACTTTTGTTCTTTCTCTCTGATTTATTTGCTTCTGATACTGTAGTTTGGCAGGCCAGTGCCTGAACTTTGTCGTAAAGCCATCCAAATAGGGCTGATGTTCCACATGTCAAAGTCTCTGATCTTGAGGATTTTTTCTTTTGTCTGGCAGATGGCTAAAGAACGTGTCTCAGTGCGGGAGATTAACAATCATACCAAAGGGTACTGCAAAAAATCTAGCCAGGAATATTTAAAATCCCAGCAATTACAGCTGTCCTCACAGACATGAGTGAGCATAGGAGAGGGGATTGTTGAGGGGCCGAGTCAGAAAAAATCATCATTTGCTGAGCTCTTAAGCTTTTCAGAACCCCCTCCGTTTGCAGGTGTCATCTTCGTGTCCACTATGTTTTCCAGAAACGGAGTATTTTTACTCATCTTTGGATGATGCTGTTAACTTTCACTTGCGAGCTAGAAAAATGCACGATGGGCCTGATGTGACCCAAGGGTGCCAGTGTTGACAGGGGACTTTTCCTTCTGGTTTGGGATGGCCAGCAGTGGCTCAGAAACACCTAGAAGGGTCGTGGGGCCGTGGAGAGGACTTAGTGCCGCTAGCCCCGGACCCTCGCTATTGGTTTGTGTCAGCGTGGCCTGCCTCTGTGGGACTCCTCTCGCTGTCAAATGTGAATTCTAAGTTTAATCCCTGCACGTCATCCCTCTGAATGATTCATGATGAACGCTGGTAACGCTTAGCATATGACAGCGTTCGGTGTTGGGTAGCTGGTTACTCAAAGAGAGATGGATAGACTTGCTCGACTCAGCCCTAAAATCCCGTGCAGGTTTTAATTCTGGCAATCTTTGCCTCCCTCCCCTAAACCTCTGCTGTCTGGGGAGACGGCGCTGCTGTGGTTTTAAGGCCGAGAAGACAGAGAGAGCGTGGTTCTGTGCAGAACGCGGCCATCGACCTCCAGCGAGCTGCGTCAACTTTCTGAGCTTCACGTTTCCCAGCCGAAAACCTGCCCCAGTAGCACTCGCCCACCCTCATGCGCTTCACGCTCTTCAGAGGGAAGCTGCCCTACAAAGGCAGCGTTATTACTGGAGAGGCTGGGGTTTGGGGAGATTAAAAAGCGCCGACGGTATACGCTGAAGCTACGGCAGTTATTTTCTGCTGGTGGAGGGGGTTTGGCAGAGATGCCGCGCTTCGTTTTGCGGGGATGGAGCGGTGAGCGCTGTGTACGGGCCGTAACAGTACGCTTGTTTCTACGGTATTCCTCATTTCTAATCTTATCAGTTCATGTTCAGGCAGAGTCCGGGTGCTGGCTGGGGGCCCAACAGGTCAGACCGGCTGAAGGCGCTGGGTGTTAATGCCGGGTGCCGGTACCTGCCGGTCGGGGGGAGGCTACGCCTGCTCTTCCTAGACAAAGCTGTGTCCCGGCGGTCGATAAGCTGCCACATAAAATGCTGCGATAATATTTTATTTATGCCGTGGAGGATTTTATGCTCTGGGAAGGTCTTTTCTTATAGTCTGGAGTTATTTTTGTTCGCCGTCTCATAATTTTAGCTTAATATCCCATTATGGTTTCAACTTGAAAAGTCTGTCTGGGTACTTTTGCGCTGTTTTGCACTGTTGTATTTAGAATGTCTCCTCTAATTTCACTATTCTGTTCAACATTCCATGCTGCCTTTATTAAGAAGCACCGCTTAAATTTCAGATGAAAAGCATAATTCCCTCTTGCACTTCAGTAACCCACCTGTAATACCCGTAACTATGGGATGCCACTTTCTTTGGAAGTCATAGATCACTCTTTATTAGAAGCCTTTCCTTAAGCTTCAGAAGGCCAGCTATCACTAATATTTCACTCTGATTAATGTCTTTAAGCATTGCAACATTGTAATTGCTGACCTCTACTGCACTGGATTCTTTCAGTTTTCAGGGACTTGGTCACTTCTGCAGACCAAAACTGTTGGGGGTGCACATGGTTTCGGCTTTCCAGCACGCACTCATCACATATCAAGCTGAATTTTTGCAAGCGTTTTCAATGCAGCCTTGTTAAAATTTGATATTTTACAACAGGTTTTCCCAATCTGGGGTAAGCTGTCATGGGAAGAACCTGAGATTAGTTCTAATAGGACATGAGAGCCTGGACAAAGATAAACTACAGGATTTGAGAAAGCCGCATGACCTTGGCCTTGCCCCAGCTCCCACAGCAGCTGTGCTTCTGCAGCTGGGGAGGGAGCAAGGGGGAAACGCAGTGCCAGCTGAAAGCTACCTATTTATTCCTAGTCTTGCACCAAACTGAACCGTTCCTGATTACAGAAGCCTTTTGCAATGGAGCAGACTGGTACTTTGGCTGGAAAGTTGCTGGCCTGACCATTATGCAAAAGAGAAAGTAAAAAAAAAAAAAACAAAACAAAAACCCAAACCAAAAAAAAAGAGAGTAAAAAAAAAAAAAAAAGAAAAATTTCTTTCTACTGCATCGTGCAGATGGGCCTGGGAACGGGTTCTCCCCATTTACCAGCCCCAGATCCTCTTTCTTCTGCCAGTTCGGATTCCTCCGACAGCTTGAGCCTTGCCTTTTCCTGACAGTTCAGGGTGGCGGGGGGGTTGCCGATGTGCTAGTTTTACTCGCTTGGCTCCGTTACCGTCTTCCTCAGCAGTAATGTTAAACTCGTTACCTTCTCTTTGCGGAAAGTTTTGCTTATGTTGCTAGAGCATTGCTGAAAAACCTTTAAAATTGTTTGAATAGCTTTAAAAAAAAACCCACAGCGTATGCCAAATAATTTAATCTAATTGTCTTTGCATGTAATTTGAACGTTTTTATTCGGTTAGAAAGAACAAACATTAATTTAATGATACATGTACATGAGATGCCTCTCAGTTCAGGGGAAGGCCAGAAGGAGGGAATATTACTTTTGGTATTAAAAAGACATTTTGTTTTCAGAAGGAGAGAGAAAAATGTAAAACATCTGGAATTAAGAGCACTTTCTGCCCAGTCTTTTAAGCATAACTTCCATCGGCTCCACAGAACTTGCTGCGCACTGGTGGCTCTTAGCCGGGGTCACCTGTGAGCTGAGGCCGTGGGCAGCCTAATATCTGCCCAAAGGAGCTGCTGGGACTGCACCCCATGTCTGCCCCTCTTCTGGGGGTCACTGGGAAGGCTGGGTGCCTGGCACCAGGCTCGCTCCTCCCCATCTGCAGGCCAGATATTGAGGGGTCGAAGAGCGAAAACCGTGCTCGGGTTTGTCTCCTAACTGGTTTCTGGCACTTCCAAAGCCGTGGGTTGGCCCCTGCCAAAGTTTGGCTTCTTGTGCCGTCGGAGCGGTTGGGATTTTTGGTGCGGCCGGTCTGTTGGCGTGTGGTTGACCCGAGGGCAGAGGTTTCTGAAGGACGCGCGGCCTCATGAACGCCGTAAAGCTGGTTCTGCAGCAGGTCTCTCTCTTGTCCCGTTTTGGAAACTGGAAGGCTTAGCAGTCTGGTTTGCAGCGCCGGGTGCCAGAAGAGGGAAGGCTGTGGGATTCGCTAATTAAAAAAAGAGTGAGATGGGACTGTTTTCTTTCACCATGGTGATCGCATAACATAACATGAGTCGGGGATGCTGAGGAATTTTTCTCTGCTCTCGAAGGCGACGGGACAAAGGTGCAAAGCCCTTTCCTGCTCTGCGGCATTCAGCCACGTTTCGTTTTGAAGATACCTTAAGGATTCGTGTTAGTGAGGAATTTGTCCCTTGTGTTGGCTGTCTGCTGGAATATGATTTATCAGACAAGTGAAACTAATGCTGTATATGGTTAAGAAGTGCCTTTCTGTGCACAAAAATGGTATTTATGGGAAGAGGTTGCTTCTTAGCCGATGCTTAGAGTGTCTTTCCACTGCTACAGCAACAGGCATGAGAATCTGATTATTCAGGCAAGTTAGCATTAATTTTTTTCCAAGTTTTTAAAAAATCTGATCCAAACCAATATGAATTGGCTGTTGCTAATTTTGGAATGGTCTGCTTGCATGAGATAACAAATCCCAGTTTTAGTTTAAAGAGAAAATGTTTTAACAGAAGGCTGGCAAGATTGTTATCAAAATGCTAATGATCATTTCTCCTACAGTCTCAGATATTTTCAGAGGGAGGACTAGAATAGACACATCATCTGAATAATATTGATTTTAATATGTATTACTGTCTCATTAAGCTGTTAAAGTCTTTCCCCTTCTGGACAAAGGTTCATTAATTGCTGCAGTTGATGTGTCATTAAAGTGGGTTTAGGTGCAAGATGGGTAGAGGGAAAGAGTGCTCTAAAATGTTGATTGTGCAGTTGTGGATGGATTTGGGGTAAAGATATTGCCGTCCTACCCAAACGGAGGGGACACTGCTCTGTTTGGTGTGCTGCCTCCTGATTGCCTTCGGAGAGACAGCCAAGAAGTCAGCCAAATACAGGCACTATCATATTTACTTTACTAAATGATCATTTCAGTAAACATTATTGAACATGTTTATTTGTGGATTAATGTCAGGCTAATTCTAATCAAAAACTCCTCTGTGAGTTACTATAAAAAGACATGATTTTATGAATTTACTTCTTAATTTCCAATTTCATTTTGAAACAGCTTTTAGCAGGCTGCCTTTTTATTGGCTGCCTTCTTACGTGTTTTGAAATGCTTTTATTGCAGCTTGTATCAGGTCTGCTATATTGTCATCCCTATAAGCAAATCGATACGTTTTCATTTCCAATAATAGTAATAATTTATGAATTTTTAACTATTTTAATGCAGTAAAGTAGAAGGAAGATTTTGTTTTGATTGATTGTGTTTTGATTGACTTCCATTAACATTCATTTATCTGTAAGAAAGACACACACACACACACAAATACATGTATGTATGTGTCCGTGTAATATATAAACGTCCCTGAACCTATAGTTTTTTGACAGAAAAGCCGGCTCCGTGCATTCTCCTTGAGCCCCTGTCCAATTCAGTAAATCGCGCAGCGTTGTCACCCTGTGCTGGGCATGGGCGCCTGTTGTGTCACGGCGCGGTGGCTGGTCCCGCTGCATCTCTGGCCGTGCGCCCGCGGTGTGACGGAGCACGCCCGCTCGAGGGATGAGGGGGGGGGGGTGCGTGTACGCGGCCTCCTCTCGCGCCCCGAAAATACAGCTCTGCGCTTGTCGCGCGAGGGAGGAGGGGTGCCCGGCCAGGGGAGCAGGAGTTGGCTGGAGGGGAGGCAGGGGAATGGGTACCAGCCTCAGGACGCTGAGCCTCGTCGTGATGGGCTCCTCCGGTCCTCCCTGCTGAGCCCCCTTGCAATTTTGTGCTAAAATGTCACGAGAGAAGAGACAGAAAAAGCACAGGCTTTCCTGGCAGGAGTGTGAGCTGCCGCACGTCGAGCGGGCAGGATTCGTCAGCGCCGGGGCTGCTGCTCCTCGCCGGCTCTAGGCGGGGAGGGCGCAGCGCCGGGGAAGAGGCGGGCGCCGGCGGCTTCGCGTTGGGTCCAGAGCATCTTGTGTTTCGGCCAAGAGCTTTCGTGTGAAGAGCCTCGTTCTTTTGCATACTTCCTTTCTAAAACAAATCATAAAGAAGCCCTCGGAGGATACAGTCATACATACACGTCATGAAATGCAGTAAAATAATAGCTGACAGCCATGAGATGATTTTTTTTTTTTTTTCTTATTCTCTTCTGCTGTGTAGGTAATCACAGTGTTATATCATAGTGGAAAACATCCGATCATTTATATTTCACAGTCACGCAGAAATGTAAAATCTGAACCAATCATACTTTTTAAATAATGAAAAATCAGTAAATTATTTTCTAAAAAGAAAGTATGGTACTTTTGATCTATGTTGCAGAAAGCAAAATTTATTTTTTCCTAGCTTGAGTTTTATCTGTTCTTTTGATAAACACAGGACTTCCTTTTATACGCAGTCAGTCTTGCTTTTATCTGAGTATATATTTCCATGGTGGTCGTTACTGTTAAAAATAGTTTAACACACTAAAGAACGGGCTGTGTAGGTTTCAGCATGTGTAATAATATTGTTCAGCCACGGAGAGGTCATTTTGTGCTTATTAACAAACAAAACCTCAACACCCAGGGTTGAATGGCCATCTCCCACTCATCTCAGGCCTCAAAAAACAAGGAAGCAAGTAGCTAAGGGGAAGGTCGGTGTCTTCCTCCTTTTGTCTCGCTGGCAGCACAGTACAAGAGATGCAGAGGTGTAGAGAGCCACAGGGCTTTTGCTTTCCAGTTTCTCTGCTTCTAATGTTTGTTTCGTATTAATTTTATACTGCCAAAATTGCTGTTGCTAAGAATTGCTTTCGCCTTTTTTTTTTTTTTTTTTTAAATATGAGATACAGCATTGAATTTGCTGCCTTCTGCAGTGTGTAGAGCTGAGAATATGAGCCCTGTCTGCCCCTAAATGGGAGTGGGAAATGGATTTGGTGCATCATTTCACCGCGGTCCTCTGGGGGTCTCGGGGCAGTTTGTAATGCTCTTTAATGAGTCTCCTCCCCCAGATGTTTCACCCACCTTTCCAAAGTTACTAAAAATAGGAAGCCCAGAAGCAAACCGCTTTGTTAGTAGCGATAAGAGAAGATCCAGGAAAGGATCTATGTCATCGTCCCCTTCCTGCAGCGTTCCGTCGCCAGCTGAAGATATCAAGCAGGCAGGAGCGGGCAGGACCAGCCCGACCAGGGGGTGGGCTATGGCTCTCCTGTCCCTCTTCCCGCTCCACGCTCATCCTCGCTCTCCAGCAGGTCAGGGCACCTGCCAGTGTCCGGAGTGGAGGCACAGGCATGGGTGGTCATTGAATCGTTAACCTCCCAAATGAACATGTCCTTTCTAGCCTATATTGCTGAACCCAGCTTTCAGGCTGGGCATCGTCACTCTTTTTGGTTTGGAGGGTGCAGAGAGGGACCCAGAAGATGCGCTCCTTCCATGTGGGTGATGAAATGCTTCACGAGTCATCGTCACGGTGATGCTAGCGGTCAGGGACCCTGGGAGAGGGCTGTGCTCAGCGGTGGCTAATGGTGGGATGACTGTACCGTGTTTAGTCATACCGAAAGGCAGCACGAGGCCGTGGAGAAGATGAGAGGGGATCATTTTGGATGTTTGGTTTCCTGTGGGAGTAGGACTCGTGCGATAGCTTAATCTTAAAAATATGAGAGGAGTGTTTAGGGAGAATTTGCCTGGACAGCGTTGTAGGTTGGCATTTGAGCATAGTCCGTAATAAGACTAGTAAGAGTTGGAGAGCACGTTGAACTCCCTTTTTTGAGTCTCCGAGCTCGGGAACCTCTGCCACACCAGGGACACGAGTGTCTTCCTCGTTGCTGGAGCTGAAATGGAGTCAGTGGGCTTGTGCCGTGGCATATTTGTCATCGAATTAAAACTCCGTAGACTTATTCTGCTTTGCTTGCTCTCCACGTAGGCTACTGCCTGCTTAGAAAACAGTGGCAGTGGCAGCAGTCTCCTGCCCATGAACACAGGAGGAGGATTCAGGGTGCACCAAGGTGACAATAAAAGAGGCACAGTCCAGGGCAGGAGGGGGGATGTTCCCAACTCTTTGTAGTTCTTTGTTTTTCATCAAGTGAGGCTTAAAAATTCCAGGAGTTATTCCAGTTACTCCAGCCTCTTTAATGTGTTTTGGCTTTTTGTTATTTTAGGTAGATTTTATACAAAATAGAAGTTTAAACTCCCTCAGCGATACCACTCCTGTAGTGCTGGGTAGTTTCTGCACTAGGATGCTGCCCTGTCAGAGGGGCCCTTTCGTGTTTAATTTGATCACTTGAGAACAAATTCTTCTGGTTATGAAAATGGTGGTGAAAGCAGGGGTTTTTTAGGATCTTGGATGTAGGAGAAGCGTGTTTTATTTAATCCTCTCCATAGCTATCAGAGGGAAGCTTTTTATTGGTACAGAGTTGGGGTGAAGAGTCCGAGCTCACATTTAAAATGAGAGGTTGTGGGAGACTGGATAGAGTTGAGGTTCCTCAGCTGCTCTGGTGCTTTTGATGAACATGTGCTTCCTTGACGAGTCAGCTCAGGACTTCAAAGGTTTTGGAGAGTGACGCCAACTCCCTAAATCAGCGAGTCCTTTGCAGTGCCGGTGAAGTAAGTAGAAGCTGAACACAGCAAAGACTGTGGTCAGCCTGAAGTTGTCTCATGAGCGTGTAAGCCCAGAGCAATTGGCAGTGAGCAGGTAGAGACCAGACTGAATCTCAGGCAAGACAAAAAGGTTACTTTGGGTTTTTTGTTGGGTTTTTCCCTCCCGAAGAGTTTCCTTGGCTGATAAAGTGCATTAATAAATAAATGCCTCTGTAGCAGTATTTCACTTTTTGAAGTCATGTAGCTGCAGACCCAAGAACGTAATCGTATGGGGAGACCCTGACCATCATAGTGTTCAGTATCCTAGCTGTTTAGTAGCTTTGTCTGAATGAATTTCAAATAAACACCGTTTTGTTTTTTGCAGCTTTTTTTCACTAATTAATGAAGGAAAGTGAGTAATCTGCTACTTGGCAGTGCTGCTAGGCACGTGGTAAGAAAGCAAAAGTCTCTCTCTGTAGTAGAAAGGATGAATTGATTTCTTTTTTTACTTCCATCTCCTCTTCCCCTTCAGCCCCTGTAGCTCCAAGAGACTGCACATTTCAAAGCTAGGAGTGAAAGAGCTGTGATGCCCAAGCTGTTCCCAGGGGCATGTGAGAGCCTCGGGGGCCTCTTTAGGACTGTGACTCAGTTTTGGTGGGAGGTGTGAGAAATCACTACTGTAGTGAGTAGCAGTATTGTAGCACCTCAGCAGAGCCATTTTGAGAGTGTTGCTGGAAGGGAATCATCTCCTTCCTAGGAAGAAAACCTCGAGGAACGTCATTCAAATAGCTTTGCTTCATTGACCTGGTGCAAATATTATTCAGGATAATGGTTTGCACTGATAGAGTTGCTGTATTACTTCACTTCAGGTCTGTCAGGTGGTACTATTTTCTGCTCTGCCTGCCATGCATAGATTTGCCTTTTCCCTCTTATTTCATGTATTTACTTTCTTTGCACAGACACGAAGCAAACAATTTTGCCAGAAATAAAGGTCTCGCACGGAGGCCGCATCCCCGCCACCGTGCTCCCCGTGGCTTTGGGGTTTTTGCTGGTTCTCCCTTGGGGCCTGAGGGGATGCGCTGTGTTTCCAGTCAGCCTTGATGGGAGGTCAGGAAACCCCCATGGCCCTCTCCGTGCCCCTGCAAGGTCCCATGCCACTGGTGTCCCTTGCCACTGACAGCCACCTGGGCAGCAGGTGACCCCTGGACGTGGTCTCTCTGCCCCACTGCCATCACCCCTTGGCCCCAGGAGCCCCCCCAGCAGGGGCTGGCAGGCTGCCTGTGGTGCAGAGCTGTTTCTGAGCAACCCCAGACGCTCCCTACCCATTCTGCACGTGAGCAGCGTTGGAGCAGAGCTGGGCCGAATTAACGGTCAGTGTCTAAATGGAGACCGGTAACATGCGATGTTCCTCAGGGGTCTGTGTTGGGACCTGTACTGGTCAATATCTTTGTTAATGACACAGTGGGATCGAGTGCACCCTCAGCAAGTTTGCAGATGACACCGAGCCGAGTGGTGCGGTGGACACGTCCGAGGGATGGGATGTCATCCAGAGGGAACTGGGGAAGCTGGAGAAGTGGGCCCATGTGAACCTCATGAGGTTCAACAAGGCCAAGTGCAAGGTCCTGCACCTGGGTCAGGGCAACCTCCAGTATCAATACAGAGTGGGGAACAAATGGATCGAGAGCAGCCCTGCAGAGAAGGACTTGGGGGTACTGGTGGATGAAAAGCTGGACATGAGCTGGCGATGTGCACTCGCAGCACATAAAGCCAACCGTGTCCTGGGCTGCATCACCAGCAGCGTGGGCAGCAGGTCGAGGGAGGGGATTCTGCCCCTCTGCTCCGCTCGGGTGAGACCCCACCTGCAGTTCTGCGTCCAGCTCTGGGGTTCTGCCATACAGGATAGATGTGGACCTGCTGGAGCGGGTCCAGAGGAGGGCCATGAAATGGTCAGAGGGCTGGAGCACCTCTGCTGTGAGGACAGGCTGAGAGGGTTGGGGCTGTTCAGCCTGGAGAAGAGAAGGCTCTGGGAAGACCTGATTGCGGCCTTTCAGTACCTAAAGAGGGCTTATAAGAAAGGTGGAGATCTTTTTACCACAGCAGATAGTGATAGGATGATGGGTGACAGTTTTAAACTAGAAGAGGGTAGATTCAGATTAGATATTAGGAAGAAATTCTTCACTGGTAGAGATTGCCCAGAGAGGCTGTGGCTGCCCCATCCCTGGCAGTGTCCAAGGCCAGGTTGGATGGGGCTCGGAGCAACCTGGTCTGGGGGAAGGTGTCCCTGCCTATGGCAGGGGGATCAGAACTAGATGGTCTTTGAAGGTCTCTTTCAACCCAAACCGTTCTGTGATTCTGTGACTCTACGACCAGAGAAGGGGCACCAAAAATAGGATGTGGCAGACACAGCTACAGAGAGTGAAAAGTAAATATTGTAAAATGCATATTTATGTGTTTTGGGAGGTTACAGTAGTTCAGATCTCTACTGTTCATTCCTTAAACATCTTGATGCAGTGAAGATGCTATAAGGAAAATTGCATTTTTGTGCTGAAGGGTTTCTTTGGGTATAATGCTTCCAAATTGAATACAGAATTGAATAAATATGGAGTCATTCTCTTCTCTTTATTTCATCACAGCTTTGCTGGAGGAATTCTTTTGATTCGCAGAAAGGTTTATAGTGGAAAAATTGTTTGACATCCATAGCAACTATAGTCTCATCTTTAATGGCTTGTTTAAATTTTGCAATAGGGATAGTCTGTTCTGAACATTAATAGTAAATTCTTGACCTTATGTTACAGTTTCCAGTTCTTTAATAAATATTGGTATCTTTAGTTAATGTTTCTTAACTCCACAGAATGCTTTATAGAAAAGAGTAAATGTCAGTGCTGCCTTTGTAGATGAGAAGTTAAAGCACGTCCAAAGTGAGCCCCTACCAGCGCGGCAGAGCCAGGGAGCGATCGCACGCCGCCAGGCGCGAGCACCGTGCTGTTGTGGCACTTGATGCGCTCAAGGCTCTTGTCATCATCCTCGTGTTTGGAAGGAGCGCGACAGACATTTCACACCAGATTTTGTTCTGGTTAAAGAGCTTTGATGAGTTTCACCTCCTTTACTGTGTGCTACAGCTCCATTTGGCCTATATCCAAGTTTAGTTACTTCAGTTACTGAAATTGTTTTCCTGTTCTATTTCCTAGTATTAAATTGCTGTAAAACTAACTGGAAAACTAGTATTATGTACCCTGTTTCTTTCTTTTGTCTTCACATTCTGGGTCTTTTTTGTTTGCATGTGTTTATTTTTCCTTTGCTTATTTTCTCTTTTATTGCATCTATGAAGCTTTTGTTCTCAATTTTCATGTCAGCTCACATATGTGAGAAGCCAAATAAAATATTTCACATTTCTGTTTCAAGTTAAAAACCAGTTTTTATGCTGAACAATAATTGTATTACAAGGAAGCCTGATGTGCCCTCAGTGCCATTACAGTATGTTGAATAAAAGGTAATTTAATGGAAACAGCGGAGTATTTGAAAGTTGGCTGCATGAAAATTGGATTTTTGCCTTTTATTATTTACATTGCACCTTATTCATATTTAAGGCCACAGGGATTATCGTGCTCCTTAATGGCTTTATTTAATAAAGACTTTGCATTTCACAGTATAGGATCTAGCACGGGCTTCAATCCATTATCAGGATTTCAATTAACTAGCTTTAGCTTAGGTTGCCCTGTAAATCCTATAAATATATCTAAATAATTAATTTGCTTTCACTGGATGGTAGTGGCTACTTTTAAATACAGCTGCTATATACATAGCTGCTAAATGCTACAACTGTGCTTATAACTTGCTTTTATTATTATTATTTTTAAACCTGACATTTGTCTATTAAGGTGACTGGCTGGACCGGGACCGGTCTCCCGAGGTGAAAAACCTCGTAGAGGAGCTGTAGTTACGGCCGAGGACCACTGCAGCTGGGATGCAAGTGCACCTTGAATTTTGGGAGGAGAGGTTAGGGACAGGTGGATGTCACGGAGCAACGTATCCCCTCCTTGGGCTGAAGGACTTTGCATTTTTGGATGGTGGTTACGTATATTGTGAACCAAGGGCTGGACGTAGCTGATTCCAGGGTGGAGGAGTGGTGGTAAATACAGGAGGCTGAATGAACTCCTGTTGCTCTTACTTTTGGGTCTTCCCTTCACCTATGCAGAATCACACGCCCATGGTAACCTCGAGGTCAAGGTTTTCTTTTGGAGTGACATTTAAGTCTTCTCACTAAGTGGGCGAAACAATTAATGATGTTAGCAATTTCTGCTGCACCCTATTGGGTATTGAGAGAGACTGAGACTTGATTTTAAGCGAGCCTGATAAACAGTCGGACTAGAAAAGGTGCGCCTCAAAAATACAGAGGTAGGGCCTAGCATTTTCTGTATTTCCTCTTGTAAATTCTCTCCCCTACACGCCAAAATATTGATGCCCTCGTCAGCGCGGATGAATGTGCTCAGCCATTCGCCTAAGAGCAGCAGGACAGCGTACAAATTGGCACCTGTGGAAAAACGCTGTTGATCTGAGAGTCCCGGTCTTTTCCAAGTTAGTCTTGCTGGCTCGCATCCCAAGGAGGGAAGATTTGAGACTTTCAGGGACCCACAGAGACCAGGATGCCAGTCAAATTTAAAATGCTTAATTTGCAGTACTTAGAGCTTTAAAAATATTTTTCACCTATCAGTGCATGATTAACTGAGTGTATGAACTCAAAGGGAAACATAATATTTATTAAACATCGTTCACTTAGTCACTTTGGCATTTGATTTGCAAAGATTATGCGTTTTCCCAGGAGTTACATTAATAATTTCAGCATGATAACTTTAATTTTAAAAAGGGCTTTTCTTTGCTAAAGGGAGGGTTATCCATGCATGTGTACAAGGAAAACTTTAATTAAAATTTCTCTTCTTCATTGTTTCAAAAGTTTAAAATGCACTTTCTCCCCCGTGAGACAAAAAGACTGCTTATATTTACAGGACTCAAAGGGTTAATGTGTGAAAATGAACATGTTCAAGGTTGTATTACTGAGAGCTCCGTCATGTTGGCAAAGGAAAAAGATGAAGCACAGCCTCAATTTATTTCTCTTGCTAAATAGTACTTTGTTCTGTATTGTTAGAAGAAATCATTTCATATCTGGAGAAGATGGAAATCATGATACTACCTCTGCTGACCTTAATATAATTTTTTTTTTTAACCATTTCTCCCCTGGCCCTCATGGAAGGCTTGAGAGACAAACCACTCTTTTTTTCTGAGGAGGGTCTGAGGACTTGAAATGTGATCCTCCTTTTTGGTATCTACTGCAGCAGATAAAATGTGGGAGAGTTCTCCTTATGTTTGTCCAATATGGGAAACTGATGCTCTTAGATACATCTGCCATGTGAAAACAGGACATGTTTAGTAAGTTCACAGAATATTAACCATTTGGTACATTTAATTTATCCACAGTATAGGAGACTATTGCCAGTGTTAAAGAATTGATGAATAAACTGGGGAAAAAAAGGCAAGATAAGAGTTTGTGTCAAAGCTCTATTTCCTGTAGGCTCCTACAAGTTTCCCTGAAAACTTGGTTCTGTGAATTGGAATGGAAGAGGAGAAACCCTAAAAAAAAATCCATTTCTTTCCTCTAACAGATGTTGTTGTTTATAGAACAGTTTTAGGAAAAATATAGCTTTGCCGTAAATCAGTACTTGTCCAGATTAAACTCCACCCATGGAGTACGCAGTCCTTCAGAGAACCCAGAAGAAGGGACACCAAGGTAGTTTCTCTCCTTGAAACCTATGATTAAGGATGCTGTAATTATTTCCTGGGAGATGTTCAGTTGTGTCTGCACCGCCCTCTCCTGTTGAAATTCTCCCAGAAAAGTCAGGAGGGAATAAATCCCTGTGCTGCTGCAGCTTTCTCAGGTTTCCTTTGGTGGTGCTCTTGATGGGGTTGTCACCTGTCCCTCTGAAAGGGTTGGGATTTGCCAGCCAGAAGTTCTGTGCTGTAACCCTTAAATATCATGTACATCAGCAATACAGCTCCAAAGGAGCCACATCATTGGAAACTGCTCATCTGCTAACCACCAGCTGGCAAAGAACTCCTGTAACAAGAAGGAAAGCAAAAGAGGAAGAATATAAATGTTTTGATTCAAGAGTTGTGTTTTCCTTTGAAGACTGATAGCAAGCGGTCAGTCTATTAAGAAGGAAATGCTGCTCTCGCTTCAACTCACTGCCTCAGAATGAAACCTTTGTTTTGTTATTTTATTTCAATATAAACCATTGCTATTTTAACCTTAAAAATAACAGACGTTACTACTAGGAAATTGTTTGTCTGCTAAGACAAACAAGTTCATCTGTAGCTAATATAACCGGTCTACTGCTCCTTCTCTACAAGGCACGCAAATCTCTCTCTTGGCTGTTTGTGATCAATCTGGTTTTCTAATATTTGCCAGTGGAAAGGCCCTGGCTCATTTCTTTCTTCTGAATCATATTTTGATTGTCTCATTTCCTACTGAAGTGATTAAAGCCGAGCTGGGCATACAGACTGTAACTTCTTCGCATAGCTTTGGTAAGCTGCAGTGTATGTTATTAAAATTTCTAAAATTATCTTCTACTAGGAGCTTATTTAATGCACTAAAGCCTTCTAAACGAGTTACGAATAAGTGGTAGGGTCATCCGCATTCAGTACTTCCTATCGGGTGCATTTGTATGAAGGATCAGAAGGAGGAGGTGATGTGCCTCGGGTTTTCAGCCCAGCCAGGTTGTGTGCCAGGGGACCAGGACTCCTGGGTGCGTTGAGGAACAGTGCACTTGGTAGGATGGAAACAGCCAAAAGGGTCCTGAATGGGGACCTGGAGAGAAGTACTGGAAGAGCGCTAGAAAAGCGGCTGACCTGCCTCCCGGGCTGCGCAGGAGGGTCTGGGTCTGAATACGAAGAGTGTGTCCCTGTACATTACTGGTAGATCACAGGATCACAGACTGGTCCAGGTTGGCAGGCACCTCTGGAGGACATCTGGTCCAGCCCCCTGCTCCAGCAGGGCCACTGGTTGCCCAGGACCGTGAACAGAGATGCTGAACAACACGAATGCAACAGAGGCTGTGCCAGGGCATGGCAATGAAGACAGCGGCTTCAGAAGTAAGCAGTCCTTAAAACTGTAGACCCATTGCTCTTGCATGTTAGGAGTTGCAGCCCTCTTTGTCAACCTTTAAAGGATGTTTTTGGCTAGTGTCTTGATTGAGTGTGCTTTTTAATGTTCCTACCTGTGCTGCCGGCAACTGGAAGCTGAGCTGGAAAGTGCAACCGTCACTCCAGCCACTTAGCTGCGAGAGTCTTTCTTCTCCTTCAGACTTTGGAAATTGTCACCTGTCCTGGAAATTTATAGCTTGTCTTTGCTTTGGGGCTACTGTGAGTTAATCTGAAGTATTTGTAGCTATAATAGTTGTTTGACAAACAGGTTCAGCCAAATAAGAGACCTCAGCAGAGCAGACTAATAGCGAGGAGCCCTTTGTTTAACTTGGCAAGGCTCATCACAAGCCATCAAAGAAAGCAGTCACTTTGTCAGTAGTATTGAATGGATGAATATGATAAACAAAGAGGTCGTGAAGCCTTACAGCCTAGTTTCCCTCAGAAACAGAAGTAAGAAGAGCTTGCCAAACAGCTTTAGGACTCGAATATAGGTGTTTTATGTATTCACAGCATATGGGGTTCATAACTATTGTTCCCTTCGGTATTGGTGAGTTTTCTTAAACTGCAGAAAGGAAACAGGTCTTGAAGGAGCCCAGAAGTGACACGCAGCCCATCTGTTTTGCTGAACTGTTTCTCTAAATTAAATCCATTGCTTCCCAAGTAGAGTTGATAATAGGATGTTGAAAACAGAATATTTCAGAAGCAATTTTGAAAGCAGTTCCCAGCGGCCTATCACAGATGCAGGTATTCTGATGATAATTCCCCGTTCCCGAGTGAGGTACTCAACTTAAGGCCCCAATTCAGCAGCGGCTTTAAATGTATACTTATGTTAATCTCTGTTACAGCAGTTTTGCCTGTGGTTAACTATAGCAGCGTGTTCTCAATTAAACGTGTCTGATGTGTCCTCTGCAGAAATAAAGGGCTGACTTGAGGTTAGAGATAATTTTGTCTTGAGTAGCTACTGAACTCTGTACCTGTCTGCATCTATTTAGCACGAGGCAACGCGGGCTGCTGCGGCTTGCGTCCTCCTATCAGGTATTGTTTAAGGACATGGCTGAAGTCTTCCATGTGCCTAATTCATAAGGGAGGAGCTGAAGGACTCGGGAGAAAGCAGAACTATAAAATGTAATCTCAGGGTTACTGCTCTTTGTCAGCTACTGCAGGGAGGATGAGCATTACAAGTGTCACAGGTGTCTTTAATTATATATGGTCTACTTCCTGAAATATTTGTAAGAAATGGAGATAGGAAGTGAAAGTTCTGGTTGGAAGGTATAAAGGTTGTTCTTAAATATCAACAAGGTGATGTCCCCTACCAGGTTCTCCATCTAGCAAAATGACTAGGTTGCTGCATTTACAGAAAAAAAAAAGTCAAAGCTGTTCTTTCACCCATGCGTCTTCTCTGCCTTGGTAAACCATCCCACAATAACAATTGCTGTAGATGTGTCTTAAAGTCTTAAGTGCTGCAGGTGTGAAAAAATCCTGGCTCCTGATGAGCAGCCAGGGAGTGGAGACAGTGATTTATAGGACAACGTAAGCATTGCAGAATTCAGAAGCAAGAATACTCTTCAGTTTTAGGTTTGATGAGTTCTGTGAGCCCTGCAGGACTGGTAAGTCCCGTAAAGCATATGGTTAGCAAATTGTGTGAATTCCAGTAAAAATGGAGGAACTGGTTTTAGCACTGTGTTTTTTACTGTCTGCGCTTACGTTAAGATTGTGTTAGAAATAGGAACACTAAACTTTTACAGCTGGCAACAGGTGGAGGATGATGAACAGGAGGATTGTGCTGGGTGTGCAGGGGAAAGGCAAGACGCAGAGGATGGGACTTAAAGGGTCTGCTGTTTTAATAACATAATTCATGTAGGTGCAGCCCAGCAGTAACCCTCCACGGGCAGTCATCATTCATTTCCACACGCTTGAGGCTGTCGCCGGCTCGGCGTGCGTCCTGATCCCAGCCCTTCCCGCGCTGCTGGTGAAAGGGGAGGAAGGCTGGCTTTACCTTGGTGAACCGAACATCCGCAGCCTCATCCTCCTCCCCCCATCTCTGGGGAGTACCTTTCACTGAATTTTGTTTCTCATCTCCTGTGCAAGCAGGGAACAACCTCTCGGCGGTGCAAGCCCGCAGCAGACACCAGCCGGCCGGACATGCCAGCATTTGCTTGAGCCGCCGCCGCCGCGTCCCCTGCCCGCTCGGCAGGTTGCTAACACGTCTGTCCCCGAGACCGGATAAACTGTACGTGACCCTGCGTTGCTTCCTCCCTCTCTGCCCAGTTTCGTCGTTCACCGCGGGTGCCCTTATTCACAGGCACTTTTAGCTGCAGTCATACATGCCTCTCGGCCTCCTCGTATGGTATTTCGAGCCAAGTTGTGGTCATTTTTAGGAAAAGGTCCCAAACTTAAGCCTTGCTTTAACAAGATGACTTACGCAGAAATTTGCTTGCAGGGTGCTGAGTGTGTAGTAATGCTACCTAGGCGTTGCTGCTGTCTTGCCAGAGGGTGCCTTGGTGCATGTGCTGCGTTGGGTGGTCTCACAGACTGCTCCTTCCTCGGGGCTGACCTGGTGCCTCCTGCTAATTTACGTGATCCTCTTCTTGGTTTTAGAAGTCAGGTAAGGCAGTGGAGCGCTCTTGGGCTATGTTTCTCAACGCTGTATACATAAATGGGACCCCGTGGTCATTGCCTTCAGCCTCCTCTTATGGGAGATGACCGTGAAAAAAAAAAAAAGGTCATTCTGGCAAGCTCCACGAACCATCTGCCTCCCCATGGCCTGATTCAGCAAAGGCTACAAGTCACTTACCAGCATTATCTTTATAAATATAAGTCCAAAACTCCAAGATAACATAAAGAGCGGGAAGGGCCTTGCTAATGTTTGTAGGACCCTAGGATAGCATGGAAAAATGTCGATACAGCATACACAGATATCCAGGAAAGCACGTCTCCCAGCTGGGAGCCCATTTGACGTGAGCATGGGAACAGAGAATGTCAGCCCAACACAAAGCGAGGGGTTTTAGTGTCGGGGTGTGCTGTCCTGCACCCTGCCCAGCACCATCCCTCCAGCTGTGGGAATCCAGATGCTGCAAAACCCATGTTTTAAAATTGTCACACAAGCTGGCATTTTGCAAGGTGCCTCCTCCCATGACTTTGAAGAGCGGCTGGTTCCCAGCAAGCCTCGGCACGTGACTAGGCAAATTGCTGCCTTCTTACTCTTTTGCAGCCCTTGGCGTTGTGTTTGAGGTCATATTGCTTTAGCAGACCCACACCCACACCCGTTTTAGGTAGGTCTTTGCTAGCATGAAGAGCTGCAGAAGTTGCTTTAGGAGAAGAGCTACCCTGAACGTGGGTTCTGCTGAGCTGCGTGGGGCATAAACGCTTGGTTGCAGCTCTTAATTAAAACCTGAACGGTGATGGGCCACGAGGGGGTTTTACTAGGCTCCTTGGGATTTATTTTTTTTTTTATAATAAGGACAACGGGAAATAATTGCCGGTAGTCTGCATCAACAAAGTCTGGAGCTGATGATAGGGACAGACTGTTGGATTTCTAGTTTGTCCTTGATCACAGCAGTGCCCCAGGTGTCTGATAATGGAGAAGTCAACATACTAGGTGTTGTTTGACTAGCAAAACATGAAAGAATGCTGCTGGCTTCTCCCAGATATCACTCCTCTGCCTGCTCTGTGTGGCTCTGAGTATGTATGTGCATATATATATATATATGGCCAATATAGTTAAAATGTTGCAAAAGGTATGAACTTTGTGCCTTATCATGAAAGTTCAGCCTGAAGTCTGGCTGTTTCACTTGTATGGATACATGCAGGAGGGAGGAGGCTGACTTTATTTTCAGGTAACAGGACTGCTGTGCTGCTCCTGGCTCTACTTAGTTCGACAAGGGGCAGGGGTTTTTGGTTTTGTGACCGTATCTGTGCTTTGTAGACCAGTTGGGATGAGCTGTGGAGCCCGAAAAGATTTTGATCCTTTTACGTGCTGGTTCGATGATGTGTGTGTAACATTTATGTTGGTAAGTAAATCTCTCTTATGAAAAGCAAGCTTTAAAGGAAAAGAAAGTCTCTCTGTTCATAGCCCCAGACCCGACAGCGCTTTGGGTTTTGTTATTATTTATATGCAAGCACCATTCTCTGTAAGAGATCCCAGTTTCTGTCTGTCTCTCATACCTGGCGATGCATTGCTGTCAGGAGTCTGCAGGATATGTGTGCTTTACAAAATCAAGTGATGCGTATTGAGCTTTAAGATAAAAGCATCACATTTTATATTGTATATGTGCCAACTGAGGGCAAAACACTAAAAACAAGGAAGGAAGAAAAAATTACACCAGAGCTGAATAATTTTTATACTGGATTGTTTCATAGTAAAATGTAGTACAGCGAGTGTGCCTAATTTACCTCTTCTTGTTGACTGCCTTTGCAGAACTGTATCTGAATCATTTCCTGTTAGTGAATAAAATCAAGAGGTTTTCAGGGTTGTTTAGTCTGGGCAACTGGGAGTTGGTGTAGCTAATGTGTTCCAGAAGGTTAACCACTGTGAACTCTCTTGTCTGAGCCATTTCCCCTTTTCGAGTGGTTTTCTACCCGTACAGTTGCCTTTCAGGTAGCAAGTTATCAGCTGTCTCGCACGTAATGTGAAAGAGATCAATCTGTGGCAATATGAAATCTCAAAAACATGTATTGCCTGTCTCTGCTATAGCTGGGAAGGGGATAAAGGAGAGTGACTCTTCCACAGCAATAGTTTTTTTTCTCCCAGAATAAAGACATTCATATTTTATGTGCAGTAGTTTTTGCAAACCTCATTTTGTATTCACATAAAATCATGTTAACAGGCAGGGTCTTTATCTGTAATTCACATCTTTAGGGGAAAGGTGTTTCCTCGGAGGCATTTTAATGGAAATTTTTATTTACAGATAGACTCCAAAAACCATTAGGAATTTTAGGTGATGCTGACAACAGGGAGTAATTAATGGAGACTCCTCCTGACCCGCACGGTGCTATTGCTGTGGAAAACTGATGCAGGCAGTGTGGCTTCACACTACGGAGCCATCTGGAACGGGGCGATTACACGGTTTGCAATTAGCTCCTGGTGTCACGATCCTCAGGTCAGAGGGTTTCTTCGACGTAGCGGTTTCTGTGGCACCAAGTCACTAATCATGCATGGGATGCCTGCAGGCGGTTGCTGCTGGCAGGGCTTTCTTCAGCATTTAACCTGGGCGGTTTGGAACAGCAGTCCTTCGTGTCCTTTTTTTATTAGCTACATTTGGGAGCTTTTCATTGATTTCTTGCACGCCCCCCCTCCCCCCGTTCTTTTTTTCTTTTAACAGCAGCTGATGTATTTGTAATTAATTATTTAGTGGGCATAGCATGACATAAAAGGGAATATTTTACCAACGATTATATTTTTCTCTTTTGTGTGGCTTTTCTCCCTGTTCTCTTGTGATCTCCCCACAGCTGATCTCATGGATGATGAAAGTAACCGCTAATGGGCTTCCACTTGTCCACAGTTATAGGTGTGCTACATTTCAGCCCCTGCCTGGAGGATAAATTCTCGAGTTCCTTAATGGAGATTTGGAGAGTATTTTTCACGTATAACAGAAGCATGCTAATGGACGGCGAAAGCCAAGTCCATTCTTGGGTTTCAAATTAATTTGTATAAAAGCTCTGGATTTAATTCAGTTCAGAATGTGCTCTTAATTCAGTAATAGCAGAAGAATGGTGGCTATGGTGAATACTGGAAATCTGATGGCCATTATAGTAATTTTTAAAAAAGAAATGCATTCTTATTTGTCATACTGTTCACATTAACAGGATGGCTACAAACCATGAAACTCCGTTGTAAATGATACTGTACGAACCATTTCTGTACACATTTCTGTTTGACTTAAAACAGTAATCAATGCTTGAGAAGCATTTTCAAAATGCTACATGAAAAAGCGATATAGTTTTATGTTAGGGATTTTCCATTAGGTTTGTAGTAGACCCCTAATCTGTAGAATTCAGTGAAGGTGAAAGTCTCTCAACAGATTTTTTTGTATGTATGTTTAACTAATACTGTACCAAGTCTTACTAGCCTGAGGGTCCAAAAGAAGCATGACTGAATAATTTTATTTCTAAATACACATACCTTGACAATGGCAGTTTTTAAAAAGAATTTCACTATTCATGTATGTGGGTATAAGGTAAGAGTGCTCAAGTTAGCTTAACAAAACTTAAAATCTGCTGACACTCATCTGTCTGTGGTGTTTACAGAACACATTCAGTTAGCTTCTGTACTAAATTTCACCCTATAAAGCCAGGGAGGTCACTGGACTCGAATGGTATCTTGGGTTTTAATGAGTCCTCTTTTATAAAGTTATGAACTATTACTTTCACATGTGCACGTAGGTTTTACATGTGCCCAACAGGCAAAAGAAAACTTGGGAAGCTGTGTGGGAAATGGCTGTCTCTCATCATTTCTCCGGAGTGGGTGATTTTGGGGGGTGGGTGGGATGTGAGCTGGGATCACGCCGGACCATCGCACGGGGCTGCTGGCGTACGCGTTCCTGGGACCCCAGCCATCTCTGTTTGCTTCCCCCCCTTAGGGCGTGAGTTGAAAGGGGAGGCCTTCAGCTTCCAACGGAGACAGAATTTAACGCAGGAAGGGAGCGGGTTGTCCGAGGGAAGGGAGGAGCGAGAAGAGCCCTTCGGGAGCAGGGACCCCAAAGCCGCCTGGTGCCGCTGCCTTCTGCTCTTTCCCTTCTCCCGTTTCTGCTTAGGCTGGGAAAAAAAGATGATCGGTAGCCTTGCTGCAGCTTCGAGAACCCTACCTGAATGTTTATTACTGGTAGTTTCCTATAATACCTTCTGTTTTCTCTGGAAGGTCTTCAGACAGCGGTAAGAGAGATGCATCCTCACTCCAAGCTGTGTTGTCTTCTGTGCTGTTTCTAAAAGCTGCCTCGTTGGCAGATAAAGTCTTTATCTGCCTCGTTTGGGCTCTCAAGAACAACCAAATAAAGAGCGTTCCGATTATGTGAAATATATTTCTGAAAAAAGATTAAAACTGGCCCATTTGGATGATGAAGAAATGCACCTAATGATGGTTCTCCAGAGCTGTAACATGGTGTGTCTTCTGCTGGCTGTACAGCTGGCTCTGCTCACTTGCTCTCCAGGGTTCACAGCGTACATATGTACATCGTTACTGCCGTTGTTTTCACGTAACTTAGACCGTAAACTCCTGAAAGCCAGGATCCCGATTTTTCCTGCAAAGTCCCCTGTTAGTAGGCTACTCTGCAGAAAAATATCACTAGTAACAGCGACCAGCTGTAGTGCAATACCGGAGCCGAGCTGTCTTCCAGCTGTGCCAGGTCACTCACTCGACTTCCCCTTATCTCAGTGTCTCTGGCTGTGAAGTTAATGTTACTTTACTCTCTTCCCGAGAGGAGATTCTCTGAAGATTCCTTCATGTCTGCAGCTTTCAGCATAACACTTTTCTGTGGTCTTGCTACTTGTGGATTGGTCTATCGAGAAGTGAAGTGCAGGGAAAACTGTAAAAGAAAGGTGGTCGTATAGTTCAAAATGAGCTTTCTCTGCTATAGTCTTTTGTTTGTTTGCTTGTTTGTTTTTCTCTAGATAAATTTGCCTTTCAGAAATAGGCTCAAAAAGCAAGGAAACGGCAGACATGAGGAGGATATTTTTTCCTTTTATTTATGCAACCACTGCTTTCCAGACATCTGTCATAGGGTGTTTTTTGGAAGCAGTGAGGACTTCAGATCTTCACCTCTGTTGCCGTGTGTATTGTCTATGGGCTGCGCTGGACTCCCTGGGAATAGTTAGGAATTCAGGCATGAAGTTAGATATATCGCTGAAAATACGCAGACGGGCATACGTACAGTCTCGAGGGAGAAGACCTGCCTGCTCTGTTTGCAGTGCGCAGTGCCCTTCAGCAGCCGGAGTTTTGCAGCAAATTGATGACACTTTGGGTAAGGCTAATGGAATTGCTGGTGTACAAACACAACACATGCTGCAGGTGTGCCTGGGGTTAAGGAATAAGGTCTTTTACAAGCATACATCAACAAGATTACATCGGAGATAGAAAACATGACTTTTCGAATGCTAAATCTTAAGTTCGTAAGGTGAGATTTTTTTCTTCCAGCCATAACGTAGTGTTGAGTTCTTACAGTCTTAAAAAGGATGCGGGAAGTGGAACTATACTGAATACTACCAAATCCTGCGCTTGGTTTTACAGCTCGTCCTCTAGCTCTCTTCTGTTTCTCTGATACATTAACACGGCCCTTAATTTCTGGTACCTTTGGATCTGGGAACTGGTGGAGCTTGAATTAGAGCTTGAAAGGTGAACAGTGATTTTTTTACTGTCTGCTGTAAACTCTCACCGCTGCAGTTAGTGATGAGTTCGCTGCGACTTGTGGATGACAAAGATGGAGGTGAGAAATGATGAAACCATTAGCACATATTGGTATTTATTTCTACTGAAAAGCAAAAGTCAGGGCAGTTTTCCCTTACTTAAATTTACTAAAATAATTGGCACTGTGACAGGTGACTGTAGGGGCATTACCTTCGGCCTTTCACATGAGTCACACAAACTCACTCACCCTGTTTGCGGGTCTTAGTACCTGATTTTCCCAATTTAGCAATGGGAACAGTGCTCTCTGGGGACTTGTGGGTGTGCTGCAGTTATCTCACTGGAGCTAAATCCTCTCGTCGCCTAGGGAAAGCACATAACGTTGCTAACACTCAAGGAGCCTGGTGTGCTTAAATTAGCTGTAGAGGGGAGCTCAGTGCTCGGGATGTTACCAGGCTGTGGTCAGAAACAACAGGTTTCTCTGTATGTCACCAGAAACGGGTGCGCTGCTGGGTGCTGGGGGGCAGCAGCGTTTTGGGGGTGCGATCCGACCCCAGCGCACCTCTGCTCAGCTCCGTCGCTGCCGTGACCTCCCGCGGTGGGAGTGGGCATGCCACCGTGAGAGACGCTCGGAAAAGGGGCTGCGGGTCCCCGGGACCTGGCTCCTGGTTCCTCGGCACCGACGTCTGTCCCCTCCTGCCTGGGCAGTGACAACGGCACTTGAGACGTGTACTAGAAATCACTACTTTTGATTACTTTGCAGTCTTAAAAACCTCAGTTTCTGTTCTCTCTGCTGCCAGATCTGGAAGGACCGCGGTAGGGTTTTGTCCTGTGTCATGGCCTTAGTTAATCCTGAGGTGCTGGTTCAACAAAAAAGCGTATATAAGCTGTCATTAGTTCAGCAGGTATTTTAAAGATGGAGGAGGTGTATCAGCAGAGAGATGTGTGTGACCGCTCTTTTTACTGATCAAGGTTAATGAAGCCATGGTTTTAATGCCAGGCCAAAGGTGCAGGAGGGTTTTTTTCATGTTGTCAGTGGAGATTTGTAGTCACTGTGCTGCCATATGTGAAAGTAACTCTCTGCTGTTGGCAGGTTGTATTTTATTTTGTTGACCATCTGGTCTGCTTCTGCTGTGGACCTCGAGCTTTGCAGAGGTTTAATTTAGTGGACATTGAGGTACCCTCCATTTCAAACTCTAGTTTTGAAACTTGAAGGAGTAAGATATTAGATCCTTAATGAAAGGTACATTCAGACCACTTCAGCAATTACGGACTGGGAATGGAGTGGCTGAGGGATGGCCGTGTTAGCAGGAGCAAACACGGCCAAGGTGTTATCTTGGTCCTGGAAACTTGCACTGCTGACTTACAGAGCAGGTTGGCCAGGCTTTTGTGCACTGTGGACTGTGTTAAATTGTAGAATTTTACTCAAAGGTTACTCATTACCTTGTAATGTTACATGTTGGTGGAAAATCCTTTGAGGGTTAGATGGAATTGTCCTGTGGTCTTGCAGGCTGCAAGAAGTATGGAAGAAGGAAGTAAAGCAAATGAAATTTGATATAATTTTTGTGTGTTTAATGTAGAAGGTGTTTTTAGTGCAAGGTGAAGTATCATAGCAATCGTGTTTTCAGAGGTAAAGATTTTGGTGGGGCATTCTTATAGAGAGGATAATGTTAATGCCAACAACATGTACCTCCACGAACACGTACTGTGATGCTTGTTAAATAAGCCTGAGGAACAGTGTGAATACTTCTATTTAGAAGTAGATGCATTTTTCCTCATCTGTTCTGTTTTCTCTGGAAGCCACAGTTGGGCTTAGTAGCTTAATGTGGTTATCAGTATCGCTGTGCTGCCAGTACTAGAAATTAGCCTTGTGGTGTGCTTTAAATAGGACTTAAATTCAAGTTTGAGGCAAGCTGTTTGTGTTTGCTTATGGTGAGAATGTTAAGGATGTTGCATGTTTTTGTTTTTAAATAAATCAAAGCAAATAAAAGGAAGAATTAAGTAAACTATTTATATATCTTTGTGTTCAGAATTGGTATTACAAAGACTACTATGATTTTAGAATAAAGCCAAATAGAAAGCAAATGTACGTTCAACTTTAAACTTCTTTATCTTTTCCAACTAGAGTAGGCATTATAACAGAAGAAGTTCTTCTCATGAAATTTATGATACATTCAAGACTCATTGATGTGCTTTTTCTTCAGATAGCATTAAAAAAAATAAATTGCAGGAGCAGAGCCTAAATGCACCTCATCTGTCCAAAACCTCCTGTAGACGGGCTGTTAGAAGTAATGAGAACAGTTCTTAGAACAGCCTTAGCTTTTCCTACATAGTCTTTATTTTGTGATATCCCTTACGGTGGGATGCATTTCTACTCTTCGCTGCCCTCGACTTGCCTGCCTGGGGTTTCTCTCCCCAGCACACACCGTGCCAACGCATGCACGCCATTCCGGTAGAGATTTCCATTGACAACCTCCCAGCTGCGTCATGCCAAAGCTACCTCGACCAGACAGCTAATTTACCAGAAAGACACGGGCAACGGCTTGAGGTCCGCCATCGTGTCTACACTGCTGGGCGTGAGCAGCTGTGGAAAGGGGTCCGACGCCGACCTCGTCTCTCATCCGTGTTGCCGCTCCATGGGAGGGCACGGGTGGGAACACGGCGGGTGCTGTGGGCGTAGCGTGGGGCTCCCTGCTTGGCTCAGCTGCCTCCTCCTGTCTTCTCTACCTTGAATTGGTACCACAAGACCAAGTTTTAGCAGCCCAAACCGCACGGGATCCTTCTCAGAAGGGCCCTCGTCTTTCTTGAGGAAAAGACGGATGGGATTTGTGATTATCCTGAGCACGAGCGAAATTGTGTTCAAACTGTCAGTGCAGAGAAATGTAAACCTGCAGCTCAGGTAACTTGAGATGTTGTCATTGAGACTAATGAACCAGCACATCTCAGTGCTACATTAAACAAAACTGCCTTGAGGTATTCACCAGATCCACTGATGTGGAAATGCGTGTTAAGAGAGACGTGTCTCGGAGGCTTGTGTGCTGCAGAGGCGAGGCATGCAGTAAGGAACTTTTGAGAAATAAAATTGCCAACTCTGTTGCTACTGTCCTAACTTTCTTATTGGGACAGCAATACGCCACGTTCACACCTCGGCGTGCGGTGTGAACAGCAGCAATGTCAGTGGAAATGAGGGGGAGTAAAACTGAAGTCCCACATTGTAAGGCAAAAGCACAACAAAGATCGTGTTGTACACTGCTGCTGTCCTGGAAATAACTGTGTAAAGCCATCGTTATGTTAGCGCATGATATTATCTTGTCAGTGGAAGTTCATGATACAGGATCATTTGTAGATGTTGGGTTGAGTCCCTGCTTGCATAGCAAGGGGCTTGGAAATGCTTCCCATACGTACATCTGCTCATACTGCCCTGTATGACAGTTGTAGAGAGCTCAAATCACGCCGCCATGAAGCTCTCCAGAGAAGCATCCTCTACAGGTGTATTTTGAGGCTCAGTAAACGTGGCTTTCCATCAGCTCTGCTAGCTTAGGCCATCGTGATTTGATAATACACTTTTTATAAGATTTCTTCAGATTTGACATTGTCCCACGTGACATCCTTGTCTCCACCTTGGAGAGACATGGATTTGACGGATGGACCGCTCGGTGGATAAGGAATTGGCTGGATGTTCACATTCAGAGAGTTGCGGTCGATGGCTCAGTACCCAAGTGGAGACCAGTGATGAGTGGTGTTCCTGCCCAGGTGTTCAAGGTGTTCGAGGCCAGGTTGGATGGGGCTTGGAGCAAGCTGGTCTAGTGGAAGGTGTCCCTGCCCATGGCAGGAGGGTTGGAACTAGGTGATCTTTAAGGTCGCTTCCAACCCAAACCAGTCTATGACTGTGTGATTCTATGGTGCTATGATTTAGTGGAGCATTTTCTTGCATAAAGGAACAGGGTCGTGATCCTGTGGTGGCCACTTAAACTACTGTCCACATTGAGATGCTCCCTGCCACCTTCAATGCCGCTGATCTCACGGTGGGTTTACTTTGTTGTGATTTACGAAGACTCTGGGAGAAGGTGCCTGCAAAAACAACTTCCAAAGGAGTTTGGCCGAAGCCTTCCTCAGGGCTGTGGGACTGTAAGCATCAGCCTTGGAGAGTTACTGCTGTGCTGGTGACAATAAAGAGAAATTTTTCAGTGCCAGAGACTTCCCGTGCTGGGACAGCACCTCTCTTAAAGGTAGTACTGGTCTTCAGCTTTTATATATGCCACCTGTGAGGGGGAAAAGAAAAGAGCGAGCAGCTGTGATGTCTTCAACCAGAGAGCTATTAAAGAAGCACCGTTATAACAAGCCTGACGTTATGTAGTAAAACAGGCATCACACTTCGCTTTTGCCCGTTATACTTGTTTCACAACTTCTCCTGTCTGTTCCCACGTAGGCTGCGTCACACTGCATGAGAGATGTCAAGGGATCAGCCTTAGGTTCACCAGGGTAGAGCTGGTCTTGACTCCTTTGCTAGGTTTTATATTTCATTTCCATGGGGATCAACTTTTTTTTGTTTTATCTGCTGGCATTTTAGAGCCATTTGACAGGAATATTTGTGAGATAAACGTTCCTCCTGCAGATAAGGATAAATGTAGGTATGTTACGGAAATAACCAATAGTAAACACCGTAAAACAGCAGGAAAGGAGTAAGGACAGATGGGTTTGTTTTTTTCTCAGGGATTCTAAAATAAACTTGATCTGTCTTCTTTAAATCCTTACACTCAGTCGGCAAAAAATATAGGAAGTGATGTTTACTCATGTAATAGAAATATCTTAAAAACCAGTTTAAAACAGCTAAGGAAATTTGGCAGGTCAGGGATTTATTTATGTATGTATGTATGTAACTGGGTTTATGGGAGGGTTGATGCTTCCCCTTACTCTCTCTGATAGTAACATAATCTGTTTTATTTTCATAGATGAATCCAAAATCTGTATTTGGCATTCTGTGTGTTCTGCAAAGGACATTTCTCTCTCATTTTAGGTCAGAGATTTTCAAAGGCACGCACAGCAGCTAGGCATTTAATTTTCACTCACGTTAATGGAATTTGACCAGTTTCTTCTTTCTTGCTTTTTGACATCTTTCATTTCACAGTTTTTGTTTCAATTGCACCTGCCTAGTAAAAAGATGTAGACAAAACAGGCACATGTCTGCCAGCTCTAATGCTTCCTGTAGTCTTGGTAGACTGTTGCTTTACCCATTGATTTTTTTTTTTGGTTATCTGCCACATTTCTGGATGCCCAGCAAGTACGGTGAGCAGTAGCTCAGACTGGACGGCTGGAAATCCAACAGCCGGGAGCGAACGGCCACTGGGCACCGGCTGCCGGTCCGACGGGCTCCGGTCGCATCGTGCTCACTGCCTCTGCGGGGCGAATTGCTGCTGACCCCCATGGTACGTCTGACACGCGCCGTGCACGGCAGGACTGCTGCGTGCCTGGGGTTCGGGTACACAGAATCCCAAATAGGTGGCTGTGGTTTTGAATTTAGGGTAGGACACAGACCAGCCCATCGCCTAAATCTTCCTCTCTTTCTCCCTCGGATAGATTTTTCTTGTACGCATGTAAGGACTCATATCTAAAATAGCCATAAAAGCCTACGCTGCAATTAAATGTTTCTTCACCACCCTTTTCCTTGAAGTGTGCTACTTGCAGTGCTACCAAGTTACCCGCTGTGTTTTTCTTTGGGTTTTGGGGGGCTATTTTAGTTTTTAAAATAATTTCTGTAGTTGTCCAGGTGTTGCTTAGCCCTCCTGTCTCTCGATAGTCTGCCGTGGCCATCGGCGTTACGCCTGGCTGGAGGGAGCATTCGTTCGGACGTACGGCTTTGTCGGTTGTGGAGCGCGTCCTGCGCCTATAGCCCCGGGGCCACGGCAGATGGCTCAGCTGCTTTTCCAGCTCTTGGACTGAAACTGGTTCGTTATTGCCAGTGCCCTATTTAGAGGGTTTAGAAATGAGCAGTAAAAGAGTAAATTGCTTGAAACTCCATTGCAATGAGGGTAGGTGAGTTTGTACAAACATTGGCGTTAGTAATGCATTGTTAAATAATAATTTTGATGCCAAAGTAGACATTGCGTGGTTATAACTGATTAAATACTTTTCAGGTGAGGTGGCCAAGTCACACATCCTTTGGCTTGTTATGCTGCTCTGGCTTAAGACTGCCTCACCTATTTTACATTTGCTGAGAACTACTGTATGGCAAAGGCCTTGACTTAATTGCTATTTGCAAACGTAGCTTTATTAAATAACATGGTGTGCGCTTCCTTTATGTGACAAAACACTTTGTGAGTTACCCCAGTGATGTGCTGTTGTTATTAGCATGCTAATCATATATTAGCATATGGGAAAATACAGAGTATTTTCATGAGAACCAAAGCTTCCCATCTCACCAGATACTGTATCTGTGTATTTATGGTGCAGTTTTTCAGTAGTTATTCTATAACAGGCACCTAAAAATCTCTCAGGCCAAATTAGTAAATTAGTTCACTGCGAATACATCTGTGGTGCCTTCAAAAATAATACAAAGACAAGCCAAGAAGTCAACAGGAACCGCTATTTGCCCTTAAACACATTTAGAAAAAAGGCGAATAGATGCATTTAAAGGCTGATAAAACCTCCGTTAAGTATATACAGATACTTCCAGCAGTTAACGTGGGGTCTTGCTACAGGCGTGTGCAGGGGAGCTGCGTGGTTGCATCTTGCTGCCAACGGCCAAGCCCCGTCGCTGCAGACCAGGTTTGCTGCCTGGTTGGTCTCCACCAGTTTCTGACACGCTAAGCCCCACTTGGCAGCTCTCAAAGGACTTGGGAGAAAACTCCTTTTTCCTACCCACTGAAACGAGCCGGGTGTCCGTCAGCCTTTCCGTGAGGCCAGTACAGCCGTAAGCTGGCTCGCTCTGCTCTTCCGTGTGAGGGATTGGGATAACTCTTCGCCTGGGGCTGGACCTCCTGTGGTCCCCGCATCCTTCCCAGCATCGCTGCGAAGAGTCTGTCCCTGGAAGGCCAGCACTTGCCTCAACTTAGATCCAAAAAATGGTAATACCCACCCCGGAGCCGGCCGCTGGGCATGGGCTGGAGTGGTCAAACTCTGAGAAACCTTTTCTGTTAACTCATCGAAGGGTGCTGCTGGATTCCTTTTCCTGCAGGTAAGATGGAAATGATACAAAAGTAGTCCTGTCGCATCGTATTGCTGTATTCTGGCTTCAAATTCAACACAAAATAAAAGGGTTTACAACGCAGAGGGCTATGGCTGCTTACGGAAATCTAGCTAACAAACAAAGCGGTAAACTGCAGTTGCTTACGATATTCTTTAATATACAAAGGTTCAATTTTCTCCATCCTTAGTCTGTGTCCTGGTTTTGGCTGGGGTAGAGTTAATTTTCTTTCTAGTAGCTGGTATAGTGTTATGTCTTGGATTGTGTGAGAATGATGTTGATAACACCCTGATGTTTTCAGTTGTTGCTCAGTAGGGTTCAGACCAAGTCAGGGTTTTTC
>JAVJGG010000058.1:3650488-3687063 GCA_035590195.1 Aviceda cuculoides | reverse complement strand
AGTTGGGAGGGGACACAGCCAGGACAGCTGACCCCAACTGGCCAAAGGGGTATTCCATACCATGTGATGTCATGTCCCAGTATATAAACTGGGGGGAGTTGGTCTGGGGGACAAACACTGCTCAGGAACTGGGCATCGGTCAGCGAGTGGTGAGCAATTGCGTTCTGCATCACTTGGTTTGTATATTCCAATTATGTTTTTATTATTATTATCATAATCAAATTTTATTATCATCATTATTATCAGTATTAGTAGTTTCTTTCTTTCTGTTCTGTTAAACTGTTCTTATCTCAGCCCACAAGTTTTACCTTTTTCCTTCCTGTTCTCTCCCCCATCCCACTGGGGGGGGGGCAGTGAGCGAGCGGCTGCCTGGTGCTTAGTTGCTGGCTGGGGTCAAACCACAACAGTCTGAAACCCAATAATAGGCTAAATCTTATTTGAACTGAACATGTTGTCTCCAGTTTATTTGCCTATTAAAGTTTACTGATAAATTGATGTTTCTGTAATGGTTTTAATGTAAGGAGTACTCTATAAATCACAATTTTAATAGAAACAAATACAATATTGATGCTAACTTTTTACTAGCAAAACAATGGAACAGAATTATCATGATTTATTAATAAACCAAAGTAAACCAGGTTCTCATGTACTATCCAAGAAATTGCCTATTTTTTGTTTAATCAGGTGTAGTAAATATGGTTTCATCATCATTTTATAAAAAGGTTTTGTACTTCTGAAATAGCTTTCCCCTTTGATATATTAATCAAACTAGCCAATTTAAGGATCGACTCTTATGCTGCATGTTTTATTTTGCTTTTCATGCCCAAGTATAGAAAATTACATCACTTTCCTAAGATATATTTGTGTCAGAAGTAGCAAGGTGGCTGGCTTGGAGCAGACCGTGCTGGGCAAGTGAGGGACCCCCCCTGCCCACCAGTTTGGCAGGTCGCCCCTCGGTGCTGCCTCGGCGGTAAGGGTTGCTCCCCAGCCAGAGTGAGCCCAGGGAAATAAAAAGGAGCAGGACTATAATAAAATAAAATAAAAAGGAGTGATGGAGATCCTGTAAGGCCCCATCCCTCTTCCTGACCAAGGGGGGGGCGTGTGTTCAGTGTCACCTTGTTTAACCGCGTTTCTTATACGCATTTGAACCTCACGTATATAATGTGCGTAATAGCTAAGCCCTAATAAAGGACCATGTTCAGTCAATGGGATTTATTTCTGTCATGTCAATGCTTGTTCTGCAGTTTCCAGCTCCACTCTTCAGTTTTACAAATGCTCTGTAATTATCACCTTGCTCTCTGAAAGCGTCAGGAATTTTCTTGTGATTCTTCATGTCACCCAAAGTGTCCTAAAAAGGCCTGTCCTCTCTCAGAAACAGGCGACTGTGAAAATCCCATCCACCTGCCTGTGTATGAACACTTTCAGGATAATTTTAAGTTGCTGTTTTCTGAAATAGCCCCTTTATGTTCCTGTTAAAAAAGCTGGTAATAGCTTTTTGAGGAAGCCTGCATAAGCAAAGAAAAAAATGCTTAATAATTTCCACCTTAACACAATAGCAGTCGAATAAAGCTATTTTCATCCTTTATGGAAGTTACTCAGGATTTCTATTTTGTTAAGTGTGATTCAAAAATCCCATTTGTCTTGACGGCATAATCACCAATGTTGTACTTCCACCAGCCTAGACCGGTGTGTTGTGAGGTATATGAATGATGAAAAATAGGGTTTATGCCCACAGCCACACACAAACATGCACAGAAATCAGAGACTAAAATTTCAGGTCCTATTTCTTCTGCATCAAACTACATAGCATCATCCCCTGCTAACCGAAATTGCTGTTTTTTTCTTCTGACATTGCATTTCTTGGAACACCTTTTCTGAGACTGTGTAGCTCTCAGCCTCACATTTACAGATGTACCGTGTGTGGAGGTAGGGAGATACGTACTTATATTCTTAAACCTAAAAGAAGCTGTTAAAGCCTGAAAGAAGAGATCTCAGGGAAGCCTGTGGAAGGGGAATGGGATCCTAAACGTTCCACCACTGTCAAAAATGGATTAAGAAGGTAGTGCTTAGAAGTCATGAAAGCAGATGGCAAAATGTCCAAAGAAAGTAACCAGAGCAATCAATGGTATCTGGAGCTGATGGCTCCTCCAGTTCCCACCAGCAGCTCTCTCAAATGAGTAGTGGAAGGAGCGAAGGAGGGGTATATATATCCTGCACGCTGGTATAACCCCCTACCTCAGTTCCCCCCCACTACGCACTGTCATCCCAGGTAGCTGCGGGGGTTGCAGGTTTAGGTTTCTAGGCAGCTAAAATGCCTGGGAGAAACCAAACCCAGCATAGGCAGGGATCCACTAGGCGTATGCATATAGCAAGAGTGTAAATGCATTTCTGTCGCTGTAAATTCTTCACAAATGTTTTGTAAAGATCGGTTATGGAAGATTTCACTTTTTTCAAATCACTGCGGAAGGAAGGTCCTTAGTAACATTTACTAGCTATTCACAGCCTTACTTTAAGAGCAAAAAAACCCCAAAATGGCCAAACCTATTTGCCAAATTTGACACAAACTCCTCTTCCTGAAAATTTAGCCTATCTGTATGCTCTAATAGTTTAAAAGACCGTTTCAGATTTGCTGCTTCTTATTTTAGATGAATAGAGTTTCCTAGAGCGAGAAGTATTTCTTCCTTTGTCCAGGTGCTGTTTCATTCCTCTTGAAGCACAAATTTACCCAACTTCTCGCATCCTCAAGATTGCCACCTTGAGTCCTGCCTACGTTACTACTCATGCTCTTTGGCTTAGTACCTCAGGATGCTGGAGTGCCAGCACTGATTATTGCTGCTTTATTCTTTGAAGGTGTGCTCTTCTGAGGATGTAGTCACCATCAACACGACCAAACCACATTAGTGCATGAGGTTAGTGCACCATAGGTGAGCCTCTGCTGTTCTTCACAGCCTGCTTAAAGACCATCCAGTTGACAGGCGGTGCAAGAGAAGTTGTTGAAAGAGCCTCACGAAGGCTCTGGTTTTTGCATGTTGTACGCGGGCTTCTTTGTTTTCAAGCTGCAGTGCGATGCAGACTTTTTGCTGTTGTTTTTAAACAATATAATTTAATTGTAATAGTTGCTGACAGGGGGAGGAAGTCTGGGCCTTTGATATCTGGGTGGTTGTGGCTTTTAATGCCGTGAGGCGAAACAAATGGTTTGCTTTCTTCAGGCACGCTGGAAGTGAGTTTGAAGATTCGGATGCTGGGGAAGGGCATCTCCTTGCTTTTTTACCTCCATTTTTGGAGCAAAGTTCTTTAATTTTTTAGTAGTGTAGGACTTCTCATTTCCAAACTCAGCAGCTCTTTAACAGTGTTTGGTTACCCAACGAGACCTACATTTCTGATTTACAGCTGTTTTTTCAGTGGCATTAATACATCAACAGGGCCTAGCAAAGCTATCTGGCAAGGGTGAGACACTATCTTTGTACCTGCTGCTCTCGTATTACAAACAGTTTATGGTGTCTGTTGTAGGTCCCTTGAAAATGAAAAGCTTTTGAGAAATGTTGAGATGTCTGTTCCTTTCTCTTGTGCCCCGCACACAAATCACCCACCGTAAGATAAAACTGGAGTCAGAGGAATCATAATTTAATCGTCTCTCAAGCTGGCAATCTGCTTCAGCAAGTCCTTCGTATGTCTCTTACAGGAGCCTACTGACCTTCTCCGAATGACACATTAAAAAACAATAGAGCCAGCAGCGATGCCTCTGGAGTTGCTGCAACTTTGAGGTCAATTAATTGTCGCTTGGGATGATATATCTGAGCTCGCCATTAGTTTCTCATCCTGCGGAGGGCTCGGGGCAGGCGTGCTTGCCTTGTACATGGCTTAAAGGCCTAGGTGTCCTTGACGCTGAAGCCAAGACGGAGGGCAGCATCACACCATCAGCTTTATGAGTCAAGTTTCCCATTGATTTCAAGGACCTTTGTGCTTTTATCCTGATGGTGAAAGTCCTGCGCGAGAGCCTGGGCACGGAGCTGTTTGGGCAAGCAGCAGTTTGGTGTCCTGACCAGCTAGGCGGGCGATGGGCTGCCAGCCGTTAATTCAGGATCCTGCTGAAGAGTGGGCATTTACCCTCTTTTTTGCCTTAGCAAGTGTTTAGAAACTCAGAAGGCAAATATCCAGCCCAGTCTGTCCAAGCTAGGTTGTTCCCAAGGATTTCAAGATACTGGTGAATGCCTGAAGATGGTTGAAAAGCTCTTCTTGCAGACACAGGGTCATATATAATAAGCTGGGTGGGTTTTTTTCCCCAAGAAAAAAAATGGTTTATTAGCTCCATAGAGCAAATGGGTGAACCTGCACTCTTTCATAGCGTATCTCCCTAGTTTGCTCCTGGGTCCCATCCCCAGACAGACAGTGGCTGCTGCCTATGTACTGTTCTTCTTCCAAACCGCCTTTCTGAGCGACCCAGCTGGCTCCTTCTCAGAAAAAAAGATAACACGGCCTGGGGACACTCAGCCCCGCACCCAGCTCTGGGCTGAGCCTCACTGTCTTTCCTGGTAGACACAGTGAGGGAAAATAGACATTACAGCCATTTGGGAGCCTCCTGTGTAGGACTTGGATTTGGGAGGATGGGATGCAGCATCCAGGCAGCTATGTCTCCCCAAGGTTTATCTGTCTATTTACTAGGTAGAAGGGGCCCCAAAGAAGTGTTAGTTTTGCTCGTATGTTTAATTTCTGGGTGATGCTCTGTCATTGATGTCTGCGTAGCAGCTCTGGCATAGTTTCAGTGTCAACTTTGAGCTTTTCTTCAGAGGGTATATTTAATTACAGCAGCTCTTCAACTGCTGTATTTTCAGTGCTTCTAATATCTTAATATCGCAGAGTGTATATATCAAAGATACAAGCCTGAGTTTTATGGGGTACAGTAAAATGGAGAAGGATTTAGTAGCCGTCTGCCTGCTGGAAGTAAATCAGTTATTTTTAACATTGTTTTGGAGTAGATGTTGAATATGTAATGCAGAAGAGGATTGCAATGGTGATTCACTGAAGTATGACTTACGATAGACATTGCAGAGGAATTTACAGCTCGTTGTCCTTGGTCTGCGGTGGTGGGTGCCGCAGCCTGCGGCAGCCCGGGGAGGCCGTCGAGGACCAGCGGCAGCAGATCAGCCATCCCTTGGGGTCTTCTCTCCTTCTTGCTGCCTCCCCAGAGGCCAGCAGCTCAGCCAGCTCTCCCTGCCGCAGCAATATTTCCAGGCTTTGCTTCAAAACGACCGCGAAGGGTTTGCCCTAGGACGCTCGTCTCCGTTCTCGGCTGTGCTCGAGGAACACGTTTGGTTTCTGGGCGGATGAGGCGGAGAGGGAAGGAGGAAGGAGCATTTGCAGCAGCTGCTGCTGCGGGCTTCAGAGCTGCGTTAGCCTGGGGAGAGCCAGAAAATGAGAGTATTTGTCTTCTGCTTCACTAGCTAGCGGGTGAGCGAGTGGCTCGTGGTGGAGCTCTGCCAGATGCATCTGGTTTTTTCTGCCCCCAGAGGTGCTGGGGCTGCTCATTTACACCCCTGGAGAAGGAAGGTAAAAATTGGCTTCAAGGCAACAGCCACCAGTCCCTCGTCACCACAGGGAAGGCTGCGATACCAGGGATGCCACCCATCAGGCAGGTCATGCTGGTATCCTGCAGCCACCACCGGATAACAGTCTCTGGCTGTGAGACTTGTTCAGGTCGCACATGGAACAAGCGACGGGCGGCGATGCTGTCAATATTGACGCAAAATGATCTTTAGAGACATTTGGCAAGAGCTGAGTGCCATTCCTGAAGAGTGTATCAAAATGAAAGATGAGAAACCTTCTGTTTAGAAGAAAATAAAAGTGGTGAAACAGAGCACTTGGAGTTCTCTGAAATATTTTGCAATGTAACACATATCAAATATTTATCAGATTATTTTCTAAATGCAAGTGGAAGTTGTGAATCCTTCTAATGATTCTGCAACTGCATATTTGACAAATAAACACTTCATCCAAAAACTTCACTTGGCCATATTGTTAGCACCGTAGTCTGTTTGCACTGCTAACAAAATAATCCCATTCAGTAATCCTGACGCCTGCACGCTGCCATTTCGCAGTGTGGCAGCTCAGTTTGAGAGGGGAGCATAAGTGCAGATAATTCAAGTTAAGTCTGCAGCAGAGACAGAGCTGCATGAAACCAAATCCAGGCTAGAGCTGTGCAAAAATTTACTGTCCTACTGGCTTGTTGCTCTCCAGAAACACAGTTTTAGGGCATCTGAATCTGCTCGCTGAATCATTTTGGCTAAATATAAACCAAAAGTAATAATTTTGCATTGTTTGAAACATTTCCTTTGGGCATTTTCAAAACAAAACCAAGTTGACTTCTTATGTCGAAATGTCATCCCAAACTTCCACTTGTTTCAATACGAGAAGGGGCAGAAAATGTTTTGAACTGAAGCAAAGCTTTTCGTCAAACCTCCAAATAAAATACAGTAACTGGAAGACGCCCATCCTTGGTCCCTGGTTGGGTTGGCCTCCTGAAGAGCGTGTGGCTCTTCCCCGAGATGATTGTCGCTGTGGGACGGCTGGTGGCAGCGCGTCCCTGCTGCGTCGGGGCTGCTGTCGCAACAACTGCTCCTTATCGGGATGGACGTGTGGGGCAGGTATCGCTTGTGGGCCCTTAGGGAAGGATCGAAGGAAAAACTAAACCACTGGCTGGACCGAAGCCCGTGTTTTCGGCTAGCACATTTATGCAAAGGGAGCTTCCAATTTCTCCAAGCAACGTAAGTGTTGAGAGTGCCTGGAAAACCGGGACAGACCTCTGTAAGCGGGGATGTGGCCCAGGTGCTCAAGAGGAGATGGTTCGAAGAGGTTCCACCATGAAAGGTGTCCTCAGGAGAAGCCCTGACTTAGAAGCGTCCTCCTCTCCCCGGAGCCAGGTTTGGCAGCTGGGTGGTGTATCTGACCACGTCTTCCAGCGTTTTGTGGCTTTTTCCCCCATATTGTACTGTAGCCCCATTGCTGGTGTAGCATTCCAAACCAGGCCCGCTGGCTGTCAGCCACCCCAGCCCTGCCCCCGGGCACTCCTGCCTTTCCCGGGGGGCGGGATGTCTCTCTGGATGTGATCGTGTCCATTAATCACATTTTTAGAAGCCCATCGTCTTTCACTAATGTCATTCTTTCTGCAGATGCTTCTCCATGCTTTTCTGCAGTGGGTTTCAGCCAGGCCACAGCACAGCCAAGAGTCGGAAAATGTAGCTCTTCTCACTTGAAAATTTCCATTTTTGAGGAATAGGGCCTGCCGATCATTTTAAATGGAGCATTTAAAATTCAGATGCGAGCGGACATGATACGGGCAGGCTTTTCTTATGCCACACCACAGTGACATTTTTGTGGTGTTCGCCCAAACACGATCGTAATTCAAGGAAACAGATGGGAACTGTACCGAATGCAGGAGTCCCTCCAGCTGGAGAAACTGCTGCCAGCCACCAACCAGTCTCCCTTTGCCCTCAAGCTGCAAAGCAGGTACAGGTCCTGTTGCAGCCACCCCTGCAGACCTTTGCGTTGGAAGTAAGGGAATTTTCTAGGGAGCTTAACAATTTTTCCTGCAGTCTCTGTGTTAGGAATAATGGGAATACCATGGTAACAGCTTTCCCTTGCAAGAAGGAAGTATTTTGATGGTGACTGCTATACAAGATGGAAACAAAACTGATGCAAATGATATGATTTCAAAATGGACTTACTAAATTATAGATAAATCTTCTCTGGAATACATTACATAGTTATCTCTCCTCCACATATTGTGTCCTTTTATAGATTTTTATAAAAGGAATGAAAAAAAACAGGATACATGGGACAAATAAAACAGGAAAAAGAATAATAAACATAACAGTCAATAATTTGCCATCTACAGAAGGACAAGATTTAAGGATTCTGGAAAAGACACCAGAGGTTGATACAAAGAAATTAAGAACCACCCAACCTTGCTGTAATCCCTAGCTATTGTAAATCTCTTACAGTTTGAGAAAATAGATAGCAAAGTCTCTTCACAGATAGGAAAAGCTTATTTGAGAACAAAAAAACCCAGACAAATCCTGGACATTGAAGTTTTTTAATTATTCTGGTACCAATTGAAAAAATAACTGAGCAAAAAAAAAAATGAAGGGAGGTTTATTTTCTGTAAAAATAATGCAGAATTGTTGTATTAGATAATTGGAATAAAAATCCTGCAGAGGCTAGTGGAGACATCATTCAAGAAAGTAATATAGCTGCGGTTATCGATGGTTCCTTGCCATTCTGGCACAAACTTCTCATTGGCATTCAGGGCTACCGAACTGTTTTAGCAGCCTTAATTCTTCCCACACAGTTGCGGACATAGGATTATCCACTTTGCAGTTGGATTGGAAGGACTGAGGAGTGGAGACAGGTTGACATTGGATTACGTGGTGCCAGCTCTGGGAGTGTGTGAAGTCAGGCTCACAAAGTTGTGTCGTATTTTGATGAGTGCCAAATGGGTTCTCATCATAATGTGTAAAACTGGAAGACATACAGATGTTTTTGTCTTCTAAATTCTTGTGTGTAAGGAAGTATTATTAAGAGAATAGTTGTTTGTTTTGTTTGGGTTTTTTTTTGTTTTATTTTCACACCTAGGGAACGGAGGCACGGACAGGCTTTCGCAAAACCTGAAAGTTGGCCTCCTGGGCTAACCAGTGCATCTTCCGTGGAGAAAAGGATTTTACAGTTGCTTTGTAGGACTTGGTATTGTTAAAGGTTCAATGTTAGCAACAAAGGAGTACTAGAAGAGGTCAAATAAGAAAGGCGATTCATTCCAGAGTTGTTGCAGGACTCCTGATAAGCAGCAGTGAACAACGCTTGCCAAGAAGTACAAAAAGGGATGCTAGGAGTTACTAGCTGGACAACGTGCCTTGAAATACTAAAAGTCTGTCTCATTGGCAGGCTAAACAAAGGAGTCGTTTGTCTCCTGGACCCACTGGACTAACGTAAAAGAAAGCCAGGGACTAACCCTTAGCCTTGGGGCCAAGTGGCATGGATTGGTTTGCACCCACATTGCTTATGGCGAGCTCTACCCAGAGCAGACTAGATGCATCTGCCCCACAGAGTACTTAAATCCTGAATCTCCTCTGGGCCCCAGTAGCCCCGAGGTATAATTGGGTTTTTTTTATGTTTTTCTTTCCTATTCGGAGTTTTTCACCGTCTGTTGGAGGGCTGGTTTTATGTTGTGAAGCTGAAGATGCATGTTATGTGATCTGGGGCATGGCATGAGGTCGTAAGACCCAAATTGAACATACAAAACCCATTGGGATAATCTTATAAAGCTGCGTGAGGTAGAGGCAGCCATACCTGTTGTGTTCTCCATGCTTTGGGAGAGTGCTTCCCGGAGTGAGTTATCCTCAGGATGGTGCTGAGGCACTGGCGCAGGGAGAGCCGGCTGGAGAGAACCAAGCCAGAGCCAGACGGAGCTAAAATTAAGCGCTGCGGATGATCAAGGCTCTCATGACTGACCTCACTCTAGGTGTAGCCAGAAAAAGGGTAAACAGATAGTAATTAATTGAACATACGCGATAAGGAACGAACAGATGTCTTCATCAGTTAATTTGCTTCTGTATTCACAGAAGGGGCAAAGAAATGCTCCTCATCAGAGGAGCTTGGGATCACTCAGTGCTGGGCTGGAAGCATCTGGTATGAACTAGGAGTGACCATTCTCCCTCCCCAGTGCCGTGCCGGTCCCTGCCTTGAGCCTCCGAATAGAGCCCCAGTTAGTTTTGTAGGGGAAGAGCGGGGCTGCCATCACCCCAGGGCTTCATACAGCTCCCAGCTTGAGACCTCTGAAAACAGACGTGGGCATGTGCACCTTGGACTGGCAAAAAGTGGGTGCAATGGGGCAGACTGGGGGGCACGGGTGGGAGGCACGGGTCAGCCCATACCCCCAACGTATGCCTCCACCACCTGGTTTCGCCCTTGCCCTGCACTGACACGTGCTTTGGGAAAGGGAATGGCTGGAAAGCTGCCGTGTGCCTGACGGGAATTATCTTGGTGGGCTGCTTCCAGGCAGCATGGAAAGTATCCCTGCACTGGGGTGGGCAAGGACTGGGACCAGCGCAGGCGTCTTGCCTCTCTGCCCTCCTGCTTCTCACAGTGCCCAGGTTAGTCTTCGAGGATGAAGAGGTTGCAAGATGCTAGAAATAAAATTTTGGATGGAGTGCCAGTTATTTGTGCTTTTCTATGCAGCTCTCAAATCTATACTTGGTCTGGGTTTGTCTGGGTGGGATGCAATGAGAAGGTAAAATGTCCAATAATATCATGTTATTCTCTTCACATAGGGTGCTGTGAGCCTCATGGTAGTGCCAACAGAAAAGCAAAAGCCAGAAGAAAAGCAAACCCACTAACTTCAGAATAATAAAAAAAAAAAAGTTGATTTATAGAGATTAATAAATGTTCTTAAAGCAGATTTCTAGTGGGCAGATGGTAAGAGACAGTTTTTGTCACTCAGAATGATAGTGGTTAATTGAACACAAAAGATAAGGAAATAACAGATGCCTTCATCAGTTAATTTGCTTTTCTATTCAAAGACAAGAACACCGATAGTGACTCTAAGTAGGAGTTGTGTCCCTGGTACAATAGTAAGGGACTTATTCCGAAGACAGCAAGAATAGAAGGAGGTATTGAAGTCATCGATGACAGAAAGCAATAACCAGCTACGTCTGCTAAAGTTTTCCATTTTTGTTGCTCTATCGTGGAGAGTCAGTTCTCTGTTGATGCAAGAGGATGAAATGTGTTTGTTAATTATGTTTGAATAAGATAACAAACTGTGATCTCAAAGCCATCTGTAAATGTAAAACCAGGTGGCTGAGCAGCAGAATGAAGATTGCAAATAGAGGATCATAAAAATTCGGGGAGTAAGAACCGCTTGTACGTCTGGTCTGTTTATGAAAAAATGCAGTAAACGCTTTCGGTATTTGTAGGCTTTACCTTGAGCACAGTACTGCTGGAGATCCCCCTTTGCTCTTTGGCCCTTCTTATCGAGAAAAGTAATTTTTTTTTTTCGCAGGCAGTGCCGTGAGTGAATTCTCCCTGAAGTGAGCTCTCTTTAGTATAGCCAGGTATGTTATTACCCTGCTGTGATCTCTCGTGCTTCGCCCAAGGTGCCGCTTGAGCCCCTTTTGTTTAACATTCCTGTCCTTCCCTCTGTGCCGCGGAGGCGGTTAGTGTCACACACGCACAAGCGCGGCAGGAGGTGAGACCTTCACACTATCAGTTGTGAGGCTCACGAAAAAGGATGCTTCGTGCTTTTCTGGTTTCTTCCTCTGACCTAGATTTTAGGCTCTACCCCCTCCACCCCTCCCCCTTTGGTTTTGGTTTGTTTTACTTATTCCTGGAAATATGCTGCGATGATAAGCGTTACGGAGGAATGCTTGTCCTTCCGAATCCGAAGTCAAAACTCAGTTTCTGCGTTGAGTGTTTTTTCTCAGTCTCTACCCTTGCCTCTGCTTAAAGGCACCAAAATGAACTAATTAACATGAGATTTTGCACACCATAACTTTTCATAATACAGAATTAATATTTTCTTTAACGAGTGGGGGAATCACATAGAATGGGAAGAGGTACTTAAAGAAGTTAAAAATACTTTGTTTTTCAGAAACATTTGTGTAAATTTTTTTATATGGCTGTTAAATACAGATTCACATTAAAAAAACAAAAATCTTGCCTCCAGATATTCCCTAGTGGGGAGAAGCCATTTCCATACACTTGCAGAACATGCAAGCCATTGATATATAAGTGTTTAAGACATGAAGTATAAGAATGCATCCAAAGTAAGCGTGTGCATGCTGCCTTTGTGAATACAATGCGCGTATCTGTTGAAGGGCTTACCTTCGTTAAGCGAAGTATGTTACTGCAACCCTTCCCTCAGGGTTATTACTTTAACTGGTAAACAGGTAAAACTAGGTAAAATGGGGCTGCAAGTTACGTGGAGTAGAATAAGGTAGAATTCAGTGTCATTTAATATAACTTCTTGGTTCTGTAAAACAAAAAAAAGTTCCTCTGCAGCATTTCAACACGTGCTTTGGAAAATGTATCTGCCTTCTTGAATGCTGAGAGGCCGTGATATCCAGCCATAACTCGGAAGAATCTTGCTCTGTGTGTTGCAGGCATCTGCAAAGCTTTTATTATTGCAGCCTTTCCCTGAAAAGAAGAGCATGTAAGACTGTATATATATGCATGGTTCATGTTAAATAAACTGTGCTGGGAAGCAGCTCTTAGAGTCAGCTCTGGAGTTTGATGTGGAGGAGCTGTAGTTCTGTTGGGAGCTTCAGGTTGTTTCCAACCCAGCATTCACTATACTCTTAACCTCAGTAGGAGCTGGTACCACCGCATCATGTACATAGCTTTAGCTCTGTGCCAAAAGCACGCAGAAAATCGGGGCTCGTTACATCACCAGGTGGAAGGGTTACAGGAAAAGCGTGAGGATTTGTGATGGAGTAAAACCTGCAACTTTGAAGGGATTTGATTTTAGCCTCGTTTTGGAAAGTCTAAGCTTTCCAACATTTATCATAGTTTGTTGGAGTTATATAAGGTGTTTTTCCCTTCTGTAATGTATGAATTAATTGATCAACCCGAATTTCAGTTTAATTAAGCTTTCGCCTGTGACTTATTCTTTGATGTGCATAAATATGTTCTGTGTAACACCAGCTTTTTTTTCATGCTGATTTTGAAGTTCTTTAAAACTGAGATGGGGATGCTTCTAATTGAAGCATTGGCTCTGTATCTCCAAAGTGTGGTGTCTCCTAATTATTTGTTACTTCTCTCTAGAGAACTATCAAAGTGACACTGAAATTTCAGAGTACACGCTTGGTAAAAAATGCTGGAAAGCTATTTGCAAGATTTGTTAAGCAATCAGAGCCCTTTAGGATGATTTCTGAATTGGCCGTTACAGTATATGAAGAGCACAATGACGTTAAATTGTCATTATTAAAAATTAGCAAGTAAAAATGAGGCAGAAGCATCTATGTAGAGTGTTTCACTCTACATAGCCGCATCTGCGGCTCGTTATGACCTGAAATGGGAGAGCGCCTGGTACATCTGCCAGAACGGTGTCTAGCGACTGCCGGGGCAAGTGGACGTGGCTGGTGCAGGGTGCCAGTAAGTCTTTATCCTCGATGTCCTCTCCCACGCGCCCTCCCGACAGCTGGCACGAGACGTCATCGTCGCCTTCGCAGCACTTTGTCTTCATTTGCCTGGAAAGCAGCGGGAAGCCTCATTCATTTGGAAGAGGGCGTTTTCACGGGCGGCCGGCTGGGTCACCCACGTGCCGCCTTTGGGACGAGGGTCTTGTTTTCGGTGCCTGTGGGAGATGCGGGCACGGGGCCACGTAGCACGTAGCATTGGAAGGGGTGGGTGCGGAGGGACCCCTTTCCCTGGGGCTTCCTCCCAGTGTCGCAGACGTGGTGGAGGTGGGAGCTTCCACCAACACGGGCGTTGCTCTTCATCGCGTGTGGATGGAGGGGCTTGGGGGAATTTGAGTACTCAACTTAGCGGAAGGTTCACAGGAACAGAAGGAGTTACATCTTTCTCATGCAAATGTATATGCCCTTCTCTTTTCAACTCTGGAACGTAGAAAAATTAGAAAGATTTTGGGTTTAGTACCCACAAAGACCGTATTTTCCCCAGCCTTGTTTTCAAGTAGACTTACAAGAGTAGAAGAAGCATTTTAACAAGGGCTTCCAACAAAACCAAAGCAAACCGCTCTGTCGGTGTAAGCCAAGCACCCGGCACGAGGCACCGAAGCCCGACCAGTTAAAAGTTTGGCAAAGCCACGAGCGACTGAACAGGGGTGGGAGGCAGCACCGGCGGCTTGTGCCAGCCCCGCTCCACGCGCCTCCTGCAGCCGCGGCGGTGCTTGCAAGACATGCAGCCCTGCTGTCAAACTTCCCACTTATCTGGGTCACAAAACCCAAATCTTGCCTCTTCTCTTCCCTTTAGCGTGCGGCGTGTGAAAGGGCCGCCTACGGGACGTAGGTATTTGCTCCGACCTGTTGCTCGCCAGAGTAATTTAGGACTCGGCAGTATGGGTGCAGTCCACGCGAGCTCACCTCCCTTCATCCAGGCGCGTGTAAAGAGGAAAATAATGGCTAAATGGAACAAAAAAATTAACAACGTGGGTTGAGGGAGTTAGCGTGGGTATGCGGAGGGAGGCGGAGGAGAGGAGGTGGGGGCTGTTTTGCGGGGCTGGTGGTGGGCAGAAAGCAGGCGGCCGTGTTTACGGCAGCTCACTTCTGGCGAGCACAATGCACGCAGTTGTTGAAGTAAGAGATGTCAGTGAACGAATGCATTTGGCAAAGTATTTGTGCTTAATCTATGCCGATTTGTGAAGTCTCCGGCGGTTTTCTTTGTCCCTTGGGAAAAAGGGGGGGGGGGTGGTGCAGGGGGGAGAGAAAGTGTCCGGTTGCCATGGCGACAGAGCAGGGCTGAGGAGAGATGAGACTTATCATATTTTCATTTTTGATGTTCTATATAAAATGATGTAGGTAATTACACATGTAGCGATTAGCTGTGCGGCAAAGCAGCTTCTTTTCAGGATGCTGCATGTCACGCAACGTTGTGCTGAGCCCCTTTTCAGAGCAGGGACACAAACGTATTGATATTTTGCTGGGAATATCGCTGGAGAAATTGCAGCAGCGGGAAGGAAAGAGGGCGTGACAGCAGCCCCGCTCTCCTTTAAGAAACAGAATAAGATTCAATTAACAAGTTGCCAGTGGAAACCTGGCTATAATTATAGCTCTATTATGCTAGCTGTGTTGTTTTCCCATAGAAAATACAGGTTTTAATTAACTTGTGGATTTGGCACCGACACCTATGCGCTCCCCGTCAGGAATGATGTCGGCGTTTCCCCGCTCGGGACAGGCACTTTATAATAACTAAAGGTGCCGCTGGCACCCACGGACCTGCCCGTGAGCGGGATGCTCCGGGCATGGCTCTTCTCAGGCCGAGAAGAATGTATTGCGTTGTATTTTGCAGAAAAGAAAGCAAAACTAGACGTGTTTTCCTCGGTGGAAACGTTTATCCTTCCTGGAGGGTACCTGAACTGGCAGGTCAGCCGCGGGGCCGGAGGGAAGGCTGGCTGGGACAGCCCACGTTTCTGGGAGAGGACCGGGGTGGAGGTGGCTCTCCCAGGGTGCCCAGTGGCTGTGTCCTCCCTGCAGACCGTGGGACAGTCAGTGCATCCGTCAGGAGCCGGCGGGGGGGAGCACGAAGTGTGGCCGACGTCCCGAACGGGATGGGAAGGGACTGCTTCTGCGTCTCGGGAGGGGGTAGGGAGGAAGGCTCTGCCAGCTAGACCTTGCCAAGATACCCACACGTTAACTCTGTTTGGGTTTTTCTTCTTCCACCTCTCCGCCTGCCGCCTTCCTCAAAGGCAATCCTGAATTACTTGGGGGAAATACGGATGTTTCAGATGTGGCAAACATACTGCTTTTAAAATGCAAATGTGTTATAGACGCGTACGCCAGGCACTGCTGTTGCTTTTCTTCTGGCGTCATCGCCTTGAGAGCGAGTGGTTCAGTTTTTGAGCGGAATGCAAAACCAGGAGGGTTTTTCCTACAGAAAAACATTTCACGGAGTGGCTTGTTTCTAACGGTGACCTGGGTGGGGTGCTCGGGGAACGAGCCTAAAATGGAGGATGTTTTTCCAGCAGCCTTTCCCAGTGGTATGTTCTGCTAGCTGCTGACAGCCAGCAGCTTGGGAGTTTCCCGAGCCGGGTGTCAAGCGTAGTTTGGTGGTCAGTAATGGATTTCTCTCCGAGAAACTTTTTATCTTCTCTTTTTGAACCCACATACATTTTTGGCCACTACCACACCCTATAGCATTCAGATTCACAATTATAGTTATGTTCTCTGCGAAAAGCTAATCCTCTGATTTATTTCAGGCCTGTTGACTGATAATTTTTCACTAAATGGAGCCTAGCTTTTGTGCAATAAGAATCTGTGAGTACTCATTAGATAATCAACTTCTGCTTACGATGCAGGATTTTACCCAGCTCCTTAGTCCTCTTTCCTTATGCTGCCCAGGCTGAGTCTGTTCTGTGTCTTCTCACATGGAAAGGTCTCCAAGCCCCAGCCTGTCCTTCTCCTTCTCAGCCCTTTTCTTGTTCCACCGTGTCCTGTGGTCACTTGGCAGCTCAGTCAGCTCTGAGTTTGCCACACAGAAATTAATGGACCCGTTCAATCATAGCGAATTGTGCGATCCTTAGATTGCGTTTTTCTGTCAAGTCGGAGGAAGCAGGTTTCTCCATGTGTGTGCAGTTTGAAGCAGTGAGTTAAGAGTTAACAGAAGGTTAATAAATGATACTCTAAAAATAGTTGCTGAAACATTTCCTCCATTTTATTTGTGTGGCCAGTACACTGCAAAAATGTGAGTGTCATAGCAAGCCAACGGGTATAAAAAGCCGATGGGTAACTTAGTATGTGTTGAATGTTTCTCCATTCTCTGGAATGCGTTTTTTGCTTCGTTTAAGATGTTCTCACCATGTGTCTTTGAGTTGTTGGTGTTCTTGTATCATCTCTCTGTGACAGAGATTCCACCACTAGTAAACAATAACATGAAAGCTGAGCTGTGACCACACAGGCGGCCAGGAGGAGATCCCTGTATCCCCGCAGACTCACAAAGAGTTCAGGGTTTTGGTTTCCCTTTTGTAATGATAATCAGAAAGAAAATAAAATGCAAAATCCGCACCGCGGTCGTTCTAGGCAGGCAAAAGCTGTACCGTGGTTATGGGATTCCCTGAAACGCTCGCAAGCCTTGAGCCTCGAATGAGCCGCGAGGATGGAAATGGGCACGGGCATGGGTCTAACCAGCCTCCTGGTCCTGGAGCGGGTGGGTAATCCCACCAGCCCGGGGATAACATCCAGTAGGATGGAATAATGCAAGTTTATGTTCCCTTCTTCAGGATATAACTGGAAGAAGTCTTTGCAAGGTGAACCTCAGCTGCGCTGGACCGCTGCGTCTGACGCCGGCAAAGCTTTGAGGTTTGGCATTTACAGACCCGGCTGCGCTCTTGGTGGCTCGCGGGTCGGCCAGGGTGGGAGCACGCTGTGGAGTATTTTTACTGGGACTCTTACTGGGACTCCGTGTGTGATCACAGGACGTCACTGGGAGTGTGACGTGACAATTTCAGGTGTCACCTCTGCCGATTTCATGTTAATAGTTGGGGCTGCCCTGAGGGATGCCCCACTTAACGCAGGAAAGCAGTCCTGGGAAAAAAAGTGTCGGATTTTTTTTTTTTTTCTTTTTTTTCATCTCAAGATCTGGAAGGGAAGAGGAAAACTCACACTTTACAAGCCCATGGACCGCATTTTGGCACACCCCCCGGTGTGCTGTATTTACGATACTTTGAGCTGTGGTGATTTTTGCTCTCGCAGAAGGCAGAGGTGCTGGCAGAGCCCCGAGGAGATTTGGGAGCAGCAGGGATCGGCCGCCCGGCCTCAGCGGCTCCCCAGGTTTTTCTGAGCCTGGCAAGGCTTGCGAGAGTGACGGCAGCGTGCTGCTGAAGCTGTTTTCTTAAGGCATGCCATAGCCCTGATGCTGTTTTGATGGGAACGGGGAATTGTGGTGAATGAAATGGCTGTGTGGCCAGGAGGAATGGGTCGGCTTTTTATTTGCAGCATGCACAGAAATTAAAAAAAACCCAAACCTCCCAAAAGCTCCTGGTTCTGTTTGCCACGTTGGGGGAAATGCAGTGAAACAGCAAAATACAGAGCTTTTCAGCAACTATTTTTCCACCTGATGGAAACACTTCAGTTATTTTAAGTCAAGGAAATCCTGTGTTTCCTCAGCAGCTGTTGCAGTAAAGATGACTGGTCATTTTGCATATGTATTTATATTGCTGGAGGTTCTTTTTCATTTTATTACTGAATGGCCCTTTACAAATAACAGATCTTCAGCTGGTTAAGTGGCTGGACATTTGACATAATGTTTCCTGAAATCTCGCATGAAAAGATATTTGCATGAGATGGACATGACTTTTATTGCATGGGTCAGAAATTTAGTGAAACACCAGAAATGGTGAATAGAAATAGCAGCGTATAGGCGGTAAGAGGGGTGACTGGGATTACAGCAAGGTTTGATTTTGGGCACATTTTTGTATAAGACACAAAGGCAATCTGAAGGTAGACCACACGTCCTGACTCTGAAAGAAAGCACTAAATGGCGTGATCACAAATACACCAGTAATGGTACAAAACTGTACAAAGAAGAATCCTAATTTTTGTCAGAATATAGAAAAGTGGGTTGGGGCCTGGAAAAAACATAGAGGCAATTCATAGAAGGGAAATAATACGGAGGAAAAGAAAAAGTGAAGGAAAGAAGGAGAGAAGAGAGTGTGTGCTGGAAGAATTAGATAGCTTTGTGATATTGCATTTAAAGGTTGCAAAATCCTCCCTCTCTCTCGGGTCTCTGGAAGGTGGGTGTACATGGCACCAGACCTGTCTGTGTCACACGGGGGGTGACATTGGGCAGGAGAGATGCAGCACTTGCACGAAGCACCAGTGAAGAAACTGGTAGTCTGTTCTGGCTGTAAGGTGTTTTCTGTATTTGCTCTTTACGTTCTGTTGGTTACAAAAAGAAGGGAGGAGTGGACCTTTTTCTTTTGGGCAGTACCTCTTTTAAACCAGCACGGCGCCGACAGAGTTTGCGTGCGTTTTTGCCGTTAAACGAGGTCATTATTTTTGAGCTTCCAGTTCGGACTTTTTGTTAAGTGGAAACGCTCGGTGCTCCCGTCCTTGCAGCCGGCGTGTTGTACAGCGAGGAGCAAAGCCTGGGCTTCGCTCTGTCCTTCTTCTGAACTTTTGACTCCAGATAACTGCATTTCAGGTCCTTATGCTCGTTATTGTATTTACCGTGGGCCCAATGATGCCTTTAGTTTTCAGGAGTTTAACAGCGTTGTTATTATTATTATTATTATTATGCTTTATGTATCTTGCTCAAGTCATTCTACCCTCCTAATTGACCCTTTTCCAAAGGCTTTGGAGACTGAGCAGGCGGCCTGCCACCTTTGTAATTCCACTTTGGGAACAAAAGAGGATCTATTGGTAAAGTACGTACTAATTATCTGAATAGCTGTGTGATTTGTCCTGGCTGTCCTCATGTGACAGAACTACTTTTCCATGGTTTTTGGGGGTTTTTTTTTTACAACAACAAAAGGTCAAATTTTCTTGTGGTTCCTTGCATGAAGCTCCTGGCTCTTGGTTTGCAGTAGGCAGCATCAGGTGTTACAATAATAAGGAGTGGGAAAGTTACTTAATTACTGTCATTGAATTTCAACTTGTCAGCTTTTTTGTTATTCGTTGCCTGTTTAGTTGGCGTATTTTAATAAACCTCAGTGATAGGAAAAATGCCTCTTAGGTCATCGTGATACAAGGTACCTGAATCCTGTTTGCAGTGAGGTACGGTATAATAATTTTTCATTCATGATATGAGATGGATTTTGTACCTTCAGTTAGAATATAGAAGCAGTTGGATTATATCTGTGGATAGGTGGAGTGAGAGTTCCTGAGGCTGGTGTGTTCCCTGGGAAGCCACAGCAACAACCTAGCAAGGAGAAGAGGGTTGGCAAAAAAGGGCATTTTGGGGAACAGGAGAGATGAACCCCAGGGAAGAGGCCAGCTAGACTTTCTGCTCTGGGGGATTTTTCAACTGTGATAGAATGTGTTGTTTGTAGTGACCATCCAGAAATTTAAACATAAAATGGAGTAAATTGGTTTGGTCCATTATTTTATTTATCACAAGCCACACCTCAAGGTAAAACAGAGCCACTGATGAATTGGCTCAGAATTTTCAAAACTGTTTATGTTGATATAAACTGAATAATGCAAAAGATAAAAAGAAAAAAGGAAAAGTAAGTTGAATCAGTTTTTCATTCAAATAAAGCACTTCATTTGGCACAGAATGGGAATTTTCTTTTTTTCTTTCTTTTTTGGGGGGAGGTGAGGGGGTGGTAGGCCAGAAGAGAAGAAGTCAGTAAAGCTCTGTTTAGCTCTTTTTGAGTTTTTTTCCCCAATGTATTCCAGTCTTTCAGGAGAAGGTTGGGAAATAAGTCTACCTGGACACATATACATGTATACAACTACCTAGTACCTACATACGTCAGCCTAATTCCACTCCTGCAGTTCAGTGTTTTTAAGGGAGGGGCTCATGATCTCATTCTTTCTGCCTGTCTTCCAACTTTTCTCTCTTGGTTGAAATGGCCTTTCTCAAATCACACTAATGTCAAAATCAAGACGTTCTGTTGCTCATGCATGGTACTGTCAGCTGATCAACATGAAATGCTCTCGTATAAATCTAGGTTTAAGTAAATGTATATGAATTCCTGGAAAACACTGTTGTAACAGTGGAGTGCTGTAAAGTGCTATAAAAATTCCTTAAAAATTCTTTGTGCAAACTAGCGTAGGGACATGGTGTTAGACTCAGGACAAAGCTGTCTGCACGGTATGTTATCAGCAAAAAATTGTTATCAGCTAGCTAACCCTCAGATACAGACGCATGGCAGTTTGCTCTGCGGAGAGGTTCGTTATCTGCATTTTTCTCAAAAATCTGGCTCAGTGTCAAAATAACTTCCTGCTTTTTTGTAACGGGAACTCAGACAGGTGGAGCGTTAAGTCTGTGACAATCTCTCTGCGGCTTTCCCCTAGGAAAGGTTTTGCTTCCCAAAGGTTAAGTTACACCGGGGCGACTTTGGAGGTTCTTGCAATCCCTTACTTTGCCGAAGCGCTGCTGGCAGTCGGGAGCCCCGCCACCTCCGGCGGGGTTCTGGTTCTGAAAAGCAACTGGCTGTGCCGTAGCGAGCAAGTTTTAAATATTTCATGTAAGCAATCAGCTGCTGAAAAACATGCTTCTATTTTCCATATCCCCAAATGAAAAGCAAGTTGGTTTTCTGTCCTCGTTTTTGTTTTCCTTTCCACAGTTGTGGATTTGTGTTTTGTCCACGGGCCAAGTCTGTGTGGTTCTTGGCAGGCCGTTCAGACATTTTTCGACTGAGCTTTTATCAGAGCATCTTAGTCTGGGTTATACATGAAATAATGCAGACGGGCTCGATAAAGAGAAACCTGTACTGCAGCCTCGCAGTCTTTAATTAACGCTGTGTGCGTGTGCGTGTAAATGATAGGTGATAGGCGAGCCACAGATGCAGCGTGTTTCATTTTGATGCTGTATTGCTTTTTTTGCTCTGTGGTGACATTAATAAATTGATACAGGCAAGCATTTTAGATTTCATTACCGCCTGAAACGCCTTTACTTTTTGGCTTCCCCCAATTCATTTATGAGGCATCATCATGCTCAAATTAGAAAGGGACTAAGCTCTATGTCGCTGCTGAGAATTATTGGATTATTCAATTACTGTGAACGGCGCTCAAGGAATATGAAATATTCAAGAAATATTCGAGGAAAAATCCCTTAGATAACCTAGCTACATAAAGGTTACGTGTTCAGGGATGGATATAATCCAAATGTAAGGCCGGGGGGGACGAGGGGAAGGGGCAGCCGCAGGGCCGGGAGCGTGGAGTGCGGAGGCTGCCGCTACCCGGAGTGATTAACGCTCCCTTGGCCCCTCCGGTACACTGTCAGCGTGATTTAACGGGGGACGGGATAGCGGGCCGTGAGGTTTTCCAGGCTGAGATCCCCCCAGTTTACAGCGGGTGCTGCTGGGTGCGAGGAGGTGGTCCCGGGAGCCAGGAAAAGTCTCTTAATTCTGCTCTGCCATCTTTGTCACCAGACGAACGGCCGAGTCCGGTACAGTCCAGTGCTGCCTCTCTCTAGAAAAAGAACCTTTTTTTTTTTCAACTGAATGACTTCAGGCAGGAGCTAGTCACGTTTTCCACGCTGAACTGAGCTCTAGGTTACCTGAAGCTGAATATCTAAATTATTTACATTACCAGGCCTGCATTGGCATCAAGCACGGGATTAGACTGTTTTGTTCATGTGAAGGTTAGAGTCACTGGTCTGAATGAAACATGGCCTTTTTAGGATCGTATCTCTGCTTGCACTTCAAACTTTGGCCATCTTTCTCCCAGGAAACCTGTGTTTATTTTATTTTAACCGTAGCTCCTTCATGGTAATAAACATTCCTATTTGGTGAAGAATTTTACAGAACACAGAATACTCTGGATGGTGAAAGTTTACCTTCTGTTGTCTGCTAGCCCGTACAGAAGAAGGTAAGTCGATCTACAACAGAATAACTATTACAGCAAACCAAAGCGTGAATTCATTAATTTTAATGGTAATGTTGCTGTTTTACTCCAAGCTTAAGTGAATATAAATGTAACTTACTGAAGAGTCCCTGGCAAAAACCATCTGTGCAGGTTGTTTTTACGGCATCTGACCTTAAACTAGCTGTGCATTTTAAGAAGCCGCCGCAGCTGACCTACAGCTGACTCCCAGCAGCGTTTCCCCTTGCAGCAGCGAAGAGCGGCCGGTAGCTCTGCCGTGGGTGTTTGGGGTGGTGGGAGCACGTCAGACCTTTTTCTTTTGCCACCAACACGGTTTTCCGTGTTTATTATGAGCGGGCGGCTTAGCGGGATGGTTAGGATTCGGTGCTTGGAGCAGAGAAATTGTAAGTAGGTGAGATGAACTAATTCTTTTTAAGGCTAGTTATCCCTTCGCTGTTATCTGCAGTACGGTGTTTAACAGGGCAACAGTGCTCACTCCAAGAAGTTGAAAGAATGAAACAAAAACCCCATTGTCTTCGTAGCGGTGGAGGTAATTAAAAGAGAACGGGGCTGAGAGGTTCCATATGATGTAAATCATTATCTTCAGGCTTTTCTTACACCTCAGACCTTTTTCCCCAAATGAAGTCGACAAGTATTTCTGCTCTGTAAATTTGGTTTGCAGCTCAGTGATGGTTTTATTGTTCATTGAGGGGCGCAGAAGGTTCTTGTTACGGTCACTGATTTTCCAAGAAATCTTAATAATTTGCAGACATCCAGATTCATTTAGATGAACAGAAGGAAAAAGCCGATTTCATCTTGCTTCTTTATTTGTGATGGAGCTATGTTTTTGTTTAAAAAAAAATAAAATGCACCCGGGGAACAGATCCTTAGGGAAATCACCGGAAACAGTCGCATGTTGAATTTATAGATCCAAACATGTTATGCTTGGCCTTGCTTGAAACGCTCCAGTGGGATCTCTACATGAGTATCCAAAGATAATCATATCGATGAAGTTAAAGTCATATGGAAAATTGACTGGTGTAATTATTCATTAAAAATTGTTAAAGCCGCCGTGAGCGTTGAATCCCAAATCATGTGAGCAGCTGCAAGACAAAGCAGGAGACACTGTGGTTTTGAGAGGTACTGTCTAGATGATGTTTATCTGACTGAGAATAACATAAGTCAAAGTTGTTGTCAGCACCTTCTGATGGATCTTGAAGCCAGGCTATCATATTTTTTGTTATAATTATTACCAAACTTGACCCAGACGGGCAGACATCATTAAACAGGTTTTCAGCGTTGCTCCCACCCCCAGGTACTTCAAAGCCAAGGTTAGAGGCCAGCCAGATAGCTGATTATTTCATCTCCCACCCTACCGCACAGCGTGGGGTATTAGAGCGGCACTAATGTTTGCGCTAAGATTAGTAGCAAGCCATTTTTAATCTTAACTTGCAGTTGGACACGTCTGACCTACAAAGGGTAGGTGATGAGAAGTGATGTTAGATTTAGTGGCTTTCCTGTGCAAGAGGGGAGATTGTCAATTTTCTGGCATTTCAAAACTGTTTCTTCTCTACTGGGAGCAATGACTGAAGGCAGCAGCTAAAGTCGAGGAAAATGCAAACTGACCTGCAAATACTCGTCAGCAGCCAGGCAGTTCCCAGCCTTGGAAGTGAGCACATTAAAGGAGGAGGAATCCCCCTTTATCCAGGGCAAGGACACAGGTCCCTGCTCATCAGGATCAAGTCCGTCAGGGTCGCTAAATTCTGATGTCAAATGTGACTTTTAAGACATGACTTACTGACTCCGCATGTCTGCGGAGAAACTTCGGGAATTAGTTTTTCCTGGTTTTCTTTTATACCATTGCGAATTATTTTTTTTTCAAACAGTGACACCAAATGACATGTTTGAAGCCAATGAGATCTTTTGATGAACACTTTCTTTTGTTTTCTGTGTCCCCGTAACTCCTGAGCTCCTGGCTCCTGCGTCTGAGATTCAAGCAAAAGTGCAGAAGGTGTGTTTTGACATAATTGATTAGTACAAGTCCTTTTACATCTAACCATTACATTAGGTACAAATTTTCATGTTCATTTTGCAAAACATCGCTATGTAATCTTATTATCTTGCTTCTTTTCCAAAAAAACTCAACTTGGAACACGTGGTAGAATTTCATCCTAGCCCCTGTTTAGTGGCATCACTTGAGAGCAGGGGAACGTTTCTCAGTGTGCTACTGGGACTGAACAGTTTCCCAGTAACATATCAGCTCTTCAGCTCGTTCTCGCCGTAATCTTGACCTCGTAATGCTCCGATTTTGGGGTAGCTTCAAGCCTCACAGCCGGCCTCTCTGTACTGAGCTGTGTGTTCGTGCGGATATCCCTCTCGTAAGTATTCACAAGACTGCCCGAGTGTCGTCAAGTGTTTTCCGCAGGAAGCCTGTTTAATTGTCAGTGGCTCACACCGTGTCGCCCACTAAAACACGGGTTTCCTGTCAAATATCTGTTTTGTTTTTAGAGCCTGAATATTGAGCCAGGTTCTTAGCATGGCTCATACATGGTACTGGTTTTCATGTGAAGATGCTGGCCGCAGATAATCCCCTTCTGGGTAAGAAATTCCAGAGCACGCGGTGCAGGAAAGGTCAAACTCATTTGCAGGGAGTTGTGTTTAACTGTGCAATGCAGAAGCGAGCTTCATTACTTGTAATTAATCCTCAAGGTTCCTGAATGTCAGTTTACAGAGGCAGCCACGAAGGTAGTCCATGGAAGATAATTAATATTTGTTATTCCCGACTTTGATAAAACTCTGGATAACAAAGTTGATAAGTCCTTTTTTACTGGGAGAGCCTTGTGAGGAAATTCCCTGATTAAATCATCAGTACTGTTGTCTCTGCCTTAAACTGTTGGTTTACTGTAATTACTACCCCTTTACAACAAAAGGGCGTGGGGTGTTACGGTGGAAGATGTATTCTAATATTCTGACACACTGGCAGGTTTTCACAGTTTCAGAGAAAATGTCCTTCGGGGAAAGGTTAATGCAGTTATTGGGCAGGTTAACGCTCTGTCGTTCCCGGAGGGCTTTTCGTTGATACGGGCAGGGGGCTTCCTCTATAGTATTTTTATCTCAAAACTATTAGGCAGTTCAAAGAGATTGAATGAAATCTAAAAAACCATACATTTTATTAACAGCACAAATTTCTCTCGGAAAATATAGGCCAAATTGTCCGCGGTCGTCATCATAAAGGTGGAGCAGCTAATTGTAGCGGAAAGCAGAAGATATTCTCAATTCAGTTTCACCTTGGGTTCAGAGTAGGTTTTGGCTATTTGCATGGGGGCCTCTGCATACAATTTTACTGTTCTTTACTGTATTGTAGATTGGACCGAAAGTAGGTTAAAGAAGATGTGATATCAAACTGAAGACATAATCTTATTTTGTGTTTTGATGTCGATGCGAAGCATTTTTCAATTATTTCATGTAAACACAGCAGCTTAAAAATACTCACAAAAACTGATTTTTGTGCAATTTCAGGGTCTTCCAACTGAGAGACTGTTTAGTACCTCATACAAAATTTGACCTTCCAGAGTCCAGCTCTTTCGTTTCTTCCTTTCTGCTGTCTCCTGTAGGAGAAACAAATACACAAAAGGCTTCTTTGCATGCTGGAGACATTAGAAAATGTTTCTGGATTAATGTAAATACTTAGTGGTTTGTCACCAGTTCTTAAGATGCAGACTTTTCTGGGTTTGAATCACAACTTTCTCTCATTAGAGTGACTCTAAGTCACTGTGGAAAAGGGGAAAAGGAGCTAGTGAGTTTTGGGAAAACCCTTCTGTTAATGAAAGGGCTTTTTGAACATGAAATAGCCTATTTGATATAATGCTGCTATTTTATGTTGTATTGGTTTATGAACTAGGGTCAGACTTCGTGGCTGTGAATTAGAAACTTAACTGCCTGGATTTTAGTGCGATCTTTCTGGCAAGCGTTCGGTGATCCAGTGAAAAAATTTAATCTTTTTTCTTCTTCACTGATTTGGCCATCATAAGCAATGTTATTAGTTACAGACTCTAAAGTAGCAGCTCTCTGACTTTTGCGACCTAGTACTCACGTTGTCTAAAGTGCTGCATTTGCCACCTTCGTGGTACTAATTAGTACGTTTATAATGAGCCTCCACTCCAATACTGTAATCCTCGTCAGTCTGCACCCCTGACAGCAGCTTGTGTATCTCAGTGGCAAACACAAAGTGCAGGAGCTGTATTCGCTGCTATATGGAAATTGGTTATGAAAATCCACCTCTCTAATTCTACCCCAAATGTTTCGGTGCTTTGTCACTTTCTTTATGGATAATACAAACATGATGGGCTACAAACACTGGAGAGTTTTTATACAGAGGTTTTAAGAAGCAAGGAATAATAATTTTGAGCGATCTAAGAAAGAAGGGGATAGATGGGATTTTTAACGTACGTATTCCTAAAAGCCAACGGGTGGTCTCCGGTTGTTTTAAGAAGTAGCAGAAGTGGAAGGGGATTCAGCTCTCAAGGCTGGCTGCGAAGTTTGTCTTCAGAGCCGTACGTCAGCCGTAGGCGGCAGAGGGTGCAGCGCTGTCGTTTCTGCGGGGAGGTCATGGCCCTCAGCTCGCAGGAGCGTCTCGTTTGCCAAAGTCAATATCCTTTGACACCTCACAGCCGACAAACCACCGCATCGTGTTGTCACCGCTGTGGGCCACGGTGGGACCCGCGGGGGTGGCTGGTCTGCTCCCACGCACCCCCCGCCTTCCTCCTCCCCTCCCGCCGCCTCTGGAAGTTTGTTTTCACTGGGTTTGGGGCAGTGATGTCGAATAGAAACTTCCCACCTGATCTTTTTCTAAGGATTTAGAGGCATAGAGTCTGAAGGTTGTTCTGCTTCAGAGGCTTAAACATTTTTATGCTCGTCCTGGCGGACCGCGGCGAGGCAGGGGGTCCAGATCAGCCCCCCCGTGCGTTGCCCTCACTGCTTTTTCTCCCTTCCCTTTCCCCCTCCTGCCACCACTGGGGTTCGCCCAGCTGCACGAGGGAGCAAAACCAAAGGCAAGTGAATTATATTTCATGTCGGGTTCAGTTCAGCTGGGTTAGTTCCCCGATCTAGCTCGCTGCACAGCGTCCAAATATTCCTGCTGGCAGGAGCAGACGGGAGAGGAAAGAGCAGCTGCAGGTGGCGAGGAGGGCCAGAGCATCCTCTTCAGCGGTGGCACTGGTTTACACTGGCTTTATGCACCTGCATCCCAGCACGTTAGGTAAAACTACCTCGGGAGGTGGGTTTGGCACTGAGACGTTGCGCCGAGAACTGGGGTGGCCGAGGCGTGGAGGTTGCAGCCACCCACAGAAGGCTGGCACCATCTCAGCCCACCTTGCCCAACATTGCCAGAGATCACCTTTCTTCCGAAATTTTTTGGACCAGTAGAAGGTGTAGATAAACTTTTGTTCTCAAGGATTTTTAAAAGGAGCTCTGCTTGGGAGAAACGTCTCTGAATAAAGCCCTATCATTTTTCAAATTCTTCTTAGAATTTTCCAAATTCATAATAAAAAGAAAATCTGCGATTTCCCCTAATAATTACTTCTATATATACTTAATACTGGGTTATTATTCATGCTTTTATGTTCTTATACTGTGTGAATTACACTTTACTATGTGTCACCTTTTGTAAGAAATTCTACTTTTTCTTACATTTTCGTGAAATAATGCACAGTAGTTCTTGAGTTTTTTAGTTCCCTGGAGACTTTCTGAGTATTTAAAAGATGAGCATGCTGTCAGCCTCCATACCTCTGCCTTTTTATTTGAAGAAAGTATTGGCGTCTTAATGTCTAAGCTCAGGTATAGGAACGCATTCCTACTAAATTTCATACAAAGGTTATGTTAGCGTATATTGGGTATGTAACAGTAATAACATTTTTCTGGGTAAATAATATGCAAATGGTATCGCTTGCAAAGCACAGGCTTTGGGGGAGTTTCTTAATGAAGAATTATAATACCGAGTTCTCGGGATTTGCTTATTATACTTAACTCCCGTCAAAGGTGCGGGGTTTTTTGTTTCGGCGTCAGGGATGCCGCTCGCATAACTGGCGTGCCTGAAGCGTGTGCCCGGACCCGGCGCTCCGGGATGCGGGGTCCCCCCCTAAACCTCTCCTCCGTTTTGACCGGCTGCCAGCCCCAGCACCGGTGGATGAGCTCCCTGGGACGCGCCAGCACCGGCGGAGGGCTCGCTGGGATCCCACTGCCCCGTTCCCGTCGGTGGGGCCGGGGGACCCCGAGGGGAGGGCGCCTGCTGGCCACCTCCCGTTGCTTCAAACGGACGGTGTCTCTTTGCAGGTCCTCCTCCGGCCGGCGCGCGGGCTGTCTCCCGGCGGGTTTGCGTACGTACGTATCCGAAGGCCAGACCGGCTTCACGGAAACTCTCTTAACTTATTATTTCCTGGGGCAGCGGCGCATTAATGCGAAGTGCATGTGTGGAAGCGCGGAAGGCTGCCGACCTGCCCGATCCCTGGCGCTCAAGTTAAGCGAGCGTGAAGTCATTAACACAGGACTCGCGGTATAACCGAACGCTCTTGCGGTGACCATAATGTTAATGGATGTAAAGAGGTCGTTGGCTCGCGAGTGCTCGCTGGCGTGGCGTTTTCGGATGCGTGCCGTGCCCCGTGCCGGTCCCTCAGGCCGGGGCGGTTGGTACCAGAGGCAGCAGAAATGGCCTCGCTCTCCCCGAGCTGTTTTCCTGGAGAATCTCCTTTCCGCCCACATCCACCCCGACAGTTCGTCACTAGGTCTGGTGGCTCTTTGCCGTGGTCTGTTTCAGATATATCCTGCTCTTTTTCATAGCTGAGTTTGAAGCTGCCCTTTTGCCGTGAAGCCACTTTACGTGCTTAGAAATGATGTCATCAAAATAAAAAGTCTTCGTGAAGTTTTGTGTCGGCACTTGCTCTTGGAGCAGCCTTGTTTGAAGCAAACCTACAAAGGGTTTTGCAGAGGTCTGAAGAATGAAAAGTACTTAGTGAATGTTTTCCTCATTTAAAAAAAAAAAATTTGGCTTGTTACAATGCTGTGACTTGGCCTGAAAACTCCGAATTTATTTGGCTCTGTTGGTCTTGGCTGCGGTGCGTGTCTTCTGCTAATCTTGGAGAGTTAATGAATTAAGTGCAGTTACTTATTAAAGCAGCTGCACAGCGCCGGTGTTGCAGCCGAGGTGCTGGCCTCAGCACGCGGTGGGGCAGGGGGAATTGCTGGAATTGCGGGGGCAGGTGTGTTTTTTTCCCTGGAGGCACCAGTAAAAAGTATTGCACCTCTCTACGAATCCTGCCTGTCCCATATCCTTCCATGGTCATGGTTACAACAGAAGTGCTACTACTCAAAAATAATAAGCCCTTAACCCCCCTGAAAGGCTTGCGTTGCGCCGGATGAGGTTTCCCAGCAGCGGCGGAGGGCTGGGGGCCGGGGGGGCTGAGGGAGCAGCCGGCGAGTCCCCCTCCCATGCCTTGTTTATCTCTGCTGTACCCCTCCAAGGCCTTATTATACAGCGCTTGCTTTTTCTTAGGAAATCGATCTTTCAGCGTGATGGTTCAGTCAGCCCTGCCTCTTCAGTGAAGCCTTGAAGAAGTTTGCGTGCCTGTAAAATGGAAGGGGTTGGGTTGGTTTTTTTTTAATTTTGAAGTCAGTTGTTTTCACGTCTAGCAACTACATGGCCCCTGCGTGGGTGCAGCCCCTCGTTTTTGTTGAAAACAGCAAAGCAAACGAGAAACTCTTTTACCTAGGAAGAGGTCTTGATATGTTAAATACGGCTTTTTAATGTTGAATTCTGCTTTCGAGTCTGAATTTAGATTTGCCGTTAGATGCTTCTATGTCTTTTCCCACTAGGTTAAAGACCGCTTTATGACTGGAAACCTCTTTCCTCTGTAACAACCTGAATGTTGCTAATGAGTCACCTCTGAGCTCTCTTGGGTAAATAAGAAAGTCTTTCGGTATTGTTTCATTTCCTCAACCGCAGATAAATTTTGTAGCGTTTTCTTGAATCCAGTCCTGCTCCAATCTGTCAGTATTTTCCCCTGATGGACGGGCGGCCGTTGGGATGGGGCACACTGCTCCCCCGACAGCTTCACCTCTGTCGTAGATCCTCATCCTTTTTTCCTTAGACTTTGCCGGTACGCCTGAGATTTTTCAGCTGGCTGCGTGGGTTTAATGTAATTCAGAAGAACCCTCCTTATCAGGCAACTCAAGGCGACTTAAATAATTGACACATCCACAGTCGTGTTTGTCCCCCTCCCTCCAATTTTTGCCCTTCTCCAACTGTCACCAAAAATCAACTGGTGTTTTCTTTCAGATCATCGATGAAGATACGTAGCAGTTTTGTGTCAGAAACCAGATCGCTGTAGGCTCCATTAAAAAAAAGCTACTGTCAGATGATGAAACCCATTTATGATTAAAGGGGTTTCATTCATACAGGTGAACTCACTGTCAGCTGCTTTTAAATCAATTTAGCATCGGGTGCATTGGTTTTGAGTAAGTGCTTTAAAAAAAGTCAGGGTTGCTAGGTGCGTGCATCTGGGTGCCGTGAGGAGGTCTGTCCTGGGACCGTAGCTGGCTTCTGCCCGTCAAACTCATGGTTCTGTCAGAAAACAGCAGCAAGTTTGCTTGACCAGGCCTGTTTCCTGTAAAACCACGTTGATTAGAGTTAATTACGTTATCACCTTTTCATTAAGAGTGTAACTGGGACTGCTGTGTTTAGAAATTAAGGGGAATCTATTTCGTTTGTTTTCCATAATACTTAGGATCCTGAGTCCAGCCCGCAATTTATAATACATGGGAAATACGATTTATTTCTTTCCCACAAGCTTTCATCCATAAATTCGGGAGTGTGTGGAATGATGAGCTGCAATTTGCTGGCCGAGTCACTCCTGAGTGTCTGCCTTTTCTTTATTTCTCAATTCAAGTCCTCCAAAAAAAAAAAGACATGACATATTAAGGGTTTTAAAAGGGTGTTTGTGTGTGTTCTTTCCCCTTAGTTCTCTCTTCTGTCTTCTCTCTACTAGAGAGCTTGACAGACTGTTTTAGCATTACTGATTGCAATAACACACCAACCAAATTTCATCCATGATTTCAAAAGCTTTAACAAAAGGCGTCCCATCTGGAGCATCTAAAGCTCTCCTATGGTTTGTTTTAGAGTGTGAAAATTGAAACACTCCATTCTGAGAACCCAGAAGTAAAATTGGGTTTGATGTATAATGTACTCAACAGTCATTTTCCAACACATTTGTTTTTTCTTTTCTTTTTTGGGGGTGTTAGTGTCATAATTCATAAACAATTGAGGACGCCATTCCATTCCTTACAATTTTTGGTTTTGTTACCTTCTTTATGCTGTATTAAACCTTGAATGAAAACAAACTTGAGGTGGTGATGATAAGCAGCTCTGGGTTTGATACCACTCCAGACTTATTTTATTTTACTGATTGAGACATTTATTATTTCCATTTTTTTGTCTAGTTACATGATTACCAATGACATATTCTGTTTAACAGACTAATAAAGTGCATTTCTGTCTCTCCATCCATCGCTCTGGAAGTACTTTCCTGACATTCCCTGCGGTCAGAGGAGGCATTGTTATCCTGATCCTAGCAAAGCCAAAAATCAGTCATAGGTAGGATAGGTATGGGACTCAGCAGCAGAGGAAAGTGGTTCATTACTCTTACTTTTGCCTTACTGTCCAAGTCTGTGACGTAGCCGAAGCGCTACAGAAAGTCTTCCGTTCATGTGCGTAGGAGGAGAGAGGAAGAAACAAACCCATCGCCAACTAGCAGGTCCAGGGTTTCCAAAGGCTTCGGTCTCATCAGAAAGTTGTTGCGCGTGGTCCGCTGATCTCACTGGGAGCCTTGAGAACCGAGGAGCTGCACTGTGTGGCTGGTAGATCCGACCTGAGCCCCCCCCCAGCTCGTGCCCAGCGATTCGGGGTTCTCACATCGAGCAGCCCGCAGGTGTTGTTGTCAGCGTCTGCTGAAGAGTGGAGATCGATGGGTCAGGAGGGCACTGGGGAGCAAGAACAGACCTCGTCTGGGTCATTAGACAACTGGCATCGCTCTCATGTCAGCTAATTTTTTTTATTTTTTTTTTTAATGCACAGCAAATATTTAAACAGTTGAATTTTCTGTGGCTTTAAGTCCACTGCCATGTAATTCAACCTGAAGGAGTAACTCCGTGGGCCAAAATGAATCAAGGAGATTGCTGCAGGCTGAAATGGCGTTTTAGTCATTGAGCAATGTGGGTTTGTGACTTGAGTTGACAGTAAGACACGGTAAAAAAGAACAATTTTATATTTGAAGTGTTCCGAGTTTGTATTCACAGAGGTTGAAGAACAGAGGATTTGACAAAGCAAGCTGTGGGCGCATTAAGTTGGCGGCCGCCCTTCTCTCCCCAAGTTTGGGCCATTTTGGGAAACGGACTGCGCCGGCACGAGCACGCTGAGCGGGGCGGTCAGCGACGTTTAGCAGAGAGGACTCCGACAGCTCAAATTCGGGTGACAGCAAAGAACCTTGTTCCTTAACGTGACCCAGAAACCGAGGGAAGAGACCTGTGATGTGAGAAATGTAGCTCTGGTACGAGTACAGAAATCCTTTTACCAGCTCCATGCCTTTCCCCGCTGAGCTCTACGTTTTGTTTTGCTACGCACGTGGTTGCGTGCCCTTTCTCCCTGCAGAAGCATCCTCCCCAGGGATGCTTGCTGGAAGCGTTTTGCGGTACCTTAGGGACACCCTTGGTTTTGAACGTGGTGGTAATTAGCAGATAGCACAGGGAGGTGGGAAGGATTTTCTCTGAGCATGCAGCGCTGACTAGTTTACTTGTCCGGATTCTTCCTTGCTACTGCAAAAGAGGGAAGACAGCAAGTATGGTGACACTAATTTCCGTGTAGGTTATTTCCTCTCAGTCTAAAATAAGGAGAGCGTGAGGTAGATTTGCGTCAACCAGAAATCTTCCTGAGCAGCTCTCCTTTTTAAAACGTTAAGAGTACAGAAAAAAACCCCGATTTCCCCTTAAAATCAAGTAACTCATCCATTCCAGGCAGAATTTCAAGATAATGCATCTTGGGCACTGATGGAGGTGTGCCCAAAGAAGAGAAGACTTGCAGTGTCGTCCGCATTGCTGTCTGTCTTAGTGGACACCCTGAAGAGAAGACGGTTTTTGTGTCAAGGATGGCTGCTCCCGCTTAATAACATGGTGTTTTTCTAAACGATTTCAGTGCTTTTCGTGTTTGCTGCAAATGCAGCCATGTTGTTAATACCGGTCTTGATGAAGGAAGAAGCTGATGTGACTCATTTACGCAGGGAAGATTCTCCTTTCCTCCCCTCCCTGTCACCAGAAGTAGAAGGTACCACCTGGAGGAGTTTTAAATGCAAACTTCCATGTGGTTTTAAAAGGTGGGAAATTTCAAACTGACATCTTTCCATCTGTGGATATCAATGAATGGATAGCACTGCATTTTTTTTTTTTTTCTAGCAGCTGGCATAGAATAGAAATTGAGGGGAAGGAAGGTCAGCGATTAGAAAGGAATGCCTTGACCTCTATTCCAGGCTTAAGTGAAAAAATAGGAGAAGTACCCCCTAAACTGCCAAACCCACCTGTGGCTAAGTGGTGGCTGTGGTAGTTAAGCTGTCATTCATGAAAACTGAGGAAAGGCAGAGGGATGGCTGTTTACTTTAAACATCCTGGGGAAAGAGAGGATTTCCATGACAACACAGAGTTCAATGCTAGCACTGTATCATAACAGAAAAAAAAGTCTCTTTCAAGATATCTTGCTGAGTCTCCTGACTGAGCTCCTCTGTCACCTGAACAGTTGAGTTGAGGATGCTGAGCAGGGAAGGAATTGGTAGGAAATGTTTGAACCCGTGGAAATGCGCTACAGCATCAGTACCTTGCCTTTCTGGTTAACTGCTGGTACAGGAGGAGCAAGAACTTCTGCCAGTGATTTACTGCCTGATGCAGGCACGTCTGTTCTAAAATTAACAAAATTCTGCAAAACGCATTAAATGCTTGCTTTACGCAGGTGTCATGGCATCTGTGTCCGATGATTTTTAAGTTCTCAGATCATAGACCCGCTGCAAAATGAGCACTGTGTTTAAAAGTAAGCGATTCCCAGCCGTGATTGTACAGAGGTTTTGAAGATATTACAGCCATGTATTTTGGGAAGAAACAGAATCCACACACTTCAACGTACTCTGGTGCGTGTTGTCCATCCTGTGTTATCCCAGCCATCGGCTGTATGGGAACAGTTCTTTTGTAGGAATAGTGACAGTAGCCTGACCTATGAAGCATCATTTCATTTTCCTCTGACAAAGTCAATTAAGAGAATGGGAAGTTTGGGGCATTTATGTGTTTGGGAGTACTGGTAAGAATAAGCCAAGATACGGCTATTACTAATCAAGGGAAGAGGGTTTTCCTGCCAATGTTTTCGCACGTTGTTGCTGTCAGCCCCCAGAGTGAAGGAGTTAGGGGGGAGAGACCTATTTCAGACCCTGATGAACACCTCTCATTCCCACATTGATCGCGGGAGAGGCGGTGAGAACGGGAGATGGCAGACTTTGAAATGACTAATACGTGTGTGGGCAGACTTGCTCTGTGCGCAGGTACCTCCTTCCTTCCCACTGAGGCTCTGCCTGTAGAAACCTTTTCCCTGCAGTTGCTCTCCCAGTATTACCACTGTTTCACCCTCACATCAGTGCTAGCAAGATGGAGACTGTTCGTCTGCGTGAAATAACACCGGAGAGCTGCTCCTTTGTCACACTCTTTAACCATCCTCATCAAACCATTTCCAGGTTTCGACAAGCGAATAGTAAAAATGTTGTCGGTTGCCAATTTTTGTGGTCTGCCGTTTGTTTTAGTCCCCTTTTTCCCAGGGAAGGATTTCCCGGAGGGTGAAGGTGATTTTACTTTTGCAGGCAGTTGCGGGGCCGTGCAGCCACTCTCCTCCCTTTCTGCCTGTCAGGTGGCTGCTGGATCTGACCCTCTCCTCCTCATTTTTTTCCTCCTCTTTCCTATCTGCTACTTTATTTTAATAGTCTAGTGTAACTAGCCAAGACCGGCAACGTGACTGTAATACAAAGACGAATTAGAAGCAGTGCTTTCAGCTTTCTGCCAGTGAAGTTTGCCAGGTCTCGCTGAGACAGATAAGGCCATATTAACTCTCTTTAATGACATTTGCCAAATACTACTTTGCAAGAGAGAAGGGTGCCCGAGGAGAAGCAGAAATTTCTTTCTTCAGGATTTTTTTTCCCTTTGTGCTTTAACTTAAATGAATTTCAAAAACAACTTGAGGTCATCTACAACTCTTTATTTGTTCCCCAAAAGAAATGTAACATCTTTAAATACCATTTGAACTGTGATATATGGATATATAGATACGTGGATATGTGGTTTCTCCTTTAAAAACAGGGACATTAAGAAGAAGATATTGAGGATTTTTTAACTTGTGCCTTTAATAGGACCTAATAATTTCACGTGACATTTATTTGTTAATGTATTAAAAGCTCTGTGTGTGTGTGTGTGTGTGTGTGTGTGTGAGTGCATTGCTTGTTTTGTAGAAAAAAGCAAGGAGAGCTTGATACAAAATCCTGAACTGCAATTAATAGCGCACTTATTCATTCTTTAGTTCTCTGACCAAGAGCAAGCAATTGGGGAAAAAATGGTTTAAATCAACCCAAAGTAATTCTTTCTTGCCCAAAAAGAAAAAAACAAAAACAAAAAACCAAACCGTGTGTATTGTTCCAGTGGTTTCTCTTTCTCTGTTTCACATTTTGTCTTCAAGCTCTGCAATAAAAGCAAATGAGATAAAAGTCCGGGTTAGAAAACCAAAGAGGAAGGGCGAACCCATTGCCTTTTTACTCAGTTGCAGATAATTATACCACTAACCCAAGATGCGAGAGGCTCAATTCCCTTTACTGCCTGGGGGAACTTGAACCCATTTCCAGGAACAGCTCCTATAAATGTGAATGGGAGCGGCTGATCCCAGCATACCCTTTTTGCTTTGCCAGTGGTGTTCCCACTTTGCACAGCTTACTTAAATATTCATTAAATGAGGAAAAAAGTGAGCTCTCTGCAGCGGAGCTGGATGTAGAGCGGTGCCCGGGGAGCTCCTCGGCGCGCTGCCCAAGAGCCACCAACCGCTGCTTCCCGGGGGCTGCAGCATCACCCGGACCCCGAGCTGTCCCCCTTCGGGGACCGGAGGTGATCGCTTCCCTGCGCCCGCAGACTTAGCGTCGTGGAATCACAGAACGGTTTGGGGTGGAAGGGACCTTCAAAGACCATCTAGTTCTACCCCCCCTGCCACGGGCAGGGACACCTTCCACCAGACCAGGTTGCTCCAAGCCCCATCCAGCCTGGCCTTGGACACTG
>JAVJGG010000058.1:3622956-3650388 GCA_035590195.1 Aviceda cuculoides | reverse complement strand
TGAACTCAAAACACAGCACTGTACCAGCTACTAGGAAGACAATTAACTCTATCCCAGCTGAAACCAGGACACCCAGCCACTTCCCTGTGTGCAGTACAGGGACTTACCTCCTCCCAGGGTATGTAGGGGTTTTATTTGGGCAGGACCAGGACGGTTAGCAGATCCTCTGGTGTTAAGTAGCCGAGTGGCTTCTGCTAAATTTGTATCCCAATGCAGCCCATTAACTTCACTGGCAGAGCAGCTGCAAACAGCACCCGACCCAATTCTTTCCCTTCCCGCTCGGCCTCCCCGGGACGCCAGCCTCCTGGGACAAGCGGGAACGGTGGGAATGCTACATAGAGCGGGGAGGTTTACGGGTTTATCCACGAGGATGCACCGTGCCGCGAAGACTCTCTTGCTCGCCCACGCGGAGGCGCACGCGGGCACACGTGCGCACGGAGGCTGCCGCGCCGTGACCGTACAACCCCCGTTCAGAGCTCCCGCTCGTCCCTTTAATATTTCATAGCTACTTAGCAGTCAGCAGAGAGGAGCAGAGCCGCGCGTTACGTAACTCCTGTTAGAAGTTAGGCTTTGATAAAGCCTAAGTCGCGTTTCTCGTTACGAGAAATAAAGCGCGTTTCTCACTTCTTCGCATCCAAGCGCTAGCCTTTGATGTCCGCACTTGGCCCTCGCGGCGGCTAAAATCTCTTGTGGCGTCTACTTCATAGCCGTGTAAAATAACGGCGCGTCCGTCGCCCTGCCAGTTAAGGAGATGCCGAATGATGTCAAGTTGAGGTTGGAAGTGCTTTTCGGCTCTCCGACCAAGCAGCTGTGCTCTGGAAGCTTGTTATTGCCTTTTCGGGATCTCCAAACCCAGTTGCAACGAGATTATTCCGTTCCCATTTCTCCTCCTGCCTTCCCTGTAAACTTACACCTCCCTGCTCGCTTGCTCTTACTGCAGTGCAACAGAGGGATTAAACGGAGTTCATCTTCCCTTTTTGCCTTGATGCTTTTAGTGCATTTCAAAATAAAATAAGATTGTGATAAATTGCACCCCGAAGAAACCAGAAGCTTAGAAGGAGGTTTTAAGTTTTAGGAAAAAATTAAAGTCTCCAAAGCAGCCGGCAAACTGGAGATAATTTGAAAGCTTGTTAACTCCCTCCACTTCTGCAAAGCTGAGATTCTCTCCTGGACCCATCCTTCTCCCTCGTCTATGTTCTTAAAGAAAATCTCTGACAACTATTATGCTCTCTGTTACTCCAACACTATAGTCAGTACTTTAAGCTTTACAGGGTAGGAGAAATGCCTAGAGTGACCTTCAGTCTTGGGTATCCTCCTTTCTTTATCTTCTAGAGATACTTCCCTAAATACAGACTTTATTTTACCTTTTTATTTCATGTGGTGTTGAAGCCAGTCCTCTGATTTCATGTATTTTTAAGTTGGTAGATTGAACTGCAGGTGATGAAGGCTCTTTTTTATCCTGTAAACCAAACTGCCTCCATTAATCCCCCAGGGTTTATCGTGAGGCTCCAGACTTTTTGCTTCCTCCCTCCTAAAAGTGAGCTTCGTGTTTGAGAGAAGTAGCTCATAGATCGTAGAAAATGTCTGTCTGTCCGCTTGCTGGCTACAGCCCGGACGCGCTCGGGTGGAAGGGGCTTCGGGGGAGGAGGGGGCAGCTCGGTCCCCCTCCCCATGCAGCGCGCCCCGGTTTCTGCGCTGTGGCCGCCTGTCCTGGGCGAACTGAACCGAGACCATCCGTTCGTTTCCTATAGGCCACCGAGCAGCCATTACGTATGTTAATGGCCTTCAGTCATTACCGATGTGGACTGAGGTTGAACCCTTTATGGGCTTTGTGTCTGGGGATAATGGATAAGCGTGGCAACCGGTTTCCAGCTTACCCAATTTAGAGATTTCGCTACATCAGCATGGGCTTGCTTTTTACAAATCGGCTCGGTTGAGCTTCTGTATACCAAAACCTGCTTTCATTGACGTCTCTGTGAAGAGCCGTGAAAAGATATCATTTTGAATAACTGTTATCAATATTGCAAAGGATGTAACGTGGTGTGCGCTAGGGAAGTTTATTGCCTTGTTTGGGCTTGGGGAAGGATGTAATTTTGCAAAACAGAAAGGCGGTATTATTTTAAGGTGTGACTGTATTAGGTATCAGATGTGCTTAATTTTACGTTTTAAGAACCACGAGCTAATCAAAATTCAAATTAATTTCTTCATAAGGAAAACACTTCTACAGCTTCTGTGTTCAGGTGCCAAATTCCAAACTTCTTAAACAGTCTGATTTTTAGAGGTTTCTTACTACCTAACCTTTGAAAATCAGCACCGAGATATCCGAAAACTGACGCTTTTTACAACCAGTTTTGACACATACCTCGACGTGCTTAAAAAATAAAGCTATCTTGTGAGAGGGCAGGAGTTGATTTATCCCTCCCCCTGTTCTTTGCGAAACAAAACTATGTGAGGTGATTAATTTCTAGTCTCTACAGCTAAGAAAGTTTTTCACAACAGAAGGCCCATTTTTTCAAGAATATATCACAATACTGTGCTTTTTGCATATAGAAGAGGCGATTTTTATGACTTACAGACACACACACAGGTCTTGGTGAAGGTAGGCTCGTACGCAGGTGGGTTATGATATAGGGTTTGGTGCCACCAAGAATAAACCCATGCAACTTGCCCTGGAATGTAGGCGAAGCCGTGTATTTAGCAACATTAAAAGAAGGGTTGGAAGTTTGTAAGAAAACTTGCAAGATCAATCCAGAATTTTTGTAATATCTGCCAAAACAGGTCTGCATTTCCTGTTGAACTATAAGCATCCTAAGACTTCAAGGAATGTAATACCAAAGTAGTTATTACAAGAACTGAAGTTTTCCAAATTGTAGTAATATATTTTGCATGTTTTGCAAAATATACTGGTATTGGGCATAAAACCCCATAAATTGGCTACAGATTCCTATGTAATATTTAATACATTAGGTAGAATCTGCTTGGTCAGCTACTTTAAATACCTCCAGCATCAGAAACATAAAGCTGAAGCCGAAGGATGGAGGTGGCCTGTGGGTGCGCGTCCTGCGCTGCTCTCAGGAGAACAGGCGAGCCACCACGCCAGGCACAGCAGCTCCTCGCTCTCTAAAGATTTTGGGACTTGACTAAAGATTTTAAGATGGAAGAATGGATATTGTAAGGGTGGTATTGGGTGTGCAAATTGACAAGTGTGTGCAATTGCTGAATAAGCAGTCAAGTAGGCAATAACACAGAAATGCAGTGCAGCGACCGCAGTAGCATTTCATAATCTCTGGGAGTTGGTGATATTTGGGCACAGAATCCTGGAAGGAAACCCCATCTGGGATCCCTTCCACCTCTGGACAAGTAAAACTGAATATAAACGTTCATAGGACATAACATGCAGTGGGTTGTAAAAAACAGGGGAGTGTCAGAAGACTGAAATTCTGGAAGAAATAAGAAAAATACAGATGTGGCAGAAGCCCTCAGTGAAAACCAAATGATTGCTGATACACCAAGGCCATGAAGAGACTGCCATGGTCAGGTCTTCGTAGCTCTGAGTGCCTGAAGAGGTAAGAAAAGAAAAGTTTGCAGCAAACTACTAGAGGTTTTTTTAGAGAACCTGAAAATTGCGTCCATTCCTTTCAATTCTATCTGGAAGTCTAATAAAAGATACTATCTCTGAATACAAACCTTGTCTTTCATGGGAAGATTTACATGCCTCTGTGACATGAAATCCATTAAGCAGATCTAATTAGACATCCATGCCAGAATGTACCCCGAATTAATGAAATACATTCCAGTCAAAAGGAAATCTCAGAGGAGCACCTAAATGGGAACAATGCCTGATAAGTTATCTTTGGTTTCCTCCTTTCCCTCTGATAATGAAAATGTTCAGGCAGCCAGAATTAATAGCACTGTAAATGGCAAATAACGAGTCCCAGAACGCTGGAAGTAAAAAGCAAGCTGGACTCGTGACCCTTGGACAAAGTAGCTGAAGGAGTCAAACTGAGCATCTCGACCAAAATGATTGAAGCCTAATGCCGCCTGGTACATAAATATCATCCTTCCTATTTGCATATAGCTTTCTTCTTAAATTAGTTTTTTTCCAGTTTCTTAGTATTCAAGGTTATAACATGTCAAACATAACTAATGTGGCAATTTAATCAGGAGTTGCATTGCGTCTCATTTAAGGCTGAGTTATTTCTCCATCTATGAGATACATACACACATACAGATAGATAGATAGATAGATAGATGTATAGCTTTTTATAGACGTCGCCCTCCTACGCCATATAGGAAATGAATGTCAAAGCAGACAATAAAACCAGACAGCACTTCCTCTCGGAATCACAAAAGGAGGGACCGGCAGGAGAAAAAGCGCACCGCCCTAGGGAGAGGAGAATATCCTGAAAGACCTTCCAAAACCAGCCATGAGGGCTAGAAGAGGCAGGAGGCAGCCCCTCCGCATTAGGGTCCCAGCCTCGGGACCCCCCACCCCATCCTGAGCCAGAATATCCCTCTCCCCATCTCCAGTGGGTGCTCCTGGGGGATGGGGACGGGGATGAATCCGCTTTGCATTCCCTCCCGTGTCCTACCCCTGCGGTGGGCTGCTCTGGAGCTGGGTACGGATGCGCGAGCCCCGAGAACCCGCGGGGGATGTCCCCGTCGGCCCGAGGGTCTCGGTGCCGGGGGTGACAGCCTCTCCGTAGACACGGGGATGGTTTGCAAGGCTGGCCTCGGGGTTACCGGTACCCACCGCTTTGCATCGCCCTTCGCGGACTTGCTCCGTCGGTCAGGCTCCCGGCTACGGCTGCGTACGATTGTGGACATTTATTTGACATCTCCGGGTTTGAGTTTAGCTTCCCTGTCCTTGGCGAGAGCGGAGTTTCCGCCGGATAGTGTAACAACACAGGACACAATTTCTGTTGCCTTGATTATTTTTTAATTCCTGTGGAAAGAAGCCGCATCTGCTCTAGCATCAGCAAAATAAGCTGCATATTTTAATGGCTTTATCCCCTCGTAATATTTGTCCCAGATACGTCCTGGTTGCTAATTATTGGCCCCGGTCCTTCCTTCCTCGTTCCTGTAGAAACATCCCCCCTAACGTAGCTTTACTCAGCACACAGCAAAGAAGCAGCGTCAGGCCTTCTAGCTCTTCCATTACTTTTGACTGACAGCTGAAATTAAAATCCTGTACTTTGCTGACTGTCATTAAAGAGCAGGAACAATTAGTGTTTGGGTGGAGGGGAGGAGTAAAAAAATACCAGCCTCCAAACATGAACTTTCCAATCCTTTGAGCAAGAAGTGATACACACGGCGTAAATAGCGTTGCCCCTTCTTCAAATCCGTAGCCGATGCGGCAGAGATTACAGCCCAGACAAAACTACGCCGTAGCACGCCAGCTGCCCCGTCGTTCCCGGTTTGCTCTGCCTCTGGCAACCAGGAGTAAGATGTTTTTTGGATAAGCAAAATAGCTAAGCCTGGGGAATGTTAATCTTTAGGGACTCGTGCCATTTAATGTTATTTTATTGTGGGAGGGAGGAGAGAGGGGAGAAGAAGACCGTACTTTGCAGTTTTCTGCATACCTCTGTGCGTGTGTACGTGTGCGCGTGGGTGCAGATGTGCGTCTGGGGGTGTGTTTTTTCGGTGCAGTTCTCGACCACATACGCTGCCGGCTTTGCCTGACCCCTCAGAAGTCTTCAGAAGCAGCTAGATAAAAGATCACGCAGCAGGAACTGTCCCTAGCCAAGGTCTTTTCTTTGAGAAAATTATTTTTCTGCCTAAAATATTCAAAAGGGGCAAAATTGCTTCACGCTATCAAAAATAATCTATAAAGCAAAATGCCTAGCATGCAGTATTGGTTGCAATGTGCAAGGCTACGTATACATTTCTGTTGTTAAACCAGGGGATTAATTTAGGCTTGGCACGTAATGAATCAAGGAGATTTATAAATAATTGCTTCGGAGATAAGTCACAGAAAATCTTACATCTGCTTCTTTGTTAGGGCTTCTGGAGTGCAGTCATTTTAGGAAAGACACAAACTAGCTGATGCAGATATATTTCCTCTCTCTTTAAATGATCTTGTGCCGGGTAGTTGTTGGTTCGCTTCACAGAAGCGCATGCAGGAATTGGGATTTGCATGCACTCCTGTTGTCTGAGGGACGTCCAGCCCCTATGGGTCACAGTTGGATTTTTCCCTGAATTACGGGGAACTGTGGAGCTGGTTTTGAAGAGGAACTCAGTCCTGACATTAGAGACTAATACTTTCAACTCCTCCACCGATTGCTCCCCACCCCCAGCGCCGAATAGCAGACATCCTCCAAGCCCGGCTCTTGAGCACAGTAAATGCACCTACTGCAACTTTTCAGTCTCCACTAAACGTATTTTTCACATCTAACCGGGAGACGTGCGGGCTAACAGGCACGGGCTGTCTCCGCGTCTCGCCGGAGCGAAGGGAGTGAAGCCGGAGCGGAAACCCCGGCTGGAGGCCGGAGAAGCGGCCGTAAATGCCCCAAATTCTTTGTTCTCCTCCTGGGTGTGTTTCGACCTCTCTGCGAAGGGGCTGTTGTAAATCCCGAGCAGCAGCCTGAGAGCCGGGAGGGACCCGCTGAGGTGAAGCCTTTCTAAACCTGCCCTTCGGAGATGTAGGAAGGCCAACAGTAAAACCCCCAAAATCATGGAGCCCCCAGAAACTGCTAACGTTTCTTCAGCCCAGCCTCTGCTTCCAGATGAGCCTAAGCTGTTTGCCTTTCTGTTTTTATTTAATTATTTTTTTTCTTGGTTCCCAGTGTTTCCAGAGATTACTTTGTCCTTTTTTCATAAGCCATCAATTCACGCTGTGATCTGAGGCACGGAGGGAACAGAGGATCTGATGCCAAAATGCTAACAGATTTAAGGTATCAAGAGGCAAGTCGCAGGAAATAACTCATTTGTTCAGGCATTCAGAGCAAATATTTATAAATTTCTTCAAAACTAATTCCCACTTCCCAAAGCCAAAAAGCAAAAGGCAGCTTTTCTGGACATATTGAGACTTGTATGAATAACTAAGAATAGGCTGGAGAACAGGAGAGGAAGAAGCAATCTGCTTTGAATTTGTACAGGTTCTACCTTAGAAATTAAGTAAAATAGAATACGTTATGTCCAGGAAAAAGGACCTGGATTATGGGGACTCTGGAAAAAAAAAACAAGGGCCATTCCCGACTAGCTAAGTTTACCCTGAAGTGAATGAAATGTCAGAATCAGGAAATGGAAAGCTGAATATTTTGGAAATAGTCTTCATCATAGTTCTCTTAGGAAACACTGGTTACTAGGCCTAATCGAAAAATATTTGCTCTGCTGGAAAGGTATGTTGAGAAAGAGAAATGATGAACTGAAAACTGGAAATCAACATACTCTTTTCTTCCATAAAAAGTTGACATTTTCATGGGGTTAAATCTAATTGCATGAACTGTATTCCAGCAAAATGATTTGGAATAAGGTGTTCAAACTTTCGGTTTGATTGGTGCAATTACATTTAATTAATGAAGCTAGGCCTGATTTGCAGAGTTGCAAGTGAGAGCAGAACCGCTCACATTCTGCCTTCCCAAGCATACGCCGCCGGCGCTGGGAAGGACGCGTAAGCACGTGTTACATTGATCGCTATACAACTGGGAGTAAACTTCAAGCACTCTTACACAAAAATAGCGAAAAAGCAAACCTAATCAACTTACTGTTGTGCAAAAGTTGTTGATGGGCATTCTCAATTTGGAAACTGAGAAAAGCTCTGTGGATTTATATCGAATCCAGCACACAACTTATGCACTGGTTGTGAGTGGACTAGGAGAATGAGATGTCACTGAAAATGGGTATTTTGCAGCTCCCGTCCGCTCCCGTCGTCTCCAGCTGGTGCTGACTGGTTTGAGCTGGGATCTGCTGGTGAGGTGCACCTCGCGCAGAGGTCCCGGGGAGAGAGGGACCCACTGGTGGGGTGTGGGCTTCCTGGGAGCCCCATTGCTGGCGCAGCCCAGCGCCTCTTGGCTCATCCAGTTGGGCAAACCCCCATGATGTGGTGCCGCGTCTTGGACACGCAGAGACACGTCAGCGCAAAGGACTTGACGCCATGAAGGAAGGAAGGTGAGAGACCTGTACGTCGGGTTAAGATACTGGTTTATCTAGATCATCACAGGTCTATCTATTAACATTCGTATTTTACCAGAGGAGCGGTTTGTTTTGGTTTAGCTGGATCCTGAAAAAAAAGCCAAACACCATCACAAAGCCACCACTCTCCCTGATGATACTGCCCCAAAATCAGCTGCTTCCAAATTGCATTTAATTTGTCCCGAAAACAATTTGGAATAAATATGGTTAAATCAATGCAAGTATTGATGAAGCATTATTCTTTTATGGTTGACAGGATTTGGGCCAATTTATCATGTATTTCCAGCTCATCTTTCCTTAGCATTTCTGAATTAGCAAAGAGACACTCATTGCCCGGTGCAAAACAGGTAGATCCCACTCCCGCTCCCACCAGGCGCCGGAGTCTTCTTGTGCGATTTGTGCTGAGGTACTTTGAATTCACCCTGCTGAATGCAAGCTTAGGATAAAGCCTTAATACGATTTTGAGTATTGCCAGAATGCATTTTTTGGCATGGGTTATGGTAGTTACTTCAGCAGTGCGGAGGGACATAAAATGATAGTTTAGGGCAGAAAAATAATGAGGTTATAATAGGCGGTTGAAACTGCTGGAGAAATAGAGGTGGGCAGGGTACGACTGTTTAAACTGAATTCTGGCCAGGCAACCAGAAGCTGAGTGGCATCTCTTTTGAGCAGAAATGATGGTCGGCGTGTGGTTTGGGTCTCGGGGCAGGGCTGCAGGGTGACCCCAGGACCAGGCTGCGGTTCAGATTTGCTGCTGGCTCCGAGGCAGGAGTGCCAGGTCTGGGAACAGCAGCAACGCTTTCGGCAGCGCCTTTGGTTTCATTTCGACGTTTCCCATTCAAAGACCGCACCGCCTCGATGTGCGTGTGTTCTCGGGTGTGATACAGTCACGGTCCGATGTAGTATGGCTTCAGGCAGTGAAAGCTGTAACCGCTTTGCCCGTGAAGTGGAAAGTATGTATAATGCACGCGGTATCAGTGACTAGTGTTTTATTCATTAAAGGCATCCTAGTTTTGTACCATTCTGTCCTCAGCAGACCAGGCAGAACATATGCTTTGAATTGTGATCCGGAGGTTCAGTGTACATTTCAGAAGGTCTGATGTCATCTACAACTGCACAGGGCATTAAAATATTTTACAGTTGATGCACGGTATGAATAGCCATGTGTATGAAAATAACTCATATCCTAATTTACAGGCACTTGTACTCTACTCAGCCTCTAATTAGGGGTAGAAACCAGTACACACCAAGTGTCAGAGGTCATGCACTGGCAGAGATTTTGCTTGTCAAGTTGCTGGCCCTGGACAAACTTCATGGTGCTTCCCATTGCCTTCACAGCTGGTTCTGCTGCCAGTGGACAATGGTAAGCACATCTTTACAAAATCAGGCTCACGGATTAAAAAACCCAGGATTAAAATACCTGGGTCTCACTTTCCTAGCCTTTCTGCAAGCCTGAGTCTGCAGTATAAGTAGATAAAATAGAGATGGAAGACTGGAAACAAAACAGAACACAAGTGAAATGGCTGTGCTTCCCAGAAATCCGGTTTGCTCCCTCTTACTGCTATCATTTCTATTTTGTCTATGATGACTGTAAAACCAAACAAATTGAACTGTTTGTGCTTTTCCTGTAAATTTTGGTGCGACTTTCCTCATGGTTTCCTTTTATGTTCCAACCATACCTGATCTCTCGAAGCACAGACTATCTTTTTATTTAACCCTTTTTATTTTTTCCCCAAGCCTTGCCGGCCAGTCTTTGTATAGCATGTTGCTAGGCATATGTGCAATTATATTTTATATGATTCTTGAATAGTTGAGTATTAAAGAAGAGCTACTCTGTAGATAAGTACCGTAAATATCATGATGATCAAATAGTAGTGCGTGGTTCAGATCCCAGTCTTTTATGTCCCACCCGTGAAGCTGCTCCCTCGAGTAGTCCAGCCCATTTTGGTGGGACGAGCCGTGGTAGCAGAGCCAAATGCTGTTGCGAGTGTGATGGTCTGATTCAGGGGTTGCAAATCACCTTGTCTCACTCCCACTGAGTCCCAAGGAATATTGCTCCTGGGGGAGCTCCTGGCATCTTGGCTCTGTGCAAACAGGGAGGAAATTTCTGTGGACTGTTTCTCCAGGTGCTGTTGGTTTCAGTTTGGGGAGAAAAAGGCTTGAAGCGGGAACTTCGTGGAACCACGTCGTTCGTTTTTGTACAAAGCTGCCCCTTACTGCAATTCACCAACACAGCCAATCTTAAATGTTGTTCCCAACACCTGGAAAATTCAGAAAGCCTTTTCCTGATAGATCAGAAAGGTTAAAAAAAAAAAAAAATTGCATCTGTTTACTTTTAGTATGTCTTTAAGGCAGTGCCTCAAGTGGTACAGCAGGCTGTGGGAGGTCTCCTTCATTGGTTTTAATTAACATTACATTGCTTGGTTAAAACTGCTGAGCACTGCATTCTACCTGAACTGAAATAAGCTATCTTTAAAACAAAATATGGATTTCCAAACAGGAATTAGCGGAAATTTTAAATGAAAGTTATGAAAATCTGCGTTAAATTTAAATGTTATAACTTGACCATGTAACAAACGTCTGATGTTAGCTTTGTAGATGAGGGATTTGCCTGCCTCTGTACTTGTATTTAGGAATGTTCTTATTTCTTCTGGTTGTTATTTACAACTTCCCCGACTCCCTTCTCCCCTCCTCTCGCCTGCCAGTGCTCTTCGGGCTGCCGGCTGATGCTAGTGGCCTCTTCTCTCCCCACCCACTTATTCTAGTCCCCATTCCAGCTCTCAGTGGCTGAACAATATCTCTTGGACATCATCTTTACATCCCCTCCTCAGTGGACGAAGTATAATTTTTCCTTTTACGATCCTGCAAAAGTATAGAGCGATTTATGCAATGAACTTCTGCCAAACAATTGCTTTCAGAGCACCATTAGCGAGGGCCCCTGCTTTCAGCTTTTTAACATATGACCTCAGCACATTGAAATGACCTTTTCAGACGTTGGAAAACTCAACTAGATGTGAAAAGAAGTCAAAGTGAAAGCCCAGGAGTGTGTCATAACAACACTTAACAACTGGCCTCATTGCAGAGCTCCTCAGGAAAAGCGCATTAAGACTGGGAACACCACACATCCTCAACATTTTATATTCTTAAGTTACCTTAGTACCGGGGTGTCATTAACGCACCAAATCACTGGTTGTGTCTGAACAGGATCACGAGAGCTGCCTGTTAGAAAAAATGTGGAACTATAATAGCTCTTCGGGAGGAAGCTGACCAGTCTATTTTGGGAAAATACCGTAATTCAAAGGAGGCGAACATTAACTGAGTATTTTCTCTGGTATTTGCTAGCTGCTGACCTTTGTCAGGGACCAGCCCACCTAACTCGTGTCACAGAGGCCCCCTCCACGCAGTCAGGGGAGAAGAATAAGCACTTTCCAGAAAGCAGTTTGATTTCAGGCTCGTTTTAAGAGAAACTCAATCCGTCCATCACTCTTCATTGCCTAAATATGGAGGCAAGGGTGGCTGTGCTTCTAATTTGGGGGTCTCAAGTAGGTTTCTGAAGTCAGGAGGGATGACTTTAAGCCCATATGCATAACCGTACCTAGACACCTCGTGGCTTTTTCCCTTCTGACTGCTGAAGTTACACGCATCCAGACATGCATTACAATGACATATCTATGCTAATTGGTATAAATCTTCAGATAATAACCTAACTGAAGTGTCATTTATTCTCTGGCAATTCTGAATGAACTAGTCGTAGTCTCCCAGGGTGACACAGTTTCTAAAATGAGAATGGTTGAATACTACTATATAGACTAATACTAATACTGATACTGATACTAATACTAGTATAGGCAGGGATGTGGCAGTGGTTGTGCTAAGGAGAGCTCACCCGGGCAGGACAGGAATTGCAGGCTGCTTTCTGGGCGAAGAGGCAGAAAGGCCTGTCCAGGGTTTCGCCAAAGCGTCTGTATTTGTGCCTTTCTCTTATTCTTCGTTCAGTTTTCTCGGTGGGACGGAGCTCGCTGTTCTCTGCGACCGGCAAGGCGAGGTTCTTGTGAGCCTCTTGAAAACATCTGTATGTTTGTGCAGCAAGGGACCAGGGGCTCTTTGGTCAGACCCAGAGTTTGGAGCTACTTTGGACTGACTTTTCTTGGTAAGACATGAGATTTCCAGTACACGAACGCAAGCTAATCATCATGGCGGAGGAGAACATATATGATCTTAGAAGCTTGGATCCCACCACCGTGCAGCATTAGAGAGAAACAGACTTGGGCAGCCAGATGCTGTTGAGATCCTAAGGGGAGGAATGTGTGAACAGAAAAAATTAGAAATTAAAGAAATGTGGTCAGATGATGGGAGCAAACCAGAAGACATGCAACCTAGCTAGAAATATCAACCATTTTTCAGATACCCACTGAAAAAATGATGGGAAAAACTTCCCCTTGCAGAGCAGAAGAGAGAGCCGCTGGAGAGATACTTGAAGGGTTACAGCTTGTGGAGCGAGGAACCAGTCTGCTGTGACGAGGTTCTTCAGTCATCCTCAAATTCAACTATCACCGGCAATGCTATGTTTAGGCGAATGAATAGAGAATTCAGCAAGAAATCTGTCAGCTGTCTCCCCAGCATAAAAACATGAAATGAAACTGTAAGGCTGGCAAGTTCCCACCAGTGGTTGTCAACAATAGAGGAAATTATTTGGGCAAATGTAGAATTATGCAGATTATAGAAGACTTCAGGCAAGGACATGGAGAAAAGCCAGCATTATTTTCTTAGATATCGTTTCAAGCGAATGGGTGAAATAATACAGAAGGTAGGAGACCCAGGGTTTGGGTAGTTGGCTGCATTTCTGAGGTGAAACTGAAAGTTTAGGTTCTATGGAAAATTATGTGTCACTTCTCACTCAGATCACAAAATCCTGTACACAAAAAGTGGGAAGAAAAGGAGCTAGTGTTCCCTCTTGGAAACTAGATGACGCCTCAAGGGAGATACAAAACTGAAAACAAAAGAGGGAGCAGTAAAGAGTTCAAACTTAGATTTTTTTGCAAACAAATTGAGGCAATGTGGTATAGAATGGCAGATAAAGTGATAATCTTAGTGCTTGGAAACTGTGTTAATATTTCAGACAAGCCATAGGAATGCAACATTATCCCTGAAGAAAAAATGCAATTGTAGTATAAATGCCATTTCTAAAAACTAATATGTTGGTTCCTAACACTGAAATATTAAGATCATTGATTTTTATCTTGCTTCTGAAAGACAGGGAGGGCAAGAAGGGTGGGAAGGGAGCGGGGAGAGTCTACACAGTCTGCATAAAGCCGGTGCTGCATGTTGTATGAATATGGATAACTCAAAACCTTGGGATCTTGAAAGGATATGGATCAATATTAAGCAGCAGAGCCTCAGTAAAGCGTTTGGTGGCGGTGGTCCTCAGATTGCTCACCGTGTGAGACCAGAGAGCAAAATCTGTTAGGTGCTGCTGACATCTCTGGCTGTAATGGGTGAAGGAAGAAGGTGAGACGTGTCTCATGAAGCCAATGCTAACACGTTATTAAAGTTTGAATAAAAGACGGATGAGAGTATCTTACCTCAGGAAGTAACTGCCTTCTAAAATCGTCTTACAATGGATGAAGATGTTCTACCCTAGTGCCTGGTGAGGAACCCGTGGTCACAGCCTGATGACATTCAGTGCGGGCATACAGGTGTGCGGCGTAAAAACCCGAGTAATACATGCTTTGTTCCTCAGAGGGGTCAATACACAAAGTTAAGGAAAACTAATAGTAAAATTAACTGTGAGAGAATCTTTTGCTATAAAAATGCAAAGAAGGGTTTTTAAAGGCGATTTTATTGGATGAGCAGATATAGATTCTCGTATGGAGTGGGACACTATTGCCTAAAAGCCCATCCTGTTTCAGGATTATGAGGAAGGCAGTAATTAGGAATGAAGAAGCAATATTATAGCAAAATGAAAAAAAGAGTAGGAGATGGTAATCAATTTAAGTTAGAAGTTACGGAGTGTAGAAAATTGATGAGGGAACTAAAGACATCAGGGAAAAATCAATGGTTAGCAGAGCTGGGGACAGTAAAGATTATTTAAGTATGTTAGAAAGAAAAGATATCCTAGCAACAGTACAAGGCATTACTTGATGGAGATGGCAAAATTGTTAATGATGCAGAAAAGAGAAATCATCAATAAATATTTCTGTTCTGTATTTTTTCTGGAAAAAAGCATGTTTACCTGTATGAATCAGGTGATGATGGTAAAGTACTTTCCAGTTCAGTGGTGACAAAAGAGGACATTATGCGCCTACTAGGTTAGGGCAGACTTACAGAGTAATTTGTATGACTTGCAAAACTGGCTCATTTATTAGGAATGCCTCCTAATACAAAGAAACTATGTAAATGAAGGCAGTGAGCAGAGGATTTATCTTTATATGTGGGTAGGCTTCTAGGATATTATGATATTTTAGAGGATCTAGGAGGTCACAGTAACTAGACTGCAAGACATTCGGGAAAGGATCAACTTAAAGACGCCATCCTCAATTCTTGTGCTTATTGTGTTTGCTGGAAATGGACTTTACTCCGGGTATGGGGGAGGTACGCATGGCCACGTTAGTATAGTTAAGGGACCAGATTATACTTAGAAGTTATATGAAGAGTAAGAGGGCATAAAGCTTTGAGATGGCATTTTCAGAAGCGCTTAGCTTTAGTCTTCCTTTGCTCCCATTTGGTGTTCGTAGGAACAGCCATTTCAACAGTGAGTATAATATATTTCCTAATCCTTCCAGAAACATGCTGTTGTGTTGAAAACACTCAGGGAGCTGAAACACTGGTAACAGCCATGAGAACTACTGGCAATAATCCTTTTCCAGCGGTAGATCCCTCCAACTTTTCTGCTGATCATCTGTACTTCACCACAGAGCTGTTGGTATCGTAGCACAGAAGAAAAGGATCTCTCCTGGTCGTGAAGGTGGCACAAAAACCTCAGCAGCATTTGTTGTGTTTTGTATTAAATAATGTTGGGCCAAAAATAGAAACCTGTTAACAGCTGAGGTAATTTAACAGCTAGGAATATTTATAGTTTATGTCCCTCCTGGGGCTCCCCTATTAGAAGAATTATTTTGTGAGGAGAAAATAGGTCATTAGCTGGGTCTCTTCGTAGCCTGCAGCAAATCACGCAGGGCCAGCATTGGCACCCCAGGTCCTCCTGCTCTCCGATACGGCTTTGCAGCCACCAGGACCTTGTGGCTTTCTCTTCTGAAGCTGTCTGTTCCCAGCAGGGCCTTAGTGCAGAAGGACGTCGTATATTCCACGTCTGCCTCTCAGGGCTTGCGCTGTTGCTAACCCTACCCTTTTGAACTCAGGTCGACTCTTGAACTCTTTGAGTCAAGACACCGGCGCGCTAAGATTTGTTTCGAAGTCTTGCAGTTTGATTTTTTTTAAATTGTCTTCTGGTTCGCAGGCATTGGGGTACAATTACATCATGGTCTGAAGCTCTGCCGTTCAGTGACGGCTTCTAGAAATTAATTTATCTGAGTCTTTATCTATAATTAGTGTTTATTACATTTAAAGTAGGTATTTAAAGTAAGTGGTTACTTCAGGTAGCTCTCATTAACCTAAAACCCCACATTATAAATACATCTAGCTTGAATTGTTGGGGGTTTTTTCCTTAACTTGGCTTCCTTTTTTGTTATTTTGCATTCTTCTTTTTGTAGACGTTTCTCCTATAAATCCATGTTCCGCCAATACACAGAAGGATTTTCTGAGCAAGATTTAATTGTAATGCCATTTACATGGGTATTGCTAAAGTAATTATCAAAAGAATTGCCACCTTTTATGTCTTCACAATCGAGTGTATCTTACCAGTGAATGAGGAACTTTCAAATTGTACAAATGGGTTGGCTGGAAGAGTATTTCAGATATTGACATGGTATTTCAGTAATTCCCCTCCATATGCGACTTCTCTTTACGTATTTTCAAAGCATTTTTTTTCCCTTCGAAGTGGGTATTGTCTTGACGAGTCTCAAGGTCTCAGAAATTGATGGAGTTTCATGTGGAGCTCTCTCATTTGCGCTTCATGCGGTGATAGTAATGAGGGCCGTTGTGAAATGTCAGTGCAGCAGCTGTGGGTGACTTTTAGGAGACACGGGCAGGCACGTGCCGTTCCTTTCCACCGTCCGCAAGTGCAAACGTACGGCACCTGCAGCCAAAATGGACATAGAGCCAATTCCGTGATCTGAAATATGACGAGCGTTACCTGACGATTGACAAGTCAGAACGACTCTGCTTGTGCTCCTGCTAATTTCTTACCTGTGCAATTACAGTTAGACACAAATTATAAATCTTTTGGGGTGTTTTTTCTTTCTTCCATATTATATTGTGAACTCCACTAAAAGGTGATTTTATGGCTGGAATACGAACATGTGGAGAATTAACTGAGCTTGAGAAAGGCACTAAAGCTCTGCCACTGCATTAATTATCTGGCAAGTGTATTTCAAAACTGGTAAATCACCCATATCATCGGCAGAGACAGAAGAGGGATTCAAACTAAATTAGGAACTAACATTTTAGATCTGATTCTTACTTAGACGCATGAGTAAGCGGAATAGCTTCTGTAATAATCATTGGAATTTTGCTACCTGCCAATTAGTCCTGAAAGAGATCATTCTGATTTCTGCAGCTCATCCTCTTTGACACACTACCCATAATGTATGTAAAGTGCAGAACATAGAATGATTTGAATTTTCTCAGCAAACTATACATCTGTTTAATAAAACAAAACCCTGCATTTTAGTCTACTTTCCTAAAAGGAAATTGAAACATCATAAAAAAACTTTTAGAATATGCCATGTTTACATGACACAGGTTATATGTTTACTAGTAGAAGATTGCACTTAGATGAGGTCTTTCCCTGTGCCTACATTTCAGTTATTTTTCTTGCTCATCTCACAGAGGAGTCATTGAAGTGGTTGGGTGACAGCACAATTTCCTTGCAGAACACCAGATCCATTGCAATACTACACAGAATTCTGAGTATGCTCTGTGTTAAAGTAACAACACAGAACAAGAAATAACAATTAGACACAAATAATCCACAATTATACTACTGAAAATAAGATAAAAACAGTGAAACGTATTTTATTGTGTAGTAATTTGTTTATTTGAGTTTTCCACAAACTGAAATTTGTCTCTAAGTGGTGTATTAGGAAGATTTTTATTTACAGAACGGATCTGTTACTTGTCTTTGGCTCTAGAATGACCATTTTCTCTAGTTTTCTTTCAGTAAATGGAAATGTGCCCGGTTGCACTCTCAGTGAGAAACTACTAGGTAATATCTGCATTTTTTTGACAAACGTGTACCGCAATTTTGCTGGGTGATACTATTCTGCCTCGCCCCATGGTTTAAATCACAGGAACCTCTAAAGAGAAACCAACAGGGGGAAAAAAACCCAAAACCAGCAATAATCATCACTTATTAAGAAAACTGTCCTTGGGGCGACAATGGAGAAAATGGGAATTCTGGGAATATGTCACCTCCTTGCCTGGTTCTGGATGACCCGCTGGCGTTCCTTCTCCCCTGGCTTGAGGAAGAGCTGGAAGAGATGCAAACCGTCGGCAGACGCTGGGGCGGGCTGCCACGGCGTGGGCACGGGGGTACCCGTCAGGGCTGCCGGGTGGGTGCAAGACATTTTGCTGCGTTTTGGTGCTGGCAGGCAGGCAGGCTGGCCCACGCAGGCACCCTTGGGAGAACGTGTGCCCACGGGCCACCACGGGTGTCATCTCTCTTGTCGCTTCTGCTCTGCTTTGCCGTGAAGGCGGCGTCGGCGAGGAAGGTTATTGAGATTTCTTGCTCAGGTTTGGGGAGGGGAGGAGAGGTGGCTGTTCAGCAGACAGGGGTTGGGAACGTGGAGGGTGCGGGGCAGGCGAAGCCTCGTTTAAGGGCTGGCAGAGTTCGTCGCGCGGCTTTTAAATGCCCCGCGGAAGGTGGCTGAGAAAAATGAGCAGTAGCTGCGTGAACACCTGCTCCTCAGGTGGAAACTGGAGGTGAAGCACAGCCAGCTTGGTAACTGCTCCTTGTGCCGAGCTTCAAGAGGGAACCCCTACTGAGTCCAAGGCGGTTGGACTCAGATACATGGAAATAAATGGAGTTTTCCTTGTCTGAGTGCTTCTGGTCTTCGTGATGGAGCCAGGGGCAGGAGCTGCAAGAGATGTGATGCTCACTTGACCATGAAAAGGGAGCTGCATCTCCGTGAGGACTTGGGGATGGTCCACAGAGCTGGCAGAGTACACTGCAGGTGCGGCCAGTGTTTCCCAGTTAAGGGCTATGAGAGGTCTGGGTCTGTGCTGGCCACCATGGTCAGACTCGGTTTAAAACTGGACATCTACCCTGAGGAACAGCGGGCAAACGCTCCCTATGGTCACTCGCTAGTGGAAGGACCTCCAGAGGTCTGCTCTGCTCCTCGTTTGAGACACCTCTCCCAGAACAAGATTAATTCCCTTGTTGAACTGCCTGTTTCTCTCCATTGCCTGGAGAAGCGGCCCGTACGTTGCCAAAAAAAGCCAGATGCCTAATTTTCAGGGGTGGATTAGATGCGTCTGGTCTGCAGAGTCTGAATGATGCTGAAAGGTCACCTTGAGCGATGATGCCGCAGCTGCTACAGCTGTGAAGTTGGGTGATTTTGAGGGCTCGTTGAATCCCATTATCACTCTTGAAATAACACCTAAAGGCTGAGTTCCTAGCCCTTAGAGGAGGGCTTTCTAAGGAAGCTGTTACAAAGTGGGAAGAAAACATAATTAACCAACTTCTGGGTATTTCTGATGCTATTGTACAGGGCTTTTACTTAGCAGTAAAAAGTATTTAAAGTGCTGAGTAGACCTTCCTTGTATTAAAACCATTTCATAGAATATCAGTTGCTGGATATGAAAAATACACGGTGAGCAGAGGATGGAGAACAACAGACATTTCTGTTTACTAGTGTCTCTGAGAAAGAAAAAGGATGGTTTCATGTCAGACCGAGAGTGAATTAGATGAAATATTCAGTGAATTGAGGGCTAATAACCACTGTACCCCACAGCCTCCTGAATGCTTTGGGTTGAGTGAAACATTTTGTTTGACGTGAAATGAAAGGTTTTATTTTGGTTCCGAACCAATCCAAATATTCTAAGAAATAAGGGAAATTTGTATACGGAAGTAACTTCAAATGAGAAAATCAAAACCTTTCATTTTCGAAATGTCAAAATGAAGCCTTTCCATTTTTCACTGATTTCTTTTGTCTGAAGCTAACAATTCAGCAAATTTGGTACAAATTCATGAAATATTTATGTGATGATGAGTCTTCATTTTATTCCAACAAATGGCTTACAGTTAAAAACTACACCCAGCTTAAGCATTGTATCATGTTGTCCAGCCAGCCGTTTAACAACAACGGATCCTTCTCTCTTAGATATTCTCAAACCTGAACAGAGTCTGTGACAGACACTAATAAAAATGACAAATGTGTGTCTTTCTTCATAAAAATATAGAGTTGCTGTTAAAATGTAGAGTAAGATATCTTAACTCGTTGTAAAAAAGACTTAAATTACAAAAATGGGTGATATAAATAGTTTAAATGATGGGACGCATGACATAAAACTTAATCCATTTACTGATAACTGAGTATTTTAAAAATCTGCTTCTGAGAGTATTTCCTTACGGCACTTTCTGCAGTGTTTCTCTATGGATGTCCTTGGATTTGCTTCTGCTTTGCTAGAGTTCTTCTTCCACGGTTTCACCGAAGGTGCTGGGTTAACCCTGAGCACATAAATTACAAATGTATATGCATGACTTGCTGCTGATTTGCATGATTATTGCAGCCAAGATAAGCCTGGCATAAGGCAAGACAACAAGCTATTGATAAGGCCAGTTGAGGCAGGCTTGGGATGCTTTGGTCTTTCTGGACAGTGTCTTGATTTATGCTGTAAATAATCAGGGTAGGGTTTTATGTTGGAGCCTTTGTGTGGCAGCTAAATGCAATGACCTAACCTTGGAAACGATCTTTGGGCTCCAGTTCGGAGGGATGGCACTGGGTGCGATGTCACGGCAAACAGGAACGGGGCTGTAAGGGATAGCACGAGGGACGCGGGACGCCCTTTCTGCTGTCGGGTTTTCACTGGGGATCTTTCTCACGTTTCTTTTTGCTGATAGGCTTCAACTCTGTTGTGAAGCATTTTCAGAAAATGATTGGGAGAACTCACACACATCCAAAATTTATAAACAGCAAAGAGTCTTTTTGGGAGGGGGGAGAAGAGGCGCTGTTAAGATAATACATGCGAGTTTTGTTTGTACATGTGTACTCACATATAGAAAGAGGAAAGATTATTTGTTCATAGCATAGGCGAAGTACTTAATTATGTGGAAACTTTAGCTTATGGTTGGAGGGCAGATTTAATAACTAATGCAATTAAAGAAGTAGAATCTACAGAAAGTCCAAGACAGCATTTAAGTAATTGGAGTGCCTTTATTCTTTGCTAAAATGATTACACAAGGCGGGGGTCTGTGCCAAATCCAACATGTTCTTCATGAGTGTAATCCTGCTTGCTTTTGGGGACTGTTTGAATGGGTCCCTTTGTATGCACCCGCCAGATCATTTCTGTGTAGTGAGGAGTAAACCTCAGCGCGAAGCATGCGCTTCTGTGGTTTCTGTTAAATTGCATTGCAGCCGTGGCTTTGTTTTTTTGTTTTAAATTCAGGCTGTTTTAATACTCTGGGAATTCTGGCTTCACAATATTAAAAATGAGCACAATATAGGAAACAGCTGCGAGTCTCAATGCATATTGTTCTTGGGCTTTACAACAGGTGGCATCAAAATGCAGTCAGATTTCACTCATCCCGTAATTGGAGCGAGATAAAAGCCGGGCACAGAAGTAACTCCTCGCCGCTGGTGGAAAGGCTCTGGGTTGGGGGGAGGGATGGCAGGGCATGGAAAGCAAATCCACGGAGCAAAGCCCTCTGGACCTGGCATGCCTCTCGGTCCTCCTATGGACTGGTGAGACCTCTCGAATGGGGATGCAGACAAGTCTTTCCCGTCTCACACCTTGCTATTGAGTGCAAATTGAGTCTTGTGTGAAGGTGGCTAAAATAAACTGTTAATAGATGCATTGAACAGTCTTGGGGATCCGTATCAGGTCTCTGCAAGGCAGGCTTACAAATGCTCGCCTTGTAATTGGAATCAAAGCACATGCAGCTGGTAGTCTTCAAGGTTTCATTTTGGTGGCTTGCTTTCTCTTTTCCCCCAGAAATGTAAAGCTATCATCAGCTGGGGTAGCAGGTCATAGGTTTTCATTTTAATGGAGGAGGAGGATGATAAAGACATGTTTTATTCACGGTCAGAGAATGTTTTCGGGCGGCGTGAATGGGGACTGGAGCTCATTTAGCCTTTCTCTGCAGCCTCTCAGAGCTGTGCTTTACAGAAGAACATGTTAGAATTTATGAAAGTTTCATCACTAGATTTGTCAGGCAACATCTGTCTGTTGCAAAGAAGACAAACCCGTTTAAATTCTGGAGATTAAAAGGCATGTCTCCTTAGTCTTTGGTGTCAGACCTTTGTGTCTGCTGCCTGCCTGAGGCGATGAACCCGGGTCTCGCTTCTGCTGAAATTAGGTGTGGATTTTTCCGCTGATGCTGGGGAAACGGGGCTGAGGTCTCCTGCCTAGGGGTGTACTGCCCAGTGCAAGTTCCCCCTGCAGAGCCCTCTACCACAGGAGTGCAGAACCCTGATTTTTAGCCTTTCTTGCCTTTTTTCACACCACCGGAGAGATGCTTCCCGCTACGACAGTGTAAAAACGGCAGCAACTTGAGGTCCCAGCCCTGTGGCAGATGTCCCCCGCTTCCTTGGCGTTGGGGACACCTCGCTAACTGACCCCAGGGTGTCAATTCTCAGCTGTCAGGCTGACGAGAAGGCCTGGGGGGACACTGGAAGGAGCCAGGACAGCAAAAGGGTGCACGGCTTAGCCCCGGTGCTCAAGCCTCGGCTCTCAAAACCAAAGGCAAAGTGTGCCCAACTGTCAGCGGGGTCATTAGGATGCCCCAGAGAGCTGGAGGAACCCCAGGGGCTGATGAAATAGCTTCTGAAGGGCGAGACAGTAAAGGGAAAAAGCTCACCAATTTTTACCTTGCTTAGAAAATAACGTGTGTCAAAAATGGGATAAAATCTTGCTGTGTCCCCTCTAGAAGTGATGCTGTGTGAGGAGGACAAAAGGGGAAGACAGGACACACCAAAAGACTGAGGAACAGGACAGAGGCACATGTTTCCCCCAGTTTCCCGCATGTCTAGTTCCAGAGGTTTGAAAATTTCTGTCTTGGTCCCCATATACTTATGCCTCTCCTCTCTGTGAGACGTGTGGTGTAGGATCCACCAAGTATTCAGGGACCTTCCACGAGAGACCTGCCTATGGGCAGGTAGGAGTAGGTCCATATTAGGTTTCCACACCATTTGGAAGGTGGCATTTGACCTAAATGTGTTGCATTTAGCCTCTGTTGAGGCTTTGCAGGGTGTGTTTCGTCCGCACACCGGCGAATCCTGTTTAGTTCCTCCTGACACAAACGCTGGGTTTGTGTGCTCAATCCATCAGTTAAATTTGCATGTGCAAATCAGGAAGACTCTAGGAATGCAGGATACAAGTGAGGGCAAGCTTTATTTAAAAAAGTGTAAGTTGTTTGTAGCTAGACCACTGGGGAAGCCTGTGGCTTGTCCACACTCACGTTAAGTCAGGCTTAAAATCACATTAGTTAAAACAAGTTAGCTAACACATTTGCAGATGGAAACACTTTTCCCTATTCTGATGTGGCTAGAGGAAACAGTTTCATGTTTGCAATAGTGAATAATGCCTTGCATTTATTTGCTCATACTACTTGTTCTTAAAATAAGAGTAAGGACCCGATAACTGGATTATCACATCCCTGTGAGGTACTGGGGCTCCTACCAGACCTCCCTGTCATGACAGTCAGGTTGAAAACCGGCGCGCCGAAACAAAACGCAAAGGAGAAAAAGGATTTTGTTTTTAGTCCAACTAAACCTGGACGGGTTTTCGGCCGGCGTTAAACCGCCCGGGTGCACCGGGTCGGCATCAGCCGTCGGGTGGCGGTGCCGTGCTCGGGCCGCGGGGCCGTCCCCGGGAGGGAGCTGGCGGGCAAGGGGGTGGCCGCATCCTCGGCAGCTGCCGTCGTCGTGGTGTATTTTGCGATGGCTGTTTTGGGGTCGGATCGCTCGGGCGATCGGCGCGGCGAAGCGGGGGGGGCGGTGGCAGGTTGGGGGAGCGAGACGACGAAGGCAGCGTGTTCGGCCATGGCACCTATCCCGTCCTCTGTCTCGCTTCGTGATAAACAGCGGAGGCGTTAGAGAAGTTCTGTCGTCTAAGTCGAGAAATTACTAGGTTTTTCCAATCAATTAAGCAAAGCATGTGTTAAATGACCTGTCTGGGGGATTGTATTGCCTTTTTAGCCTTTCTTTTTTAAAGGAGTTGATATATCTCTGGCACAAGGAAAAGAAATGGCCTAGCAATATAAAGCAAAAAAGTATTGGGAAGCTGGAAGCCAATAAACATATATAAGAACTCTCACCAGTTTTAATTACCTGTGTGCAATACTGATGAGAAATTTGGAGAAGCCTTCAAATTTTACCAACCTGCATGTAATCCTTAATGCACGGACTACCCAGACACAGAGGCATCGTTTTGTCTAGTCTGATTTACACAGACAGTATTTTATATCAATACCTTCGTGTGGTAGGCAAAAAACCTTACTTCCCAAAGAGCAGCGAGATCTTTTCTTGCAATCATCTCATTTATACCATTGCTTGCTTGCTTTTTCTGCTCAGTAATATACTTCCTATGGTTTTTATTTCTCTTTTTTCCCACTTCCCAACTGTTCCATTTGTGTGTCGGTAGCAAATTATTGTTATTTTCAAGTTCTTTGAATATAAATCTCACATTTACACTGTTTACATGTGGGGAAACCGCTGCAGCTTCAGGAGGCTGAGATGGTGTTAAAAAACTAGTGGAAATAAAAATACATTTTGTACCTACTTATACATATACCTTGAAAACTATACCAGCGCATGCACAGAGCCAGCGTTTGAGTCAACTGCTTCCAGGCTGACGGCTGCTGGAGCAAAGCTGCCTCGTGGCTGAGCCAGGCTTCGGCTGCCCACGTCTCCTCGGGGTCTCTGTCCCTTCAGCCAAGGTGTGACGGGGATTTGGCATGGGACTCGGAGAAGCCCAAGCCCCCCTGTAACTGGGAAGGCTGGCCGGGGCCGGGGCGGTGCTGGGCGCTGAACGGCTGGTGGTGCAGCTCCTCGGCTGATGTACGCAGCGGGAGTCCCAAGGTCCTGCGAGTATTTTGATGTGCAGAGCTTCTGGGGACTCAGCAGGGCGCTGATAACCAGCTCTTCTGTTATATTTAAATATAAGTTAAACTGAGCTGCCCCCGAAGGTGCCATCTTAACTGTAGGCGTAGGTTGTACGGCTGGAAGATGCCGTGGTGACTGCTTCACCTTCTACATGAGGCAGGCCCAGAAAGCCTCCTTATAAACCATTAACAATTATTTTTTTTTATTTGTTAAAAATAGTTTCCAGCACCTCCCTAGCTCAGGGCAGTGGTGTGCCCGTCTGTTCTGCCTGCTCTAAGTTGTTAGTGTGGAAGAAAACTGGCATCGGACAGAGGAAGCAGGACCTGCGTTGGTTGACAGAGTATTTCCTCGGTGGGAAAGTGCGGTGAACTCAGGCATAAAAAGGGATAATCCATAAGATATTTATCTCCAGGGATCTAAATTATATTAGGAAGTATACAAACAAAGATCTGGTTTCTCTCTAGACGCCATGGGGTCTACATATTCTTATGCTATCCTTTAAGATAGGTTGTTGCTAAAGGAATGAATAAGAGTTTGTTGATGAATTCCCTGGGAATCCACTATAATGCTGTTTTGAGCCTTTGCATGCGTTCCCGGAAGCATCACATGTCACATTACCCTTATGTGTAGTTGTGAAAATGTGGAATTTAATCACAGTTTATCCAAGATAATTTTTTTAGACTGTTGTAACTGTAGGCATGAACCTGTACGTGCTGGAAGATGCAGGGTCCTTACTCAGGAGGAATTTTTTTTTTTTCTTCTGATCCCTAGCTAGGGAAAAAAAAAAAGGAGGTGGGGAGGGAAACCTGTGGGTTGAAGAAGCAGATGGTCCAAAGATACAAGGAAGTTTAATGGCTTAGTGTTTTAGTGGGCTTCTGGAAGTTGTAATGCCTGTACGTGAAAAAACAGATGGTGGCACTGTAAAAGTGACTGGTACTTGTGCATGCAAAGCTTGGGATATGGCATTTTTGCCTCCAAACTGTATCGTTGCATACATCGATGAACTTGCTGTGGACTTAACAAGGGCATAAAGAAAATTATTCTGACTGGCAAATGGCGGTGTTATTGTTTGTGTAGATGTCGTGGCTCGTGGAAGGCTCACTGGATTGCCATTAAATTGCGCTGCGGCAAAATAACTTTCATAAGGCTGCGGGGGATTCTCTGAACCATTACAAAAAGTGGAAATGTGTAAACTGAAAATATTGCATCCATTTAACATCGTTGAGAGGTCATACCCAGCGAGTGCACTCGGAGCCGACGCAGATGGCACGTTGCTCTCCTCTCGTCTTTGTAGATTAAGAAAAGAAGCTCTTTCAGACACCCGTTGTCTCTCCCCCCGCCCCCCGCAGCGTTCATTGCTGCTGGAGTGTTTCATTGCCATCACCGCAAGTACACTGGGAGCTCAGCATGACCGGTCCTGCTTAAAATTGAATCAAAAATAGCTTGTGAGGGGTTTGGAGGGTGGGAACAATCAGCTTCTGTCCTATGTGATAGACAAAAGGGACCCAGTGGGGAGGGTGAGTAGAAAGCCGTGATGCCCAGACTTGTCCTGGTCATAAGACTGCGGTCATCAGCTTCTGGTCACCCTTTGGGGGGGTTGAACAGGACTCCGGGATTTTATTTAGTGTTTTAGTCGACCGGCAGTCCTTTATTTGCCTCTCCGGGACTTGGTCTTTCTCACACTGAACGCTCATCGCTTGCCCTCCGTCGTAGAGCTGTCTGCGTGGTCACGCTGTCCAGGCTGGCCGCTTTCCCCGCGGGACCGAGACACCGAACTCGGCGTTCCTCCTTCCGCGCGTCCCCTTTCTTCTGCATCGCCTCTGAGCGCTTCTCGTTCAAGATCTCCCGGTGCCCAGGAACCCTCTCGACCTGCTCCCGGGCAGGGCGCCGGGCTTTGCGGCAGCGTTGGCGCGGGGGGGGCCGTCGCCGAGAGCGCCACGGCCCCCCGGCTGGGCGTTTTGCCACACTGACTGACGCCGGGCTGGCTTTGCTGCCCGCTTTGGCGTCGCAGTTAGGCGAGACGGCGGAGCCAGTCCGCTCCTCTGGAAAACTCACCCAATGGGTTTTCCACCACTTTGGGGAGCTTGAGCGGGTTCGGTGCCGAGACGGGTACAGAAGGAGCGAGGGTTAAAGGAGAGGCAGAGCAGGGGAGGAGGAAGGGGGCTGTGCCCTGGCCACAAGAGTGAGATTTTAGGGCACCTCGTCTGCAGCCGGTCAGGAAGGTGGGAGCTGGCGTTGCCGGTTTCTTGGGGGTTCGTAGGTCCGGCAGCTGCCTGTGGGGCTTCTGCTGGTGCAGTGTCTGTTTTCCCCGGGGAGTTCTGCGCTTAAGCAGCTCTGTAGCCGTGTGCTTTTGGCATCGGGCAGTTCATGAATTTATGGGTCTTTAATCAATGAGCCATAAAAGCCGAATGTCCTTGCTGATTATTTTCACTTGATCAGCAAACCTGGGTGTCGTTCACTACAGCCTTATGGATCCCCGGGGATGGACTTGTGCTTTGACTGACACCTTTCAGATGACCTCAGAGCACGGTTTATTCCGCGTCCTTTTCCCTTTCTTTATCGGAGCCAAGCAGCAGGTACTTCACAGGCAAATTAGAGAAACCTCTGCCCTAAAGAACGTACAGCCGAGAGCACTAGTGTTCGCGAAACGATGGTGACGAGGTGGGATTCGCCGCGTTGGAGCGTGAGAGGGCGAGACCTGCAGCACGTGGATGGGTAGCCCAACCGCACTGCTGCTAGCCCAACCGCACTGCTGCTAGCCCGACAGCACTGCTGCTAGCCCAACAGCACTGCTGCTAGCCCAACCGCACTGCTGCTAGCCCAACCGCACTGCTGCTAGCCCAACCGCACTGCTGCTAGCCCAACCGCACTGCTGCTAGCCCGACAGCACTGCTGCTAGCCCGACCGCACTGCTGCTAGC
>JAVJGG010000058.1:3576661-3622856 GCA_035590195.1 Aviceda cuculoides | reverse complement strand
CGACCGCACGGCGGCGAGCCCCACCGCACTGCTGCTAGCCCGACCGCACTGCTGCGAGCCCAACCCCACTGGTGCTAGCCCGACCGCACTGCTGCTAGCCCGACCGCACTGCTGCTAGCCCGACCGCACTGCTGCTAGCCCAACTGCACTGCTGCTAGCCCAACTGCCCTGCTGCCTGCTCAGCCCACCCAAAAAAGCACCTTTCTGCTCCTGATGCTGGCAGTTTGTTGCCGTACTCGAACTTACAAATAAACGAACTGGTTTGAATGGGCATTGGAGCATTTGTCTGAACAAATTTATAGAAAAGATTGTGGGTTTTTTTCTTTCTGGGAAGGAGATTTGATCCTTCAGTTTTTCATCTTGGTGAGCTCCTTCCTGGGGCTGCTTAGGTGAGCAGTGGATACACACTTGTTACAGATACGGTCGTGATAGGATTTTAAAATGTTTTATTTGACACATGCGTTACTCAGATGCCTATTCCTTCATGAATCCCTAATTGGCGGAATATAAACTGGGGAAACCTTTTGTCTGCTTAGTTGGGAAATGGTTAAGCAGGTTTGTAGTTTGATGAAAGATACTGCTTTATGAAAGACAGGGGTTTTTCTGTCTTTCTAAGAGCACTCCAGAGTTGACATGAGCTTAATTTATGAAGAAGGAGTCCTATAACTTTAAGAATTTTCTTCTCTGTAGGCACTAAAATTTGGAAGGAAAGTATTTATGATGTCCTAATTACTGACAGACTGTCATTCGGGCAATCAGCGTGAAAGTGGAAGGAGGTCTGCGTGTAAGTCTTCTCTTGCCTTCAAAGGATTTTGGGGGGGGAACGGAAAACATTTGAGCAGGGTACGTAGGATGGAGGATGAGAAACCTGGTGAGGTACGGGCGTGTTGGCACGTAGGAGAAGACAAGGCAGTCGCTGAATTAGAGCACTGCCGTGGAATAACGACCCATAATTGTTAGTGGATGTGGCGGGCAGAGGCGGTGGGGACGAGCAGCGGCTCCTGCGTCCCCACCGGCTCCTCTCCGGCCCCCGGAGCTGGTTGTTTGGTGACGGCCCTTTTCTGGTCGTCCTTCTGCCTCTCGGACGTGGCCCTGCCGTCCCGCTGCCTCGCTTGCTGGGCGAGCTTTCCTCGGGAGCCTCTTCAGCTTGCAGAAGCAGTTCTTGCCAGGCTGAGCAAGGCAGAGCTTTCCCACCCTCGCAGCAGTTAGCGTTGGTGGCAGTCCTGGGTTTGGGGGGGGGTTGTATCTTTTTTAGAGGTCCAGGAATTAATTTCAGGGAGTGGGAATAGCCATATTCTCAAATAAAGCACTGGCCTGAATTTGTGCCCATGTTTAATCAGAACCAAAACCGTATTTCTGGAATGAAATGCCTTTTCAGCAGAGGAGGAAATGCCGTCATGTCCCAGTATTCACTTACTCGTGACGCTCTAGCTCAGCTTCCTACACTGAAAAATTTCAAAGTGCTTGACATAGGCTTAACTAAACATTTACCCTTTTGGTGCTCCATCCAAGTAGAGCCCAAGGCAGTACTTGAGACCTTCCCATTCAGAACTGCGAGAGGAATGTGGGACCTTCCCTCAGAGTCATTCCAGCTCGATCAGCTGCGATCTGTAGAGCTGGGAAGAAAAACGGACAATTTTTCAGCTTGCTTTCAGATTTTTCCCTCCCTGTTTTTTTGCCCTCTTGGCTTTTTTGTTGCTGTTGTTGTTTAATTTTCAGTAACCAAAGTAAAGCCTCAGCTAGTCATGGGCTTGTGCCTGAGCTTCTCTGTCACAGCCCCAAGTGCAGCTGGGTCCCGCCGATCCCAAATTCCTGACGTATGAGGAGTTCAGCTTCAGCTACGTGCATGTATAGGCGCAAGTCATATTTTGCCAAGAGGAAGGGAAGTTTCCGTCAACGCCGTGTAGCCGAGTTTCTCAGGCTAAACCTCTGTAATTTATAAATGAGGAATGTTGGAGAGCTGGAGGAGTAGAGAGTACTCGGCGTACAGCGTGCTCCGAGGAAACCAGCGATGCTTTATCGTGAGCTTTTGCTGCGCCGTTAGAGAACAGAGCCGGGGAAAGAAAGGGGATCGTTTGTGGTTGCATGGAGTATCGGAGTTATCGAGGAACGTGGTATTACCTACAGAGGAAATATTGCTGTGGGTGTTTGGGTTCCCTCGTAACATCGGTTGATGCTTTCAGACTTTAATGCGGTTGTGATTCATTTCTGGAAACAGACCCCCCCCCCCCGGTTTCTCGCAGTTGTGCTAATTTCTTTATCTAATGTTTCAAGTCAGCTCCCCCATATATTTTGGGGGTAGGTTTTACCTTCTTGAAATACCTACTTGCATGCGTACTTGTACAGAGAGTTCTTCACCTATTTTTATTCTGAAAGGATCAGATCCCTATTCTTTGCAAATATTTAAAGGTCTTTGCTTCTGCTAAGAAGTTTGAAAACATAAAGGACTGGAGTCAACTTCATTAATAGACATAAATACAAGCATGGTCTGTCTGTGAACCTTAGAACAGAGAAAGGTTAGAGAAAATGAGCTGCTGGAGTATAGACTTCCCTTGGGTAAAAAGACTGTGTTTTAAACAAAACAACATGCTAACATCTTTAAAGTGAGCAACTAAAATCCAGTTCACTTCATGTAGCTCCTACAATATACAAGTGAATTGCCTTGCATCAGTATTGGAAGCAGAACAGAAAAAGCTTTATTTTTATTTTTAAAAATTACTGAAGAGGCCTGTAACACTGTATTACAGAGCACTGGCAGATAAAAACCTGAAACTTAAACACTGAGAAATGAAATTAAGCTGTAAATAGTGTTTGTTTCAGAAATCAGATGGTGTTTGGAATCCTTCAGAACGGACAAAATATATTTTAACATTGAAAAGGGAGGTGCAGAGGCCTTATACTTATTTTGACTGACACAGCGAAGTAGATGAGTTCAGTTTTCAGCTCCGTGAAGTCAACTCTTTCCACTATTCTCTCATTTCAGTTTTAATTGTGGAAAAGACAGACTAAATTTCTTGCCTTCTACTCAGTGTATTTCCTTCTCAGGTTGTGTTCCCTACTAAACCCAGGTGCCCCCCATCTTCTCTTCCATGTTGGATTAATTTTTTCCCACAGCATATCGTGGAGGCAGGTGCTGGCTCAGCTAACGAGCGGCCAAACGAGCGACGCCTGCTTTCCGACGGACGCCTGTCTGGTGGTTGGTGGACGTTCAACTGAATGACGCTGCAGCTGCGTAATTACATGCTGAGTCCCCGTGTGACTTTTGCTTAAAAATGCCCCAAATAAAATGAAGCTACCTGTTTGACCCTAAAACGGTACGTGTACTTGCTGGAAATTCTCCACAGCCACACTTTCAGAGAAGAATGTGGGGTTTATGCACATATATGTGGGCAAGCCAAAAGGTTTTGGAGCTAATAAGCTCCTTGATTGTGGTGGGGGTTCTTCTTTCTAAAATCCGTTTGGACCAAGTTCTACATAGGTGTTTTACACCATTTAAGAAGACATTTTTCCCTGCTGTTTTGAGAAGAAAGAAAATTTTAAATGGCAGCATTAGTGACATTCTGGTTTTATAATGGTGTATGGTTAATACATTGCTGAACTTGCCCTGGATTTTGGAGGTGTTTTGTGCAAGACTGTAGAATAAGAGAAACAGGCACTCCCTTCAGGAAAAAAAATAAAAATCGAACATAGTGTTGCAGCAAATACGTAGTTACTACACAAGTATGTTATCAGTTGTGGTCCTACTTTTTTTGTAACGGTTCCTAAGATTACAGTTGATTTTCAGCTAGCTTTTTTGAATGACTGCTGAAATCAGAAAGGGGTTTTTTTAAAGTGTGCATTGCTCTGGGAGAACTGCTCCTAACCTATACACTGGAATAATACCTTTGAGATCAGCGAGCTGCTTTGAATTTACAGCCAGGTAACTGAGATAAAAGTCCGGCCCAAATATTCAGTCCCCCAGGACTTTCCAGACCAGGTAGTAACCACACACTGAACTACTTTAGGAAGTGGGAAGCCATTGAACGTAGTTAAGGTTTTGAACTACGGAGTGTATGAGCACTGTATATCTTCTTTTAGGACTCCTTTGCCTTTTTTGGTCTGCTGCTGTTTCACTTACTGTTTTTACGCGCCTGGGTATTAGTGAATGAGACTGCGAGGGGGATTGTTTAAACCTTGGTTTACTGACCGAAGGCTGTAGGACAAAATGACACTTTATAAATGCCAATAAATTCAGAATTTTTTTTAGACTGCCGCGATAAAATTGCTGTTAGGAGGGCTGCTAGCTCTTTTAATTATATATTTTAAAGAAAGCATTTTTAAATGACCAGTACCTCATAATTTCTCCCTCTAGTGTATAATTTAAATAATATAAAGGAATTAAATTCCTCCAAGGTTACAGACAGACAAGGACTTGAAATATTGCCTGGAGATAGGTTGGGCTTTCCTATTAAGGGAACTCATTTTTATGCAGGGAACTGCCACATTCAAACAGCCACCCTTTCACTTTAATATTCCTTTTTTGTTCTTCAGTCTCTGAGTGACAACATCCTAAAAGAGCAGTGTGTGACAGACAATTAAAAAGGACAAATATTCCAGACGCCGTCCTGAATTACCTCCTGAGCAGCAGTGATGATGGCTTGAGCCCTCCCTGGGGCTGCAGAGATGATTCCATAAGCTCTAATTGAAACAAATATGCGAGAAAGAAAAATACGCTTTGTCGACGATCTGCGCTCAGAGCTCTATCCAAAACCTGGTTTTCTCTGGGCGTTTCTATACGTATGTGCTCAGCTGACGGTGACTTAGAGGCGTTTCCTCGCGTGGTAGGAATTAGCAGGCGCGGGCAGGCAGAGCGCGCGGCCGGCAGCAGCGAGGACACGTTCATCTAACGTGTGTTTCGTTATCTAGATCACGTTTTGATCGGCCATTACAAAGTAATTCGGGATGATCTGTGCGTTATGTATCGCCAAGAATCGTTGCTAGTGGGATTCATTAAGCAGCGAGTAAATGTCTTCCTTGGCGAAAGCAGTTGAGAACACTTTTTAGTAAAGCATTTCCCCTAAATATGTGGAAGAAGTCTGAAGGGGCAGGGAAGAGAAGATCTGTACCAGTGAAAGCACTGTGTTGCTTTCATCCCTTGAGTGCTTGTTTTTCTCTCAGTTTTTCCTTGCTTAAAAAATAATAGTCCCCCCCAAATTCAGTGGGATCACTCCTGGAGCAAAGCGTTATGGTGAGCAACACTGGGCAGTTGAAAACAGGAATTCAGAGGTCCCAGCACGAAGCTTTGTCAGGTCTGTTATGTCCATACTCCATCCTGTTTTCCTACCACAGACGGCATCAGGAAGCTGACCTGCGTCTAGATGGGGGCATATCGGCCTGTTTTGACCACGGAGAAAATCCATCCTTGAAAGCAAAACTCACAGGAGATGAGAACAGTCTTTTTTCAGGCAGCGCGAGCCCTGTGCCTCAATCACTGCTGGTTTCTGAAAGCTGATGTGGGCTCCTGTATCCCCCTCTCTGCGCAATCATAGAATCGTTTAGGTTGGAAAGGACCTACAAGATCAGTGGACCTATTTGGATTCTTAGGTCTGCAAGATGCTAACTATGCCATGTGAAAGAGCGATAAACTGGTTCTGGGGGTAACTCAAAGCCAACCTCAATAGCGCGGCCTCTTTCTCTGCGTTGTACGTGCATACGGTCCCAAGGTTGGGATTTCCCAAGCGACGGTTGACCGGCCAAGGGGATGCAGTAAACGGCTCGCTCATATTAGCGCTGACCCAGCCGGCCCGTGACGGTGGCAGAGCGTGCCCTGGTAGGGATGTTTTGCCGGCAGGAGGACAACCGCCTTTGGATGGTGCCATAGCGAGGCTTGAGAGGCTTTTAGCCCGACCTTGATGGGAAAATGCTTTAAGACACAGACGTAACAGTAATTTTATCTAGGCACTTAAATTAAAAAGGCACATGTACCCTGAAGCCTTTTGCAAATATTTGAGGCACCTTGGATATAATTTGAAAATTCCCCCATCAGAAGTGGCACTCAAGATAATTGAAGTGCAGGAGTGACCTTTGTAATAACTCAACAAACTAGACAAATAGAAAGCTAAAATTCCTGTCTGAGCCAGCAACTTACCTCTCTCTCCACAAATAAGCTATTCATAAAACGCTACAGAGAGGGTAAATTGTGTGGCACATATTTCATTTCCCCTGTCTTCAGTATATCTTACCAGACGGCCTGTAGCTTCAAATAGATGCATTTTTTTCAGATTAAGCACTTCCTAAAAGTAATGGTCCTTGATAGCAAAACTGGAGAATGATTTGCTGCTTGATTAGAGACCAAGTCCATGAAAACAACCCTTTTGATTGATGCACTGTATTACAGCAAGTGATCCTTCGCTGCCTGGTCTTTGCATGACTTGATTTGGCAAATACCACTGACTGTGGGTGGACTGTGACAGTCCAACAAATGGCACATCCAGCAGAATAAATCATAGCCCAAAAGCATGAGTTCAGCTAAAACACCTACTTGACTACTTCTGGTATTTTCTACCTTTATTACATTTTCTTTAATTATCTTGCCTGGAAACTCCTTTTATTTTGTAATGAGTTATAAGTAGGAAATGTTGATGTAGTCGTTCTTGGGTTATGTAAGTCCTCGCTTTCAGCCTTGGGAGATCTCTGGTGTCTTCCAGGCTTTCAGTATATTGCCGTTCGTTGGTGGCATTCAAATTAAATGGGGTGTTTGGCCCTTGAGAATTCAAAATACGGGCAATTTAAGTAAATCACTTTATTAAACTCCGACTCGCTTTGAACTAAGATGTGTGCACTTCAAAGGGTCGGGCTGGATATACATCTAGTAGTTCAGCAACCTATGCAATATTCTTAAAGCTGCCAAAGTTGGCTGGAAATACTGTGAGATCGAGCTTTCTTTTACGCAATTTCCATAATTTCCCTTTTTTACCTTGCAGGAAGCTAAAACAAGGTATACGCTGGAGGAAAGGGAAAAGAAATCTTCTTCCAATATTTCTGAAACTCAGCATGAGTTCAGTCTACCTTGAATCTAGAAGTGGCTGAAGGAGTCTTTATTTTTCCGAACCTTTCCGAAGCATCCTGATTTAGACCTTTCAAGTTTCTGGCTCTCAATAAATCCTAGTGAACTTGCTGAAAGCCAGGGCTGCAGGACTTGCAGACACCAGTCCAAGCCAAGGTTCTTGGCATCTCCAGGCTTCTTCCAACAGAGCCAGGACTCGACAGTGGCCAGTTGTTAGATGCTGATTGAAATAGATAAGCCTTTGTGAAAAAAAGAGGAAAACCCTCTGCTTCAGTTGGTAAATGCTGAGGTGGAACATTTTCCTGTTGGGGTTGAGAAGGATTTCGTCTTTTGTGGCCTGGAGCAATCTGACACAAATCCACTCCATGTTTCCCATATACCAAATGCTCTTTCTTCCTTCTCCACCCCAACCAAACAGCTTTGCTCAGCTCCATTAAACAATTCTATATAAATTGCCGTATTCACTCAATTCTCGTTTATCTCAGCTGGACTTTTTGATCGGGACGTATTTTTGGAAGGACACAGGGCTTCTCAAAAGCACTGGTCACCTGAATTGAGTGATTCTTTGGCTACTCTCTGGTGAGCAGGATTGCGAATTAATTTTCATGCTGTCGGCACACAATGTGTTTGATAACCTAACCTGTGACAATTTCAGAAGCCTAATAAATGGTGCTTCAGTTTTATTTACTGATATTTCACTCAAATATGAATAGAATCTGGCCATGGAAATATTAAATTAGCTCTATCATGCCCTTCCGTGTCAGAAGGAGGTGAATTATGAACAATAAATAAGTGCTGAATGAAAGACTCTCAGAGCACTTTGCACTATGTCTGGGTTATTAGAAACGAAGCAATTCCACTTCATCTGTCCTGTCCAGGTTCTCCAGGTTCCTGAAACCCTATTAAGGGAAAATTGGTCTTCAGCCTGTTGGAATGAATGACGCACAAAACAGGAGGTTTTTAAAAAACGGTGATTGAATTTTTAAAGCTCAAGTGCCCTCTTTTAGTGCCTTGGGACACAAGAGGCAGATAAATATATGTTATATGAAAGACGTAGATAAAACTAAGATACGATATTGGCAAAACTAGAAGACATAGGATCTAAATGAAGTGGAACAGCCTTGTTGGGAGAGAAACTGGACAGGAGGAGGAAGGGCTGATAAAAAAGCACTGCTTTGAGCAGACGGGAGTTCATGGGAGGATGCGATGCAGCTGAAGGACAAGCAAGGAGGAGGGCTGTGCTTTTGTTCGTTCGGGGTCTTTGGGCAGAGAGGCTACTATGCAGGAGGGGATGGGGAAGCACACGGGAGGGAGATGCGTAGTCTGGACTGAGCAGTCTTTATTACGGCGCTTCTCCTGTCGCCTAGGCGGGACGTGTTTCGGGAATTGCCGTCCTCCCCACCTTGCAATAGTTCTACCTCCCACTGCAGGAAATATCAGCTTGGCTTGGGCCTTCCCCTGAAGTGACCAAATCTCCATGGATCTCCCAAAAGGTTGAGGTTCCTCGCCACCATTTGTCAAAGGTGGTCAGATGAGCGCTTGTTTGATCTGCTCTGGTTCTGCTGCTCCCACCCATCTCTACACCGTATGGCACCAGGGTAATTACAGCTTTTCACTGGGTAGCATAACCTTTGTTCTGTCAAGTTTCCTGGGGCAGAAGTAAGTACCACGCATCTTCTTCGTCTGGTCACTGCGCATTTGTCTACATGGGTATTATCGTTTGGACCAGGAGTGTGTATTGAAGTGTCTCATCCAAGCATCCTACTTAACTGTGCTTTGGCTCTGTCAGGGGGTGGTTGTGGAGCACACAAATTTGATTCTTTTCAGAGGAAACTGAGTGGGAAGATGCAGTCCGGCACACCTCATGCACCCCAACTGGTAGTGGATATTTAGTTCATGGCTGCAGACTGCAACCTCATCCGAGGTAAAGCTCACAAAGCACCTACGGCGCGGTCCTTAGGTCCTCAGCACCAGCCCTTCCACTCTGCCAATCCTCTTCTATGGCTCCACGCCACGCAGCGATGTCGGCAGAGCCTTTGTCTTCCAAAGTGTCCCGATGAACTTTGGGAGCATGCGCTGGAGTTGGCTGTCTTGCTTTTCTTCAGGATGAAAGTTAGCTCCTTCCAGCTTCTCGGAACGTCAGGGGATGATAAACCCAGGAATGGGAAAGTTGATCTGCATTTTTAAAAACCCTCTGGGTTTTTTATTGATTTTTTTTTTATCCCCCAAAATATATGCATGTAGCATCTGAGACTACAAAGTAGAAGTGATGGGTACATAGCCTTTGCCTGTTACTTTTCAAAAGCCCAAGTTACTTAATTCTTCTTAAAATAAAAATAGAAGTGGTAAATTTTACACTAGCTGACAGAGATTATTTTTTTTCTGTCCAAGTCAGAAATGTTAACTGCATTCGTGTATATTTCTCCGTTACGACGTTAAGTGATGGTGGAATAAGAAGGACTTCTCTGGCATAAAGAGAATTTTCAGCCCGTGATTAACATAAATCAGGAATTCAAATCTGGGTGGCTCCCAAGTGAACCAATTAAAACAGCGCAGAGCCCTGGCTCGCTCTGTCTTTCAGAAGTTGGAGGGAGGCTCTCCAGACTTCCAAGTGGAAATGCAAAAGAACCCAATGTGGTTGTATGGGTTAAGGCACAGCTGTTAGGAGATGACTAAGCAAGAAAGATTAGCGTTTTTGGCCGGCCGATGAGCTAATTCTTGTCATCCTTACACTGAGCTGCATCTCACTTACTCGGTAAAGCTGTCTTCAGATGCGTTGGCCTACATCCTCGAATGAGGACCGCCAGGTCAACCCTGCGGTGATTAGCAGGTTGCCGGCTCTTCCTCTTGGCAGGGGGTGCCCAGCACTCAGAAGGTCTATTTATCGTTTTGATCTCGCCCACCTCTCTCTAACTTCTGTGATACGTTGGAAAATTATGTTGGAAATTGTATGGAAATAATAATGTTGGAAATTCATCCCATACAAAACGACTGGGTTTCTAGGCCAAGCCTCATTCAGTAGGAAAATTAAGCAGGGTGTACTCTCAAATAAGTATTTTGAATTCAACTGTGATGGAAATGGATCAGTGCAAAGGTCAACACCTTAAGGAGGTTTTTATGAGGTTAAACCTCAAATTGGTTGAATATATGTAATAAATGTTTCCTTGAAGTAGAGAGATCTATTACAGTGTGAAGGAAAACAACATTTAAAACCCTTGAGTCAGATTTCAAAATTAGGACAAATCTAACTGTTTGTTGTATCCCAAAATTAATGCTCTGTGGAAGTAAGAAATAACTTTGAAACTGAAACAGAGCCAAGGCTGGCTTTGGAGTAATTTTATTCCACAGCTAGCTATATACCTCCCAGTTACTGAAAAACAAATGTGGCATGCTTACTCCCTTTTACGTTGCGTTATGGGGTGGATGACCACCAGGAGGAACCCAGGAAATATTTCCAAAGCTGGAAGCACTGAATGATGTGGAAATAATTACTCAAGTAAAAAGAAGGCTTGGATTGCTTTCAAAATATTAACATAATCTTTCTCAAAACCACAGCAACAACCAAAAAAAACAGGAATGAGGAAAATTTGGATCCTTCATATCAACAGACAGCCAAAACCCTCAAAGCACATTGGCTACCCTGAAAGCATATTTATTCAGCTTTCAGCAGACAATTAGCAGGAATGAGACTTAACAGGGCAAAGATCCTCCAAGTAGGATCTGCCAGGAGAGGCTGGAATTTGATGTTAATCTGGAATAAAAGGAAGTATGCTTGGTTTAGTATGTTAGGTGGTTTTGAACCATTCATAAGTTCCTGATTCCTGATATCTTGAAATATTTCAGATTTTGAGTCCTAAAAGATTTGCCGTTCTTTTAATACAACTCATGAGAACAAATCGGATGAAGAGGAGAAGTTGATTTCATATGAGTGTGTTGGTTTTATGCACAAGTGTATTCAGCAGATTAAACTTTGGAGTGGGTGCGATAACTCCATACCCTTTTTGTTTTAGACTTGTAACGTTATCTTCAGAAAAACAAGGTAATTTTATTCCCTGGGAAAATGGCTCTTCTCTACTCTCATCTTAGACTGGTACAAACAATATTTCCAGGAAGGGAACAAGGACTTTTGTTGTTTCCCTTGTCTGCTGAGTGCTCCTTCGTTCAGTTATTATTTGTATTTTTTCTGCTGCCTTTGCAATATCAGTGATTTTCCCTCCCTGCTGCTTGTGGGATGTGCCGTGCCTGCGGCTGTGCGGGACTGGCAGGACGGGGGAGCGCCTGCCGCAGCCTTTCGGCTTGTGTGTGGCGACAGCAAAGGACGTGAGGGATGCCACCCACCAAATCCCCATAGAGAAGTAGCAATTAATATACTTACTGATATCTATTTTATTTATAAATGCCTTCAGTGCATCAGGTTAAATGGTAAAATTAATTTTAGGAGAGGAAAGAGACTGGAAAAGTTGGAATTTTCAAGAGTTGCTGGTGAGAGTATTGTCTGATGTAGTCATCTTAACTATTTTTCAGACAGTCCTGCGTAATTTGGGGTTTCCAAAGTGGTCGTTTCAGTTTCACGATGTCGTTCGCCACTCCGTCTGCATACCGACTTCCTAATTTGTTCCTGCTTGTATCTCACGGCTCTTCCTTTTTGTCACTGCTGCTGGTCTTGTGCTTAGGAAGAACTGGTGATGTGCACTACAGCCAGCCCAGCGCTGCCGCCAGCGTCGTTAAAAAGGGCCGCAGCCTCTCCACGCCCCATCTTGCGAGCCCCTGGCTGGGCGTCAGCACGTCCCCTCGCGTGGGCTCTTCCGAGAGCCTTCGCAATGGACGTTTCCAACCAGAAGGAGACCACGTGTGTCCGTAGTGCTTCCCAGAAGGGGGTTTGACCATGTTCGTGGGTGAGCCTTCATGCTTGAATTTCTTGTGAGCGGTACAAGCGAGCCGCTTTCTTCTCAGAGCAAGGATATGTCGCTCTGAAATTGGCAGTTTTAGCATCCCAACAGAGCCAGCTGACTAACAGATATGAGTAATGCGAAGTAGAAATGGCAAGACCAAGGCAAACAAACACGAAGGAGCAAAGAAATGTGTTTCCTATCAGAAAACGTAGAGCGTGCAATGGATAACACAGCTAGGAAAAGTCTGTCCCAAGATTCATAGTCCCTGGGCATATTTCATTTGTGTGAATGGTGCTTACACAGCAGATAATTTGAGCTGTTTGTACCTTCGCAGTGTTGCCAGGGAAATATTTTCATCCCCTAAAACGGGTCTTAAACAATACCCCGGTCATATTGCATGCACAGGGTGCTCTGCTCCGGGGTCTGCAGCGTTTCTTGGGTTTCTTCCTTGCATACATATTTGTTATCACAGCAGACGACAGAGCCTGTAATGTAATAGGTACATGGCGCCCTTCCATGTACGAACAGATTTTTTGAATTTGGACATTTTTCCATTTCACCTTCCTGGTGGTAAAACAACCGCAGATGAATAGCAAAACAGGGCACTTAGTGCTTGGAAGCAGAAGCCCAATAACATTTCTTCACGCGGTAGGAAAACTCCTTTTACTTTCAAGGAAAGCCAGAGCCAAGCTTGACAATTTTAGGCCATTTTTATAGCACGAAGAGGCTGGCGGTGCTCGCCTGAAAAGCAGCGCTGATAGGAGGTGTTGGTCTGTAAACCACAAACCTTGCCCTCGGCGTTCCCTCTGTGAAGCCCTGCAGACGCTGGTACCGAGTACTCCTTCCGTCCACCAGAAATTAATAGCAGTTTTTGCTCGCAGCTGTTGTACTTTATGTGTTCCTTTTCAAAAAAGAAACCGGAAAAGTTAGATCAAAGGGTATGTCTAAAATTTAAATTCGTGTTGCTTCAAAAACAGATTACAGAAGTGCCCCAGTTATGATTATCTTTTGTCTTGCAATGTCCTTTCTTTTGGATCTATTCTAAACCTCCCTTCCCACATAAGGCCTCTCCTCCCCCACCTTCTTTTGCCACTTAATTTAATAAATCGTTGGAGCAAATGTGCCATGTAAATTGAAATATGCAGGAGTGTCATATATGGTGAGAAGTGATGGAGATTAGCACGTGAGAAGGAAATTCCTTAACTATATACTTGCCTCTAATTCTGTCTGGTTTTGAAAAATCAGGTTATGCTTTTCCTTTCTTCCTAAAAAGAATCTTTTGGACTGGAAATGAAATTTTTTTACTTCATGGGACGAGGCTTATTAACAGTTATAAATAGTAAACAGCAATATTTATCTACCAGGCAATTGTAATTTCTTGATTAGAGCATCAGATGAGTAGCTGGGGTTTTTTACCTATTTTTGTTAAACGAATAAATTTTTGCAATGAATGCATGCACTGCAAGGGAATTTGTTGTTCAGGAAAGCATGCCTTCTCCTTTTTAGGTAGGAAAATCACCTGGCTGGTGGCGTTTCACCACTGAAGTTTTAAGTAGACAAGCTTTATGTACTCACATCCCTGAAGGTGTGAGTTAAAACCTTCCTGATTTGCAAAAATACATTTGTATTTGAAAAAAAAAAAAACATTTGCAACACCAGACATCATTAAAGAGGGAATGTGCCCCTGGCTTCTGCTTGTCCCTGTTGGGGAGGAATGGCCAACAGACGTGCCTGCGTCACGGATTTTCCTCTTCACCAGAGCAGGACCAGAAGGCTTCGCTGGCCTCCAGGAGCTGGGTCTTTTAGGAAAGTTGAAAATCTGGAGGGTCCCAATGGATTTACGAGACTCAGCGCTAGCAGGGAGGGGAGCGTTCATGTGAGTAATAGTTTGCACGATCAATCTCCTCATTTATTAATCTTTTCAGATGTTTCGGAGCAAAACGCACGTTGCGCAAATCTGTTTCTAAGTGAATAAGGAGGCACGGGGGCTTGGCACGTGGTCAAATCACATCGTCCCCGCAAGCTCGTGCCCTTCCTTGAGGTTCCAGCTGATGCATTAACCTCCGGGCTGGGCAGACTGGGCGCAGGCGGGGAGGACTGGGGCAGCTCCACCAGCCCCCGTTAGCTCTTTAGCACCAGACCCTGGTCGTGTCCAGTCCTGTGGCCGTGCCCCAAGCAGGCGAGAGCAGCCAATTGTCGGAAGCAGTCGCTTTGGTGACCCGCCAGTTATGAAGGGCAAAGCAAAATAGTCCTTCTTCCTTAGGACGACAATTTAGGGGAGTGACAGGGGGCTCAAAAGGAGTTGTCCTATGTGGACATTCCTTTTTAAATAAAACCTGTGCTCAGTGGCACACCCGTGGTTCGTAAACGAAAGACAGCGGTAAAGATTTATGGCCAAATTTTACAAACATTATTAAAAAAAATTATTGCTAAGTCTAATAGACACAGAACTCTGAAAAGGAAATCTATTTTTATTAAAGTTTGGAGTTTGAAAGAGGGGGATGCTGCCAATAATTTCTTAAAAGTCTGATTTATAAATGAAGTGCTAATGAATAATTCCACAAATGGTGCTTCATATAGTAAAGCATGGAGGCAGATTTTCACTGCTGCTGCTACAAGAATAGATCCGAGTGAGTAAATCTGCTGCATGTTGCCAATTTTTATCATTCTTGGATGTGGAAATATAATCCTGTGCAATATTTAAAGAATGTAAAAGCTCTGCACAAGAGGGCCAGTGCCTCACTGGCGGGAAGAGACGGTGCCGGCACAGACCGGGAGGAGAGCCTGTTTGCCGACTCGGTGCTTTCCCAGTTGTAGCAGCATCCTTGGCAGTACCGGTCCCTTAGTCCAAGGCAGAGTCTCCCAGGGCACGCAACGGTCTACACCCTGCTGCTGGAGAACCTTACCGGCACGCGGGATTAGCAGGGCGTAGGAAAACCCTACCTGTTCCTTTTTCCGACCCCGCGGAAGAGCTGCTGTTTGCGGCAGGGGAGCCAGCGCCGAGCTCTGCACCTTTCCGAGGCGCAGAGGGGCCGGCGGGTATCTCCTCTTAACGCCGGTTAGGGCTACACAGTGTTTGTTGAGCGAGCGGTTTATTGCCGTTGGTTGGGTTGTTAGCTTAATGAGATTAGACAAGGGCTGATGAAAGAAGACAAGTACGTAACGTGTTTGTGGTAGCTGAACTGCTCTTCACTGGGATTTTCTGGGATTGGGGCATGGCATGCCCTAACAGCCCGTTCGCCGACACATCGTCCCGTTCCCACAGGTGCCTCGCTGGAAAGCTGTCATATTGTCAGCACTGGTATTTTCCCTTGTACTGAGCTGGCGATGGGTTGTCAGTCCGATTTAACTGGCTGTCCTACAAGGACATGATCAAATGATGACATCCTTTTAATAAACGGTGAACTGTGCAGCTTGTGATAGATTCCTGACAAATCAGTCAGCATCACCTCGCTATCAAACTTATCCAACTCAGCTCCCTCCCGGGGCTGCTTAGCCAGAGAAGGGTTAGCAGCAAACTGACAACTGCCCATCAAGCAGTTAACGATGGGAAAAATTCGATGAAAACCTGCGCGGCTAATGATGGTAGAAATGCTAGCTGGGTGAGAGAAGCAAAAGCCTGGAGCCGAGCCGAGGGGTCAGTCAGGTAGTCCAAGAAACAGCAAAGACCTCTTGTATAACTGAGCGTTGGCGGCCGCGTTGTGGAGAAGGAGAACAAAAAACCGCTCACCTTCATCATCTCCGGCACACTTTTCAGATCGTCTTCAAGGGTTGGTTTCTTTGGACATTTGAAAAAGAGGGAAGGTGAAGCTGCAACTGTAGAGGTTGGGAATAATTTGGTAGCCATCAGAAATCTGCAGCAGGTTACCCTGAGTTACCGCATTTTTAGGGAGCACCTCTAAGGTTTGGTGTCAAAGGCCCTTCTGGCATCCGGCTGGATGTCAACAGAATTCCTATTGAATTAAAACTAAATGCAGGAAGGGAGTTTTAAGATCATTATGTGTTTATTTTTTCAGGAGTGAAAATCATTATTGTGTCAGGCCAGCCAAAGAATTATACTTCTTTTGGACCTTTATGAAAAGAGACTGGGGAACTGATAGGTGCCCCATGTGCTTAAAATCCCCTCAGGGAACTGCATTAAAATAAAGACAGGCTATTGCAAGAAGGTAGAGTCTTTTCTGCCCTGCCGCGGGGTCAGTACAGCTTAATTAAGCAGAGTTTCTCGTTCCTCAAACCACGGAGTATCCAGCTGTCTCATGCCCTCCTCTCCGCAGATGTCATATGTGTCATGTAGGCAGAATTTATGTCAACATTTGCCATCTCCTTGAGTGCCTCCATCCTTTATCCGGGTGATAGGCAATTGTTATTTGCTGCCTCATTTTAAGCAGTCATTCCCATTAGCACCAGGGTTCCCATTAGTAACACCAGGGTGGGGAGAGCTTTCATTCCGCATGAACGTTGTGCTGACCTTCCTCAGTGAATTTCCCTATCAAGGAAAGAGTCTTTGCAGAAGATGTCACAGTACCGTAAGGACGTATGTTGAGGAAGGAGGAACAGGATGTGAATCATCTTGGAATTTACACTGTACAAAATCTTTTATTCTTCTTCCTTTTAATGTGCGATCCTTTTTTTTTTTTTTTTTTTTCAATGGTATTTTTGCTGGAATACTTTTTGCAGAACAGAAGACTGGAACTCTTCAAAGCTGTGGTGCCAAGCGTCTCCTCTCCCTCCTATTTCAAAATAAATCATTCTCCTGGTGGTAATGAGTAACACAGAAAAATGCAGGCAGTGAGGATTTTGCCAAGGAGGGAGAGAGATTTGTAATGCTGTGCTTTGGCTTCCATGCAAAGTTCTATTTAATGACACTGCCACAGAAGGAGTATTATATTATCTGTCCCACTGCTCAAGCCTTCAGTGTCGGCATTGTATAAGCACGCTCCTTTTTTTACACTTGTAAGCAGCGAGCCATGCCAGAGAAATTCCTGTTCCAGCTACGAAACTCAACAGACCCCAACTGTGTCATTACCTCACGCTGGTGGGGCAAGTCCTGCTTCTGCAGCTGCGGGGGACCTCTGCCAGCAGCCCCGGCAAGGGCCCGCTGCCCTCCCCGGCGCCGCGCACCCATTGCCACCGCCACGGGACGGACGGGGACCCTTCTCCCCCTTCGCCGCAACGTCGGGGTGACGGGAGCGGCGGCAGGGCCGCAGCCGCTCTTCGGCATCTCTGGAAGGGCCAGAGGGAAGAGGAGCCGTGTGCCGGCTGAGGTTTTTTCCTGGTTTTGGAGGGGAAGGCGGGAGATTCCTTGTTCTGTTGGATTAGCGAGGGTGGTTTTGACATCCAGAGATAGTGTAAATGGGGGGTTTTGCCTTCGAACGCTGTAGTCCAGCAGAAGTAGTTGTTTGAACAAAATGAATTTTACCTTGCTGCCTGAATGAGATGTTTCTGAAGATTTCCGTCTCCCGGGAGCCGCTTGAAAGTGCCAGCTTTCGTTGGGATAGAATACGTTGAATTAATAAAATTCATAATTAATCTCTACAACCTCGCCTAGGCAGAGGGACCCCGTGCCTGTCCCACCAGTGTGCCTTGACGTCGGGCAGACGAGACCGTTTAACTTCATTGCCACCAGTTTCTCCCTGGTGAGATAACCAAGCTGCACCCTGCGTTGCTTCCGCGGTGCAGAAGCGTGGCTGCCGGCAGCACAAGGAGAGCCCGTCGGCCGGTCCCTCCCTTGGTAGAGCCGTGCACTCACAAAGGTCGGCGCAAACCTGGGCTGAACCGTGGCCAGGAGCGGGGATGGGAGAGCCCGTATCCCGTTACCGACCTCCCGAGCGGCTTAATCCCTTCAGCTGAAAGCTGACCTGCAACAGATGCCGTTTCAGCAGTTTCCAAGAGTCGGAGATGTCCAGGCGTGGTATATTCAACGGGTGGGGCCAGTTTCTCAGCTGGTGTGTGTTGCCCCAGCTCTCGTGACACCATCAGCATCACACTGATTCGTGCCATAAATAGGATCAGGACATATTTTTTTTTAATTCGCCACGGCTCATGTTTCACATGACAGGGAGGCAGATTTTTGAGTCAAGAGGCCTTTTGTTAACATCTTCCTGAATATCTCAGTATCTGATGTGCCAAAAGTAAAATGGCTCTTGACTCTCGTTTCCTCTGGGCTGCCTTTTCACCGGCGGCGTAAGCTTGATTTACACCGCTGTCAGTGGCTAATGAGGCCAGTCTGCCCGGGGGTGTCGGGGCATCGTTACTTTGGGAGGCAGTTGCCGCTCTGTAGTTGGTCAAGCATCTATTGACCGCTGGACGCTGTGGCGAGCGACGTGCTTTGCTTGGGGACACTCGTCTGAGGCTCTGGCACAGCTGTAGGATGCTTTCCATGGCGTCTTCATGCCAGTGCCCAGGAGAAGATGCTGGTCTGGGTGGCCTCCCTGTGCCCCCCCTCTCTCAAATGCATATTCATATTTCTCCTGTCATTATCTCCTTGGGCTTTTTAGCAGGAGGTGAACGCACCTTAATGCTCTAATAAATGAAGATATCATCCTTAGAATCTGGCAGGAGGAAGGACAGCTTGATGCATGAGGAAAGTGGTGTTTATATTAATGGTCTTCCAATTAGCAAAAAAGCGATTATAGTTTTGCTCGATTTTTACAATCCTTCATTTGGGGTTCAGGGCACATTCTCCCTGCAGGAGACCTGGAAAACGTGGCTTGCCTTGGCATTTCGGCAGCATTTTCTGGCACGTCTAGGATTTACGGTAGGTTTGATGAAGTTAAAGCTGGCGCACACTTTCTGCGGGTGGAGCATTTGAGCAGACAGGTTTATACAACTGCGAAGAACTGCATCAGACTAGAGCAAAACTTGATTTAAAGATAATCTGGGGAAGGTGGAATGTAATGAGAGAAGAGAGAAAAATACATATAAAATAAATTCAAGCGCTAGATTAGATGCCTTCCTCGCTTTGCTGCTTGTTCACACTCTCGGAGTCTCTGGCATCCCCTAAATAGAAGGCAGGCGCTCTAAATCAAAGCAAATGTTTTCTCTGTCGTTTCTGACACGACTCAATGTTTCCGTAGATGGGCTGGCAAATCAGGTGGGCTGTAGCCGTCTTTCTCTCACCCACGGTGCTGTTCTCAGAAGTTACTGCTAGCGCGGTGGCTGCCGGTGCTTCAGAGGCACGGCACTGCCGAACGGCGAGGGCGGCGGGGGGGGAGAGCGGTACCCCCCGTCCTGCCCGGCGGCCGTGCGCTTGCTGCGTGGGATGAAACATCACCCTCACGTCCACCTTCCCTTGACAGCTGGGACGTTGTCACTGTCCAGACCTTCTGTGAAAACTGGAACGGTGCCGTCACATTAATTCCAATGTAAATGGGAGCTCTTTAATTGTTGGCTGCGTGTCCCAGCTCATGGTGAACATAAGCTTACTGGTGTTTGTTTATGAGTAGCATCACGCTCTACCATGGCTTCTCTTCAATGAAGTTTTATTCATAGACTTTCTTGGTCGTGGCAGGGAGAGTCTTCTGGTTTTCTGTGATTCACAGCAAGTGAACTTTATCTTTTTATTCATAAAATTCCCAAACGATCAGACATAAATGCCTCATTCCTGCCACTATCCTCCCCAAGAGGCTTGTGTGCCAGAAAAAGACTCGGAGTTGGCTGACAAGTCATTTCCTGATTTGCAGCCGTTCCAGATTTACTCAGCTACCAGCCACCCCCACGATGAGCACCGTTCCTGTTGGAATGGGAGCAGGCTTACTCCTGGTTTTTTTCTTCTCTGCTATGGGTTTAAGCCTGCCAGGTGCTGAACCTTAATTCCTGCAGAAGCTATAAGTGAATTCTGATTTTTATCAAACAACTGGGTGGTGATGTGACATCTGGATCTCCTACATGCTGGAAGTGTTAACCCCTTTTGAACCTTAATCTTTAGCAGATGGCTGTGGCCCATGAATAAGGTTTATTTCTACCCCAGTATATCAAGGAAAGAATCCAGAATCCTTTCTTTCCCTTACCTAAATGATGTAGACACCAAAGTCCCAGAAAGTGATGAAGAACACCTTTGTTCCTTAAGTGTGTAAATCTCCTTATGCACCTCAGCGTTTGGCCCCAAAGTTTCCAAGGTCCATAGGTGCAGGAGCACACAGGCGAGTCTGCTAGCCCGGGTACGTAGCACCCGCACACGTGCCGCTGTAACGCAGAGACAAGGCAAGGTCTGCCTTTCTCTTCCCGAATCCCAGGGTGGGCCTGCACCTTAGATGAGTTCAGAGATCACAGATCTATTATATAGAGGCCCAGGGAAAGGAGGTTGCCAGACTTGTTAAAAATAGCGTAGCGGTTCTGTACCCATAGGTATCATCCTTGAAAGACCCCATCTGCTCTCCTGGTGGTTGTCCCACCGGCCTTGAGGACATCTATAACGGCTTCCGTGGGCCTCCTGTGGAAGCTGGGGCACTGTCTGCTAGACTAGGGTCAAAAGAAGATCGCCTGGAAGTATCCTTAGGATAAGTGACTACTTTTGCCGCATCGGTTGCAGAAGCAATCTGCCCATGTTAAGGAAACTCAAGCCTGAAATGCTTAGCCAACACAGCAGTGTTACTGGTTCTTGCAATGGCCAACGTACTGTCGTAGGGAGTTTTGTGATCATGCAAAGAGTTTCAGTTCTCGTTTTGTTTAAATGAAAGTTTGTAAACATTGTATTTGCAGAGAAAAGCCTTAAGATGCAAATCCTGAAGAGTTGCCTGCCAACAGGCAAACAAAAGAAACCATTATGTAATTCTTTTTTAAATCCCAGTATTTTTTTCAGCTTGCATTGTGTTTTGTTATTGCTCGGGTGCAGCAAGTGCTGAAAAAAGGATGCGTAGCTGATTAAAGTAACCTTGAATTCTGTGCTGAGTTTGATAGTAGGGACATAGGTCCTGTTTCTTTATGTAGCTGCAGATCCGGATCGTACCTGCACGGCCGTTCACTGGCCTGCGTGGGTACGGACACGAAAACAGACAGGCTGGAAAACCCGCACAGTTCTCCTCATCTCCAGCGGAATTGCACAAAGGAGGAGTTTGGTCTAGTGATGTGAGGGAGGCTGCATTGTGTCAGTCATTTGAGCAATTGGCCCCTGGTCTTATCCTTAGCACATACTTAACACATCTTGCCAAATTATGCGGTTGCTTAGTAATGTGAACAAATATCCCCCGGAGATTCAATAACCAAACTCATTATCACTTGTCATGTAGGCCAGGAACTGAATCCAGATCTCCAGGAGTGAATGACTGGTGTGTTAACCTAGTCTCCTACTGCTAAAATAGCAGAATGAATATGTGCAAAGTCAGCTCCACGCAGTGGGTAAAAATATGCCCTCAGTAAAAACACAGAGAAGCTCTATTAAAAATGATTCTCATTACATAGATTCCATTATCTAAAATAAGTAGGGGGGAATTTAGCATTTGTTAATGTTTTGAAGAGAGACATAAATGAAGACTGATTTTTTTTAATTATTTATTTTTGATCATGCAAACTAAGCAATATAGCTATTCTGGTTAAGTGTCGCAGAGGAAGCGGCTGTTGCGTGTGTCATATTCTGCACTTCAGGAAGCCACTAAATCCCTTTGAAAACAGGATCTCATTCCAGTGTCACTCGTGGATGCTGTTTAGGTGAGTCTACAGCACTCGCCGCAGCTTTGTGCGGCGGTACCTGACCTCGCTCCGGACAGGCTAGTTCGTCACGACGTAGCCACACTATTGGGGCTCGTCACAACGATGCTGACACCTCCCCGGGGTCCGAGCTCGTGCCCAGGTCGGCAACGTGCTGTGCTGCAGGGACATCCCAGCTCCTCTGGGACTAGCTAGATGGCATTGTGCACACCGTAAATCCGTCATCTGACGTTTTCGCAAAGTACTCTACTTTGTCTCCCTCTCTTCAGCAGGTTCCTTCTGGTTCTTCAGGAAAATGCAGAGAGTCGGCCAGTTTGCGTAACAATGATTTTGGCAGCGAATCCAATATTTGTAGATCTGCGTACTGAATACATATGCTGTTGGCTATAACTACACCACATTTTTCACTCATAAGCAATCCCAGCTGCATATATGGTTTTTGGACTTTTTTTGTTACTTTATTCTGGAGTAGATTTCAGACCAGCTGCTCGGCGTACAAATGCAAGTTGGATTAATTCTTGCAGCTAATGTATGCATATCAGACATTGAAGGGGTGTGTGCACTCATAATGGTGGGAGTTCAGAGGAGATGCGGAGGTTGATAATTTGCCTGAACAAGGTCAATACTGGCAAACATGGAAGGGAACGTCTTAAGCTGCTGTTGCCCTTTCATGTAATATCTGCTCAAGGGTAAAATGGGCTTGATCTCCCTTAAGCAGCGTTTCCTGTCACTTCCTCTGGACATCATTAACACAGATTAATTGTTTGCTAGAGTTCATTCTGCAGGATCTTTCCACTATCATCAGCACTTTTCACCTTCTACTGAAATTACCTTGTCTGGAAGCAAGTTTTCAAAGTTTGTTGCAATTTTCGTGTTAAAATAGCCAACAACTGTTATAATGGAGACCAAATTGAGGGGGTGACATCTTCTCAGTGCAATGTTTTGGAACTGGGTTTGATTCTTCCCCCTTTTTGTTCTATTGTATTTTTCAACTATCGAACCCATAATTTCTCATTTCTTACCTGTGCGGGAAGACATTGATCTAGTAGCTACAGGATCTCACTAGCTGAACGGTCCTCCTATCTATCTGGGGATTTTCGTCGTTACCAGGTTCTTGCAGGGCTAATGGCATGTTTAGTGCTCTAGAAGTATGAATCATTAAGTATTTCCTAGACTGATATGCCCAAAGGGATTTTAAAGCTACTGTCACACTGCATCATGCTTATATTGCCTTTTTCTCCTGATGCAGGACTTTTGCCGGTTGCATGAAAAAGCTTCAGTGGCATTCTGTTTTGTCTTTGCCATGTGCTCTGGCTTGCATCAGTCTTTGGATCTCTGGTCAGGAAGAAGCTTTCTCCTCCACTCAGGTCGCAAAGAATTTGGTGATGTGTTTTTGAATTTCTTACCGAGAGCTTTGCTGAGCTCCCTTCGTCAGGAGCAGGACATCGGCCGTGCTTCTGCTCTCTCCCGCTGTCTTGAATTACCACCTGAAAGTTACAGCTTCTGGGAGTTCCTACTTGGTGTTACGTTCATGAGAGGGTTTGGGGGAGTGCTTCGTTGCCCGTGGTGAACTGGAGCATGTAGAAGGAAATGTCTGAGGAGATGAGAAGTGTATCTATTGCAATATTTCTTGTTAGTGGCAGAGCACTAGACTCAGTGGTCATGTGAGAGTGCAGCAGTCTCAAAGGGGTCTCTGTCCATCATGTCTTGACTTTCTGGATTTGCTCATACTTGCTTTGCTCCAGCCTGTACCACTAGGCAATTACAGTTGAGTTATTGTTGCGCTGTAATGGACTTATGCATAATTTCTGAGCACAGACGTATTCGTTCAAGTTCTGACTCCACAGAAACATTCAAACCAGGATGTGGACAATTCCTTAGTTGAGGTTCTGGCAGGCAGGGGGATGAGGTGGTGGAAAGAAAGCAGTGGCATCATATGGAAATTAAATTGCCTTCCTCTGAAATTCAGCACAGTAATTCCCATCTGCTCAAGTGAGGGATCCAGCGCTCATTCTCGGACTCGGAGCTATCACTTACTGTCATTCTGAAGCTGTGGGTTTAGGCTAGGGCTGACCCTATAGATCCCGTCTGGGGGCTGCTGCCGAAAATGGATGTTCTGGTTCCCATCCAAGCCCTCCCATCGGGTGTGCGGTCCTGTTGCCTTTCTTGTGCTCATCTGGCAGCCTGAGGAGTCAGCCCAGGGAGCTAAACCCACGGACACATTAACCAACAAAGATTGCCTGATGATGGTACCATAAAACTGCACCCTTGGCCGGTTCTTTCTCAAGCTCTTTCTTAGAGGTCTCGTTGCTGAGAGAGTCAGGGGGGGCACAGCTTTCTCCGGCAGCCCCACCAAGGGAGATGTCCCGGAGAGACACCACTTGACCACGTAGCACTTGCCGCTATTTCACAAAATGTACTTGCAGACCTTTAGTCTTCAGAGCTGTGCTGAGGCCACATGACAGATGTAACTATGAATAGCTTTTTGGAGGCGGTATGATAGAATAATTAGGCATAACGAGCAGGGAAACAAAGCTTAATTGGGTTTGATGTCATGGAAATACAGGATGTAGTCTTTTTCAGGGTACGTTTATATTTTTTCTGAGCAATACTTAACTCCATCCTTTACCCCTGTTTTGCAGGTCTCACGCTCCCATCCCAGAATCCACTGTCCTGAAATGGTCACCTAAGCTTCTCAGCCAGTGAGAAGAGTTCGGGCAGACTGGGAGCCTGAAATGTTAGCTGGCTGAGGGAGGGGAGAGGGGAAGGCAGCATGCTGAATTAGCTGCTAGGGAAGTGTTGAGGGTGGCAGTACGTCTTATTTCTGCCCCTCTCAGGGCCCAAAGTCTCTTCTCCCTTTCGAGAGATAGACCCTAATCCTTTCCTGAAGTTAAGTGTCTAAAATCTGTCTTTGAAAAGCAAAATGCTCTTCAGTTTTATAACACGGCCAGAGGAGAAGCCAGTGCTCCTATTTCATATGATATCCCAATGATTATAGCATTAGCCCAGGGTAGAGGCACAGGAGTTCAATTCTATTCTGAAAGGATTTGAAACCGTAGAGAAGATGAGTAAGTAATAAAAATGTATACATCGGCACTATTTTGCTTTGTTGTTAAGTCTTCTTTATTGCTAATATGCAGTGTACCTAATTGTAAGCCATTTCTTTACACTATTTCAGTAAAACCAGTTTATTTCACCAAGTTAGAGCGCTGCCTTCTTAAAACTGAAAAAGAACTGCCCAGGCATCCCATTATTATTGGCTTGAATTATTTATAGCCTGTAGCATTTTACAAGACATTCAAAAAGCAAATGCATCCCGTATTTTAAAAATTACGAGGTGGTAAAAGATGCACGCAATGCAGTATAGGATTGCTATCATAGCATTTCCCCTGGTGTCACTTGCCACAGAACTTGACTGTGCTGCCACAACAGTGGCAATCAGGAATGCTGTCATTACGGTCAGTGGGGGAGCTCTTGATTTATTTACATTCATGTAAGCAAAGTCAGAAGCAGGCCTTGGAAAACGTTAAGGTCATCGCGTCTAGCGAGGTGTAGCTGCAGTTTTCGAAATGACTGCATGGCTTTGCAAGATAGGGTTTATGAGCTGGCTTTATATTAATAGCAAATATACGTGAAATATTTTCCCCTTTGTGGTTTACGGCCCCATCTTTTCTTACAGAAAAGCAGGGGTATTAGCTTTATTGTGCAGCTTTGTTGATGTCAGATGCAGCTGCTGATGGTGCAGGTGCGTAATTAACTGGGGCGAGATTTCGGTGCTGGTTGCTTCCCCCGGCCATTTGGGGTCCTGAGATATCTGAAGGTAAAGCTGAGCAGCATCTCAAAAATTGTACCTGAAGTTTTGCCCAGGAATCAAGTATTTACCGGCAAGACACACAGGGACCAGAAAGCTGGCGGGGAGAGTGTGGGTAGGGAAGGGTCGGAGCAGTGCCGAGACTCACCTTCCCGTGCCCTTTCCTCCAAAATCTCCGAGCATCAGCCGCCCCCAGATGAAGCCATCTCCGGCGGCTATATCCTACGGCACGGCGGGCACGGGGCTGTGGATGCCCAAAACTCTGGAGCGGAGCGCGTCTGCGGCTTTGGCCGTGGAAACCCATCCACGGATGATAGAGGAATATGTCAAATATGTCGATAACACATCAGGATATGATTGAGAGCATAACAAGTCTTTTGGTGCTCTTCACCTTGGGGAAGAGTGAATCCTCAAAAGAAGTGGTCTGGCCGTAGCGACAGAGACCTTGACACCCAGACAGCAGGGCTGCTGCTTCGTCACTCGCATACATCCTTGCAGATTATGCGGGGTTTTTTCTAGCCGTTTGGTTTTTTTCCTTGTACTTCATTAGCACCGGTGCTTACCGTTGGGTACTACATGCTCCAGGTTAGCCAGAAATTCAAACGCTTAGGTCATTAGTATCAATGCCTGTGCCAGAGGGCTAGTTACATCTCAAGCCTTTTTTGCCTTTCCTTTCCTAAAGACATTTTTCAGCCAGATCAACAACTGGTGATTAGCCAGTCTAAATCAGGCTCCTATTATGTGAGGTAGAGGAGATTCTTTTGACTACTGCTAAATGTATGTAATAATAATAGCCATAGAGAGGAGTGAAATGGAGCACAAGCATCCTGTGTGACCCTTTAATTAGAAACCATGCAGAGTTCAAAATCTGAGGTGCTTCCAAACATGTGTAGCGTTCATTTTAATCATTCCTCAGAGTGCAGGAAGAAGCATCAATTAAATTCAGCTTGAGAGAAACTGCTGGGAGTGGGTGCAGGAAATGATTTTTTTTTAGTATCATTATGATGATGATGATGATGATGATGATGATGATGATGATGCACAGGGACAGCACTTTGAAAGCGTTAACCTGAAAAGGCACCAAGGAGCCCCGTAGTGTGTCAGCAAGCAGCCAAAGTGCCGAAAGATCCTTAAGGCATAACTTTGACCCATATTCTGTAGATAATCAACTTTCCTCTCCCCAAAGGGGAATCGGGAGAATGACATAAAAGCGTGATTTGCATTACGAAGCCTTGTACCTTCCTTGATGTTTTCCTTGCCTGCTCCAACTACCGTCGCTTCCTAACATCAAACCAGGCGGAGGTTTGCTCCAGCCGGGGATGAGCTGAACTGCTCCTAATGGGAGCCCGGCACGGCGGCTGGGGTCGGGGGCGGGGGGGGGGGGCCCTTTCCCACCGCGGAGGAGACGAGGGCTCGCGGCATGGGAGCGCGAGATGCTCTTTGACCTCTTCGGTAGAGCGAGGCCGCGGGAGGCACGGGATAGCCCTCTCCTCCCACCGCCCGGCGCTCGTCAAAGCCGGAGCTGATTAAAGCCCTTCTGGCAGTCAGCGGGCTAACGTGGGGGAAAGTGCCGCTCGGTCCTGTCCGTGGGACCGAGGACTTGAAAGTGATCCCTCATCGTCTTTGTGGAGAGGAGCGCGTGGCAGTAAGTGGTGGCTAATGAGTCGTTTCAGAGCGAGGGGTCTGGATGGGAGGACAAAGCGGAGGCAGCCTGCAGGGCTGCCAAGGGGGGGGCAAGGGTCCCGAGAAAGAAGGTCCGCTTTTGGGGAAAACAACAACCACAGGGACACTTTTGATAAACAGAGCCGAAATGCTGTGGTTTAAAAAAGCGTGGATTTTTCATTTTTAACGGATACCAGATAGTTTAATATTACTAATCGCGGCAAACAGGGGGGGAAATATCTCTCTAAATTCCTGGCAAGTAGGTCAGCACGTTCAGCTGACATGAGCATGGAGACCCCCGATGTGCTCCCACTTGAGAAGGTCCCTGACAGCGAAGGGATGAGGAGACCGCTCGCACAGCACAGCTGTGGATGAGCTAACTCTTCTCACGCCGACACTTGGAGCCAAGAATATTTCAACATTAGCATCTCCTAATGCAGTTTCATCTCGCTGGCTATAAAGCCTGTCCCGGCGCAAAAGAAACCTCTGTGATTTCAGTGTAACTATGAGAAAAGAGCCGTGGCTGGTTTTGTGTAACAGGATTTGTGTGGGCTGTTGGTAAGGGCACGCTGCTGATAAATAAGGTTCCGTTGTAAATATTCTCTAGTGACATGGGAATTTATCCACCTATTGAAGTTTACAACCGAGCTACCGAGGAAACATGTTCTTTAGCTCCGCTGCGTATGCAGCCCACAGTGCATTTATCAAACCCCCTGTCAGTTCGGAGAAGGTACAGTTCAGGTAATACAGTATTTATGAAACTCTTAATACCACCTCAGAAAGTTCTCGTAGAGTGTGTTTTTGAAAGCTGCCTTATGAAAACTCTGGACAAGGGGAAAGCAGAGGATATATTTTCAGTTTTATAGTGCAGGGCTCTGCTCTGTGGTCGCATGCAGTGAGGAAGACACAGCAGAAAGAGGTGCTTCCTAGGCACCGCACTTATTGATCGTAAAGCACACAGTAAAAGCAGCGCAGGCAAATCGAATGCTATCTTTTGCAGAAGTGTTAGGGTTTAAGTAGGAATTTCAGATCCTCCCCTTCATCAGAAATAAGACTTATTTCTTCCTTCACCCATTCACCCGTCTCAGTTTACAAGCCACCGTCGCTGTTAAGACAGGCAGGCTCTTTGGGTGGGCACTTCTTCATCCCATTCCCATATCAGAGGGTCTTCATGCTCGTTGGTGTTCTACTGCCTCTCCCATACTCCCTGGAAAGCCCAGCAGCAGCCCTGCTTGCTCCTCGGTGAAACCACCCTTGTTTCACCCTTTAAACCTTGCAATACTCTGACATCCTCAGAGACTTCTCAGCTCCTCAGCAAATGCCTGTTTCCGTATGGAGAAATGATCCCAACATGGTCCTTGAAGAACCCTATGTCACCTCAGAAAGATAAATTTTTAAAAACCCTTCAGTTTTAAATTTTTCTGTGTTGTTTTGTTTGGGTGCTGGAGCCTGTGAACTGAGGCTGCCCAAGTGGCTTTTGTTGTTTCAGCCGCTGATTTTCTTGATTCCTGGTGATTGATGGTGGGAGAAGCTTTTGCACAACCTTTAACGTTTGCATGAAGGGAGGGAGGAAGAGAGGAGAAAAATTTTCCTGGTGTGCATTTATTTATGTTTAAAAAAAAATAAAAAAGAAAAGAAGTATTTTCTGCACCGGTAGCAATCCCAGCAAGATTCGCCGGAGTGGAGCTCCCTCTGTTGAGCTCTGGGAGCTTCGCCAGATGGCAAATAGAGCTGCCCGCTCCGTTTTTGGGGTAGCTTCATCTCCAGGCCCTTCCTTACCCCTTTCCCCTCCCTGCGGTCCACCTGAGAGAGAAAAAAATGGCAATGGAAAAGTCCTGGGAGTGGGACGTCTCTGAGCTGTGACCTGCCTGGTGTCTGCCGGGAGGAAACCCAGCTCTGATGAGTTGTAGCAGGACTGGACCATAAAGTCCTCACTGGGGTGGAGGTGGGAGAGGGTTTCTGCGAAGGAAACTCTTGAGTCACAAGGCAAGGAGCCAAGAAGGAAGACGTGGAAAGGCTGGAAGGCGAACCAAAGGTATCGGGCTGGGTAGCAGAGTTACAAAGGCACCACTGGAAAATGTAAGCTGTCCCCTGCTTTGTCAGCTTCCACCGGGAAAGATCAAATGAAGCAGTTACAGCAGAGATTCACGTTATGGGCTTTTATGCAATACTTTTTCGTAGTTTTCCCCCAAATGTTCTTTTTTCTTGCCGTGACCTACAGCATAAAGAATTGTGTAGAATTCCAGGGCTGTAAATGGTGCCATTGTGGAGGTGAAGGAGCCTGAAAAAACATAAGGCTCTCAAAATTGCACAGCGGGCTGACTTTTAACTCGTTTCTTTTACCAAAAAACGAGCAAGGACTGGGTTCTGGCAGGCAGCTGGGAAAACCAGGTCGTGGTCCTGACCGAAGCGGTGTCATCTGGGGAGTAATCAGGGAGAGATTTCATGTTTCTTTAAAGGATTTAAGACACACTTTGAATGGAGAACACAAGGCAACCTTAAATACGTAGCTGCCGTAGTGCCTTGAATATAAGGTTTTGTTTTGTGTTTCTCCGTAGCCTCGAGGGAGCTCCCGTTTGTTTTACAGCGTGTCTCTCGTCGTTGGCTAAGTGTAGCCAACTTTGCCGTCTTTCCTCCTTGGACTGCTCAAGTAGCACATTGCGGTGAGATTGCCCGCTCAAGTTGCAGCAGCAGGTGGGTTTTGCTGTTACTTGTCTTCTTCTGTGTTAAGGAACCGCGGCTCCTGAAGCCCTGGCTCAGGATGTTCTTGGTGGCCCTTGCCTTCGCAAGGCAGGCAGTCTTTGGTGGTTTCTCGTGAAGCCACGTTGCATTCTTGGGTTAGAAGTCCTCTCGGCTACTGGTTGGGACTTTTTGTCGACCGACTCCTGCTCTGAAACATCTGCGTGCAGCAGCCAGTCCACTCACCGCCGTCCCTGCACAGGATTATAAGGGTAAAATTTGGCCCTTAGGATCCAGTGACTGTTTTCTGCCTGAAAGGTGAAAATTTTTCGTTTCAGATTCTCAGAGCGTACCTAGGCTCTGTAAAGGCTACGGCCAGCACATGAGAGATCACTAAATATTTTCCTTGGGAGAGGCTGCCAGCCTTTCAGCTTTGTTTCAGAGGAGATTACTTGTAAGATAAAGCTCTATATTGTGTTGGAATTTTCTATACATCCACACCGCTTCATCAAGATTAACTGGATTAAAGCGGTTTAACTGAAACCAGAATTTGACCTACAATGCCAGCAGTGTGTTGACAGGACCACTTATTAAAGAGCAGAGAGTCTGGAAGCTTTCGGGTTTTGCAGAACACGAGGGACTTTGCGCTGACACGGTTAAACAGCTGGCTGGTGTTACCCACTGATTCTCTGGGCAGTGATGGCTGTGAATTCACTGCTAGAAATCCAACCTGACCCCGAAAATCACATGTTGTTTAATAGGAGTGCATGTAGTTTGAGAATAGTTTTCTTTAAACAACGTGTTTCTAGGAAAAAGAGATCTCTGAATGTGTAAATATTGATGGGTGCTGAGTGATGGGCTGAAGCAGTGTGAGATGTGCCGAAGGTGTGAAGCTATTTTAGCTGCGATCGTGAGAATGGATGAGCTCAGCATGAGATGGTCTTGCATTCAAGTTTTTAAACTTCCTACGAGAAACGGTGTTGAACTGTAAAACTGAGCTCTTATTTTGGTCAAGCGGAGAATGCCCAACATACCTATGTGACAAGCTGTGTAGTGGAAATCCTGGTGTTTCTTTCTCAGTCGTGCTGCAGGCAAAAACTGCATTTGCCAAGGGAAAATTTAAAACATTCGTTAATCTTGGTGCGTACAAAGATGGACCTTATAAGGTAACATGCAAGTTGGGCCTGTTTGCCATATAAACTACAAAATAACCTTGGGAGACGCTGTTCTCTTTAAAGAGCAGCTTATGCTCCATTTGCCCATTGCTGAAGAAGATTAACAGCATCCTTTGCTGTTTGGGGGTGACGAACGTCGTTGTTCCCTGTTCTTTGGGGAGTAATGATGAGAATGATGCTGTACCTGCTTGCCTTCACTTCGTCTCCGTCTGCCGAGCGATTCCCGTGGTACCTTCATGCTAACTGCAAAAGTCACTTCTGGAAATGGCAGATAGGCTCCTAAGCTGTTTGGGCGCTCCCTCTCCATGTATGAAGACCATCTCTTGGGAAGGCGTAGAGGTGTTCCCCAGACCTCCTGGCACCCCAGAATGGTTTCGGAGAAGGATTTCGCCTCCTGCTCCAGGTAGGAGCTGTGCACAGCTCAAGTGCGTGTTGTCTGCATGTGTCCTCAGGTGTCCCAAGGACTGCAGCGCTCCACAGCACCGTCAGCTGGGGCCTAACCATTGTGTCCAAGTCCTTAGTTAAATAAAACAGTAGAGCTTTAGTTAAGAGGTTTTATTTTTATTGTAATTAATTACTAGTTATATGGCACTATAAATAAGCATGACGCTTTCCAGGGTATATAAAGGATTGTGTTCAGTTTTCATTCTTCATGGTGCTGTTTTTGTTGTCAGCTTAACTACTTTGATTCTCAAAGCTGGTTTCAAAAAGGTCGTGCCTGCAAACTGTGATTTTTCAGGCTTTTACTGATGGTTCACACAGAGCTGACTAAGAGCACGTCACCAGTTTTTTTGCCTTTGCTACTTTGTGCAAAATTAGATTCTCTTTGCTTAATTCTCCTATTACTAGCTTTCTGTGAAAGCAAATGCTGCCGTTATCACCGTCGTGATCTGTCAGGCCAGTGGCCCAGGGGCAGTAGTGCTTCTGAATGGCAGGACAGAAGACAAACCATCTGACACGGAAGACAAACCACTTTTTAAGAGTTTTTGCAGTGAGATACAACGATGATTTATGATCTGTCATCCCGAAAGTTGCTCTTGAGGACAGAAGCCGCCGAAAACTCTGCAGGTCACAGATCTCACAGTGGTAGACGTTTGTTATAACTGCACCGGCTAAAGTTTGCCCCAGCCCCTGGTTTCTTCAGCTCGTTGCATGCCCAAGCTCTCTCTCTCTCTCGCTTCCAAGGGCTGCCTGAGAAGAGACGTGTTTTAAGCACCGCTATTGATTTAAGTGAAACTTGTTGCTCTGGAAAGACGCTGAACCGAGAGCGACTGTGGGAGGGCGAGGAGCAATGGGATGCCCTTCACGCCGTCGCCCTTACCAAGCCCGGCAGACGCGGCCGGCGTTGCCACCGCGACTAAGCTGCTTGTTGTGCTTGCCACCGGCCGCTCTGCACGCCGGACCGCCTTCCGCTTTTCCATCCCCAAGGGATCCAGGCAGGCATTTCACCCTCGCGACCTAAGGCGCTCTCAGCTGATCGGAATGGGTGCTTTCGACGCCGAGATGCGGGTGCCGGTACCGGGGAGCAGCCCGTCTCCTCCTCCTCAGTCCTGCCGGCGGGCGCTCCATCCCGCAAGCCCCGTCCTCGCCGGCGGAGCTGCTGCCGTTTCTGCGAAGCTGTCGCGGGGGGTAGGGAAGCGTACGCTGAAGCGTCGCCCGGCCTGCCCACGGGGAGCTTCCTACTAGTTGGAAGACGTAAACGCAGCCCCATGCGTCGCCGATCTCTGCTTGCGTAGATTGGGAGATTCAGAGTAATGTGCCCTGCTTCAGAGTAATGAAGCAAAAAATTAACAGTATGTGTTTTAATTATTAGTTATGCTCTGCAGTAATAGTTTGTGTCCAATTATAGTTTACCACTGAGATGTGCATCCTTTTCATTACTTTTTCCTTTCTCTATTGACTTTTGATTTGCTTTGGATGTTTATACTTGATAGTACTTCGTGAAGGAGATAAATGTGTATTCATTCATTCAGAGGAACAGACTTCAGATACGTATTTGGAGGATGGGGCATATGGAGAAGTTGGAGAAATTTGAAGAACTGCAATAAGCAACATGCCAGTGTGTTTTGCTAAAATGACTTAAGTACAATCTAAAAAAAAAAAAAAAAAAAATTGCTGTCCCTAGTAGTGCTCTTATCAGGCTGTTCCAGCAGCGTGTTCTGAGGCTCTTTGGCTTCATCCATTCCTGCTTCACCTCTAGCTCTCACTATGAACGAGACCCGTGAAGCGGAAAGAAGGAGGAGTTAAACACTCCTCCACCTTTTGCATTTTCCCAATTCTTTCATCCCCTCACCCCCTGGAGCGGGGGTCAGGGGAGGGTGCTGCCCCACGCCTGCCTCTCCCGGCGGATCCCCGTGGGCGAGCGGAGGTTTCGCTTCTTTGCACGGCTTGAGCTGCACGAGGCAAGAGCTGCGGCGAGGGGAATTACCCTTCGGCGTTAACGCGGCTTTCACAGGGCGGAAAAACAATGTTCCGCTCCGCTCTGGCAGAGAGGGGTTGTAGCTGGAGCCTCCAGAGGTTTCTTGGGTTTCAGGAGTCTGAACACAAACTCGGATCGGGAGAAGGCTTGGATCCTAGCATTTCTGCCTGCGTTTAGTCGCTGGAGGCCTTGCCCCTGTGTATTTTATTTTTGATTTCTCATATAATGCGATATATTGATGTCAAGGAATGGTCTTGGACTTTCCCCCGGTGTGTTTGTGAGCCAGCAAATCTGGCCGGCCTCTCTGAGGATGTTGCACCTGGGGTTTTGGTTCTGTCTTCGGTGTCCACCCTCCCTCGTTGTGCAGAGGCACAGAAGCGGGAGGCGCGCTCAGCTTAGACATCCAGGCTCTGTTCGCTCTCTCGAGAAAAACTGGTTGCATGGGGCAGCTTTTATTTTCCCTTCCCAAATGGTGCGAACTAGGAAACGCATGTTTTGTAGGCACTTATTTCGGGCAAGCGTCAGACCTTTTTCGAAGTAGCGACCTCCTTCACCACGTATCGCACGCAGGAGCTGGCAGGCTTTGACCTGTGTCGGAGCATATTTCGTTGCTTTCGAGCGTATTGGGAAAATGTCTCTTTTCGGCAGCTTTTGGAAACTTAAGCCCTACTCTACCTGTGCAGCTTGCACTCTACAATGCTTTCTACGGGGAGAATTTGTTCGAAACAAGCATGTCTGGTTTTTTTCCCCCTCCTTTTGTTCTTCAGGATACGTAATGAAAAATTCTCCAGCGTTGCCACTTAATTGCTTCATGGCTGCTGTTTGTCAATTTGCCAGCAGGTTTCTGCTTAACTGCTGCCATTTGACATTGCTGAAACACAAATGCAGAATGATTGAGTTGCCAACATATCATTGAGTCTTCTGCGAGGGGGGAGTTCAGCATATTAACGCTTCAGGCTTTTACGTCAGTATTGATTGCTGAAATAGAAAAGAAATCTTCGGCAGTATTCAGCATCGTGCCAACGCGCATTTACTGGCAGGAAAAAGAAACTGGCCGTTGCCATTGACTGTGACTTCATCCCTTCCTTCCTTCCTTCCTTCCTTTCTTTCTTTCTTACATTCTTTATTTCTATACACACCCACACAGAGTTTCAAAATTTAATACACATCATAGCCGAATTCCAGTTAACCTAACAATAAATCAACAGGACAAATTGATTTCTGGATACAGACAGATGCGGAGGCCGTTTAATTTTGCAGCCACCCGCATTGTGCCCGACTAGATTTCATGGGAAGACCACGCTCCCCGGCAGGGCTCGGGGGGGTTGCGTGTGATTCGGAGATCAGTCCTGGCCAAGCCCCTTCCCTTGGAATTGGGGGGAGTCAAATGAAGAAAAGGGGGGCGATTAGGCCAGAATTGCACTGCCCAAAGATTTGGCAAAGAGGGAAATAGTCGTAGGAAGATTTCTAAGAATTACCTTACTGTTGATGGGGAGTGACGTTACAACTAGCAAACAGCAGCAGTGATCATTTTTATTCTATTTCTGAAATATGCTTAGTGCTCCCTCCTTTCAGATGTAGTTAAGAGGAGCTTTCTGAACCTGATTTGCTTCTCACTTATGGGTTGACCAAAAGTAGGAACAATAGTGGGGAACTTCCCAAAATCTGCTTCTTAGGGACCAGGATTCATTAATATAATCTGACCATTGAAAGTCCACTGAAAGCTGGACCTTTTGGCCAGAAGATATCAGCAAGGAAGCTTCAAGAGTTTATTTTGGAGGTTTTTTGGTAATTGTGATACTGAATTTCTCTCTTTGGTTGATTGGAGCAGACGCTTAGAGATTTAGAACAGGAAATGTAGCTTTATTTGAAAAGGGTTAGAGGACTCCGTTATTTCTTTACCTCTGCCACAGTAAACACAAGCTCTAGCTGGGATGCTTAAATCAAAGTGGGTACTTCTGGCCTTATGGAAAGGCAGGGAAACGTCCCAATTACAGTCATTTTTCAATACAACGTTGTCTTTTCACTAAACAACATGTTCAATTTAAAAAATGCCTCTACAGATTTTTTAGCTGAAAAGCTGTGGCTCGGAATTAGAAAAGCTGTAGCTGATAATTGAAACATCTTATTTTGGCACCTTCCCCCTGGCAGTTGTAATTTAAGTACCTTTATGTGCAGGTCTTCTCTGGGTGGGACAGTCCCTGGATGTCAGTAACTAAGCCTTGTCTTGCGGTTTGTTTGTTTTGCTTAAAAGTCTGCATTTTCATCAGGTGAAGGTATAAACGGGCACCTGAACCATCTTCTAGCCAGCTCAATTAAGTGGCAATAAAAGCCCAGCATGTGCTGCGTAAGAATTTCGTTGATGATGTGTGAGGCTGAATAAAATCCGGTTTCGTTTTCCGTGGTTCTGGGGACTGTTGACTTTTTACACAGTAAAATGAGGCTTGGGAAGGGAAAGTGGTTAAAAAGTAAAGAAAGCGGTCTGACCTTGAATTGCTACAAAGATCTTGGGAATAGTAAGGCCCGCTCCCGGGTAAGCGATACGGAGTGTGTTTGCCAGGCGTGTGCCTGGATCAGCAGCGGTTCAGCGTGCACCTGGCAGAACTCTTACTCGGTGTTTGATAAATTGTCTTCTCCCAGCATGAGTTAAAGTAATGAATCTTTTATTTCTAAATTACTACAAGGCTCCGTAGTCTTTCAGCTTAAATTTTTTTTTTTTTTGGTCTGGTTTCAAATAGGTAGTGCAAGCTATGCCTTACCTAAGGAGTTTGATGGTATTGTATGCTTAATCTTTTAAAACGCTAGGGAGGGAGGCAAAGCTTTGGTGTCAAGGGAAATAACCATCCTGGCAGAGAGAAAAATATCAGTAGGATGTTGCCACTAGTGCGGCAGAGCCTATTTGATGCACGCTCCGTTAGCCGGCTGTTGATTTTCTTTTCTGTTTCCACACTTTTCTGTTACATTTGAAGGTGCTTCCAAAATGCTGGTCTTTAACTGGGTACCTTCATTGAGATACAGCAAAACCCAAAAGAATGCAGAGAAAAAAGAGGAACCGTAAATTGGTAATGAGAAAAACCAAGAGCTGGAAATTAAATCCCCATCCAGACAACGCAGGCAGCGCTCCGCAGAGCTGTGCCCGTTTGCCAGCCTCCTTCCCCCTGGGCTGTAGCCAAGGAGACCTGTTGCAGTGCTTCCCAAGACCTGCGCGGCTCCTAACGCCTTTCCTAAGAACATAAATTAACGCCCGCGTGCGAAGGCGCGCGCCAGAAACTCGCTTTTTGAACGGCGTGGTGTCTGTCTGCCGGCGGGGGCTGCAGACGATGGGCTGGTGCTTCTCCTCCTCCTGCCCAAAAGTGCAGGCGCAGGAGCGTAAAACCTGCCCCACCAGAGCGGGTCCGTTTAACGCACCCGCCGGGATCGGGAAAATGCCTCTGCTTGTTGCTTTTTAGAAATACCGTAAAAAGTCATCCCAGCATCTCATTTTCTGGCTGGGGTGGGGAAATGGAGTGTTTCTCCCTGCGGAAAGCATCCGAGTGCTATTCTTAGGCACGGGAATGTCATCCAGAAGTACAGGCGTAAAAAACACCTGGGGGAATACCAGGGTGTTTTATTAAACATACCTTTACTTTTTCATTGTCCCTGTAGGACACCCCATTGACAACCCCTGTACAGAGCAGGGAACAGACCACTCGTAGGCATAGATGTGCAACAGAAAACCATGTCATTTTTATAAATACATCTCTGAAAAAAAGACTCTTACGAAAGGCTGACTTTACAGGACCCCTTTAACATCCCCTGTAGTACGTGCTGCTGCGTATTTGCGCTGAGGCTTGCGAGCTGACTCTTAGCGCAAATTAAATAAAATAAAAAATGGGATACGATAATACAGCGATACACCTTTTCTCCCCCAGTACCGGTCAAAGAGCTATTATAGGGCCAAAGCAGCAGGCAGCTGTGTCCGACCCAGTTGCCCGCTGCCCTGTGGGATTCGGCAAGTATCCAGGGAGGGTAAGGGCAAGGGCTGCATGAACCAATACTTCCTCCAAAAAATTGTCCATGCAGTGGCAGCCGGGGTGGGATAATCTTGCACTGGGCCAAAGTGAGCTCTGGGAAGAATTCTTCACAATCAAGTAGTTTCCATCAGATAGGTTTCTTGTTTCTATCACACCAAACTATTACCTTTTTAGGCTTTTTTGCTCTCATGCTGTGATTTTTTTAAAGTTTGTTTCTTTCTTTTAATAAGAGTGAAAGCCTCAGAGCTGTTTTCAGTTCTAAAAGAAAGATTTGAGGCATTCTGCCTATTCCGCTTTTCCACAGGGACATTAATTCATAAGCAACAAAGAATATTGTAACTCCTTACAGTAGCCCTCAGTGAACAGCGTGAGACTTGGGGATTTTGAAAGAAGTAAGAGTATTTGGTTACAGAATCAAAAGCTAAACTAAAAGCTTCAAACTCAAAAATGTTTGGAGTTGCTCAGACAAACGCAATGAAAAATTTTCAACTTCCCAACTTTTAGAACCATGTGAATCTTCAAGCTTGTTTTGTTTTGTTTATCTTCTGAGCCTCAGAAACCAAAGCAACCCTGAAGGCCAACACGTCTAATATTTTACCTTTAGACGTGTCGCCCTTTACTTGTTTAAATACATAGTCCTGCTTACACAGGATATTTTGCAACTTAACGGATGCAGCTTGATGGTGTAAGAGGTACCACGGATTTCAGCTGAGCTTCAGGAGAACCGCAGTGCCTCCTCTGGTGTAACACACTTACCTTCTCCGTCTTACCATCGTGAGCATCCTAGTTTCCCTGTGAGGTCCAGGGTATATGTAGCGGTCAGCCGCAGTCATTGGGGTAGTTTGGTCACGGATGACCAGTTTGCCTCTAGCTGGAAGTGACTTTAAGAAGGAAAATTGGTGCTGGCTCCAGTTTGCTTAAAGATGTTGCGTATTTTGTTTCCCCAGAGCGTTTTGCAGCTTCCCTATGGCAAAGCCCTCTACGCGTATGAGGGGAAGGAGCCCGGGGACCTCAAGTTTAACAAGGGAGACATCATCATACTGCGGCGGAAGGTGGACGAGAACTGGTACCACGGGGAGCTTAATGGGAACCACGGCTTCTTCCCCGCCAGCTACATCCAGTGTATCAAGCCCCTCCCGCAAGCTCCACCTCAGGGCAAAGCACTTTACGACTTTGAAATGAAGGATAAAGATCAAGACAAGGATTGCCTGACCTTCACCAAGGTAGGGCAATAGTTCTGGTTTGGGTTTTGTTTTTTTTTTTTAAAAAAAAGAGTTTAGAATGCTGCTTCTGTAGGGACAGATGGGGCACGTGGGGTGCTGGGAGCGGCGGGACATCTGCCTGGCCTCCCCTGCGCTCCCTTTGTTTCTTTCAACTGGTTTCTTGTACCAGAAAGTGAAAATCCTTGAGCTCAGACAGCCCAATGGGGACAGGCTGGCGGGGCTGAATTTCCTTTTTGAAATGGGACGTCCCCTCACGGGGGCATGGATGACGGTTGGACTCGATGATCTCGTAGGTCCTTTCCAACCTAAATGACTCTCAGATTCTGTGATTCTCATGTAACGTGCTGAAGGGCATCGGCCTCTCCCAACTTGTAAATCCTCCTCCCTGCTCGGCGGCCCTGCCGTGTCCCGCGCGCCGGCTGCGCTGCCGGACCGGGTGGGTGCGAAGCCAGCCCTCGGGGCAAGCCCCGCCCGAGCGTCCGCGGGAAACTGCTCCCATTTTGTCTAAAGGAGAAGCCGGCGAGGTGGCTCGTGCCAGGTACAGCGAGGTTGGTGTAAAGCCGGTGAAACTCAACAAGTAGAACTGGCTACAGGCTTTCTGAGAACAGTTTTCTGTCTAAAAAGCACGCGTTTCGTCTGCGTTGGAACGTTCTGCAAGAATGACTCAATTTCAGAAAAAGTCTAATGGAAATGTGTCTTCTAATGTTCCTTATTGAATCAGATGTTCCAGTGTTTTAAAATGCCATTCAGCTGCAAAATGTATATTGCATCATACCATATACCAATTAGCAGCTGAAATACGCTATCGTCATATATCACAGTATTTCCTATTTTAAGAACAGAAAGACATTAAAAAGCAGACATTTAAAAAGCAGTCTTTGGGGTTTTTTTAAACCAAAATGTTTAATAAATTCCAGTTGGAATGAGAGAAAACTGAGATATTGTAATTTCCTTTGGATTTAAAATGTCACATTTTCCCTTTCTCCCCCACCTCCCCACCTGCTTTCTGTCTCCCCCTCCCTCGCAATTTGTGTTGACCTTAGATGGGCTTCATGGATATCAAGAAACCCACAGTAAAACAAAGCATATCCCCTAATGTTAATTTATGGCAGTGAATGCCATGGAGAACCTGTTCGTTGTCATCTTCTGTTTTATTTCAGCTGTCTGTGGTTGTTATAGTATCACATAAGGTAATAACAGTTATGCTGGAAATGAATATGAAATAGATGATAAAAATATCCTTCACCAGGATTTTACTGACCTCGTCTTTTGAGGCTACCCATTATAGCTGAACGAATTATTTGCAGCATATAATTTTCTCACCAAACGTAACATCTTTTTCACTCGTGCAACATTTCTCAGCAGAACGCAATTTCCTAGAATGTATACTTTCTCGTACTTATTTAACAAAAGATTTGTAAGCACTTTTGCTCCATAGCAAGCCAAGGGTTTTGATTGCAAACACTGCAAACCCTGCCACTGCCCAGCCTCCCTGCAGCCGTGAATCTCTGCGAGCAAGCGGGCTGCTTCGGGAGAAGCAGCAGCCATGCACCAACAGAAAGTTAGCCAGAAGTTACCTATATATATAAATATATATATATTTACTGTCACGTTGTTTTCCTCGCTGCTTGCGCAGAGGTACGACGGTGACTTCTCTGAGAAGCAATCTTGTCCACTTAAGCTATTCATTGCTTGCTCAATCTAAGAAACTTAATAGGTATGGCAGGCAGTTGTGGTCTTTTTTATTAGAGCCGGTCCTTTCCTAGACTTTTTTGTATTTGATATATTTGCTGCCATATATTAGTATACCTCCGTTACAATAACTGTCTTTGTATACTGATAGTTCTTATTTTCTCGGCTGTCCAATGTCATTCTCACATGGAGCATTTCTTTCTGCTGTATAGCTCTACGCTCAATCCCTCAATTTTCCTTTATTTCACCCCTTGTGTTACTGTCTGCATCCTTTTATCCTTGATGACTGTGTTTTCCCCAAGGGAGTTTGGTTTCTCTTCTACTGCTATTTTCTTCTTTAGCTCCTTCCACTACACGCACTGTCACCTTGTAACTGTTTTTATGTCTTGCCTATTGTTCTCTCTGACAGTGAATAATCTATTTTTTATCTCGGGACTTTACCGTCATGTTTTCATCAGTTTTCTCAGTGCTAATTTTAGCTGTCACCTGCGCTGATGAAGGTTCCTGTTTAGCCCAGATTTTAGATCATCTGCTGATGCAGTCAGTTCCTCTGCACAGAGTCATGAGCACTGCGTTGCTGTAGATGTGATTTGTCACTTGGAGCAATATTCATCATTTGAATGTCTCAGTTTGCATCTGAAGGTGCTGGACCTGATCTCAGTTTCATTTACGCTATTTGTTCTTTCCTCAGGTAGAGGGGTTGCATTGGCATACCGTTTATATAAACTAATATAGCCTATTTGTGTCCTGCAACTCATTTAACGCTACCAGACACTCATAACTGAATTTTACTTATAAACATATAACAAAGAAGACTTTTCCTCTGAAGAGAAACTACAAGAAGGGAACTCGGACTTAGGGATCTTCTGTATCATTATGTTCTGTTGCTTTTCTGCTGGACCTTGCTTTTTCCCATCCCCTTTGTTACGATGCAGTCTGCATATCTGTTGGTGCAGTAAAAGAAAACAAAGGAAGGATATTAGGGTTTTCCTCTTACTAAGGTTTGGGGTTTTTTCTTCAAAATTAAAATGTCCTTTTGTTCGAGAGGTGGATTGCAAGAAAATGAAGTCTGCTTTATGCTGATCTTCGTGAGCAGTGCTGCAGAGGGCTTCTGCCATTTACCCATTTTCATCTCCTCTAGAGACAACACTCTCCAGATAAAAGGCCAAAGATAAATCAAATATAATAGTTTTGTATGTGTAAGTATAAAACTGGGAGGGACAGAGAAACCTCTGTCTTGAGTGTCTAGTGCAACAAAGGAAGGCCCAACCTGTCCTTCTCTTACACCATGAGGACTGCTCCCCCTAATTCCTCCGCCCAAAGTCGCCGTACGTACAGGTATAGGGTCCCACCACTGTTCCCTCCTCTCTAGTGCCTACAAGAAAGAAAAACACCCCAGATCTGCAACTCAACGTGGTTTTCCTCGGTGTTGAGCAGTGATCAGCCAAATCAGTTGGTTAGCAGTTATTTTGCTCTCTGTAACCACGGGTTCCAGCCTTGATTCAGCTCCGCACCAGTTTAACTCCAGCAGCTTCGGAAGTGTTAGTCCTGATGTTCACTGGTGTGGTTGCAATCAGCGTGTGGCCTACAGAGTCTCAGTGTATGCCCTTGGGAAATACTCATTTAACTCAGCTTTCTAATGTCTCCTTATGTGATATCCCAGCATGAGCCCGGGCTCCCGCTGTCTCCGTTTTAAAAAATAACCCATCCTCCCTTGGGCTACGCGCTCTCTGGTACAAGCCGTGCGCAAGAAGACTCTGCTCTCAGCTCTGATGGTGCAGATCTGGAGAAATGGCATTATTGTCCGTCTGTGTAGTTACTCCAGGCTCAGACTGAGCCCAAATTCAGCCCACAGTTTTGTTTTGGTGTTGGACCAGCCTTTGCATGCGTGAGTTCACGTGGCCCTTTGAAGGCTCAGTGGTAGATGAACTCTCAAACCTGTCAAGGTAACGTCAGCTGTTTCCCGTGCTTTATTGCTCGTCGCATTTTTAATCACAGCAGCTACTGCCTTCGTTTTCCAACACTTATTCCCAGCCCACAGCGGTGTTTAACAAGCGTTGTGCCAATCTTGGAGCCGTCACATCCAATACTGGTTCCTGGCTGCGGAGCGGCATCCCAGTCCCTTAGCGTTCAACTCCAGCAGCATTTGCCGTTCTCAGAGGGACCGTCCCAGTGGTAGCTGGCGACTGGGATCCTCGCGCCAGCTGGCGAGTGTTGTCGTTGGGCGCACCGAGCACCGCGCGGTGCCATCCTGCCGGCGCTGGCATCTCCCCAGTGCTCTGGATGGAGTTGTTAGCTCTGCAGAATAGCAGGCGCATCTGCTTTGTATTGCTTCGTTAATGGCCGTTGATGAGGAGAGTAAAAGTCAGGCTGTGAATCACGGCTGTTACAGGACACAATTTTGCGCTGTTTTCTCAGCAAAAGGGTTCATTTCTCCATCAATCAGATTGCTTTTTAAGTGATTTATCTTCGGCTTCCTTTCTGATAATGGTTATAAACTGGAACTGCAGGACCCACGTGCCTGTTGCAAGGCTGCCCCGTCCTGATGAATAGAGAGAGATGTGAGCAAGTAGGAGAGAGCAAATAATTAGAGACTTTAGCAACAGGCATAAAAAGAGCATGAGGTACCTTTGTCAAACTACAGTGGATACCATTGGCTTTTGAAATGAGATTTGAGGCTTAGATTCCTTTATGCTGCCTGGAAATCAATTTAGTACATGTGAAACAGTGAAGTTCAGAAAGTTGAAGTGGTATGCCAAGAGATCTGTGGCTTTTTACTATTCATGATCCTTTGGGGAACCTTTCTAGGAATTTATAAGTAGCATGGCTATCCAACTAATTTAAGGTACTAAAATAGTTCATGTTGAAGCTTTCACCAGCCCAGTGTATAGAATGATGTCGTGGGCTGCGAATTCAAAGAAACTTTCTATTATTAAAGAATTTCAAAAGATGTTCCAGGATTTGCTGTAATTCCTGGAGATTTTCAACACCCTTCTGAAAATGAATTCTGTAATGGAAAGCATTCTCAAGGATTTGCACGTTGCTCTCCCACAAAGATACACATTTTGAATGTCTGCATATCTTGGGATGTGCAGCTATCTGATTTTCTCGTATGTATGAGCACATTCGGCAGCCAGACCTGGCAGAGCCAAACTAAGATCAGTGTGTGGAAAAGCTTCCAGATTTCACAGGTCTATCGAAAGTCAAGTTAGAAGGGATCTGCAAAGGTCACTTGTTCGCTGCCCCGTCCTCGAGCAGGATCAGCGCAAGATAAACCTTTCCTGCCAGGGATGGGATTGCACGGTGCCTCTGACAAAATCTAGTCGAGCGCTTCGGGGGTTTTACAGTTAAAACGTTTTTTCTTGATTTCTTATCTTATGTGGGTGTGTATATATGCAACTATATATACATACACACATACATTTATACATGCCTATGCGTATGTACGCGCATACATAAGGTTATATATGTATAAACATGTAGCGAAATTGTAGACCCATCACACTTTGGGGTTTTAAAAAGTCTTTTAAGAAAATAGCTGAACAAATATAGAAAGTAAGAACGCTCATAGCAGGTTCTTGAAGCGACGCAGTCTTTTATTTTCCTCATTTACCCCCTTCGCCTAGATTCTAAATTTGTGATAATCGGTCTTTTGTAGGAGCATGTGGAAACTTTGCGGAGATGCATTACTGTCAGCTCTTTACACAGATCAAAAATGGTCTGTGCAGACGGGGCTTTGGAAGGGAATGCTATCTGTTTCTTCAGGAAATTAAATGCACAAATTCTTTTTGCGTCCTTCCAGCTGTAATAAATAGCTGAAGGACTCAGTCTGTGGCTGTTTCTCTGAGCTTTCCCCTAATGGATCATTCAGATGAATAATTCAAAGGAAACATTTAAACTATTTCAAAGTGCATGTGTTCAAAATGCACATGTTCAAAAACTGCAAAGTACATCACATCACATCCCTGTTCTGGTCATTTTCTGTCAACGTAAATCCACGGTCTGAACATCCTGGATCAGGAATTTGTGGGGTTTTTTCTATGTGAGAAGTATCTGCAAAAAGACCAGCTCCCCTCGCCTAACCAGTTAACATGAATAGCTTGTTACGTGGAGGGTGATAGAACATATAAAGCTCTTATTTTCGTAGAGCGGGTGGTGGAAGTGAAGCAAGAACGGCAGAGAACTCTGTCCCGGCTTTCCGGAGGAAGATGTTTTCTTCTTTTTTATAAATTTCTGCACGGGATCGGAGGAAGATTGGATGCCATGAGAGAATGAATGGCATCTCAGCAAACTCCCTCAGCCCACTCCTTCCGCAGCCTTCGCAGCCGCCGGAGCTGCCTCAAGGCTGGGTTTCGTACGGCAGCCCCGGCAGACGGACCTTGTAGCAGAAATCCACTTGAGCAGCTCAAACTGGGAAAACTCGGGATTTAGTTCTAGTCACCTGAGCTTTTGTAACGACTGGTGTGTTCCACATTTTAACTCTTGTCAAGAGAAACCTTGAGCGGTATGGATCTTATCTGCGCTTTGCTTAATCCCTTGTTTTATAATCACAAAGAAGTTCACCATCAGCTGAAATTTTTGTAAGATCCCTTAGATTAAATATAATATTAAAATGCCATTGGTTTTAGAAAACGAACTTGTGTCTAAACTGAAGGTGATCCGACAGTTGAATGCAACTTCGTTTTTTCTTATGTTATCCTCGGCTTTTTACTTGCTTTGCACTTTTACCTCCTAATATTTTTTTTAAAAAGGAAAACTGACATTGAGTTCATCAGCAGCCTAGGCCAGTCGCTGAGCACCTCGTGCTATACCTTATGCTTCTTGCTGGAAGCGTTTCCAGGACTACCTGTGCTCTACTGGTGCTTCCCTTTGAATTGTCTTCTGGAGCAGCCAAGTGCCACAACGGGCTCTCGGATGCGCAGGCGCAGCTTCATGCTAGAGAGTTTTCACCTTTGGGTTGGATGTCCCTGCCTCAAACGTTCTCCCTGTCCCTGCAACAATTCCTAACCACTGTGCCCAGGCCCTTGGAGCTGCACCGGTCCGCAGGGGGATTCAGTGCACTTTGGGTGGGATGCTGGGCCAAGGGTGTGGATTCAGGGAACATTTTTACCTGGCTTATGGTCTCCTCTGTGTACTCTCTCCCTAAGGTGTCATGTGGGTAACTAAAAGCAGGCATCTTTCTACTGAAAAAAAATCTGATTGTGTATCATCTCGTGTATCTCTGATTTTAGGATGAAATTTTGACGGTCATCAGGAGGGTAGATGACAACTGGGCAGAAGGAATGCTGGGTGACAAGATTGGCATTTTCCCTATCCTCTATGTTGAGGTAAGTCCATAACAGGCGGTGGTGGGGGCCGGTCTTATCAAAGGCAGAATGATCTTGAAAATTCTTAAATGAGAAGGACAGACTATACCAGAATAACTGAAAAGGGAGTTTTTCGTTGCTGTCCCCTAAGCCACTGTGAGGTTACATTCACTTCGATTTAAAGTGGCCAGCAAAATGTATGCCCTGAACTACTGTGGGAGGCTTCCCATGCAGCGTCTCTGATGTAATCTCCACAATCCATAGGATTGATGGTTGCAGTCGGGGTGTCTTGCACGCACCTGAGGAGAGGTGGGTGCTGCTGGCAGGTGGGGAGCAGCGGCGCAGGCTCAGCCGTGTCCCGAAAGCACAGACCTCGGAGGGAGGCTTCGGGTGTCCCTTGGCTCCGTGTCCTGGTTTAACCCCAGCCGGCGACTAAGCACCAGGCAGCCGCTCACTCACTGCCCCCCCGCAGTGGGATGGGGGAGGAAATCGGGAAAAGAAGTAAAACTCGTGGGTTGAGATAAGAACGGTTTAATAGAACAGAAGAGAAGAAACTAATAACGATAATGATAACACTAATAAAATGACAGCAGTAATAATGAAAGGATTGGAATGTACAAATGATGCGCAGTG
>JAVJGG010000058.1:3543317-3576561 GCA_035590195.1 Aviceda cuculoides | reverse complement strand
TGTTATCAGCATTCTTCGCATACTGAACTCAAAACACAGCACCAGTACCAGCTACTGGGAAGACAATTAACTCTATCCCAGCTGAAACCAGGACACTGGGGCAGCTCCACCCCTTGTGCCCAAGGTCTCTCATTCCCTGTCCGCCAGTCCCAGCTTTATCCGGAGCGCTTTCCCGCGGTCGTTTCCGTGGGAACCTTATTTCAGAGTGAACGCTGAGACTTCACGTCCTCCGAGCAGACCCCTTGTGCCACCTCTTCTCCCTGCTGCCTGCCCTCTTGCTGGTGCCCGTCCAACTGGATGCTACTGGGGAGAAGAGCTGCAGCCAGCAGCGGTGGCCCGTGGTGGCCCACTGGAGCAGCTCTGTAGTCCGGGTGCCAGGCGATGCCTTTCCTCCTTCGTGGGTAAACCAGGGGTGCAAAGAAGGGATGGGCACTACGCGTGTATGTATTTCTTGGAGGTGCCGCCACTCCGCAGCCGGTACTCGGAGCGATATCACCCGGGCGCAGGCTGGTGCCGCTCTCCGGAGTGAAGCGTCTCCTGTGCCCCCGGTGGATCCTGCCCTGCTGTGTGTGGCTCTGATGCCTGCCTCCGAAATTACTTCTCCAGATTTCTTAGTTAATGATTTGAAGCAAAATAGAGATAATTAGTGCCTGACTACCTAATTATTAACTCCGACAATGACCAATTTGGAATAAACCATCATTAATATACATTGCGTTCCCACAGTTGACAAGAACAATAATATTAAAACCAGAATGTGTAGGAGCCATTATTGGGAAAGCAGCTGCCTCGCATAAGTTAATGACTAGTTTTCTTCTGTTCTGAATGCGTAAGACATTTTCAGTTTGTTGTGATTAAATGAGAAAGCTGGGTTTCTCCCACATTCCATCCTTTTTCCCTTCTCTTTCTTATCCCGGGGGAGCGCGATGTTACTGTCCTGAGCTTTGTGGCAGAAAGAGTGAATTGGGGACCTCCGCGCAGCACCCCACCACTTTTCCCCAGCTCTAGTTTTGCCTGCGGGCTGTAGGTGCTGGCAGTGCCTACACAGCCTACAGCATCCTGATCCCTCTCCCACCCCTAGGTGTCCGTTCTCCTTAATTACTGCTCTTGCAGGGTGAAGGGCTCGAAGCCTCCGAGGAAAACTCCTTTGGGAACACAGGCAGTGATGTCTCACTGAAGTTAGTCAAGCACGAACAGCCAGGTAGCCAGCACCAGGGGAGAAGAATGCACGTAGGAATGTGTGTGTGTATATACATTCATAGAGACACGCACATAAATAAAATAAATACAACTATATACATTTATGCATATATTTGTGTATATATACACACACGCATATATATTTTACCTGTATAAATTTGAAAGCTGGAGCCTTGAAAGGCCTTTTCAGTTGAGATACTTGGGTGACATGGGCATAATATTGGTGCCGTGGTTTGTAAAGCCAAAGGGAAACGCTCCCCAGACAGAAACACCAGCCACCTATTTCATCCGCGTCCCAGTGGATGGAGGCCTTGTTCTGAATACGAGATGAGCTTACGCAACCATTGGAGTTATACAATTATGTTGCTGTTGCCAGCTTCAGATGTTACTTTACATTAAAAATTAAGAGGAATCAGCAGGCCAAATCCCAAAGAAGTTTTGAAAATCTCAATGCCAATGTTTATAAAATAAATGCATTAAACAAGTAGTACTTGAATCTAAAAACGCTCTTTGAGTCCGTCCAAGTCCATTAAGTGGTTTTCAGAATCTTGGCAAAGCGCGCAGAATAAGCAAAGCTTAACTCTCACGGTAGCCTTCCGCTTGTGTGAGCCCAAGCGCGTGGGATCTCGCACGGCATCCAAAGCCCCGCGCTCCGGACGGAGCCGATTCCAGCCTGGAGCCCATCTCCGACGGCAGGCTCCAGTGTCCTCAGCTGCTCCCACGGCCCAGACGAAAGCTCTCACCCTTCCCGCCGCAGCCGGAGCGTTAGAAAACCAGCCGGTCGCTTCAAGGGTCTCGGAGCTGAGCGTGCCAGAGCTACGAAGAGGGGCTATAATCCTTGTGGCGGCCCCAGTTTGGTGAGACTTCGTCCCGGCCGCCTGCTGCCGTACCCCTCAGGCGGACGCTCGCAAGAAAAGCTTTTGCGACCGCTCCGTTACAACGCGTTCGCACCCGTAAGCGGCCGCGGGGGGGTAAGGGGGGTGTTGTACCGCAGCCCTACTGGGGCGATCGGGACCCCAGTGGCCTCCCAGCGCTTGGGCTTGTCAAGCTGGCGCCCGTAAAAGCCTGCGGTTGTCCGTATGGCTGTAGAGGTGTAAGGTGGCATGGATTTTATGTTTTTTTTCCCTACAAGCGTCCAGCAAGGGTGCTCGCCTGCCTGCCGTGCCTGACCGCTCTCTGCCGAGAGGCTTTTTCCTGCCTCTGCAGTGTCATCTCCGTCCCAACCTCCGAGAAGCTACGGTCGTCCAAGGAATAAATATTTGCAGCTCACGATGGCGACTTTTGCGGGATGAGTCACACACAATATGTTCTGTCAGGGAGAGTTTACGCTATTTTTTTTTCTTATTTTGTTGTTGTCCTTCGTCACCAGTAGAAGTCATTTGGGCTGGTAATTTATGGTTTGTCTACAGAAAAACACGACATAATCAAATGGATTCTCAAGGTGCCTTCTGTCCTGAAATAAATACCTTATTAATAATCTGTATGGTTTGAAGTCATATTCTTGCTGGGAGGAGTTTTGGACCTGCAAGGAATTCAAAGTCCTAACTAAATCTATTTTGTTTTACTGTCTTCAAGCTAGCTCCTTCATTCCTAATAACTGCTGTTATTATCTCTTGTTTGGAAGTTGTAAGTGTTGTGCTGCTACGTGTAAAATTGAGAATAATGAAGAACAAAGTGTGTCCTAATAGATTTAAGTGTCTGGGAATGAAATTTGAGGGCAATGGCGTGCCAAGTATTCGGAGGGACCCATCCTGCTGAGATGGGCAGGAGCTGGAAATTCAGAAAGCTGAGCTGTTAGACCAACATTTCTGACTGCAGCCCCCACTGCAAAGAAGTATTGACCGAGATCAAGAAGCCTTACGAGTCAGTGGGAGAGCGAGGCAATTATGTCGAGTGCTACTGCGACTCTAATATCAGCAAATTACAATTGATGAAGTGCCAGCCCATTGTTATAATGTTTTATGGCAGCAGGGGCACTGAAAGCAGTGATTAAGTAATATTAGGAGGTTTAAAATTCTTTTTACAGAGCAGTGAAGCAGGGTAATGGGGATCTTCTCTTGTTCTTCACAGTCAAAAAGAGAAAAAGGTGGAAAGGAGGTCTAGGAGAAGGAGGGAGGAGGAGAACGGGCAGGAGCTGATGGTTTCCGTGCCCTGCAGCATGGATCCGCGAGACTGCCCGGAGACCCAGGGGAAAAGAATTCTTGCAAGTCAGTGTTTAAAAAGCGTTCAGCCAAAAGCGAAAAAATAAAATCCGAAGCCAAAGGCATTTCTTAACGAAAACAGTGATCCTTCATTCCAAAGTCAGCTTTGCGGAGCAGAGCACCACATTTAATGATTTTGTGCCGTACCACTGGATCTACCAATCATCCCGAAACAGCTCAACCCGTGCAGGGGAACCTGAGCACGTTGGCCAGGATCCCAGCTGTGGTCGTTAGGCAGTGTCACAGGGACCCATCCACCCAGCCGAATTTGTCCTTAACCGTACAACTATGTACTTTGCTGAGGGTAACCTTTAGTTACCCTTTAGATAAATGCAAATGGTTGAGAGATTCGCGTGTGTGTGTCCGTCCCAGTGTGTGTTCAGTTAATCTGAAGACCTGGAGGTTTCCAGGAGGAGATGCAGGGAACCACTCTGAGAAGAGCAAAGCCTTTCCCATAGCCCAGCCCGTCGACCTGCTTAACTTTGGGATTCTTCAACATTTTCCTGGCAGTGTGGCCCCCCATCTGGCATTCAGTCTGGATGGCAGATTTGGAAGTTATTTTCTCTGTATACAGATTCCCAGCTTAGCTGTTTCCAAATACCCTGGTGTCCCCAGTGGCAGTTGTCACAGTTATATCCTTGAAAACTCATATATGTGTGTGTGTGTGTAGGGGTATTTCTAGCTCTAATAGATGTTTTGACCATTTTCAACAACGTCAGTAAATAATTGTTGCCCTGTCCACTTCTTGTCTATGTTTTCTCTCTCCTCAATCAGTTTGGTTCCTCCCTTTGGCTGCAGGACAGATGGGTCCCTATGGGACTCTCATAATGGATTCAACCTTGATGTCTGACCCATCATTTATATATGTGTGGTCTCTGTGGCAGCATACTCTGCACCTTTCAGAGCATCCTTTATCAAATCCTTCAAAAAAAAAAAAAAAAAAAGGAACATTAGACAGTCATTACATAGGAACGTTTATTTGGTGCCCTTTGCAGAAAGAACATACAATCTCTGTTTTTAAGGACTGTCAAAATGGTTCATTTTAGCCTTGCTAGTATCATTTAATGCTAATAAAAATGGAGGCTTTTGAAGGGTGGGTAGAAGGAAACTAATGTAGATGACTTTAGAAAAGCTGACTTACTAAATCTCAGAGGAGCAAATTCATCCCAGTGGTAAGTAGGTGTAACACTAATGAGTTAAGAATTATACCCATTAACATCAGAATTGATTTTTTTTCTGTTCTCTCTCCTGTGTGTCAGATAAAAATGGAATAAGAACCTTGTAAAGCTGACAATAATGTAAGCTCTAAGAGGTGTTCAGTTAATTTCTGTTGAAAAGCTTTATTGATACGCATTTTCAAATTTTGAAATTACATTGTTTTAAGACTCATTCCTGCACCTTCATAGTTTCTAAAAAGTTGGTCCTACTTGTTTTCCTCTTGCATAGCATGTAGTGGAATATTCCAGTTTCAGGTTTCTGTGTGAATGGAGTATAAATACAATCCCCATGTTTCACATTCAAACTAAAACATGCAGAAGTTGTTTTGTAGGCTGCAAGAGGGACCTCAGTAAGAACCTATACACCTACTACTACTTTTTCACATCAATCTGTGAATAAAACTTACTGATTTAAAGTACTGTTACACACATACAAAGTACAATAATTTAAAGAACTTCAAATAACTATCATGTCAGTCAGGAGAACTAAGAGTATTAGCACTCAGGAGGGGGAAGATGATTAAACATACAATAAGTGATAATAAATATATTTTTTATATATATCCATTATTCTTAATCTCTGGCCCATCTTCTCTGCATAACCACTCAATTTCTTATCTTCCCTTTTGCTTGTATAAATAAAAAGCCTTTCGCTCTTTGTTTTAATTTCCTGTGTAAAATGTAAATTAGCAAAAGGTTTGGGCACATTTTTTTCCTTTCTTTTTTTTTTTTACTTTTAAGTAATTTCTTTCATGTTTTCTGTTAATTTCTAGCATCCATCATGAGGTGATCATTCATGCAGATTCTGTGCGATTTTCCTCCATCTTCAGAGCGCAAAGCCGAGCTGCATTGTCACCTTTGGATTTAAAGGCCGGGTGTCCCCCGCGTTAGATTAGCTGAGCCCCTCAGCTCCGTAGAGCTTTTCTAATCCCTCGCTGCCCTCAGGCTACGTCTGGACAAGTCAGCGCGGGATCGTTTTCTGGTTTCCGCGTCGGAGAACACGTTCCTCCGAGGTGCATCTCGGGTGGGTGCCTCAGAGGGGAAGCCTGCTTAGAGAGGTAGGTGGGGGTGCTCTCACATTTGAGTCACCCTCCAGCCCAGACAGTCGCGAGACCTGGGGTGAGCCGCTGTGAAAGCCAGCACGTAAATTTAGACGTAGCCGTAGGTCGTCAAAATTTGCCTTTTGGGAATTGGCGGGTTTAGTCACAGGTCTTCTCTTGCTTGTCCTCCTGCCTACTTTCACACGAGTGAACTCATAATTAAGTTATTCGGATTTATATGTTGTGACCAATCTTTCTGTTAGTCAAAATCCAGTCCGAATTGTTGTCACCTCTTACTGTTTCAGGGACTGTTGTACCAGAAATTGGCCAGCTGTCACATTCAGGAATATCTTCCGCACCCACCCCCCGTCATGAGTAACATCCGAATTTCCTAGATTTTATTTTGTAAAAATAACTCTCTAGGGTTATTTAGAGAAGGTTTCCAGCCCAGCCAACTTAAGCACACAACCTTGGCTTCCCAGCGGTGCTCAGCAGCCTCATAGCGCACAACCATTGGAATGAAATGTTTCAGCAACGACGCAGGATTCCGGGGGCTAGAAATTAGCATTCCCCATTGAGCGCACCCGCTATCCCGGAGCCCCGGGGCGGCTCTAGAGCACATCATCAGTAATCCGCTCTCTCTAGAGGAGGCACCAGAACAGGGCTTTTGTCTTTTCCAGCCATTGATCACCTCTGACAGCTTCTAAAGATTGCTTCGGCACTGCTGAACTCCTGGGTTCTTTTTCCTTTTGAAAAGAAAGTATCTTTCAGTCTCACTTACCTAGAGCTAATGGGTGAATGTATATTAAGAAGCTATATGTCAACAGATACACGATTTGTCTAGCAGTTAATTAAAAATAAAATCCTAGAGGATTTCATTATTTCTCACACAGGCATTCTTCATTTTGTTTCCTAGTGTCCTTGTTAGTGCCTGTTGCATATCTTAATTAGCTTTCTTCTTGAGGAGCTTTCCTGATGCCCTAAAACTCTCAGAGTGGAGATTTTCAATCCAAACATAGCCACAGAGGGAGGGTGCGAGGGTTTTGGGAGATGCCCCTGGCAAACTGGCTGTCTTCTCTGCCCCATTGCTGGTGCCCACAGCCCTCTGAGCAAAAGGCAAAATGTTTCCATGTGTCAACTGCAGCGCTGGTGCTGGGAGCGCCAAAGAGAAGAAAAGTGGGTCCAGTATTAAAATCCCAACCTGCGAAAGGACCTGGAGCAGGTGGAAGCACACGTTATCCTTTGTTGTGCCTCTGGTGGGTAAGATGACCTCCATCGGGGGGACAGGGTGGGCAGTTGGTGTGACACCATAAATGATTTTCGGGGAGGGTGCCTGTTGGAGCCCCCTCTGATCTCTGTTTTCAGAAGATAGCATGTTACGTAAATATTATTCTACCATGGTGAAGAGTCACAAAATGTGGTTGAGCTTAACCCTTTAAGCTTTCAAAGAGGAGTAGTTTCAAGAATAGTAGTTTCCTGATAGGGTGAAGCTATGAATTGTTTTTACCTCTTTCCTGACTTCTTATTGTGGCAGATCCTGAAATGGTCAAACTGTCTTTATTCTAGGCACAAAGAGACCCGGGAGTGCATGTGTGTGCTGAATGCATGCTTCAAACAACAAAAATAACATATGAAGTTGATTTTTAGCCTAGAAATGTCATTAGCTATGCCAAAACCAGATGTTTGAGTTAAGTCTCAAATCCTCTAACATTTTGTTAGGTGTTAGAGCTGAACATTGAGAAAAACAGGTTCAAAAGACCAGAAGAGGAATCAGTACAAGCAAATTAGAAACAAAAATCAGAAACAGGGAGAGGTGCTTGGAATTAATTTGGGGATCGGCATCTTTTCCAGATTTTCTCTACAATACACAAGATTACTGAAGGCTCACCCCTTTGTGTTTAGTCTATCCTGTAGAAGAAATTAAATAGGAGTTCTTGTTCCTTTACAAAGTAGACCAGCCGTTGTTTATTTTATGTTCCACTGCGCCATTTTTGAGTTTGACACTGGCGTTATTTTAATCTGACAAAAGCAAGAGCTGCTGCCAAAAGAATTGTCCTGCTTTTGCCTCATCTGTGACAACACTTTCCTTCTGCCTTCCTTGTTCCAGAACTACCAGACATGCGGCTGTATGGGTCAGGGAACAAACCGTGTTGAAAGCTACTCGTTTAAGTTGTGGTCGGTTTTTTTGACTCTGGTCATATCTGTTCCATCATCCCATTTACTGCATAGCCGCATGAACATCCATGCTGATACAGGGCAGAAAGTGGGAGGATGGGAAAGGAGGACATGTGGCATCTCACACTCGCTGCAGGAGAACGTGACCGGGGCAGCAACCCTCACCACAGATACTCTGCAGGCGATGCTGTTCTTCAGCTGCGCCCTAAGCCATCGCACCAAAATGGTGAGGAATGTGGGGCTTGGTGCAAGCAACCTCCTCTACCTCCTGGTTGTCCCCCAATTTATCTAGTTTATTAAGGTATAATTTTATGACAAAGCAACACTAGGTACTCCATAAACAAGATTAATAATATTAGCCTTGGTTTAAGTAAGGCTGGAAGGAGTATCCTGCTCTAAATCTGACTTCGAAGTCTTCCGGTCTGTTTAGACACAATTGAATCAAGTGGACAGGAAATTTCATGAGAAAAGTTTCCGTAATAGAATTTTTCCATAACAAAACTTTTCTGGATACCTTGGGACAAAGCAGGAGAAGTGCCAGAGCATTTGGGCAGTGGTGGACTCATGCTGGAGATATTCTCCTCTTACCCTGTGGCTAAGGGAGGTGTTACTCTTTCTCGAGAAGAAAGCAACTCCGCAGGAGGGAGAGCGCTCCCTGCCTGCCTTGCTGTTGGTGGGGAAAGTAAAGCTCAGTGGCATGTCTCTTGGTGGTCATCTCCTTGATCCCTTTTCTCTGATCTGCTTCTACCTCAGCAACAGAGTAAGGAATTTACAGGCATGTCTTCCTCTTGTGTCCTTTTTCTTCTCTTTTCCTAGCCGAGGAGGAAGGACTGTGTGTCTTCTCTTTGAGGGCAGAAATAATGACCTCGGCATCTCCTCTCCTTGCTCCAGCCTAGTGCTTAGAGAGGCTTGCCCATTCCCAGCCAAAGCCTTTTACTTCCATAGGTGCATTGCTCAGGAGAGAGAAGTGTGGTTGTATCGATTTGGTGGGTGCCTGTTTTTCCTTTCCTTCAAAATATGAATTATTGGGGTGGAAAGAGGGCTATAGAGATGATTGATACCCCATTCCTGGCAGTCCCCCAGGCCATGACAAGGTCTGGGAGCTCTTGGTACTGGCACTGAACTTCTCTGCCCCACAGCAGCTGGGGGGCTGTCATGGCTTAACCCTGGCTGGTTACGGCTTGGGGCCATGCTGTGTCTCAAGCACAGGTTTTTGTCACATGGAAGTCCCTGAGGGCACAAAAGCGCTCCTGAGGGCTGAGTTTAAGGTCATAGCAAAGGCAGCTCCACACCACTCCAGCAACACGTACATCTGCTTTTGCGTAGAGCGACTCTCACTCAACACATGCCTGAGGTTTCGGTGCAGCACACAGTCAGAGTTAAGCGTGTCGCTGGTTAAAGAGGGATCAATGTACTTTCATGGCAAGTGATAAAGACATTGCCAGTGGGAATCACATCCTCGTGCTTGGCTCCATTCATCCGTGTGGCTGGCAGTCCTACCTAGTCTTTGGCCAAACTGATTGGTGAGCGTTGACAAAGATCAGCCTCTCATCGTCTTGTATCCTGATTATGGCTACACCCTTTTTGCATCCTTAGCAAATGGAGACCTGCCTCATTCATGACCATCCAGAGTGCTCATCTGCTGCCACTTTTTTCTTTCTCTCTGAAGCCCTTTTCTGTCCTGTAGAGCCCATACAACTTGCCCTTACTTGCAAACGTTTGATTACTCATTACTGTCTCTACCAGTTGTCTTTTATTTACTACTGAAAGATCAACCTCTGTCTTTGATCAGCCAGCGATGCTAATCACTTTTTCAGTTTTTTCAAATTCTCATTTTCTTCCATAGTGCTCTGTTCTTCACTTTTGTGACGAGTGCTTCAAAAACATCCAGACATCTGCATCAGCATTGCTCCTCCAGACTCCTCTCTAAAATTGTTCTTGGCTGTGATGCCTACAGGAGATTTATGGTGTGCAAAATCCTCTGTCCATCTTGCTGATAAGACGGTCTCGTATATTTTGTCTATTATCTATATTTTGTCTTTATCCTCATCTTAAATTGTACTTTCTTTGGGCCAAGAACTGTCTTGTTGCTCTATGTTTACATAATGCTTCTCACAATGGAGTTCTGATCCATGGTGGGAGTTCTTTGGCATTTAATGGCAAAAATAATAGAAGTCTTGATAACAAATGTCTCTGTGCGACTGTATCACGTGGTGTGGTCACAGTTTGCAAAAAATTGGTTTCCTCAGGACAACTTGTCTCTCTGTCTACAGAATGTAGGTGCAATCCAGGGCAGTCCATTTTCAGAAAGGAATGTGTTAGGAAAATATTTGAGCTTGAGTAATTCCACAAACAGAAAAAAAACCCCAGTGTTCTGCACTTTCAGAAAGATTTCCTACTGTGCAGATTTTTTGCTAGCCCATTAATTTTGCCATCTCAGAACTCAAACAGCATGGCCTAGAGCAGTGGTTTTCCAAATTCCTTCCAGTTGTAGCATACTAACATAAACAACATTTGCATATGGATGTCATAAAAGTGACTAATGCCGGCAATCATCGTACTTTATTGCAGTAATGTGACACATGTGCCTGAGCATCCTAAAAGATCTGCTCAAAGCTCGTTGGCGCTGAAGAAGTGGCACACCTCTTATCTCGCAGTGACACCCGTGGCAGAGCAGGCTTTGACAGAAACCAGAGCATGAATCCAGCTTTGGATGAGCGTACGAGAGGGAAGAGTACTAGCTGCTTCACTGCTTGACTCAACAGCCCCGGGTACGTGTCCTTTACCCTAAACCAGAAATCAAACTCAGGAAGTTGAACAAATAGCATTTTCTAGTTTGATAGCCAGAAAGTTCAGTGAACTCCTTGACTGCAGCTGTTGGCAAGTCAGTGGAGAGACATCTGACTCTGACCTCGGCCTTGTACCCGATCATGTTTTAACATCTCGGATTCTCCAAAGAAGGCTGCAAACGGTTCCTCTGGGCGAGGGGCAGCCAGTCGTGCTGTGAGCGCGAGGCCGAATGCTGCCATTTTCAGTCAAGAATTTGTGGCATTGAGGGAATTTGTCACAGTTCAGCCTTGTCAGATTTTTCTTGGGTTGTGAACGCAATTACATCATCATATAGCACGGAAAACACATTTTCATATCTTACTGGCTGGTTTCAGAGCCTTCAGTTACTGGTCAGGCTTCCTACACAACTGAGATACGCATGATTATGCCATGTGCAACAGCAACTGCTTCCTAATGCCATCCCAATCTGTTGCCCACCTTTTAACAAATGTGACAGAAGTGTAAAGGTCTCCAAGCTAGGGACAATCTTGTGTAAAAAATAGTTTAAAAATAACTGGTCACTGCGCAGAGCAAAGAAGGATGCAAAGTAGTGCTCCCACTGAGGGAAAAGAGAGCTGTGCCCTTGTACCAGGCATCAGCACATCTATGTGGGAAGGAGATGCTTTAAAAGTGCAGGTGATTTCAGGCCGAGTTTACACCGTAATAACCACAGGATGAGGCAACTACGAGATGCACACTCAGGCTGGCAAGTTATGTCTCGCTCAGAACAACTCCTTTTTTTTTCATCTGGGTGCATAGGTAAGAAGGCCGGGCTCCCTGTCACACGGACGATCCGTGTATCCTGGTGTGCCGCTGCCCCTCTCAAACACGCGTGGTTTGTCTCCCATTTCAGGGAAACGTCTCAGAACTGTCCCTCTAGGGAGTCACCAGACGCTTGGGTGAAACAGCAGCACATCGCGTCCCGACTCCTGTTTTCACCCCAACTGGCAAATAATGAACCCAAAGCCTTGGACACAACTCTCTGATGATGCAGCAGCCTTGGTGACCGGTGACTGACATCCTTTGATGTTGGCTACTCCCAGTGAAACACGCAGTGTGACCCCGGAGCTGGTGGGGTCTCCACCACGACCAGCAACCCTGCTTTGTAGCCAGCGGTAGCAGGAGCTCCGCGCACGCGGTATCTAACTATACAGCCCCATGGGACGTCATTCTGTTGCAAATATCCTGTACCGCATCCAGCAATCCTTCTCTGTCTTGTATTTGGGAAGAAGGAGCCAGAAGACCATGTAGTAAAAAATGCCTGTTTCCTAAATATAGTACACACAGGGCAAAGGCCGTTTATCACAACCCTTTAGTACTAATGTTTGCTTGAAGTGTGTATACCTTGGTTCTTTTTACAAGCAATTGCACCAAAACATTTTCTTGGCATTTGCTTTCATTCTTCATTTCACTGCTTTATCAGAGATAGAGCGAGCAGTACATTTATTTGTGTGCGATCCCCCACAGGTAATCTTCAGTTGCAGCACATAAAACTTAATTTTCCCCAATTGCACAAGATTTCTTGTTCTACACAAAGTTGTAAATCACTGCAGCAAAGACTTCTTGCTTGCTCAGTGTAGGCAAAGCCTTGCAGTACTTGAAAAATTACTTTGGCATTCCCATGTGCTCCTTGTGCTGCAAGTCCAAGAGCTTCCAAGAGTTTCACAGTTTTATCCAACTTCATGCTTTCTGCAGATAACATGGATGATGTGAGGTGCATGTAGGCCTTTTTCTCATTGTCCACCAGAATGCTTTTGTTAGCAAATTCAGAAAGGACTTCAGCAAATATATATATTTTGTTTCTTTCATCCCTATCCTTTTCACGTTAAGTTGGAAGCAAGTGTTTTCCTTAAAAAAAGACATGGTATTGTTGCTTCCTTCACACAACCCTGAACATTACAAAAACGGTATTTTCAAGAACAATATTTCCGGGAACAAATCTCAGAGCATGAGCAAAAGGGCATGATGTCGTGTCTGGTAGCATGTGTGCACAGTGCAGCTGTCAAGAAGACAAAGGTCCACACAACAATGTGAGCATGATATTGCCTGGTTCACAATCCCATTTATAATTACTTGGGGTCACACACCGTAATTTGGAAGCCATTTGCTTTAAAACTCCCAGGCTTGATATGTGCATTGACTCTGAAGAGATCCTTTGCCTTCATTGATGGTATTTGACTTGTCACTTTTCAGTTAATTCAAAATTTTATGGGTATTGTTGATCACCCAAGTAAACAATAGCACCAGGAGCCTTGTGGAACATTAAGAAGGGAAGTAGAACGTTGCCAGAAAACTCTGAAAACAGGAGGCTTGGCTCTTTTTAAGGCACATATAGGTTCTGCAGATATTGCATCTTCCGTCATTGTGCAGGAGGCACCTGGACTCAGAGGGAGAGTCACGAAGGTTTTCCATGTAACAAGAACAAGAGCGAAGGAGACTCCGCATAGTCAGAAAGCTGGTGGCTTTCTACTAGGAAAGTGGCCGTGTTCTTTCAGGTCTCCTGGGGCTGTTCCTCCATGCAGGGACTTTGAGCCAGGAGCCCAGGTACCCAGGTGAACTCCCAAACCACTCCAGCCTTGGTCATTTCTGTGTCTGAGCTGAGAAACATCATCTGAGAAACGGTTTCCTGATGGACACCTTGTCAAAACCGGCATGTTCCTGGGAAGTACTCGGGTTCCGATGAGTTTCGGTTTTTGATGAAAAAGTAGTTTGTCAGTCAACTCCTCACAAGCTCCAAGAGGGATTCTTCTGGTACTGAAATTGGTGCCAGATGGGTACCAGTCCTTCCACCGTCAAAGTTGGCTGGAGTTTTGCCACTGACTTCAAAGGATTTAGAAACAAGCCCGTGAATTCATGACTGCACTTTTTATTTAGCTTTCTGAATAATTTATAAGCAAAAATAGGCTGGATTCTCCCACTCTTTCTGATGTTGAGTAAAGCTGTATTGGGTTACATTTCTTGCTTTCAAAGGAGCTTTGGTGCAGTCATGAGCATCTCATTACGAAAAAGGGTGTCCACAGAGGACAGATAGGAAGAAAAGAGAAGGAAATCCTTAGGCGCATTGAAGACACAGAGCAGATCTGAGATTCAGAGATGACAGATCAGAGTAAGATAGTCCTCATACTTGGAGCTGAAGGCTAGATAGCTAGAATTGTTTGAGGGAGTGGAGAGGGATGCAGAAAGCGTAGTTCTTTTTGGTGAGCTCATGTATTTTTAATGCCATTGCATTTAGTTTTATTTTCTTTCTTCTCAGTGATTTGGACATCAGTTTCCATAAGGTTACTGGCTGTGCTTTGCTCCTAAGCAGACTTTGCAGCAGACTGCAGATTTTTCTGGGATTCACCAAGCCACGTGTTTGTTCTCCATCACTGCAAACCATTTTCCATCTTAAAACTGTTTGGAAAAAAGGGAAAGAAAAAAAATTCCCAGTTCACCACCCAAGGCTTAGTGTTTACTTCTACTGCACGCATCATTTATTTTCATTCTGCAAGATCATGATGACACGCTCGTCCAAGCACATGTTGTTCTAATATGCTACATTCCTTCGGCCTCTCAGTGCGTTAGAAGTGACATTGCTGCTAAATGAGAAAGATCTTGTAAGACAGGGAAATAGATTGCTAAGTACTGCTGCTTTTCAGGGAGCCGTGTTGTAGCCAGAAATGATTGGCTTGCTTTTTCCAGACTATACATAATTGTGTACATGTATGACCCTTATTAGCAAGGCTATCTGCTGTATGGTTTTAGGGACTTCCTTCCTTGAGAACATGCTAACATATTTAGCAGGCTTTTGGAAAAGAGAATGAGACGTATGCCTCAGCCTGTGGCTGAAGGAACAGGACGCTTGAAGGTTGAGATGAGTCCTAGCAGAGTATTTCTGCAGCTATCGCTCCATGTGAAAGTGTTCGAGCAAGCGCGTGTACTGCGCTTCGTGGATTTTCTGGGTGCATGGAATCACTCTGCTCTCAATCACAGTGTGGGGTTTCAGAAATCTATCTTCCATGATGGATAAACCACTTGCAGAAAATCTGTTCCACATTTGCTTGTCCCTCCCTGGCAATAAATTAGAAAAGGCAAGAGTGGATTCTTAGAGATTAACACAAAAACATTAAATAATGCTTTGGTTTAGCTATAATATTGTCTCTTAAACTGTGCTTTACTAATGCTTCTTCATTAGAAGATGGTGCCTAAATGAATAATTGAGATGGATAGGATTTTGTACCTTCTGTCCAATGAATTTAAACTGTCCGTGGAGAACTTGGGAGGCTTTCTCTAAACATTTTTAAATCTGAATTTACAAAGCGTATAAAAGATGAAATTATAGATGCCTTCAGTATGACTTGGTTGAAGAGCCTTTGGCACAACTTTGTCTGCTGAAATGCCGTTAGCAAGCCCTTGAAATTGCTCTGCGTCCGCTGTACTAACTTACCCAATGAACTTGTAAAGTATTAGGGAAAGTATTAGGTACTTTCCCCTAACACCCATTTGAGTCAAAGGGTGTTTTGCTACTCGGTTACAGTAGAAGAAAGGTTGTATCCTGCATTTGTCAGTAGGGATAACAGTAAGGAAAAGTTGCTTTAGCTTTCTGAAATGCTGCTTTCTGGGGATGAAAATGCTTTCGCAGATGCAGTCCTCTGAGGGACCTAGCAGAGACAGGAGACTCTTGTAGTTATGCCCTTACTTACTTAATAACCTCACTGTGCTTCAGAACATAAATTAAAATACTAGCGAAACTAATTTAATGAGGGCATAAGAACTTAATATTTCCTGAAAGTAACTACTCTGAAGTGAAAACGCAGTAATAAATTCAGACTGTTTATTTTAATCACAAAATCAGCTATGGAACTCCAAGTTGCCAAAGTTTCTGCAAGGCATAAAATAGGGATGTGCATGATCTTCTCAATATTTATGAACTGTAAAGTATAAAAATCAGCAGTCCCTAGGTGAATTTTTTTTCAGTCTTTCAGGGGGACATTGTGAAGAAGTTTTATTAATAACTTTAATTTTCCTTTCTGCCCTGCTCAGTGGTTCCTTTCCAAAACCTTGAGCCTGATATTTTTCTTACCAATTTGTTCTTTTTCATTAGGTATGCGTTGATTTGTGGGGGTTTGTAACTTTTGACTTATAAGAGGGGCCTGAAGTAACATCTTTCTGATATTATACCTGTATTTGAACAGCACCATTCATTAGCTAATACTTTCCATAAAGACAGGAAAAAAAGCTTACCTAGAAAATGAAGCATTATTTTGCTGAAAGTCTTAATGTACTGTACTTTCTGGTTCAGACTGGCTCCAGTTTAACAAAATACTTAAGCACGTGTGTAACACTGAGAATGTAAGCAATCCTTCCTCGTTCAGAAAAGATTGACATTTTAGTCCCATTGGTGACACTCTGGGCTGCATAGTATCAAGTACGCGCTGAAATATGTTGCTAAACCAGAAAGAGAGCAAGGTCCTCTCTTCGGTAGGTCAGATATCAGTCAGAAATTAGTCTCTTAGCCGGACCTAAATGACGAGAAAGCTAAGAGTATTCAATAGCAGAATAAGACTTACGGTCCTCTGTCTTACAGAAGACAGCACCGTCAGTGAACTGCAGCAACCCAGGAGCTGCTGTGGTGACCAGTGTGTATCAAGGCGGCCCTTGGAGGTCTAAACTGGGCTAGAACAATTTTGCCTCTACCATGGATTAGTAAACGCGCTGACGTATTTGTCAAGGGAGGTGCAGTAAAGGTTAATTATTTAAATCTGACCTAGTTTTCCCATGCTTCTATCTCATTCCATAATAATAACAATAAGTTCCACAGTAATAATTTGTTATTCAGACTAAAACTAGAATTAATTATGACCCACACTGGACAAGAAGTAGCTTGTTCCTCACTCTCCATCCCAGCTGGGGTACGTAAGTAGGTGCGTAACGCTGCCCATTGAAACTATAGATCATTAAATCACGTCGGGATATAAAGGGCGTATTTAGTCCCATGAGGGGGTAGTCAGTGCAGATGACAGTTTCTCTCCTGTATCCCCTCATCCTTAACAGAGAAATATGTTGAAACTGTTTACAGGTAGCCTCTTTTAAACCCACATGTATCAGGAACTGGGGTGAACTGGGGTGCGTATATATGTGTGAGCATGTGCAAGCACATGCAACAGAGACAGAGGGAGAGAGAAAGTCACCATAATGCATTCTGCAGAAAAATGAGGTTTATCTAGAGACTAATAAAAAAATAATTTTGGCAGCAGAGAAGTCCTGAGTGAGGTAGCTTAATGTTTGTACCTTTGTCGCCCATATGGTAAAGTCTCAAGCAGAATATCTAAAATAGTCATATCTAAAAGCCAGAAGAAGGAAAAAAACCCTCTCCCTTAGTTCATATTGCATGGGCCGTCTGGCGGGAGGCCAAAGTCATGACAGCTTGCATTGTGGCGGGGAGAGCAGTGCGGCTCCCTGATCAAGGTCAGCAAATTTTTAATGAACGGAGCTTGATTACTGCTCCCTTTGTGGGGAAAGGTTGTTTGGAGGTGAACAAGGCTCGGTGCACGGAGGCGTTCCACGTGCCCCCTCCTTCGCTCTCAAAACCAGACGGGCTGGAGCTGTCTCCAGTACAGTTCCTCGCAGCTGGGGAATGCCTTCCTGAGGATTCGGCACAGAAGCTCCGCGAACCGAGGCTGGGGCATCCTTATCTCGGCACGCAGCGCCCGCAGCCAGTAGTTCCCGTGCCGCTTCATCAGATCTCCTGCGCGGTAGGGTCCCTCAGCTGTTATAAAGCTTGCCCTCGCAAGGTTTTGCATTCCCAGACCCGGGATTGCGGGGCTGCTGGGAATGTTTGGCTGGTTTGGCGTTCAAATCCAAGCCTTATCCCTCTGCATCATATATCGAGTTTTCTAGGACATCCCCTTGTTACTGAATGGATTTGGGGTAAAATCAGTCCCGAGGGCATTTTATGATTTGGGATTAGCAGGACCAGAATTTCAAACATAGGTTTTTTCTAGAGGAGGGATCAAAAATGGGTGAGAAAGTTGAGTTCCGGCGTTAGGGCTTGTCGTAAGAGCTACAGCCTTCCAGAAATGTCAAATTCCTGAGAGTGACTGTGGGTCAGAACTTTCCACTAAGCTTCTCCTCTGGAAGCAGATCTGCCTGAAGATCAAATGACAGACACCAGAAAGCAAATGCTTGTTTACATACTCAGAGTTTAAAATAAGATATTTGCAATCATCGTGTTTATGTTTAAGATGGGTTTCTGAAAGTTCTTTGTGAAGAGGCAGCACCATTTGCTTTTATAAAGTAGTAAGCAGAACCTTTTCTCTGTTATTCATAGCCTGTTTGGGAAGTACTTGCCAGCATCTGTGGGCAAAGCTGTTTAAAAACAGTTCTCTACAAAAATAAAGTTGTAAGGCTATAAAGCATTTTTTATCTTGGCAGACCAAAATAATTTTTTCCCAGTATTTCAGGAAGACTCTGACATTCCCAAAAGTTCATTAGCTTGACTGTTTTGGGAAAGGGTTTTCTTTTTGCCTTTAATCTTCCACTGATATTGAGAATGACTTTGTTTATAACAATACAGGGCTATTTTTTATTATTCCATGTTTAGATGCTAGCTCTCTTATTGACCTTTTTAACTAGGTTTTGCTTTGAACAAAAAAGTAATGGATTTTGTTGTTTTAAAAAGAACAGCTTTGGTGTTAAGTTGGATTCCAGCCAGTGGGATTGATAATCTAATTCTTACAAGAGAATCAGAGTTTTGATATTAAGAGCTGGAGCACTTCATTGTCCATATGAAGCATTGTTGTAAAATCAGAAAGTTCTAAATTATTTTTTTTAACTCTATATTTTCCTATGCCAAAGAGTTAAAATATATCCTTTTCTGGCTTGCTGTTGGTTAGCAAAGTATTTCCTCACCCTCTGCTGTAGAAAAGAATCATGCATATTTGATGTCTTTCTCCTTTTCTCCTTAATATTTCAAATAATTCAGCTAGACTATCTCCATCAATTGGGTAAGTGGAGCTGTAACACCTACTTAAGGGAGGGGAGCCATCTGGTTTCCTCGCAACTTGGAGCCTGCTGGCAAATATTAGGTTGTACCAATTTAGAGCATGATGAAGTGGGAAATAATGGACATTCTTGAAGAATCTGAAATGGGATCAGCTGTTATTGGCAAAAATTGGCAGGTGCGGTGCACTATGCTGGCTGTAAGCGTGGTCTCAAGTTGGAGAGTGCAGCTGGGAAAATGGCCTGCTAATTGAATGGTTGCAGGACTCCCAGCAGCTCTGACAGTAGTGGACCATCATTAATTGGAGGCTCTTGGTTGACTTGGTGGAAGCTGTCACAGAATGAAGGATCCTGCAAGTTGATGTTTACTTTCTAGGTGTTGGCGTGTTTATTGCCTGTTGCTCAGGATGAGTCCTCGTGGAGTCAGGAGTGCTTTTATACTTAGGAGGACTGGCGTAAGGCTAGCAATATCTACTTGTTATTTATATTTACAGCATGGTGACAGTGGTTGGGAGTCATAAAAGCCACTCAACTACACATTTGTTTAACTGCACACTTCTATTGTTATCTTCCCATCCCTCTCTTTTTCCCTTTTATTTTCACTTGTATTAGGTTTCTAAATTGGCTTGGCTTGGAGCAGCAACTATTATTTTTTTTTTTATTTAGAGCCTGAGAAGACCTTGTCCTCAGCTGAGTTTCTTGGACGCTGCTGTAATTCATACAGTGGTTATAGAAACAAAAATAGCCTGGTTTTGGTCCAGAATGGTATTACATGCACCTCTGGTTTATGTGGGTCTCAGAATAGCAGCGTATGCAACAGCACATGTGCGTTAGCTGTGGCTCCCTTTTTCATATGTTGTTTTTATTCATTAAATGCAAACATATTGCGGTGCATCCTAGTTTAATATAAAGGTCTGTTGGCAAAATGTGGCATTTTCCCTCAGCTGTTAGCACCCCTTGAGGGAAGATCTGTTGGCAACGAGCGCTGTGCAGAAAGCGCCGTTGACTTCAGAGCGCGCTTCGTGTATCATCAGCGACTGTAGCACCCCAACGCGCCTAAAAACTCTCCAGCTACGTCAGGCGTAGCTTTCCTGTACGAGTTATGGTGGCTAGGAGGTAAGAGGCTTCAGTGACAGGGTTGTCCCACCCAGCGTGCCTTTGGCATCTATAAGCACGAGGTTGTCTGTGAGTGTGGATTGAATGAGGAACAGCGGGCTGAAAACTGGCCTGAACGTCCTGGTGCTCTGCCGTCTCTATATCGGCTGTAGGCCAAGTTTTAAACCCTATGGGAGGGCTGATGAGACCAATTTTTCAAGTTGGACTCCAAGCAAGTCTTCCAGTGGCCATCGTGCTCTTCCCCAGTTGAGGTGATACAGCTGGAAAAAATGCCTTCAGTTTGCGTCTGCGTTTGGATTACCTGTGTCGGGTGGGAGGCCGGGAGATGAAACTGGAAGGGTTTGGAGTCAAGACCCTGTGTGGCAAACATCGAGCATTGGCCTATGATGGATCTGGGAATGGCTAGATATCGATGAAGAGGCTCCTTCCTCCTTCCCCGGCTCTGCCTCTGCAGCCTGGGACAAGCTATTTTGGGGAGCACCATTTTGTTTGAAATGCCGTAGCTTGATGTGCACCAATTCATGGTGCCTGGTTCTAGCCTAACTCTCCTGGATGCTTATTCTGCCTCTTTCGATTTTCCTGGCATTAAGAAGTGGATGGAAATAGCTCACCCAGCTTCAGAAACTTAAATAAATTGGGCATCACCCTGGAGCCGGACAGTACCACTTGGCTCGGGGCAGGTTTTGGGAAACAAAACGTGCTGGTGTGCCTGCTGGGGACCTGCCCGGCCGACTGAGAGATGGCGGACGGATGATGAAACCCGGCTGGTTTTGGGACCCGTCCCGAGCACCCTTTTTGAGGGGGCAGATCCGCCCTGCAGCAAGCTCCGCAGGCGCGCACAGCACCCCAGGCCCCGCTCCGCACCAGGGGGCAGCCGCCATGTGGCAGTGCTCAGGGCGATCCCCTTGCTGGGGCCGTGGCCGGGGCCTGGGTGGGCCGCCAGGAAAGGATCGTGGTGCTGCAGGGGGGAAGGCCCGGGCAGGTCCAGCGGGTGCCACCGGCGAGCTGTGACGGGCTGTTAACGTCGCCCCTTCTTTTCTCGTTTTGATCTTTGTTTTGTCTTTGCCTTTTCCTCCGCACGCAGCTGAACGAATCCGCCAAGCAGCTCATCGAGATGGACAAGACCTGCTCGGCCGCCGCCTCCGGCTGCGACGTGTCACTGCCCACGGAGACGGCGGCGGCGGGTCTGGCACCGTGCTCCACGGTGGCCGGTGCCGGGGCGGCCGGGGCGGCCCAGCGGCAGGCGGAGGGCAAGAAGAACGCCAAGAAGCGCCATTCCTTCACTGCCCTCAGCATGACGCACAAGTCCTCCCAGGCCGCCAGCAACCGGCACTCCATGGAGATCAGCGCACCCGTCCTCATCAGCTCCAGCGACCCGCGGGCGGCCGCCAGGATCGGGGACCTGACCCACCTCTCCTCCAGCGCCCCGGCCCAGGTAAGGCAGGGGTGGAGGTGTGTTTTGGGTGCTCTCGGTGGACGGCAGGCCGTTGCCTCGCCTCTTTCAAAATGGCTGACCCTCGCGTCAAGCAGTTGCACGGTGCCGTCGTTCCCATAGGATGGTACGTGGCGTCGGTTCCCATCCTTGCATTAATCAGTGGGCATGTGTGAGGAGCCAGGTGATAAAGCCAAATTTGATTCACCATAATGCAACATGTTTAAAGGAAAAGTAATCCTAGGATTTGTTTGAAGTAATGCGGCTTACGTTGCATCACTTTCTGTCGTAGAAAGAAATAATTTTGAGTGATCCCCGTTACCCTGAATGTATCCGTTACCCTGCAGGGTAGCAATGTCGGTATGAAATTCACACATTGGGGATAAAAAAGATTTTTGGAGTAGTTATTTCCCTACAGATCACTGGAGGGTGAGCAAATGTGCCGTACTTTGACAAGTGTTGTACCCGGCAAGTAGCTGCTGTTCAGAAACACCCAAGGAGGTTTTAAACCATCAGATGTGCTGAGGATACAGCCCCCTGTCCTTCCCCCTCGCAAAGGAGGGGGCAGAGGAGCAGCCTCCTGGGCACCCCCGCAGGTCCCTAAAGGAGCTTCCGAGAGGCTGCTTTTGGGGGGCTGGCAGAAACAGGAGTCAAACTCACCAGGCATGCACTGAAACCTCTTGCAAATGCCCGCTGTTTCTGTGGATAAGGGAATCCAAGTGGTGATTTGCAGTTTGAAGGCGTAAAAGAGAAAGGAGAATAATAAGAGTCCCAAAGGTCTACATGCTTGGTGTGCAGATTGGCAGCAACAGGTTCCCTCTCCAGACCAGCTCCTCCTGGTCTGGGCTGCTTGCTAGCACCGAGATAACCTAAGCATGGCAGGGTCTTCCCACCCGTCATTTCTCTGCTGAAAAAAGCAGCCCTGCCCTTTTCCTCTCCCTGGCCATGCCTTCCTGCCCCTCACACCCGTATCGCCATACCGGGACAAATGTGGATCACTTCCCACCCCCGCAGTGGCCCAGTGCGGGAAGCGATCCATGTTCTAGCCGCTGCCCGCACTGGTATGTGTGTAGACGGCTGGGAAAGAGCCGTGCGGGAAGGGGGACAAGCAGCAAACCGCCGGGACCGCCTTGGGCAGGAATACCTGTTTATGCCCATTTGCAGACCGGTGGGGCTGCCCTGGAGGGTCGGTGTCGTGCCCCAGCCCGCGGGGTCACTCTTGATGGCTGTGCCATACTGGTATCCGTGACATGAGCCCCCAGACCCTTGCAGTGCAGGTTTAGCAAAGGCAGGGTGCCTGCGTGCGTGCCGATGGGTGCCACAGGGCCAGCCGAAACGGCGTGCTGAGGGGACGCTGCCGTGGTGGAGCAGCACCCTCACCTCCTTCCACTGCCCATCCACGTGCAGGAGCCAGAGAGGCAGCTCAGTCCAACTGGAATTTAGCTCATTTTCTTCCACGTACCTTTTCTAGGCAGGGTCTCCGTGCTGTAAGGTCTTCTCCCTCCTTTCAGCCCTCAGCAGGAGGGTGAAGGTGAGGATACGGCCTCCACATAAAGCAGCGCGTGTGCCAGGACGTACCGGGACATCTGTGAAGCAGCGCAAGCACTAGGCGTGAGCGAGGGTCCCAAGCTTGTCAAGTAAATGACACCCAGGTTTTTGGCACTCAGAGTGACACATTTGGACTTTACAGAGATGTGACAGACTGTGGCTTTTCTGTTCTTGTGCTAGTCAAGGGAAAAACCATGCACACCCTTTGCTAGAGTCACGTGAAGACTCATTCTAAGCTAGTAAACCACAAAAATTAGACCATGAAGCAGAAAGTGCCTTGACTGTTCTTGCCCATTTTAACAGAAGGAGTGGTGTGCCAAACCCCACTCATGTCACACACCGTCGTGGCATTTTGTCACAAGCGGTAGGGGACAAGGAGGGCGCCGTGTTCTCTGTAACAAGGTACGGTTATCAAAATCCAGCCTGGAGGAAGGTTGGGTGGGTCCTTTGCAGCAGATGGGAAGACACGTAATTGGTGTGGCCACCAGAAGCACAGCTAGGGCTAGGGTACAACGAAGGCACTCCAGTGTGTCCGTGGTGGGAAGAGATTTGGGGAGTGGTTCTTCTGCCTCAGGGCACAGAGCAGGTTTGCAGACAAGGCGGCTGAGCGCAGGCCTCCTTCGCTGCCGGCCAAAACCGTCTTGGCCAAAACCTGGGAAAGGGGAAAAGTCTTGGTGGTTCGGATCAACCTTAGTGAAAAGAGGTTTCCCTCTGTCAAAAAGTGTTATTGCAGCCCAAGGACACAATCACCCCAAGCGTGGCATTTGCATGTATGAATACATATCTCTTCTTTTGGGGGCCTTACTATTTGCTTTCTGGTTTGAGGGAATTAAACATTTTCTTTTGAAAACTTTGCTAGGAATGTGGGTCTGTTGGGGAAAAACAGTGGAGCTGACATTCTCACTATATTCTCTTTACTATAGGAGCAGCCTTCAGAAAAATGCCTTGCTGTTGTAAGAGTAGCAATGAAATCACAAGAGCTACCAACATGAATTCACCTGCTTTCAGCTTTCTTAGGTCTACAAAGAGTCCAGAATTTGCCTCTTACAAAATGTACATTAAAATTGTGCAGCTATATTTATGTATCTATTAATCCCATAATAGAGGCTACATTTACATATTTAAAATGGCAGAAATTCAGTTCCTTCTCTGCCATCTGCTAGGACCTGACATGGCCCTGAAACAATTAATGATGCTGCAGCCTTAGACAGAAAATCAGTTCAGCATTTTTCTGTTATTCACGTTGCTGAACGCCAGCCAACGTAGCATAAACAAAGGGCCCCTGAGCTCTTACTTCAAGGCGTTCGGGGCGGCGAGAATCCTGTCTTCGGATCGTTTTGTTCTAAAAGGTTTTTGCCATTTTTAAGGTAAATGTCCTGTTTGTCCTACTAGGGGTTTGACATCTCATCGACCTGTAAACTGAATCTACCGCTGCTTTGGCAGAGCTCGGGGGCGTTGCGGAGAGCATGGGCAGGTTGGGAGGAAGGCTGTGCGTGTAGCTGCCAGACTTACTGGCGAGCTCTGCCGCAGGAATATGTCTCACCTTTTCTTTCCTCACTTGAAGAGGAACCTCTCTGCCCTGCAAGTCATTGTCACAGCCCTTGAGTGGTTCTCTCCGTAACCATCTCGAGCCTCTGCTAGTTTGCAGCAGCAAAGTCAGCCAAAGCGTATTTCTTATAGGGGAAACAACGGATTTACAGTTTCAGTGCTGACTGTCCAGGAAATTTATGCCTTTCCTTTCACCATTAGAATCCAGATTTGGTATTTTGTGTCTTTATGTCACATCCTTGAAATTTCCAGGCACTTTATCATTGTTTGTTTAACAGATCTCATAAAAAGAAATAAAGGAATTTGGTTCAGTTTAGTAGGTATGAGCTTCTCTGGTACGTATCAGGGTTGGTATTTAGGTTGCAGGGGGGGTTCTACCTTTTGAAAAAGTTTGTCACAGTTTTCCTATAGCCTGTCCTTTGAACAAGCAGAAGGAATTCAGTTACAGGAGTTCTTGAACAGCATCCAGTCCCCTACCTCAGGGGCTGGTGCCCAGCAAAACAGTCTTCTTAAAACAAGCATCCATTTTCCATGTAGACCTGAGGCGCCGACATCTGGGGCACCTGCTTTTTCTCTGCTGACATGAGAGGAAACAGAGACATCGAAGGCTTCTTACTGTAAGAACTTGAAATTTAGGTACACATTTTAGATGTTTCAGAAAATGTGGAATATATTCCACCCCTTAGAAGTGATTTCATGCATAGGACTATATTCCTGTGGCTTTTGTCAATTTTTGTGAATTGAAACCAGACTTTCATGCCGAGCTGACATGTTTTTTGTTTTTATGAGTTGTTAGACTATTATAAGCCTCCTGCTTCTCCAGAAGGGCACAGATTTATGTGTACTGAGCACTGACATGCAGACCAGAGTATGAAATCACATGTTTTGAAAGCACTTCTGCATATCATTAATTTAGTAATTGAAGACTACAGGCCTTCCATAACATGTTCGTTATTCTTTAAGCAGAACCAACTCAGCTGTTTCCCAAAAGCCAAGATGCATTTTGAAATGATTGATGGTCTAAAAACCATCTTTGTTGACTGCAGACCTAGGGATGCTCAAAGGTAGAAGAATCAACTTCAAGCCACGTCAGCTGGATAAAACAGTGACTGGAAGACCACCATAGCCAGGATACAAAGCATTTATTTTCAAAGAGCCAATGCTGGGATCTTCATTTCACTTGCAGCCAAATTTACTTCTTGTAGGCTTTTTGTTGCATGAGTATCACCCGTTAAACGCAAGATCTCCTTCTAAAAGGTAATAGTGTCTGTACGTCATGCAGAATGTCCTATCGTGCTAGCAAAATGCGTTTTTATTGAAGATGAAGTAGTGCTGCAGGGCTGTGATGGAGCTGAAGCTGAATTAGGTTACGGGTGCAGAGGAGCGGTTCGTAACTGAGACTCCCTGGGGAGCGGGGAAGGTCCCCCTGGACAGTAATTGTGCCCAGGCCTCAGATGGCTTGTCTTGCTTCCATTTTCACCCCTTATGAATTATTCTTCTGTGCTATTTGGAAAGGTCACAGGTCAGCACTGCTCCAAATCCCCTGATTTTTGACAGCAAGTGCATCTCATGAATAATGAAGTGTGGCTTTGTGCACACCAGGATAACAGCTGAGTGAGGAAAAAGGATCCTCCCTGCAGAAGGAACTTTCCTCTGTGTTTTGAACAACTCATCACCATGCGCAAGAAGTCTATTTGTATCTGCAAGTGTTAGTACAGGCTCCTAACCAGAGGCCACATGTTCAGGAAAACCTGAGAACAATGTCTTGTACACTCCCAATCCCAAGGAGTGACAGTGTTTGAAATGAAAAATGTTCCTTGAAGTGTCTCGCTACATAAATCGTTTGGAAGTGTGACTCCTTATCAGTTATTTAGAAGTGCTGAATTTTAGCTGAGAAAATGTAATAGCAGAACTTTGGTTGAGCCTTGGCTGATAACCTAAATATGCTGATCATGAGAAGCATACAGAGTATACATAAAATCCAGAGACTAAAAACGAACCTTGAATTTTCTAGTGCACGATAGGCTCTGAGAAAAGAGAAATTCAGGTATTTTTCAGCTTTGGCCTGGAGTCCAAATTCTATCCAGCCTGCTCTGCTGCTGGCTGTGAGTGACAACTGACTGGACGTCCATTAATGAGAGTGAGACAGCTGAAACCAAGGGCAGCCATCTCAGGAGGCTGCACAGGGCACAATGCAAAAAAGAAGTAATATTAGTCCGACCTGTGTTTCTGTCATTTAGAGCAAAATGTGTCAAGAAAACAGCGTAAGAGACTTTGCTGAAGGCTAACCTAAACTACTTCATGGTCTTGGTACATTCCCAATTCTACTCAAAATTATTTAGAACTGGTTCCAAACATTGCCTAGTTGTTGCATCTCTATTTTAGATAACTTTATAAAGAACTCTTGTTGGGGTCTTTGTAGGTGGGAAGGAGTTACGTTTTTTTAAGCAGAGAGTTTGAGGCAGGCATGTAAGGTACATTTTTGGGGGATACCAATATGTCTTTGAATATACTCTGTGCCTATTGGGATATATTACATTTTTTGTCAAACCTGTTGCAAATGAGACACATGAGCTGACTCAATCTATTGACTGATCACATAAGCTACCAAGAATCCAGGTCAAAGCAAAATCACCTTTCAGAAGCTACCAGTTTAGAGACAGTGTCATCTCTTTGTCCCATAATTTACATAAATACATTTTGGAAGATTTTTCAAGAACCACAAAATCTAATTTTTTACAGGATCTAGGAAGAGAAGGTTGTGCTTTAGAAGGTTTATTCAGCTGTGCATGAAATCTCGTTGCCTGTAAAGCAAAAAAAAATATTTTTTTCTAGATGCTCCTCAGGGTAGTAACCCAAAAACATTTTACCACTGAAATCATTTTTGCACAGGGCTAATCCTGAAGCTTTATGCTACCTGCCAGTCAACTACTGACTTGGAAGCCTCAAGAGCAAGCAAGGCACTCTCTTGGTATTTACACTATACCACAAAATCCTGTCCATCCGGCACACACTATGTGTTACAGGCATGGCATTTGAACAGAAATGACTACCGTGTGTATTTTCCCTTTTTAGTTTGTTTGGGGGTTTTGTTTATTTGTTTACCACTACTGTCTCCCTCAAGGGCACTTCCTATGGGAGGCATTGCAAAGAATTCCGTTAAGTTTGTTGTGCAGTTATCAAAAGGATAATTATGAACGTGGGATTAAATTAACATCTTTTAGAGGTCAAGCTTTCACTTCAAGCTTTTCTGTCTCTCTGCATTTGATTTGTCATGTTCTTTCATCCCAGAATTGCAAGAAACTGTTTACTATAAAACCATTTAAAACCTCACGGTGAAGAGCTGGACAGTGGTGCTTAGTGCTGAAAGGGTTAGTCTGAGAGAGAAACAAGGCTGAATAAAATACAATTCTCATGATGCTCATCCACATGATGCTTAATTAGTCCTCATTTGGGGGAACGGAGAAGCTGCAAACCAGAACAATCAGTGCTTTTATGGATGGTAATGTCAGATGAACTTTTGGAAGAATATGACAAAAAATATCTGGTTTTTTTCTTCCAACTTGCAGACATCCTTAGATTGCAGGATAGTGGAAACGAAAGCTCAGGAAATATATTTACGTGACTTCTCCAGCTCTCTGCATAGCTCCATGAGCTATCCACAGAAGATGTGGTCTAGAGTTTTTGGCCTACTGTGAGCCAAAAAATTATCAGCACCTATGTGGTGCTAAACAGGCTGGTATAATATTCTGCCTCACCTCCATCCACAGCCGCAGATACTTCCAGGTTGTAAGAACGCCTCGGTAAATGCTAAATCATATAAATTTAGCTCCAGTTTTCGCAGGAAGGAACTGGGTATTTATGCAGCTGCAGCTGTTATCGTGCCCATTTGTTTGTTTTTTACACACATACCGTTATGGAAGAAAAAGTCTTGCTCTGGAATTGGTAAGTCGGTATCAGCTCCCACTTTGGTAATTAGCATTTGATGAGGCTACTTGATCTTGCGTGTAACACTTTTCGTCGATACTTGGTGTCACTACCATGCATTAAGTGCTAATACATTATTTCTAGGAACATTAAGGCCTGGAGTGATTGCCACAGTCATTGTTTTATGGAGTCAGCGAATTAGAGAAACGAGTCACAGGAATCTTAAAGACCATTAGCCTATTTTCTGTGGTATTTCCAGAGGATGGTATGTCAACCTATGTGAGTTGAATGTTTGAGTGTTTTTCTCTTATTTTAAAGTAATATTAAAGAGAAATTTAAAGTAAGCTGTAAATATGCATTCAAGACATTAAAAGAAATTTTCCTGTGAATTAATGAATGTGATAAGTGCCCTGTGGTGAGACAGTGCTGGATTTGCTTTGAAGTCAAAATGGAGGTTTCTGGTTGGTGATTTTCTAGATGATAAGAACATTCGTCTGATAGCAGCAGCAATTATTTTTCTGTGAAGGCTGCTGCAACCTGCAATATCATTGTACTCTGTTCCTAGTTTTATCACTGTCTTCATGGCTTCTATTCCCCTCCAAGACTGAGACCCGTGCTTTTGCAAGACACTTCACTAATCCCTGCAGGCACCATGTCTTTTAAAATTAAACCACAAACGTGGCCTTAAAGTACTGGTGAAAATCTAAAGTAAATCTACAAGGGAGAGGAAAAGAGAGTTTATGCTGGAAGTCCAGACAACTAATTTTTATGCCTTCATAGAGGTGTGGATGGGAAGAGAGGAAGGGAGTGAATTTGAGGTGAAGTTTCAGCCCAGATGAATGGTTATTACCTTTAATTTCTGGTCTCTGTGGGCTTGTCAGTGATGTTTTGCCAGGCTGGTTGCTTTTAAATATAACTGTCAGAGCTGACACAAGAGGCAGCAACATCTCAGCAGTGTATTATTTACCCAGGAGTATATGCTATAAACTGTAATAGAACTATATCATTACATATACATTAAAGTGCAATTTGTTTTGATGCTCCTGTAGTTCTCTCGCAAATAATACTTATCAGCTGGAGGAGGAAGGAGATGCATCTGAGCTTAGACATGTGGTGACTTCGGAGGAAATCGGGCTGTTTGTTCTCCCCAGGAAACGCTGACCCTCAGGCCCGACAGTCACCTGCAAAGTTCATTTTTGCCCGCCAGCTTCGGCTCTCTTCGTTTTGCAGGAGACCTGAATGGTGCCTGGTGCTTTGACTTATTTAAGCATCTAAAAATGGTGTTGGAAATGCTGTGCGGGGACGGAGAGCAGACACCCTCTGCTCCGCTGCTGGTTTGCTCCACTAGCAAAACTCCACTAACTGCTAGGACTAGATGGAGTTTAGCCGAGGGCCAAAATACCTTTGTGCAGAGCCTTTCTTCGTTCTTGGCCCTCGCATAAAGTCTCCTTGTAACAGCCAACACGGAGACTGAGAGGAAGAAACAAACAATTTTTAAGGAGGCCTCCAGGCATGAGTTACGAATTTCTATAAGACGTTAGCTTAAGTGTCGGGGGGAGAAGGGGGAGTTGTTTCAGTGGTCATAAGGAGGCTGTTGCATTTACGGACAAAAAGCAAAAAGTCCTTTTATATTACTATCCAGCCCGTGGGTACATAATCACCTACAACACCGGAGCAGCTGGTGATAAAAACGGACGGCGCGGCGTGAGCCGGGAGTGAGGTATCTGTCATGCAGCAGCGTCGTGCCCGTGCGTATAGTCCGGGAGGTTTACTCAAGATTTAGCCTTCCGCAGCACAGGTGACATCGCTGTGCTCCTAATGGGCACAAGGAAGCAGGAATTAGTGCCGAGGTATCCGGCGGGGGTCTTCAGCCTTCGGGCAGCCGCTTTTCCCTGCTGGCTGGCAGCTGGGGCCGTGTTGTCCCTTGGAAGAGAAGAGCTGTTGCTGGTGAGCTGAAAACGTCGGCAGCGGTTAAGTGGTACTCGGAGGATGCCAGATTGGAGCGGGAGCGGGAAAAAGTGAGATTTGGCTGTTTTGTGGCCTAAGTAAATGGGATGAGAGTTGGCGGCGTCTAGTTCAGAAAACTGCACACCACCGTTGGAGTAAACGGCCTCCTAATCAGGAGGTGCGTGCTGCAGCGTGATTACCCAGCAGGTCACGTCTGGAAACTCAATGGCCAAATGTTTAAAGGCATTAGAGGCTCATAAGGATAGAGAGGGGCACCAAGTGACATTTTCAGAAGTGACTCTTATTACTCAGATTGCTGTAAAATCCATGGGAGTCAGACAGTGAAGTACGTCTTAATGCCTCCCTGAGAAAACTCTGCAAGGTGCCTGCTTTTATCGATAGGTGCCCCCGTGCCTCTTAAAAACCGGGCTGTCGGAGACGTCCCCTCCCGGGTAAGGCTTAGCAACAGTGAGTAGCAGAGGTGGAAGAAGGATTAAGACACAAAAGGCTGCAGTGTTTGAGCCCTCCTCTGTCGTGCCTGTGCCTGGCTGTATTTGGGAAGGTGGATCGCGCGGGGACGTGCCGTCGGAAGGGAAGGATGCGGCACGCGGACCTCCCGCAAGGTGTCAAAGCAGCGAGCAAAAAAATCAGAGCGTCTTCTCGCATTCCCGTTCCCCTGAGCAGATGAAGAGGAAAGGAGGACGTGTTTAGCACCTTGTTCCTTAGCTCACAATAGCAAAAGTACAACCTGGCTCCAGGGCTAAATAAAGAAGGAAAACAAGCTAAATCCTGCTGCCAGCTGTGTTTTCCAGGAGGATTATTAGTGTTACCAGTATCTGGGGAGACCCACATAAAATTGTAGGAATGGAAAGCGGAAAGGTAAACTTGCAGCAAAGGTAATCAAAAGTGTGAAGAAATGGGAGATTATTCTTTCACAAAATTCAGTCTCTTCAAAATCTTATTGCAAATATTATCTTGCAAAATAATCTAGCAATATTGTGTCTTATAATATGAGCTAATTAGTGATACATAAGAGAGAGAACGGGACCTGGAAAGAGGACACTTAGAAAGCCTTCACCGGCTGTGTCAGGGGCTGTATTTTAAATGCAAAGCTGGCGAACATTCAGACGCATAGTCGCAATCAGGCAGCTGCCGAGAGAATTCATCAAGAAGCACAGAGGCAGACGAAGCTGCAGAGCAGAATATTGTGTGAAGGTAAACGCCAGGATGCAAAGAGAGGAGCTGAATTCAATGCAGTGGAAGACCGGCGGGTCCTGTGGAGTAAAACCTGATGATGAAAAGCGGGGTCATACTGGCGAGGCTGGCAAGTACACCGTAGTGTCAAAGCCTGGAGGGGAGAGCAGCTAAAGAAAAACTGGAGCACAATCGGGAAGCAGGCACCGATTTAGAGTTCGGATGCGGATGATACTAGGCTGTGCAAAGTGGCAAAAATGAACGGTCTGTCGGGGCCAGGCTGGCGCCAGATGCAGCGATGTTACAGTAAGAGGCCATAGGCAAGACTCTGAATGTCGGGTAGGTAAAGGACATGCAAGACTATTTAAGGGAAGAAAGCAACATTGTCGTCTAGCACCACTGAATGACATTTACACGATTTTTTAATCCCTAGGACTGTATGTACAGAGTACAGAGCTGGGGTTCGTTTATGCAGGGAGAGGACATGGAAGGCCAAAGCTGAATTAAAATGAGTTGAAACTGGCCAGTGCTGTTTCAGATAACAAGGGCTTTTTTAAGACATTAATAGCAAGAGGAGGTCTAAAGAAAACATTGGACTGATACTTGGTGAATGTGGTCGTCTGACTAATAGAGATGAAGAAAAAGCAGAGGCATTCAATATGGGGTTTGCCTCAGTCTTTAATAATACTGATAGACCTTGGGCTGCCCGGTCCCCTGAGTCGGAGGACCATGAGAGTGGGAATGTCCACTTTCCATTTGTGGACACTGAAATTGTAAGGGACCAGCTGTATCAGCTGAATGTTCCCAAGTCCCTGGGGCCTGATGGGATTCATCCCAGAGTACTGAAGGAGCTGGCAGATGTTACAGCAGGACCCCTCTCCATCAGCAACCAAAGGTCTTGGGAGCTGGGGAGGTCCCTGCTGACTGGAAGCTAGCCAGTGTTCTTCCAACCTACAATGAGGGTGTGAGGGAAGACCCAGGGAACCACAGACCTGTTAGTCTAACCTCAGTTCCTGGAAAAATTATGGAGAAGATTATACTGGGTTCTGTTGAAAGGCATTTAGAGAGTAATGCAATCATCAGGTACAGTCAACATGAGTTCACAAAAGGAAAGTCCTGTTTAACTGATGTGATATCCTTCTATGATAGGGTCACCCACCTTGTAGATGAAAGGAAGGCGGTGGATGTAGTTTTTCTGGATTTTAGTAAGGCTTTTGATACTTTCCCTCACAGCATCCTTCTGGACAAGCTGTCCGACTGTGGGATGAGTGGGTTTACGGTGCACTGGATGAAGAACCGGCTGAAGGGCAGGGCTCAAAGGGTTGTAGGGAATAGGGCTACATCTGGCTGGCAGCTGGTCACCAGAGGTGTTCTTCAGGGTTCAGGTCTAGGGCCAGTCCTGTTCAATATATTTATCAACAATCTGGATGCAGAAGTTGAATGCACCATTAGCAAGTTTGCTGATGATACCAAACTGGGAAGTGCTGTTGACTCTCTGGAGGCACAAGGGGCCTTGCAGAGGGATCTAGATAGATTGGAGCATTGGGCAATGTTAAATTTCTTCCCATTAATCAAGTCCAAATGCTGGATTCTGCACCTGGGATGGAGTAATGCCAGGCACAAGCATGAATTGGGAGAGGAGTGGCTGGAGAGCAGCCCCACGGAAAGGGATCGGGGGGTGCTGGTCGCCAGCAGGCTCAGCAGGAGTCAGCCGTGTGCCCTGGCAGCCAAGAGGGCAAATCCCATCCTGGGGGGCATCTGCACAGCGTGACCGCTCAAGAGAGGGGATTATCCCGCCGTGTTCAGCGTTGGCGCGGCCTCACCCGGAGTTCTGCCTGCGGATCCGGGCCCCGCCATTTCAGAAGGATGTGAAGGTCCTCGAATGCGCCC
>JAVJGG010000058.1:3450541-3543217 GCA_035590195.1 Aviceda cuculoides | reverse complement strand
ACCTCCTTTCAGGTAGTTGTAGAGAGTGATAAGGTCTCCCCTCAGCCTCCTTTTCTCCAGGCTAAACAACCCCAGTTTTCTCAGCCACTCCTTATCAGACTTGTGCTCCAGGACCCTCACCAACTTGGTTGCCCTTCTCTGGACACGCTCCAGCACCTCCATGTCTTTCCTACAGTGAGGGGCCCAAAACTGAACACAGTATTCAAGGTGCGGCCTCACCAGTGCCAAGTACAGGGGGACGATTACTTCCCCAGTCTTTCTGGCCACACTATTTCTGGTACAAGCCAGGGTGCCATTGGCCTTCTTGGCCACCTGGGCCCACTGCCGGCTCAAATTCAGCCTGCTCTTGACCAACACTCCCAGGTCCTTTTCCTCTGGGCATCTTTCCAGCCACTCTTCCCCAAGCCTATATCACTGCATGGGGTTGTTGTGACCCAAGGGCAGGACCCAGCACTTGGCCTTGTTGAACTTCATACCAATGGCCTTGGCCCATAGATCTGGCCTTTCCAGATCCCTCTGTGGAGCTACGCTCAAGCAGATCAATAGTCCTGCCCAATTTGGAGTCATCTGCAGACTACTGGGCGTGCACTCAACCCCCTGGTCCAGATCACTGATAAAGATATTAAACAGAACTGGCCCCAATACTGAGCCCTGGGGAACACCACTTGTGACTGGTCGCCAACTGGATTTAACTCCATTCACCACCACTCTTTGGGCCTGGCCATACAGCCAGTTTTTCACCCAGCAAAGAGTACACCCGTCCAAGCCATAAGCAGCCAGTTTCTCCAGGAGAATGCTTTACTAAAGACCAGGTAGACAACATCCACGCCCTTTCCCTCATCCACTATGCAGGTCACCTTGTCGCAGAAGATCAGGTTGGTCAAGCAGGACCTGCCTTTCATAAACCCATGCTGAGTGGGCCTGATCACCTGGTTTTCCTGTACGTGCCACATGATGGCAGTCAGGATGATGTGCTCCATAATCTTCCCTGGCACCGAGGTCAGAATGACAGGCCTGCAGTTCCCTTATACTTCTTCTGGCCCTTCTTGTAGATGGGCATCATACTTGCTCAATCCCAGTCAACTTGCACCTCCCTTGTTAGCCAGGACTGCTGATAATTGATGGAAAGTGGTTTGGTGAGCACTTCCACCAGCTCCCTCAGTACCCTTGGGTGAATCCCATCTGGTTCCATAGACTTGTGTGTGTCTAAGTGGTGTAACAGGTTGCTAACCATTTCCCCTCGGATTATGGGGGCTTCATTCTGCTCCCCATCCCTGTCTTCCAGCTCAGGGGGCTGAGTACCTGGAGAACAACTGGTCTTACTATTAAAGACTGAAGCAAAGAAGGCATTAAATACCCCAGCCTTCTCCTCATCCTTTGCCAATATGTCTCCCCCCACATCCAATAAAGGATAGAGATTCTCCGTAGTCCTCTTTTTGTTGCTAATGTATTTATAGAAACATTTTTTATTGTCTTTTACAGCAGTAGCCAGATTAAGTTCTAGCTGGGCTTTGGCCATTCTAATTTTCTCCCTGCATAACCTCACAACATCCTTGTAGTTCTCCTGAGTTGCCTGACCCTTCTTCCTTCAAGACTGGTCACTGATGACTCTTCACACGTCAAAGGAAGTACGATCTCACCTGCAGAGGGAGAAACAGGTTTGTTAGAGGATGCTGCTTTTTCAGAATAGGGTCTTTATCTGCACTAACAATAGCATTTTAGATGTGGAGCCTTGGTTCAGGATGAGAAAATATAATGAGCCGAATTCGTACTCTCCTGTATGAAGTTCTATAAAAAGTTATATCATAAAGCTGGCTATAAATAATCTACCGCTGTTATCAATCAGCTTTCAGCAGGACAGGTATGCTGCCAGTCTTTGCTCCACTGGTTCATTCAATGGCATGTTGAGAATACACTTCTTGTTTGTGGGATACTAGCCTGCATTCCATCATTTCAGCACTTCGCATTGTCCTTGTTATGATGGGCTGATGATTTAATGATGTAGAGTGCTAAGGAGAAAAGATGACTTTTACTTGACAAAAACCTACAGAGACCTATTTTCATCTGGGAAACCATGAAAACAGTTTGTAGAGTTGTTTTCTTGATGAATCAAGGAGAATAAAATTTTGTAAGTAAAAATCTTTAATTTTTTCCTTATTCTAAACTTGCTGTTAAAAAGGACAGGGAGCTGCTGGTTGAGAATGATAATCATTGCTGCTAATCACAGTAGAGGCCCAAATTTCTGAAACAACATTTAAATGCCACAGCTTCCTCCCTGTCTTATCCTTCACTTCCTCTCTCCCTCCCATCCTGATCTCATGTTTCTTGACATCCATACTTTTCCCATAAATCCCCACTTCACTTCCTTTGGCAAAAAAAACTTTGTAACTTCGAGATAGACCTTAGATATTTTCGGAGGCTTGTTGGAGTCAGTTGGAAGTGTGGTGACATTGGAGAATGCTTCCTGCTTCCATTCTTACAGTGGATATTTCACACATACTCTTTGCTATGCCTGGGTCATTCTTTTATTTACTTACTTCTAAGAGTGTCTCTGAATTAAAAGAAATTATAATCTGATGAAGTAAAAGTGGGATGTTGCTACAGTAAATTGTATGTTCTTTTATATTGCTAGAATGCAGAGATTCTGTTTGCATGGTATCTTGTACCATTATTGATGGGGCTTCTATGTATCACAATTAATGAGAAATTACAGGTCTGCAATGCTGATGTGAAAAACAACCAGAAAGGGGTTGCTTATCTCTTGATGTGACTTCAGAATTTATTGCATTGCTGCCTGTAATAGTTTCCAGTGAAAGAGAAGGAATCAAAAGAACATGACTGATTTAGAGACAAATCCTGAAACCCACTCCATGGATATAGATTCTTGCAGTATTCCATGCCTGCTAAAATTATTCCAGATGGACAGCTGTTTCCAACAGATATCAGAAAGGAGCTGTAGGTATGAGATCTGTCTAGCTGGGTTTTATCATATTAAAAATAGATTTTATCTGGGTTATAAACTTTTTAACAGAAGATCTAACATGATCTTGGCAATAGCCTTGTGACCTGCACTGATATGTGCTTTCTCTTTTATCAGTTCCTGTAAAAGAAGAGACACAGCTGCTTACCACCAGCCCCTCACAACCACAGCCATGTTTAAGCCACAAGCACCTTTTGTGACCACACGCACACAAAATGGCAAACAAGCCCCAGCATGAAAAATGACTGAATCCCCTCCCAGTGTGTTTCTGAGACAAAGCTTTATTAGTCTTAACATAATGTCTCAAAACCAGTCTCATCCCTGATGTCTATAAGCAAAGGGCCTGTCTTTTCAAATTATGGAATGTTCTTTCTAAAGCTGAAGCCCATGGGGAAATTTAAAATTTTCCTTTCAGTTCAATATATCTTAAGCACTTCTTTTTAGACCTTCTGCACAGGCTGAGACCTTCCAGAGCTGACAGCTGGGCTGCATCAGGCATCATACATGTCCAGCTGTGAATACTCCTGTGGTCAAGCCAGAAAAATACCCCAGGTAAGATACTGCTGGAGGTGACAGTGCAAATGTCCAGTACGAACAGGCAAGGTCAGGTTAGACTGCTCCAATTGCACCCATCTGGCGATATGCTGAGTTACAGCTCCAGAGCATCTGACTGTTGCTTTTCTTTCCTCCCAGTTGCCACAGGTTAGTCTGCAGATTTTGTTGGAGAATACAGAAAAATGTTGGGTTCATGAAATTAATGGAATGCAGGTAAACAGGGAGGGAAAGACTTTTTTTTTTTTAAAAAAAATTATTTTCAACGTCATTATTCAAAGCCTTAAGCTAGCTTCACACTTGTTGTTATTATCCAAGTGGATTTCCAGAGGTTTATGATGAAGGATTTGCATTTTAATATCCAGGTCAATTTATCGTGAAGATAGAAGCATCTTTTTTGAATCTGTTTCTGTGATGAGATGACTGATTGTCCTTGTTGACTAACAGGAGAGTAGGTGGAGGGAGTGGGTGGCAGTGCTGCAAACCTATGATCATACTTACAGAGAAGCTATTGATATGGAAACCTTTACCGCCAGCTTCTGTCTTTGCCTATCTCTACCTTATAAATTGTTGCAGCCAACAAAGCTGTGATTACATTCAATAGAAATATTAAACTTCAGACTTGAGAGAGGTTACGGGAGAAGAAAATGAATGGGAAACAATTTTGTGAAGAATAGGAGGGGTAGGATTTTCTGTCTCTTTCCACTCTTACAATATTTTTTTTTTTTCCTGCCTCCCACCCCTCCTTGCACTCCCTGTTGGTGATGCGGTACTGAGTTACCTTTGTTTAATCAACAGTCTGATGTGGTAACTCTCACCAGGCTGATTCTTCACATCTCAGACTGTCTGGAGCCTACTTCCATCAAGCGGTGTCTTTGTACTTAACACCTTAATGGTCCTGAGGCGAGAGGGAAATAGTAGTTCTTTGAAAGGAGAATAATTACACCCAGACACACAAATGCATTTGGTGCCAGATTTTGTTACCTCAAATAAGCAAAATTAAAACAAATGTCTTCTCTTCTACAGTTACAGTGCTTGTCTCTCTTTAGGAGGTTTAGGACAAATGGATTAGGAGACACTAATGACCTAATCCTTTGCCCTTTAAATCCAAGATAATTTTGCCATTGACTTCAATGGGCAAAAAATCAGGCACGATGGAAAAACCTCTTGAAAGAAGTTACTTTGTTTGTTTGGCATTGCTGATTTTTTATGAGGCAGCAGTTGCAGAACAAGGTATTTAGAAGGTGGTGGGTCACCAAATGGTTATGTACAAATATTTAGTGTTAGCTCTACTTATTGTCTGAGTTTTCCAAAGTGGTTGGTGATTTCAATGACCCAGCTCAGCCACTTCCCACAAGCATGATTTACTTTTCAGAAAGTGCTTTAATGTTCATGTATTTGTAATGTGTACCCCATAACTAACCCCAATCATTAGTCATAAAATTTTACCATTTCATATGAGCTGAAACAGTATTTTGTAAGTGGTGACAGAGACCAAAGAGCGATCCACCCTAACAGTAGTTATGCTTGTTTCCAAGCAGAAAAGTTGTGCCTTTGGAGATGAAGAAATATAGAACATGTGTATACTCCACTTCTCATAGAACAAAACTTGCACTAACGAAACTGTTCTGTTCAAGACTATACGTAATTATGACTCTCTGGAAACATGGGGTTTAAACTTACTCAGCAGAGAGCATATGCATTCCTGCTTTTTCTCACTCTTGCAAGCGAAGAGGGATCTGCAGCTCCTGCTCTGGGAAACCAACTGCATTCACATTCAGCCCTGTGCTCTTTGGGGCAGGAATCGCTGTTCTTGCTACCCTAGCATGTCAGGCAGGTTCCTAACCCAAAACCTTTGACTAACTTCTATACTAATTAATAAAACATGAGTAGGGTGTGAGCACTGGGCTGCGATTGTCCATACTATTTAATTATTAGCATGCTCTCTGGTATGGTTTTAGCTGATGGTGGCTAATAGTCTCTCATCACTTCTTCAAGCACAATCCAGGGGCAACAACTTTTCCCATAAGCAAGGGAAGAGGTGTCCCTGGTTTTAGATAAATGTACATAAGCTATACCACACCAAGTGGCCTCAGGTCAAGGGACTGTCTGCAGCTTCCTTTATTTACTAGTCTATATATTGCCCCTGTGCCTCAGGCATGTACCATTCCAAAGGGCATTTTCATATCAGGAACTGTAAATGAAAAAAAAGCTGAAAAGAAGAATTCAGCAGTGTCTTCAGCCTTCATGACCTGTAAACAAACATAGTTTCATGCTCGCTGAATCTATGTCAATGAACACCAGCTACAATAAAGCAAAACCTTTCCTGAGTTCCAGGGTCGTTCTGTTTATAGTCTGTGCTTCAGGATGCTGGTGTAGAAGAAATAAGCAGAGAATTTAACAAGAGGTGGGATCTTCACCCAATTTGAATGAGAATTGCTGCAGGGTATGTTCTTTTTAAACCTCCAGCAGATTTAAGCAGCAATAAACAAGTTTATGTGCAATTTATCCAAACATATTTTTTATTTGCAATAAAAGAGAGAATAACCAACAACAACAACAACAAAAATGGAACCATCACACATGAAAACAAGTATATAAAAATAATCTTAAAAGGATAAAAAAATGATGGTGCTTATGAAATATTTTTACATACTGGTCATTTAAAAAGAATAAATACCTCCAAATAATCCATGCATTGGTGTGAGATGAAACACATTTTTCTTAAGGAAAGCCTCATTACTTAGAATGACTAATTTGTGTCTCAGACACAGCTATTAATTATGGAGCCATATAAATTATGCATAAGAATGGAGGTTATGCCCTGGCCATTTTTGTTAATTTATTTCCACAAAATAGCATAGTGGTATTGGGAAGGAAGATGTGCAATACTACTTAAATGCCATGATAATACAGTAGAGCAATGTATACACTATAAGCCTTAAACTGTTGGTGAACGAAAAGTAATGTCAGCATTACATCATGATCATTTTAATAATGTAATCAAGATAATGGATGAACAGCAAGTAGTAAATGCCATGAAGCCTTTCAGAAAGCTTTTCTTTCCTTATCCTACAGTGTAATGATCAAGGGATAACACAGCCGCCTTTTGCAACTGGACAATGGCCTCACCAGGCAAGTGATGTTGTCAGATTATTTACATTCCCTTGATTTTATACAAAAGAATACTCTTTTAACAGGTACGTTTCCTGGATTTACAACATTAGCAAAAGAATATTTCTTACTGCAACAGCTTTATAACTTTCTCATTAAAGGTTATATGAAAGCAGCAGGCAGGTTAGTAACAACTTCAGGTTTTCACTTCCCTTTTTCCTCATTTTTCTATATAAAAATGGTCCTTTGAATAAGGACTATCTTAATCCAAAGTTGTTGCTCCCACCTTAGAGAGAGATACCAATAATTTTTCTCCTAGTTGCCCATTTACAACTGTACAGAAATCAGAGGAGTGCCTGAAACATCTCCCTTTCATTAAAATGCATTTGTTTTGAAATGTATACCACTGAATTGGTAAAGAAGATTGGGGCATTGTGCAGGTGTCTTTTAATTCAAACGGGGAACCCACATACAGTTGTTGAATACTAAGCGAGCTCCAGGAAGAGGTCTCTGCTCCTTCTAGTTCTCTTAAGTACTGACTTTTCAAAGAAACCTAATAGATAAAAGAAGCTATAGTATTGAGCTTCCAGCATTTGTTTTCAATAGTAGCTGGCAAGTTCATAAAATAATATTTATACAGTAGGTAAATAGGCTGTGAAATTTATGTCTGTGGATATTAAGTTTATATGAATTCAAAAAGTCACTGGAAAATCTAATGGAAGAAAAATCTGTGACAAGGTATTGAGCAGAGAGATAAAACCCCTGGCTCAGGACTTCCCTGAGCCACAGTTTTTTTGAGTTGGGAGGGTGTTCTTGAGATGTATGTTCTTAGGCCTTTTTTTGTTACACCCTCTCCATAACAATAGTTGCTGGTTTTGGCTTTTGTTGGAAGGATGTCTTTGGGCTAGAGGGGCCTTTGGTTCCCACCTGCTATGGCAGGCTTTATAGTCTTAGACATCAAACCTCTATGGGAGAGGTTGATATGGGTTTTATATCAGGATTGTCGCTGGCATTGCTTTCACGCTCTTTGTGATTACGTGAACTTAACTCTAACGAAGCATGTGTGAATCTAGTATGAGATGGAAATGAGTCCCAATAGCATTGCAATGTATCTTTTGAGTCCCAGCTTTTGCTGTTTCCATATGTAAAATGACAATAAAACTATGGTTTGTTTTCACAAACTAGAGTTTTTACAAACCTGGTGGTGTAAATCCTCAGCTGGTACAAACTAACTTTATACTATTTAGATACTGCTATGGTTTGAAATGCAAAGGACTAGCACAAAGTGTATAATGCTAAACTCAGACTTGTATTTTTTGAAAAAGGTAGTACTCTGCTTAATAGGTGAAATGACACAGTAAATCTGTGTGAATGAAAGCATATCTGCCCTTCATGATCTGTGCTTGACAATATCTTCTTGCTAGAGGAATGAGATTTGGAGTAGTGAATCCAAGCTGGAAATCCTGCATCTTTTCTGTAAAACTTCCAACTATGACTTAAAATATTGTGTTGCATGTGCTATCTCATTCACCCTTAGCTCCACACTTCAAAATGTTGGATGAAATCTTGGGTCAGTAAAACTTACATAGGACCAAGATTTCCTATCTAGAAATGCTCACCTACTAGTAGCACCCATTAGTTACAGTAGACTTCTACACAACGAAAAGTCATGTCTTTGAGAACCATAGAATCATAGAACTATAAAACAGTTTGAGTTCGAAGGGACCTTTAGAGGTCTTCTAGTCCACCCCCCCTGCCATGGGCAAGGACATCTTTGACTAGATCAGGTTGCTCAGAGCCCCTTCCAACCTGACCTTGAATATTTCCAGGGATGGGCCATCGACCACCTCTCTGGGCAACCTGACCCAGGGTTTCATCACTCTCATGGTAAAAAATTTCTTCCTTACATCTAATCTGAATCTCCCCTCTTTTAGTTTAAAACCATTACCCCTTGTCCTATTGCAACAGGCCCTACTAAAAAGTTTGTCCTTATCTTTCTTATAAGCCCCCTTTAAGTACTGAAAGACTGCAATAATGTCTTCCCAGAACCTTTTCTTCTCCAGGTCCATGTCTCTCCTGTGCTGAGGACCCCAGAGCTGGATGCAGAACTGCAGGTGGGGTCTCACCAGAGCGGAGCAGAGGGGCAGAATCCCCTCCCTCCACCTGGTGCCCACGCTGCTTCTGATGCAGCCCAGGACACGGTTGGCTTTCTGGGCTGCAAGCGCACCTTGCTGGCTCATGCCCAGCTTTTCATCCACCAGTACCCCCAAGGCCTTCTGAGTAGGGATGTTCTCAATCCCTTCATCCCCAAGCCTGTAGATACAGGGGGTTGCCCCAACCCAGGTGCAGGACCTTACACTTGCCCTTATTGAACCTCATGGGCCCACTTCTTGAGCTTGTCCAGGCTCCTCTGGATGGCTTCCCATCCCTCAGGTGTGTCAACAGCACTTAGGCTTATTTAGCCTCAGGGAGGTCCATATTTAGAAAAGCAATTAAATACATGCGTCTCCAGAATACCTTCAAAACTCTTTTCATAATCAACATCAGAATATTTTTGAAAGTAATAAGAGCAATCAGCTTGTTACTTTTCTAAAAAAGCCAGGTACTACTTTTCTTGACCATTTCTGAATAATTTTGGGGTTAAAATAGCCAATAACTTTCCATCTGGTCCACTAGCGTGCTTACTTTTGGAGACAATTGATTAAAACCTAATACATCTGCTAACTAATTAATCATGCCATATTTATAATGTCAAAATGGCAATATGGGAGCTAGGGCAATTAATACCAGTTGAACATAGAGCCTCTTCTTTCTTGGGACTAAAATGGGATTACCATTTAACAGGACTGTGGATATAACTCTGCTCCTTTTCTGACTTCAGCCCTATTGAGTCCATATTCAGACATGCAACCAATGAATGCAATGGAAGTGGGTTGAATAAATACTCAGAAAGTGACTCATGACTTAGTCCTCCATGGATAAGCAGAGATTTTTCTTGTCTTCAGAGAACCTTGGAGCAAGATTACACTGCATGTCATGGTGGCCGTGTTTGAATCTATACAATTATTAAAAAGATCAGTTTGGCCAGTATTTAGACAGATGGTGTTCACATACCCAATCCATGGTGTATTTGCAGGAGAGCTAAAGTTAAACTGCTTTTTTGCATTTGCAATCACATTCTGCACTTTACTGACAGCAGCTTTAATTGGAAAAGCTTCAGCTTTTATCCTAGTTGATATTACTTTCCCTGTAGATGGATACATTTTGCAATTAATTTTTCTCTGTGAACTATATTATAGTGTAAGTAATAATTAAACAAACCTTAACAGCTCCTGCCCAGATGCAAAGACAGAAATCACTAGTGGTAGACTCTGAACTGAGTAGTTTCATTTGTACAGTTCTGTACAGGATATTTGCAATTCTGCTTTGAATTCTTTAGTGAGGAAAATATTTGTTATTTATTTTGACACTACAAGTGGAATAGCTGTGAATGTGATTTTTTGCAGCAGTTCTGCATAAGAAGTATTTTTCTGTACAGATTTTAGGAAACCAGAGTCAAGAATATGGCATACATGGAAAAATAGATTTGAGTGTCTGTGTAAATTCATCCTAAAATTAATTCTGTTGAAGGCAATGGATGAATATCATTCCTCCATTTTTATGCACTAGAGGAGAAAGAGGATTTCTCAACTTACACCATGTTTGAATTCTAAACTCATATGCAAAGAGACCTTCAATTTATCTAAGGGCAGTAGTGAGATGGAGGAAGTGGAATGAAACAATTGCTTATGGAAGTTTAATTATAACCATCCCACATTAAGAAATGAGCCCCTGCACACGAGGGATATCTTTAGCTCCTATTATTCTAAATTTAACCCATTGAAGTAATTTTTCTAGAAGAACTCACTCATAGGGTGAGATTTGTTTAAATTAAGTGCATGAATATACCCTGGTAAAATGAAAATTAGTCTGGACCATTGAACACCTTAAGATATTCTGTCCTTTGGATGTGTGAGATCCCTGGTGGAGAACTGAAAAATGTGGCACATATTCAGCAAAATATTTCTGTGTATGTCCAACTTTCAGTCAGCAAATACTGACATTGCTCTTGTATTTGAATGAAATTTATGCTAAAATGTGTTGCTGGTAGGGGTCCTAACAAGCAGCATTTTCACAAGAAGTCATTACACTTGAAGACCTGTATTTTGGCCATCTGAAACTGGGCATGTAAAAATGCAAGCACTTTTTGTTTCAAAAAATATCACATATTATGTATATTATGAATATATATAAAACATATATTGCATATGTATAAACTACACATATTACAAAAATATTACATACATTGTCATGTGCTTGTGGGGGCTTTTTAAGTTACTTCTCAATTGCAGAGATCTAGACTCCAAATTTTTCAAATTTAGTTTTATGGGATTCTAAATCACTTTTCATATGCACATCATGCAATTTGAATAGTTTCTCTGCAGTGGGCAATATTAATGCTCTGTGCTGTGACAACAAACTGTGGTGCCATGGACACAACCAGTATTTAATTAGGGAGGAAGCAAAGACTTGTTTTGGCTCCACTGTTTCTGTAGACTGGTAAATGAATGCATCATTAGAAGGCGACTTTGAATTTTAAGACTGACTTAAGAGTGAAATTGGTGTAGACTGTCTCTCATTTTGTTTCTCTTTTTAATCACGTGGGCCAAAAGAAGGAATCCCCTTGTATTTGAAGAGCTTTCAGTCTGGGCTTTGCAATAGGCAACTCTCCAATACTGAAGCACATTGCTTGGGTGTTGACGCTAGACCCTAAAATATCAGCTGTTCATTTGTTCTCTGGTTTATTTTCATTTTGGCGCAGAGAGGCAACCATTATGAACTCTCTGCTTTTACGAAGCATTCGGACAGTTGTGTGTATTTATTGATTTTGATCACTCTTAACTATACTACAATCCTCATCTTACTATTATTGTGTTGACACTTACAATTTCATACTCCATAAAACATTTGACAGTGTAGCACTTTTACACACTCTTATAATAAATCCTTCCTGTTACACTCCTTAATATACACAGAAACAGCAGTATACAAGAATTCTCAGGGTGAAAATACCCTTGGCATGGCTCCTTATTCTTAAATATTGAGTTTGAGAAGATTATGTTTAGAGATTATTTTAAGCAAACTAGGGCAACCAATTGCAAATGAAGAAATACATCTGCTTTTTCCATTTGTGGTTGCTTTAACACACTTTGAAACAAATCTGAGTGAAAATTCAAGTTGCCAATGTGGTACAAATAGGGTGAGATACTGAAGAATTACTTAAGATCATAAAAGGACTCCCTGATGGCTAGGAGAGAAAGTCATGGGCAACATCCTCAGATACAACTCAGTTTCTCAACCCTAAGCATCACATGTCTTGCAGACGTTGGTCTGGCCAATTTATGAGAAAAACAAACTGAGACCAAACCTCTTATTGGTAACTTTAATTTCCTCACTTTTTCCTTGATCCAACTCTTAAATTTTCACAGACAAGTTTGCAAAGGCACTTGCTGGCTAACACAGTTATGATAACAACATCACAGAGAGCTAGAAAAGCCATGCTATCGAGGCAGACCATCATCTAAGATCACTAAACTGCCTTGCTTGATGGAGGTTTTCTTTTTCCTCTGCCATAATTCAGGAACCAAACCTTTCCAATTCTTTGCTGCAAAAAAACCCTTTTCCAATAACACAGCTCTGCAAATTTTAAGCAAACCAAATAATATGTCTTAAGCAAATACTTCCAAAGACAACAGCTTTTTATTTTTCAGTGGAACATTCAGAGCAATAATTGTCTGTTTTACTATCCATGAGCCTCAACAGCCAGCAGATTTATATTTTATTAACACTCCATTACCTTCAATTGTAAATTTCCTTTTTTTTTTTTTTTCTAGAAATGATGTGCTCTGACTACTAAGTGAATTCAAATAACTACCAAAGAAAAAATAGAATTATGGAGCAGGATTTGCAGCAGTCCACAAATTGCACAGCTCATTCCCACTCCTTTCCAACTTGTCTTGCTTTCACCCCTGATTAAAGTGGAGACAACCCAATTCCATTTTCAATAACTGTATCAGAACAGAGAGGTATAAAGGGTTGCCAGAGTCAGCACATCATGTAGTTAGGCTTACTCATATGTAAACTGAGGATGCTGATGTCAACTCTAAAGTGGGCTGTGAGGTCCAATAGCAAATTTAAAATTTGGGATTAGGATTCTGGTCCATGCTGTGACCTAAGTGAAAATCAAAGTTCAGGAAAACAGTTCTGGTCTTCAGGGCATGTGTTTGGCTGAGGTGAATTTCTGAACTTAGTTAAAGTGCACCCTAACATGCATAATTGAACCAAAATAAGATTATTAACATATATAAAGTTAATGACTGACCATTGCTTGTGAGATTTATGATGAACTGAGGTTTACCCACTTAGATTAATATTTTCAAGAAGTCAGAGAGTTTTGGGTACATTCATAGCATCTCCAAAATCCACTAAACATTTTTATTCTTACTTGTGTGGTTTTAGGCGAGGTGCAAAGTGATTAGAGAAAAAAAAAGTCTCATTTACTAATGCTTTTTCTCAAGACAAAACTGATTACTGGCCAAAGAATGTTCAAACTGAATTAAATTCAGTTAGTTTATACCAGCTATTATTCAAAGTTACAGATTACGAAACCAGTACAGCAGTAGGAACTCTGTGAATCTCACTCAGTCTGATCGAAGCACTTCTTCTCCATGCAGAGGAGACTGCACAGAGAGCAGACACCTGGAAGTCTCCCAAAGAGTACGAGAAGGGAAGTAAAGGACAGGCCAAACAAAGGCTGAACCTCCATCTTTCTTTGGTACCTAATTTTCCTTTTCCATAGAGCACCTTGGCATTCTTTAGCCAAATTTTGAACAAAGTATTTTTTTTGTCAAAATCCGTGACACCAAGGTGGGGAGTGGGGAAGAACAAAAAGAAAAAAAGATACTCCCCACAGTCTTTTGGGGTTTCCTATTACAACATCTTCCTGTGGTTATTTTGAGGAATTCATTTGGCAATCAGTGAAAATCCAATAAGAAGTGAACACAGAAAGCTGGGCATAAGGTCACATTAGTGTTGAATGATCTATCCATGGGTGTAATAAATTTTTGTTTCACATTTTGAACTATGTATTTTTTGATTTTGTGTAATACCTGCGAGTTCTCAGTGTCTTTCTTCCACAGTTTCCCTTATACAAAAAGGCAGTCAGCGATACATGATAGATATGGCATGTGGATATTTGTTGCATTGTTGGATTATGGTACTCTAGAAAAACTTCTAAATCTTTCAGTTAGCAAGCTACTAGCAAGCTACATTTAGCAAAAAGCTGTAGGAATTTGAAAATACGTATTGTTTTATGGACTGTACAAAAATTTAGAGCTCCTAGAGAGTTTAGAGAGTCCTGAAAGTAAGTAATTTCCACTTGACTTCTTGTCTTCTCCATAACGAGGTCCTTCACAGTCCTTTACTGAGTCTGGTCTTTGAAAAGCCACTACAGCATGAGGCACTGTTTGCATTGTGGTTGTTCAGTATAGTGTCTTTGAGAAGTATGTAGCCACCTCAGCAGGAAGCATACATTTGTTGCCAAAAGTTTTACGTTTAGGGTGCAGCTCCTAAATAGGCTTTTTATTCTGATGTGCACATGGTGGCTGAAATATCTTGAAATTCATTTTCCAGGTGTGATATCTGGCAATCTGAATGCTAGTGTATCTAGGTCCAGCCTGGAGGTGAATGAGCTTTGCTTGCTTAGCATGAGTTTACTTATCCACCTGAGACCCACAAGAGTGAGTGCTTCTGCCAGTGCATCTACTTTAATCCAAAGAGGTTTTCTTTACTCTTAACTTGGTAATATATGTGGAAGAGCATGGGTGTGCACATGTTACAAAAAGATTAAACTTTTCTTTACCAATAACCCTTTGCATGAAATATAGGTACTTTAGCTAAAGAAAGGCTATTTTTATGTAAGATTGCCATCTCCAGATATTTCACCTGTTATTCCAAAGCTTCATAACACACTTAATATACCAAATAGCTATACTGGTATACTCTCAGTATGCACTTAAGAATAATACACAATGCACAGTTGAGTGCTTCCATTGGATTTTTATGTATTATTTTTATATGTATTGCCAGCATAGCAAATTCAAGCCTGAAGCACATTTCCATTGTTTATTGCAAGCATATTCTGTAAGTAGAAAAAATAATTCAAAATAAAATGTTGTAGCTTTCTCATTACTGATAACCAAAACTTCCTTGAGTCAAAGACAATCTTGGACGTGTTTTCACCACTAACATTTGCTCTTTAGCACCAGAAGCAGCTGAATATATTGAATTTATAGTGCGACATTCACACTGCCTGTCTTCTCAACCCAGGCTCTTGTAATTTAAAGGAAAGTCATTTATTCTCCAGTGAGTCCTCTGTCAGAGCATTGTGAAAGCTTTCAAAGGCATCATTTAAACAGGACATCCATCACGCCCCGTCAGGCTCCTTAGCCTGGTGAGGATTTTCACACTGTTGTGCCTAGGATGTAAACAAAGATAATGCATTTGATTTTTTTCTATTGATCCTCTTTGCTGTGAGAGCATGGCTAGACAAAGAGGGCTTTCCAAATCTGAACAGCCTGCCAGAGCACTTACTTCTGCTTCTGTCAGGCAATGGAGCCTCTTTCCTTCCAGACTTTTCTATCTGATTGCTAACATATTTTTCTGCGGCTGGCTCTGCAGTGATTAATGATAGGTCAGGATTAGGCGGTAACCTGATATTGCTCAACTCAAACAGAGGAGAAATGTTCTCTGGCTGGTGTGATTGTCACGGAGTCACAGGAGTCTCCCTGAAAGGTCATTTATAACATTCATCCAAGAGCAGATGGAGTGATCTGAAAATTGTTAGCTTCATGAATCCTATTCTTTGGCTTTGATGCGGAAATCTAGCAACAAAAGTTGCTTATTACGATCAGTTATAAGCTTCACAGCCATATCAAACAGTTCACATGAGCACAGTTTAGTGAGCAGTAAAGATATTTCTGTTTCCTTCTGAAATAAGCTCTGTTGATTTTTCTGTCATTCCTCTTGCAATGGCAATAGAAGTAGAAAACCTGAGCTGAATCATCAGCAACTTGTAGCTCAAACCTCCTGCATATAGTTTCAAATTCATGCTAGGCATCAAATAATAAAGTCTGCTGAAATATTGTGAGCTGGTATGACTGTTGTGCAATCAAATAAGAACTACATATGTATATGCTGGAGTAAAAGCACTGTGGTAGTACAGGGTAATGTTTTGACCACATACACATGAGATTTGTGTCATGTTTGGACTTAACATATTGGTCCAGTCCCTTAGCTGATATAAATCAGTACAGTTGCACTAATGTCAGTGAAGCTAGACTGCCTTATCTTCCTTTAAAACCTTTTCTATTACCCTATTATCACTCAAGTTTCCTAAATGTGTAGTTTTTAATGTATTTTCACATATTTAATGTATTTTAATGTATATGCTTAGCAGCTTGATGAAGAGATGCTGATGCCCACTATGAAAAAGACTTCCAAAACTTTGGGTAAAAATAGAGCAAATATCTCAGGCAAACACATTAGGGGGGTGCTTCTTCCTTCCACTTCAAGTAGTCTCATTATAATAATTAGATGGGGGTAAAAACAGGGAGGCTTTGCACAAATGGAAGAATTCAGTGGGGAAAATGCAAAGCTCCTCAGAGTACCTCAGATTTGTGCAGGTCAGGGTTACCAGCCACAGGGAGAGGTTGTGTTTTCCAGCAAATTAGTTTATCTGAGGGGGTTATAAGTTTATTTTTTTCAGCTGTATAGAACATGGTGGCTTTAGAAACCTTTAGCAAACAGAGTGTGGGACACTATAGGAAATTACTAGGAAAACCAATTTGGTGTTTCCTCACTCTGAGTTCCTTGGTTTTATAATTCGTATCTAGTGAGAAAACAAAATGAGATGCAGATTTTGCCATCTTTACTTCACATTAGTGAACGCTTAGTGATATTAATTTTGACAGGTATTCTTAAGCACTATGCTGGTTCCAATTTGCACAGCTGAGGCTTAAATAAATAGCATACCCACATGTTCTTACCCTAATAGGTTTGGTCTTGATTTTCCTCCAGTTAATCTACATGCAACATCAAAACATCACAAATACCAGAATTCTAGGCATGATTAAGGAAAAGAGCTAACAATGAAGTTCAGGAAACACAGTTTCTCTCCCTCCACCTCCCTTGCCCTTGAATTTTCAGTCATTCTATATATGGCTTCCCACAATTTTCTTAGATTTGTGGCAGCATTGCAATGGGATTTTAATGTAAAAATGGACATAGCAGAGGCCTTTCATCTTCTTTGCACATCACATTACTCTGCTCCCAGTGGAGATTAAAACATAACAACATCAGCGTAGGACACAGCTTGTTGTTGAGAACTGATGAAAATCCTGAGGATATATTAGGATACCAATATAAAAACAGTTTGTAGCTGTTAGCAAGCTAGAAGCACTGTACTGTATATGCATTTTTACAGGAAGAATGGCATTGTACATACATAGGAATCCATTATCCTGCTCTTGTTAATGCTCTGAGTGGGAGTAAGGAACAACAGAAATGTTTCTTTTGCTACAGAAATCCTTTTGACAAAATCGACAGCAAAGATTCTCTCAGCATAGACATACAGCTCATGGAAGGAATGAAAAATAAAATTAAAAAGTGGCAGAATATTTCACATTTCAGAGAAATAGCAAAATATAGATATAAAAATTGAAAAAAAAAATCAATGTTAAATTGTCCTACTGAGCTTCCTATGAGTTGCAGCCAGGGTGTCTTGCTGTACTCTTCTCTGCAGAACTTATTCTCAGATGGTATGTATGCTATGATGCTTTACCTTCTCTTCCACTAGTGACAGTTAAAGATTCTGAGTGGGAGTCTCTGGTTGTAGAGCTCCTGGGAGGTTGTTTTAGGATAGAACATATTTAGCCAGAAACTATCATCTGGTGTTCTGAGGGAACACCTCAGATGTTACTTGATTTTGTAGGTTTTTTTCAATCCAACCCCTTGTTGCTCCTCCTTGAGAACAGAGCAGCTGGAATCCTGACTAATGTTTGCTGATGATGAGTCTAAAATTACAGCCAGGGTTGTCCCACAAAAACTTGGGCATCAGCTTGAAGTGCTTACACTAAGAAGTGTCATCACTCTACTAACTTCTTATAGTTAATGTAGACAGGTAGGAACCTTCAGTAGGCAACTGGTATCTCAGACAGTAGGCAACTGTCCTCTAGAGACATTTGTATTTATCAATTGCTTATGTGGAACCTATAACAATTAGTTAAACAGGTTGAATCTGAGCCAGCAAAAACTTTAATTTAAGAACTTTCAAGTATTGACTTTGCACAAAGTAAATCAAGGTGCATCTGTCCCTCTTGGATTTGGGGCTAACGTGGCAGCCCTCAAAGTCCAGTCTTGCCTTTCCAGCTTAAAGAGGTCAGTCAAAATCATTTAGATGTGTTTTGAAGCAGAAACCAGAGTTTGCACTGGTAGAGGTGAATCATGCTTTTGTCTATATCTGCATTTTCAGAGTTAAATTCAGGATCCAAGAGAACTCAGGATATGTAAAAGCAGTGAAATAGAGCTTTGATTAAGATGCTATCAAAGCCAAGGGAGGCTAATTTGGACTTCAAAGAGCTTTGTATCAGGATCTTTTGGCTACACTGGCATGTTGTAATTGACTTGAGATGGAATTTGCTTTGCTCCAACACCTGACAGCCAGGCCAGAAAATGAATTCCAATCACGGATGGCTACTCAGGCAGGTGCAAACAGATAAGAGCTCCTTTGCCCGTGCTCTAAGCCATCTACAGTGCAAGAACTACACTTTAGTACATTTCTGTGCCTGCATTAATAGGCCCTACTTCCCCAGACAACTCTCAGGAGATTTAAGGCCGCACACTTTTCACAATATAAGGGCTAACACTGGGTGAGGGGTCTATGCAACCGGCAGTTGATCTGGGATCTTCATCCTGGAGCACTGAAACCAATCTGTGGCAAGGGTATGTTTAACCAGGGTAAGAGAGGAACTTGATTTATTTTAAATTTTATAGCAAGTACTCATATAAACTATTTTGTTTACAGTTCCACCCCATGAAGAACAGGGTGATGAGACATATGTTATCTCCAAACATTCATAAAAAAGTTATTATTATCCAGCAATAAAATACTCAAACATGACTAGCATCGAAATCCAGTTATTTAACAGTCATATATTGTTCATACTGCTTTGCTCCTCCTTTGCTATAGGCATCAGCAAATAAATCTCAGAAATTAGAGGTGGAAAAGATCTATTACATGGTCAGGGAAGGTTTAAGTTGATGTGGTGTGAAAGAGGCTGAAGAATTAGATTCTATTCCTGTAAAACAGTTTGATAGAGAAAGAGATAGAAGAATAACTCCTTCCTCACCATAACAGTTAATCACATTCACAACACAAGCAGACCCTTGCACAGTCTACATTGTTGCCATCTCTAACTTGTAGGTAATATCACTGATTCAGCCTTAATGATCAGTGAAGAAGACTTTTTACTGTAAAACTTAAAGTAAATATGAGTATGGGTAAAAAGCCAGAGGGACCAGGGATTTAGCTGATTTTGCTGGAAAGGAAAAAAGTAAACCTTAATGGTGGGGGGGTGATCTATACCTGTTTATGACACAGTATAGTGTACTTAGCATGCTACAACCATCCAGAGCAAAGAAATAGGAATGCTTCAGGAGGTACATGCTCCCATACGTGGCTTTGTACTGTACACAACCTAATCTTTAATGAGGCATTCTTCATATATATTAACACTCTTGTGCTTTGGGGACATTACTGGAACTACTTTGATAAAGGCTTGGGAAAGCAAAAGCAAGTGCAAGAGAGGCCAATGGAGGCAGAGGTAGCTGAGCCGTTGAACGGCGCGGTATCGTTCCATCAGCAGAAGAGCTCAGCTGATGTGAGCACGCTGGAAAGGGGAGCAAAAGGACAAATGCACTGACCGTGAGAGGTTACACACTTCTCAATAACTTGTAGATAATTTAGGGGCAGAGGTCAGCTGTACAATTCTAGGAGGGCAATAGAGCAAAGATGGACAACCTCAATATAACTGAATCCTGAGGAAAAACAACATAATTCTCTGACTGTAGTAAAGTTAGAGGAAAGCCTAAAATCTAGCAATAGCAGTATCCAAGTGGCATAACTGGAAAAACTGTGGAATGTCCCTTGCAGAAAGAAATAACACTTCCACTGAATCTGTCTGCAGCCATTTCAAAGCATGTAGTATAAGAATATTGCCTCTGAGCAGAGGGAAGAATAAAACAAAAAAAAGGTGGTGGAGTCTACCCTGGGTAGGGTTTACATATGCAGATATGGATGTCTAAACCTAAGCTGCTTGTCTGGAAAGTCTCTATAGTCATTAGAGAGAATTAGGCACGTTGGAGATAGGAATCAGCTCTTTCTCAAGTAAACGTAAAAAATAGCTCAAATGACCAACGTTCCACGAATTCTTCTGTGTTCCACTGCCTATAAAAAGAATCTAGGCAAATATACCTATGAAGACACACATAGGCATCTGTAGACATCTAAGTCTGTTACAGATTGATTCTTGCTCAAGGCTTTGCGACTCAAAGACAGAGATTAGATCAGAGTGCAACTTTCCATTCACTGATCCTTCCAGCTGGCATCATCCCCTTTTATGTTTCTGTTAAGGATTGTTATTCTAGGTTATCCCAGGTAAAAAAGTAGCGAGGCAAAAAAGAGTTTATCTAATTAATTTTAGACTGATGCACCTGTAAGAGAAGTTGCACTGAGAATTTTTCATTTATATTTTCACCAATCTCTGTAATTATTGGAACATTTAGCTCTTTCAAACTTGGAAAATGGATTTTCTTTCTGAGAAAAATGGAATCTTTGCTAGGTTTTGCTACAAAATGCATTGACCTCTGAATAATGATGCTTGTTTTCATGTAACTCTCATCAATCTGGAAAGAGAAATCTAGAATAAAATTCATTTTTCTCCAAAGACTGACAGAAAGCCTGTCCACCACTTCAATACATTTCAGTATCAATTTTATTTATACTACATAAGGAGCTTATTTTACTGCTTATAGAAATTAGCAAAGGTTTCCTGGGCACTTCATTGCAATTTGGATCAACCCTGTGGGTCCAATCCATCTTCTGTTAAACTAATTGGAAAGACTCCTTTTGAGTGAGAATTGGATCAGGCATAGAAGAGTAAGAATTAACAGCTGTGCCGTTCTATGCTTTATTCTTCTGCCATATCTTCTGCTGGTTCAATTAAATTTGTATTAATCTTCTGAAACATGCTGAACTATGTTTCATAGTCAAGATGTTCAACCTCCCTGAAAGATTCTGATGCATTTAATCCTTTGAATTTGGGAGCTAGCACTACAGTCCTTCAACTCCCCCAAATGAGAAGTGTATGAACCTGAACAGATGAAACAACATTTTGATGACAACGGAGACCAAAATGAGGTAAATTCAAAAAACATTTTGTATGCTCATTTTTCCTTTATCCCAAATTTGTCGCTGAATAACAAATTCATTGCCAGGAATCCAGCACAAGTTCCTGGAGGAACTTCAAGTTCCTGATTAGAAGCAGTAGCTCTACTCACACCCGTAGCTATCGATTATTTGCTGCCAATTCAGCCCTGAAATATCCACAAGGGAGGGAGCCAAGGGAGGGAGGCAAAATGTGTTCTTTAGGTTTGGTGACTCCTGTTGCAACAAGGAGGAGGTGACTAATTAAGGGTTTGGGTTTTTTCCCTCATTTAATTTGAACTGGCCAAATTGAAAAAGAGAGGGAAAAATGTCTAGTAGAACAGGCTCGGAGGGCCCTTCTGAGTGGCAAGCACTTCCCTCCACTCTGAGGTGGAGATCTGAGAGATAAGCTTTGATAATATGTAGAGAAAATAAATGAATTCTTTAACAGCACTGCTACATTGCCTGAAAGGGGAGCACCTCAGATATCCCAGTGCAGATGCATACGGCTGTGCCACATGTATTTTACAAACTCTCTACTCTTTGTAGGGTCAGGCCTCGTCTCTACCCTTTGTCTCTCTACCTGGGAGGTCTTACTCAGTCACGCAATTAAAGGTTCAAGCTCCTCTTTGGTGTCTGGAGAACCATGTTTTTATCTCCAGGTCAGTACCAGCTATGAAGGTCTTATAGCTCTGATGACTCTGCCCATGCTTTAAAAGTGAACATTGAGCCCTGTTTGGTTTAGGAGAAAACTCCATGAAGTATTTATGTATCAGAAAACATTTCCACTATCACTTATTCTTTAATGATGAATATATTCTCTGCTTGGAGTTCAGTCTCCTCAGCCCTAAACAAAGTGTCATAAATCCTCTGGTCTGAAGTGCACTTGGACTTCATCTAACACATTGAAAAAGCCTTTAAAGGGTCCTGTGCTCAATTCCTGCTTATCTCTTGTCAGGGCATACTGAAATTATCCAAATACCTAGTGGGCCATTTGCCCCTCACATACGACAATGCCCCCGGACATTTGCCCAGGAAGATGAAGGTGTAGGCCCTTCACAGTGAGGGGGACTTGGATCTAGAGCTCCATATCCCAAGACAGTTTCCTAATCATGGGGTTTTATTTGAGACACCCTTTATAATCTTTCACAATGAAGAATTGCAGCTAGCAGTGAGAGACTCTGGGATGCAGAAGGACAGGAGATGAAAGATTCTAGTCTTGTGATCTGGACACTTCTTTATGCAGAAACCAAACTGTTCTGCTCCTGGCCTTGTTTTCTTCTGATTTAATCTTATGGATAATAAAAAATGCGTAAAGATTTGCTAATGAAAAATGTGCAAAGAACTTTGAAAGTCTGTATTGTCCCATGTGTTCCCTCCTTAGGCCTTTTCATGGGATGTTGGATGGGTCAGGCCCAGAGCCCACCTCCTGTATCAGGCATGGAGTGACTGCACTGCCCCACAAACATCTAGTTGATGCACTTAGGTGACCTACAGCATCATTGGAGAGAGGAGCTCCTGATTTTGGCCTTTAGACTGTTTCCTGTATACCTTCAGAAGTGCCATTAAATCTGCTCAGAAGAGGGATTAAGCTTAAAATGTGCTCAGAAACAATCTGAGGGCAAAACTTGGGTGGTGTGAATTACCAAGCACTAACACAGATCCCATTCTGCAAGCCAGGTTTCAAACTAATCTTTCTAATTCTTCAGATCCTCTGCAGAAAAACAGAGGACTGTACCTCACTTAAGTGAGTTTTGCAAGTGCAATTAAAAGCATGACAGCAGGAGAGATACTCAGCTGCAGTTGCATGAGGGGTTAACTAAGATCAAGGAAATGTTGGTGCTCCATCAGTACTAACAAGATGCAGCTGTTGGAGGGGCATTTGTAACTCAAACCCCAGATGGAACTGCGTAACCCAGTTTTATTGGCACTCTGAACACGTCACAGATGGAGTGACACAATTCAGTCATGAGAGAGAAGTAGCAATACGTTTATTGATATAAACCAGCAGTTTAACAAAGTTTGATAGTAAATGCGACAGTGGTTTAACAAGATTCGAGTATTTACTGCATAGAGGACAGGGTCAGACCAAACTATCAGGGAGACCCTCCCATTGAGTTATGAGGTTCAGAAAGGACCCCCTTGTGTTCTAAACTCCTTCTCACAGGGGAGTTTAGGTGCAGCTGGATCCAGACTTAGTCCCAGACTTGGTTAACAGTTTATGTCTAAAGGATTATATGTGTGCAATCAATCCTTGATATCACTTAGCTAAGATTTCAAAGTTTCAGTGCTCTTATTCCCAACTCACTTATCGAGTATCTGATATGATAAGGATTCTCTCAACCTCGAAGAGAAACCTTGAGAGGTGTCCCTGCTCAAGGGGAGATCCTGGCATGCAACCTGCTGCCATGCAGGAGAGCTCAACGAGCCTTGGGCTGTCTGCTATTTATGGAGGAAGATAATTGACTTATAGTCATATTTGCATACCAACTACAGGTGTTAGTTTCTTCCAAATTTGTCTTGAGTCCCACATTGACCAGCACTGTGATTAGGTGGGTGCATTGTTCAAATTAGCCCTTGGCTGTTGTGTTGTTATCTGTCTCTCCTGAATCCACTTTTAGATGGACAAGCCATTGGTGGTTATCACTTGAGCAGCCATTATGGGAAATAAAGGTCAGGTTGGGGGCGGGGCGATGGGGAAGAGCACACCCCTACAGAGCATACTGCAAAGACAATCTTTTCTCCCCTCCTCTTTTGTTGAGGAAGGAGGGAAGCAGAAATGAGTGTATTTATGGCAAGCCCTTTGCTTATGTTATGATTTTGATTTACGGAGTAATTATTTGGAGCCTAGTTGTCAATGCTGTATTTTGGAGTTTCAGAATATTTAAGGATATCAGAATATTGTGAGGATACCAGGAAGTAGCAGGTAAGCCAAAAGTGAGCCATTATGGTCACAGGTGTTATTCAAATACCTATTGAGAGTTACTCTGTGATCTCAGGACCACACTCTCAATAGGAAAAGGGGAAACTGAGGCAGAAAGGAATAACATTTTTGTTCTGTGGTGGATAGAGCCAGGATTGGATCCCAGTGTGCCTACAGTCAGTCTAAAGACGCTATTTAATATAACGCAACGCCTCCATGCCTTGATAAAAATAATATTGTGCATAATATGTGGGCAGGTGTGAATGCAATTTGTCAATAGAGTGCAGAGGGCATCCAATTTGTCAATTGGTTGTCTAAAATTAGCTCAGTTTAGGAATGAAGTGTTGCTTCAACACAAAAAATCAAAATGTTTCATTTAGGAAGTGGAAAAATGGCATTTTTCCAGCAGCTAACCATTTCCACCTATAATCATTGGGTATGAATACATGAAGATGACAATTTACATGTGAATGTAAGCATACAACTGATCAATGACACGATAGTCATTTATCTGTATGTGTATATACATGTATATATGTCTACTTACAGCATTTTGCACTGGCCTAGGTTTGGGATTCTTGATATTTGTCCTGTTAAGTTTCTTTTGAGGACACGTAGGAAGTTCTGCTTTGATGCTGGAAGACTATCAAGGGATTAACTGCCTTTCTAGTCCCTTGCCTCTTCCCAGAATTCTTCTGATAATCCAGAAAAGTAGGTGAAAATGGCATGAAAAAGCTTTAATACAAATGCTAAGTGAGTTCCTTTGAGGGTAAGCAGTTAATTAGATTAAGTGTTTCAACTCTGAAATATATATATAAATACATATATATATATAAAAAAGTCACAGAAGTTTATCATCTCTAAAATGCAAAGGACCAGAATCTGAGCTTTACAGTATTATTACCACTGTCATCCTCACTAGCTTTCATGTTTTCTCTTAATGGGAAGACCTGTCTCTTTCTGTCAATCAGGAGCTCTCAGCACATTGTTATTATGTCTGTGTTATTATTCAGAAATTTCTTTTCCCGTGTTAACTGCTTTTTACCAACCTCTGTTATATAATGTAATTGTACTGCAGCAGCAATGCAGTGCTTGAAGAGGGATGAGGTGGAAGGCTTATTTTTCCTGATATCTAGCTTAGATTGAACTAAGAGTTCAAAAAGTTGAATTGAGGCTTTGCTTAGCTTCTATTTGTGTAGAAAAAACAGAATGTGTGTGGGGAGGCAGAAAAAGCAGCAAAAGGGACAAATGTAAAAAAATATAGTAAAATAGAAGGAAATGGAAAAAGGGAGAGAAAAGAAGCTGACGGTATGTGCATACAACACAAAAATTACTAAGCTCACTAGTCTTTTGTGTTTATTAGAGATAGAGATGGGAAACACATCAAATACTCAAATTTATATCTAGTTGACCCCAAATGATTTTTTTCAGATGAACTCATCAAAATACAAAGAATCCCTTGTTCTTTTTTTTATGCTTTTTCCATCATTTACAGTGAATGAATTCAGTTTTAAAATAAAATTTTCTCTTAAAAAAAGAAATACCAGTGTGTCATTTACAAAATTTCACATTGCATCACCAAAATTTGTGATTCGTGGCAAGTTTTATTCAATCTTAAATTGCATTTTTGAAGGATAAAAAGATAGAAGACTTTTTTTTTTTTTTTTTTTTACTCCATGCCTTATTCTAATCCCTGTTCAGGGACTTATAAAATGTTCCTTTTTTGGATATCAGAGATCAAGGGGGAATATGATTTTCAAAAGGCCACTGCTTCCTCAGCGGTGAAGTGTGCATCATGAAATGCCTGAAGCTTTGATGATATTCTCCAACGCAGCGACTGATAAAGCTGTGTTGGAGCTTAGGCAGGAGGATGAAGTAATTTGTCACTACTATAGGTCATTAAAAGAGCACTTATCCTTTTGTATATATGCATTATGATACATTCTTAAAACTCTTTTCCATGCATTGGCAGAGCTTGCTGGCTGAGAAAGGGGGTACTGAGGTCCCTTTCAAAGAACGGTCCAGTAAGTAGATTCTTTCTTCATTGCCTTGGGCTTCTCTTTTGAAGACATTAGCTAAAAGCTACTGGCTGTGCTCACATTTTTCAGATTCTCAGCCTTCTTAGACTGCCAGTTCTTTCATTTGACAACATTTTAGGAATGGGATTTTACTTGTTGAATGTGGTATAGGAGAAGAAATAAATAAATTGTAACTTGACATTGTTTCAGAAATTGGCTGGATGCTCTTGTGGCAGTTATCTCAAAGCACTGAAAACTCATATCATAAATAAAAATGAGTTTTACAGATGAGTAACCAACTTCTAATAAACTTATGGTAACATAAAGAAGAAATAAAAAGAAAAAACAAGTAGTGAGAAAGCAAAACCCATGACTATGGGTTTTTTAAAAAGGCAGCCACATAACAGTGTATCTGCGCTTAATATGATACCTACCCGTTACTGTGTTCCTGCACCCTGGATAAATGCAGATAGCTCTTCTCCGGTGCCTCGGCAGACGATGTGAACCAATAACACATCAGGCATTGCCCTTCAGGGTATCTCTATGCAAAGCCTGTGTTTGGTTTGTCTTGCTGCATCTTCTCCCAGAAACTGGGGTTCCAGCTATGTAAGTGATAACAACAGCAGGAGCTGTAGAAAAGCCAGTGATGGTCATAGGCTTTCGGAGACCTGCTGTGAGTACAATGTGGAAACATGGAAACCAAACTGCTCAAGGATGCTCAGGACTCCTCATTAGGCTTGGAGCATTACAGAATAACAGCATAAAAGAATAACAAGTGCTGTTCCACCTTGATGATTGAAATGGCTACCGTCTAGCCATGGAAAATCATACAAAAAAGGTGTATTTACAAATAAATATGTTAAGATTTTTTATTATGATCCTGCTCAGTTCCACTTTTTTTTATTTTGAAAGTTTATATGGTTTTGCCAAGCTGACACTTAGAAGCAATGTTAGGTTTAACATAACATTAAACATAAGTTATACCTGAAAACACTTTTTATTTTTAAAACAGCAAGAGCTGGAAGAGCAAATTGTGTACTCGCCTTTGAACATTTTATTGAACTTTTGTGTTCAGACTAACAGCACGATACTCTCAATATTTTTTTTCCTTAAACAGAAAAAAAAAGAAATCTGATAGTTAGGTTAACTGCTGTGATAGATATTGGAGATAACAGAGCCCTATCTGTGAGGCTGAGATTGCCGCTTTCTTTAACTTTGGCAAAATGCATCCTCCATAGACTTTAGCCAAGGCAACGGTGGGAGCGGTCAGCGGTAGGCTGCCATATTAAACAGCAATCATACCATCTAGGTGCACGGCAAGGCAGCATCTACTGTGCACTGTGGAAAAAATGCCATGATTGCTGTGATGAGAAGACAGTGTGAGCCTTCCTGCCCCTGCTGGGAAGGGGAACAGAAGGCCTGTAATCATACCCCCAGTGTGAGTGCTGTGGTATTAGGAACTATTCAGATAAAGAGGTATCTTTGTTTTAAGTGCCTTTCTTAGAGACAAAATGGCATCCATGATCCCTTAAAACCACATGCAAGGGTTTTGTTTGCTTGGACAAAGGGAAGCCTTCCCATAAGAAGGCAACAAACTGTAGAGGACTTGATGCCAGCTACAAGGAACTCCCCATAAGTTCCTGACATCCACAGCAATTATAGTGGATGCGATGTCATCAAGTTCTAAAGAGGGGCAAATAGGTTTGTCTCTATCTCTCTGTCATTATGAAGGGGTAAGACCTTGCTCCTGGAGTGACCCAATAGTGGTTTTCTCCCTCTTTCACATCTCACGCCTCATCTACTTATCCATTTCTCCATTTCTTAATTATGGTAATGTTAAGAGTGTCACAGTTTTGGTCTTAAGGAACAAATTCAAATTACACACACACACATTTAACAACAACATTATTTGCTGTAAGCTTGGACATTTCGAGACAGATCATTTTCTTTAGCTGTTCCATGTATGCTATGATAGAAAGGATGGTGAGGTTTGTGATTCAGGTTTAGCATTTAAGGGATAAAGTACATGCTGTACCACAGGCTTCCTGTGTAATGTAGGGAGACTGTTTATCTTTTCAGGAGTGGTGCCTTCATAAACTGAAGGCAATGCTGCTCCTCAGGAGTATCGTAAAGAAAAATAAAAAGATATACCATGGCTATGGTACTATGGCTATTACTGTTATTTTAATGTAATTACAGTGGATGAAGTCAATGACAGATTTTCTGCCCAAAGAACAATGGGTGTGAAATCAACTGAAATCAGAATATTTTATTCTCACTGTGTAAGGAAATGAATCTTCTTTGTGCAACCAATACATGGTCAAACATTAATTTCTGGAATTACCTGGAAGATAGAGGAAAAGAGTAGAAGGATTAAGATTTAGCAATAATTACAGGACACAGCAGTGCTTTCAAAATCTTGAAAAAAAGGTCCTGATTCATCCAAAGAGAAGTGGCACCATCTAGATACAATTATTAGGCTAAAAGAGAAAGTTATATTGAACACGTAAAATGAGGATAAATTAATTGAATTTTTGTTCTAGATGGAGATGAAATTGTTTCAAATCCTCTGGACTGTGATGGCATTTTTAATGGAAGTCATATGACTTTCTCAGTAATGATGGAATCAATGAACTATGGGAAAGTTGCACTGAAACTTAGGTACTCCAGGCTTGCTTGTGACTGGAGAAATAAATTCTGCCAAGGAAACCGAAGGGAACAAGAAATCTTTGTAAAAATCCTATACATATCTTGGGTCCTTGTTTGGCAACTGTACCAGCATCCTTGCTGTTTAACTGAAATGAGAATAAGAGAGACAAAGTATGACCAAACTCCTGGCTCCAGCTGTCTTGACTCGGTGGCGTGAGTGGCAGTAATAATAAAACTAGATCATAGTTTGCTGCTAATGAAATTCAGCAGGAAATTATTGACTTACTGGAACTAGAAAAGAAAATGAGATATGTCCTGATTATAGGCTGTTCTCTGATTCAAAAAATCCTGAGATCTGGGGTGAGGTCTTTGCAGCACTGAACTAGCACCTAGCTTCACTACAACCTGTGTAAATGGAAGGGTGAACAGGAGATATTGGGTCATTCAGCCTTGCAACTGATAAGCACCTGTAATTCCTGCTGGAACTGCAGAAAGTACAATCTGTTCACAGTTAGGACCTCTGGGTATTTCCACTGCAGCTGCCTCAGTATTTTCAATTTGTAGCCTAGACCCTGAGGGTCAAATCTCCCCCCAAACTTTCTCTGAAAGGTTATGACTTTAGGACATCAAAGTACCATGAAAAAAAATTTAATCGATCTCTATCAAATGAATGCAATACTTGTTCCATTCAATGATCAAACTCAGAGAAACAGAACAATGTCAACTTGAAGGCTGAACAAGAGAATCCCACTACATTCATGAAGTTAAAACCTCTGAAAAGATAAAGGCACAATGACTGCATGACACAAAGCTGGAAAGATGGGAAGTGTCAGCTTGAAAATAACGATCCAGAGGAGACATTCTTAGTTTATTATTTGGGTTCAAGGTGAAGGTGTTGCAAATATTCTGATAAAGAAATCAAAATTTGATCACATAGAAGAGTTAGGTTTGATTAAGAAGTAGAATTGTGAAGCATAATGTGTAGGATTGTTAAGTTTGAAATGTAGCCATAGAAAATTTAGGAAATGTGTTATGTGTGACCACAGGAACCTTAATACTGTTAAGTTTGAAATAGCTAACCATAGAAACCTCACCAGGAAGTTACTGGTTTTTCTATGTTTTGTTCCAAGAAACTAAGGAAACCGTCATGGACACCAGTTTGCTGCTTAGACACCCCTTACCCTTCCCATCTTGATTTGAGTATCAAGGATTCCAATCAGTAGAGCTAAGTGAAATTGACAAATGATTGTTTTTAAATAAGAATATTGATAAGGTTATGTAATCAAAGGACCAATCATTATAATGGTTAAATTTAAGAGTGAGCATAGTATGCACTTTTATGTAAAGAGCTAATGTAACAATACTTTGACAGAGGAAGTCTATAAAAACTGATGGATTTTGATACTAAGCTGGACACGCCTTGGGAGGAGTGATCCCCCTTTTCCCCAGCGCTGCAATGAACAAAGTGCCTGCTTCTTAATGTCACAACGGTGTTAAGGAGTTTTATTTGGGATTTCAGTAACAAAGTTAGTCAAAACAGTGGGGTTCCCTACAAAATCTATTTATTAGTGGGGCAAAAAGGCCAATAAATATTACTCAGAGCAAGTTCACATTCTTGTTACCTGATCAGAAGGGAACTCCTGAAACACCCAAAATATGTTTAGAGAGGACACATTGCTTTATTCTGCGCAGGGTGCAAGGTGGAAGATTTCCGCAAATCGAGCACACCTAGTGAAGTTTTCAGTCCACACTTGCACACTACAATTACAACAACACGCCTATTTAATACGCATGTTCCGCCTAACTATTGCATATTCATTAGGCTGAGCAAGCATGACGTGTTGTTCTCTTGTGCAATTGTCCCAGAGTCTTCTACGGCTGCGCTGGGGTCTCTGGGGGTCTTCGGGGGTCATTTGGGGAAGAATCCCCCTCCTCCTTTGGTCCTGTTGTGGGCATGCGTCATCTGAGGACACCAGGGTCTTTGTTTCTCTTGCCAACCCTCCTTTCTCAAGGCCAAGGAGGATGGATGTCCTTCATTAGCAAGTCTTTGACTCTGAAATGTCCGTTATCTGGTGCCTTGACTATTATCCAAACACTCCTTAAGCATCCTCTATTGTAAGCAGAATCTTAAACTAGATAAGCTTTACCTTGAGTACACATAACCTAAACAGTCCTAGAATAGCAAGCATACAACACTTCTCACGTTTTAGGTTCTCTCTTTAAGCTATCACGGCCTTCGTATTTGTTAAGCAGTCTTTTGAAGGCTTGAGGCAACATTCTCATCCACAGCTTCTGCCTTCTACTCTCTCCGAGTACCAGCTTTAAGGTTATAAACAATTTAACCGAAAAAAAATCAGAACTGTAGGTTTGGAGAAATCTTTGGGATAAATACTTCAAGATAAATAGAGGCAAACCTGCTATTTCCCCTTGACTCCTCAAGTTTTCTTTACCATCAAGGCATCATATCCTATAATGTAAATGCTGCTGGAAATGAATGTTCACTTACCCTCTCTGGAAAAGGTATTTGAAGCAGAGAAAAACTAAATCAAGAGTTGGTTGAGGCTTCTCTACTATGGTGAGTCAGAAACTGAATGTGTCCTTCAGAAAGAGTTCCTTGTTCTTTACTAAATGTTGATATATTTTGATTGCATAAAATGAAAGCAAAAGTTCAAAGAAAAGATCTTTCTTTTTTGTTGATTTGTCATAGCACAGGAATTGCTGAATTTTCATGAAAGCATACTGTTGCAAAGCCTTATCTCCTCTTTTTTAGAAAAGAATATTCTTTCAGAAGTTATTCTTTTGGTCGTTAGGTTAATATTTTCATTTCTACTGGAATTATAACAGGGCAGATCTGTTGTCAAAAGAGTCTAATGTATTAAAATAGTATTCAGGATTCAATATTTAACTGTTCCTGCTTTCAAACTCTAACAACATCTATACCCAGCACCCTACTGGTAAATATATTTTCTTTGATCATTGCAACATTACTGATTTGAGTGATAAATATTACATCAACAGATACTTTTGCTTTTGTTTGCTCAGTATGAGGTTTTCAAAAAAAAGACAGTTCCTTTAAGGCCAAACAAATTTTTTTTCTGTACTCTGTATTTTGCTTTTTATTTTGGTCTATGTTTTCATCACTAAAATGGGTTTTACATCCACAGTAGCAGGAACAGATGGAATTGGAGCCCGTTGTTACATTTTTCTGAAAGGGAACACATCTGGAGCATAAATTATTTTGGCTTACCAAAAGTGGAAGGAATAATACTTAGTGTCACAATTGTGTATTATAGTAATACAGCTTTTAATAAAATTTATTGCCCTTTTGTTCAAGTAGAAACTGTTACTCAGGAGTTTGTGGGGAGATACAAGTGGTATGGAGTGAAGATTTTCCCTATAGTAAAAAATCGACTTACATTACATATGGGTCCTCTTCTTTGAAGTAAAGATAAACGCAAAAATGTATATTCCAAAGAAGGTCGTTCTCCCAGAGAATATTTGGGGCCCACACCTCAGGAGACCCACATCTCTGGCCCACTTTATGAGTATTTATATAATTACAGTAGTGCCTGCTAACACCAGTTATGCCCTGGATCCTTACAATGGAAATATAAACTTTAAAATAATTTTTAAAACTTAAAAAAACCCCAAAACAACCAACGGTCCCTGATAAAAGGGTTGATAATCTAAGGATAAGAGAGACAACAGATGGATATCAATCAACGTCAAAAGGGTGTGGACTTGGCAATCTGAAAACCAGGTTGGTTTGCTGTGGCAAAGATAGGATTGAATGAAAGAAGGGGTGGTTTCTGTGGGGCAACAGAGCTCTCGGGGACTCAACAGGACTCTTTATCTTTTTTATATGCAGTACTCACATAATAGTTTTGTTTCTGAGGTTGATATTGAAGGGTAGGAACTCCTGTTTCACTCCTCCTCTGGGCCACAGGGTGTTGCAGGTATCTCCATCCATCTGCTCTTGACTTTTCCTGATGTGTATATTTGTGTACTTTTAACCCTCCTTCATTGCTCCCCTTCCCTAGTTAGCTTACTGAGGTCTGTCATCGCCACTTCTCCCTGAGCTCTTGCTGGCAGATCATTAAAACCTTAAACAATTAAAATATTTTGGGGAAAAAAATGCTGAAAATGTATTTCAGGACAGTTAGGATTTCCCAAATAAACAATAAAGGAAAAAAAAAAAAATCAGGTATTAATAAAAAACCCTGAAAGGTCCATCCAAATGAAGAAAATGGAAAGATCATAAGCTCTGGAAGACTAAACAGGGGTAAGTGATCAGCTCACTCCACGGAGGAAGGTCAGCAGCAAGTTCGCACAGGGTGCTCTTCTTGGACCTGCTGTTTAACATAGTCATAAACAACCTGGAAAAGGGACATGTTGTGACAAAGTTTGCTGATGAAACAGAGTTCTTCAAGGTAGAAAAGATGAAGTCCACTGTGACAGGTTGCAGAAGGTCCTTACAAGATGTGTGTTTACCCCACATCGAACACGGTGTGGCTGTTATGGCGCCTTCATGTAAAAAAATGATGTATTAGAACTAGAAAATGTTCACAGAAGGGAAGCAAGGATGATCAAAGGTTTCATGGTCATACAAACAATGCCTGAGTGATCTGGCAGTCTTAATCGTGAAGAGGACACAATTTAAGAAGCTCCACTGAGCTCTGAAATGTCATCAGTGGCACGGAGGTCATGTATAAGGAGCATCTGTTTGCTCTGTCCTCCAGCACAATAACCAGGGCCCGTGAAATGAGCCAGTGAAATACAGATTATTCACAGAATTCACAAAATTCAAGAAAAGGAATTCTTAAAAATGGTTCCCAGATGACATATCAGACCAGTGTACGATCACTTAGGCTGCTTTATGGAGCATCAGGATCCCCAAAGAATTTCTTGAGGCTAAGGCTCATCATCCAGGTTACTCAAAAAGTACCTGGTCCAGTGGCAATATGAATAGAGACAAAATTCTTGTAGCTGTCTGAAATTTTGGACTAGTAGTCCCTTGCCTTTTGCTGTCGCCCAAAACTTTTGCATTTTTCTGTGTCATTCTTCAGGGACAACAGATTATTCCTAGTTATTCTGCATATCTGTCTTTATCCATATATCAATCCTGCTTTAAATTTTCATTCTAGGCCATTTGCCCTCACTGCTGTTGGCAACAACTTCACACTGCATGCAACTTATACATACCATACTTTTGCTTACTTTTGATGTACAAGAAAAATCAGAACAATTTTCTTCTTATTTTGCTACCTCAGAAATTTTAAGAATGTCACCTACAATTTTCCAAGCTTTGCTCAGGGTTTCAGGTAACTTACTGGCCACCTGAGCCCCAGAGAGTCCAATTGTTACAGGTGGTTGGGTGCTTGAAGATGCAGGTGGAAGCCTAGGAGGCCTTGCCAAAGTACCTAAATATGAAGTACTAATCTGACAGTAAGAAGCTTACCAATAAGAAAAAATATTGAATTGGGGCTCACCAGTTCTTGCAGGGATCGCTGCAAGAAGAAAGGTCCATGTGGCATGAGGGAGTTAGGAGATTTGATCCAAGTGGATGGGGGAAAGTTCTCCTGCCTCACCTTGACATGTCCTGTGTTTTTTCTTTTTTCTTTTTTTTTTTTTTTTTTCTTTTTTCCTGCTCCCTGAAGACTTCAGTCTCTCTTGTCTTAGTTCTTTATGTGATTTGGGGAAAAAACAACTGTTATCTATTAGCAATTGGTTCAGGGAATCAGAGGTAAATTTTTCTAATGATTATGGAAACCAAAAACTAGACCTTGAAACCAAACAGGTGAAAGACAGATTTTGCAAGGTGGCAGGTTTCCTCTGGGTTTGCTTTGCTCCTGAGTCCTGCTGTGGGAGACATGAGCTGAGCTGCAGGCAAAATAGCTGAAATGAAATGCAGTGCTTTCAAATTTTGTACTGACTTGATTTTTGCTTTGCTGTGACATTTAAGATGTGCCAGCATTGTGATCCTTCTATGTTTAGAGACAGAGAAATAAGACCTTTACCTTACCTCCAGAGAGAAATGGTTTTTATCAGCCAAACGCACTACTTAAGGCTGCTTTGGGGCTCTTGTTGATTGATTGATTGATTTGATTTGATTTAATGTTTTTAAATGGAGGGCTAGATTTACAAAATACAGTAGATGAGGTACTAACAGTCTATTTTGATGGACATTTCATGATTAAAAGACTGTCCTGGGCTGTGAAAAACCTCAAATCTGTTTCTACCTCTATATGTAGACATCTGAGAAATCTCTATCCCCAGCATCCCAGAATCAGGCTAGTATTTGAAAAGAGAAGGCTGAAAAGTTTCAGCCTCTGGTTGATGCAGTTCTTTGCACAAGTTATCAACAAGAAGGGTTGAGAATCCAGGTATTTCTTTCACTGGCTGTGAGCCTTGATGCCTGAGCTGGTAACTAATCTTGATCTTTGGCTCCATAATTTAATGTATTCCACATGAACTGTAAATGATCCAAAAGGAGGGGTTAAGAAAAACCATTATTGAAAGGTTTAGAGTGGTGAGAAATTTGGGCAGCTGTGGAAATATGTGCACAAACACCTCAGCCAGATGTGAGAACTGTGGTTAAGCCTTTCACACTCTGAATAATGCTCAGACCATTGGGATTTTGCACAGGAAGAGATGCCTCCGGATCCCTCTTCTCCCCCTTCCTTCCAAGTGCCAAAAATACAAAGATGCTTTAAAAATATTTATTGAAATTGATTTTTTTTCTAAAATTCACTTTGATGAGAACTTGTTTTCCCATAAAATTTTTCCTTTGATTGCTAAATTGGAAATAAAGGATTCAGACAGCCCAGTGCTTAACTGCCACTTAAATCAAAGAAAGTTAACTGTCTCAGCACTTACAAACTAACTTCCTGAGTGACAATTTTTCATGTCTAGATACCTAAATGCCTCTAAAATTGTGGACATTATTGCCTGTTTAGTATATTTCATAGATATCAAAGCACTGTAGCTAATTGCTCTTATTATTTGCAATAGTAAGGCGTGTACATCTTTAGCAAAGTATCCCCTTTTCATTAAGGTTAATTAGTTGATAAAATTAAATAGCAAAGGCATAAAATAAAAAATGGAAAGTGGTTTATACAGCCTGTCATAAGAAATCTCTTTCTGCCTTAACTGTTCAGGCTTCATCCTCTTCTTTAAGACCACAACTTCAAGTTTTAGTGTAGAACTAAGATCCATCCCACATGGGAGTTAAATATCAAGTAAAAAAACACCTGTGCAAGACAGTAAAACAGCTACAAAGAGAAAGAAAATGTAAAGAAAGCAAAAAAAAAAAGTACAAACTCTTTTTCAGGTCACTCACAGGCAGAATTATGCAAAGGATTCATTTTGCTTCTTATCTCTGGGGTTTCTTTCCTAGTACAAAAGGGAAATTGCTTAACAGCCAACATGCCAGGCTCTCCAACAGTGACTCACGATCGAGCTTATGGGTGACAAAAGTGACATGACATACCATAAGCTGCCTATGAATGCAGATTTTGAATGCCAGTGGCTGAACTGAGCTGGTGGCTGAATTCTGCTCAAGAAATTCTGGGAATAAGTAAAATGGAAAGAAAAGATGGTTGTCCAGAGAAATCATGGGCAATATAGGAAGACATAAGAGGACAAGCAGATACAAAGTGCTGCAGGGCTTTGGCTCCGCACTGCGCGGGTTAGCAACCGATGAGCACCGCTCCACGGGTAGGTTTGTGTCACACTAAATCTGCTGCACTTCAGAGGCAGGCTCCTTCTAACCCCCTTCCAATCCCTCTCCCCCATGTGCATGTTTTAGCCACTTCTCAGGCACTATATTTAGCAATTGTAGAATCGTAGAATAGTTTGGGTTGGAAGGGACCTTTCAAGGTCATCTAGTCCAACCCTCTGCCCTGAGCAGGGACATCATCAACCAGATCTGGTCGCTCAGAGCCCCGTCCAATGTTCCTTAAACATTTCCAGGGATGGAGCATCTACCACCTTTCTGGGCAACTTGTTCCAGTGTTTCACCACCCTCGTTGTAAAAAATGTCTTCCTTATATCTAGTCTGAATCTCCCCTCCTTTAATTTAAAACCATTACCCCTTGTCCTACGGCAACAGGCCCTGCTAGAAAGTTTGTCCTCATCTTTCTTATAAGCCCCTTTTAAGTTTTGAAAGGCCAATCATGCAACGAGTTACTTCAACTCACTGATATGATGAAAAAATAATCAACCAAAAATAGGTTTTGTGTTTGAGCATCGAGCTCAACTGAGTCACCTTGCAGCTGAACAGCTATTAAATCCCACACAACTTGCAGCTGGGGACAGAAGAACAGAGCAAGATTGTGCTTTGTGATGAGGCTTAAAGTTACACTGAATTATGTGGAACATAAACAGCACTACCAGGTAGCATTCTGTTGTAGTTGGGGTTGTGAGGTGTCACTGTTTGAGTCTGAGAATACGCTGAGACAATGTTAGCTGTACCTGCCAAACGCACCAGGTACAACACTCCTATTTAACTTTTTGTGTAAGCGTGGTTGTGTGTCTCTCAAGTTTTCACAAAGTATTACACAACATTAGACCTCACAGCTCCTCTATTTTTATTAACTGGAAGAAAACTGGATATAATTCTGGAAATATTTATTCTAAAGTATAAATGCAGAATTCAGTTACATAAGACATGCCTAGGATCCTATCTGTAACTCAGTTGTTCCTGCTAAACAGAACCCTATTCTGTCCCCATTGTGCTTGTGTGTTATGGTGTAATGGGTAATGGCATACCGGCATACCTTGAATGCCAATGTTTTATTTGCTTGGAATAAGGAAAAGGAGGGGGGAGGAGCCAGGACCTTGCTGTAACCCCAGCCTCTGGTCTCATGGTGAGGGAGAGGAAAGGCAACTCAACACTGGGAAATGGAGGGTGGCAATTGCTGGACAAGCTCGGGACATTTTTGGATATTTGTTACAGGTCTTCCCTTCAATGCAGATTGTTGGTAACATTGAGACAGGACTTTGAAACTCCAGTAGGACTTTGGTACAACAGGTGAATTAACAAGGACTAAAGGACTGAGGATGGAAGAGAGACCCATGCAATGACTTCTTCACAAGAGGTTCATTGACTCACTCTCGCTCCATCTGTTGCTTTTAACCCTTATGGTCCAGGAAACAATATAGATGAGATCTTTATGAGTCTCAATTAAGGTTGTGAACCAAAGTCTGTATCATCAGAAGTTACAAATGTAAGAGCTAATACATAGCTCAGTGACAGGATCTGTGTGGATCTCTCTTTAACATCATAAATAACATAACATAAATCAATAACAAACTTAGCACCCAGAGTAAACTGTCACCTTAAGAACTCTTATGATGCAATACTTTTTAATTCCATAGTACATCTCCTTTTACTTGTCCTCACCTTTGCATGGACTTTGTTTTCTGGTGAGAACTGCTTTTGGTGAAGACTGAAGCACAATAAAAAATGTCTTTTTATGAAGAGCCCTGTGCCCATTTTATCCTATCATACTTTATTTAAGCCTATTAACACGACAATTTAATTCCTGTTCCTCTTGTCAATGATTATCTGCAATACATACAATTTTTAAAAATAGAAACATTACAAACAAGTTATCTCCTTGCACTGGTTCATCACTAACAATAGCTACTAACAGTAACTACTGTGAAAATTGTGTGTACATGGCAAAGGAAATTTGACAGCTTCTACTTTTTTTTTTCTTTTTCTTTTTCTTTGTTGTGTTTTAAAGAAAATGAAATAGAGAATGTGAGAAACAAGTGTGTGTAAATAAAAAAAAAGGAGGTTGCAACATTGTATTTGCAGTTACTTGTTCAGAGATAGAGTTTCTAACAAGAAAGGAGAGGAATCATTAATTCCTTTTAACCTTTTTGCTCAAGGAGATTGACTCACCTAAGTCTTAACAACATAAGCTTGCTTAACGCCATGTTTATTAAGAGTCTACTTCCTCCCTATATAATTAATCCCCTGGCCTTGCTTGTTTGTGGGACCTAGAGATTTAGCAATGGTGTAAATCTTGCATATCTGCATTGAGGTCAGTGGACCTACATGGTGGTATAAGAATTACCTCAGGTCTACATGATTTCCACAGGAGATGCAAAATCAGCCCCAGTTCCTTCCCAAAAGTTAATACAAGCTATTTATGTAGAATATTATCCAAATTGCAGGAAAGATGAATATTATGAAAATTCTCAAACAAATACATGAAGTGGGGTAGAGAGTAATTTCTGCCTTGCAAAATAATAAGACCTGGGAAAAAAGCTAAGCTTGACAATGTGGATGAAGACTGTGATGTGTTAAGTAGTAGATCGCTGGAAACAGATGGAGAAAGAAGGGAATGGAGATTTGGATAGTCTGTGGCTTTCATGTACATCAGAAGGAGCTCTACTTATGTTAATGTTAATATATAATACAGAATGAATGTATTCCTGGCAGGTAATGACTGAATGAATCTCTGATGGGATGATGTACACATCTGGGGATTCATATTGTTGAATGCTGGTGTGAGAGAATTTCTGTTCTGTTCTGGGGAGTGGAGGAGAGAATTAATTGCCAGTATATGGCATCAAGTATCTTTTTAATTTCTTTATAAGTAGATTGTACCTTACTAAACTGGGAAGAAGAATAAAGTTTGCTTGTTTTTTTTTTAATAAGCCATGATGACACCATTTAAACAAAAAATATGTTTGTGCAGTCAAATCTGACATGCATTAATTAGGCAACATACTAGAATTAATAAGCTGTGGTCTAGTAGGTTCAGCTTTCTTATTATGGTTTGTAGCAGATGTTATTGCATCAGTAAAAACCTTGGTAATATAACTTTATATATATATATATTATTTCAAAACCATACAAAACAACAAAAATCTTGATTTGACAAAAGACAGAGAAACAACAGAAAGCTTGAACTATTTGCATGATCTCTTTTGGGAAGATGAGAGTAGTTGAGACAGCAAGAGTTAGTGTTAATTTCAGGGACTTCCTTTCCCAAATTCCCCTATTGCTAACCAGTCACATTTGTCCTCATAAAAAGTGTCTGTGATACGCTGTATGTAATAATACTGAAGCATTTCCTTTGTTATATTTCATCATATATCTGTCTCTATCTTAGGTGCTCTGCCATCTAAATTAGAACAATCATTTAAATTAATGAGCACTGTAACTACCATGGTTATCCCTTTTGCTGTGATAACTCTGTATCTTTAATGGTTTTCAGGTTCCATTTTTTCCTCCAACTTCTCTATAAACACTTATTATTCAAAGTTACAGTTGGAGAACTTATGGCAAAGGGTTATTTACTTATCTATCCCTTGACATGATGCATAACTGCCGCTCATTTCCACAAAAATATCCTCAGCTGAGGACTGCAGTGACAGTTACAATAAAGCCTTCACTAATACATGTGTATAGCCCTACTAGTTTTGTTAAGTGTGTTACTACAATTTGTATTCTGGTAGTTATCAGTTCACATAAAGCAAATAACTTTGCTTAGAGAAGAAAAAGATTTGGAAAAAAAAACCAGCAAAGTTATCCTGGACTTGCATGCTATGTTATACAATTTTATTGAGAATGTGGACTTTTGTTACTCCTATCATTAATTTAAAACTTCCAATCAAAACTTATCTTCAATACTGCTTTTGTAGCAGCAGAAATTACTTCAGTATATTATATTTGTAACTTGGCAACTGAAGCTGAACTGGATTATGGAACAATTTTCTAAATAGAAATTGTTAGTTCATCAACACTAACAGATTAATTTTTCTAAAATTTTATTTAAAAGAAATTAATTATGAGAAAAAAGTAGTTAAAAAGTTTCATTCTTTTGGCTTAAAAATATTATTTTATTGTGGTATGTTTTTTACACTGCTCATGATACAGAACCATTGGATACTAAAATCAGTGACAAATAGACACAGATCACCAGTTTATCCACTAGAACATGAATTTCAAAACTAATTACCATTTAGAGTAACAATTATTAGCACAGTGGACATGGTATGTCATATCCAATTATGCAAACAGTGCAGTGATATAATAGTAAAAACATTAACATTTTTATATCTTTCATAGATTACAAAATAAGGTAAAATTTGCAATAAGAATCAAACCAAGTTATTTTGTTTCATGATATTTTTCCATAAGGAATTCTAATTTTTTTTTTGTTATAACTCAGAATACCAATAAAAAAGGAAAGGGCAACAATCTCTCTGAAAGGGCAGTTTTGAGATTTGACTCATTGCACTAATTTTGGTACAATTTTCCAATTGTACCAGCTGTCCAAACAGAAAAATTAATTTTTCCAATTATTTATAAAAAAGTAAGCTATTTCTCATTTGTAGTAGCCAGCATCAAGGGGAAGAAGGAAAGAAAGATGGAGTTCCACAAGAAGCAAATATGACATTAGTTGCATAGCAAGACCTAAGATCTGGAGGGATTGCTTGAGGAATACTTATTTATTTTTTGTGTGTTCTTGTAGTGCTTGAGCATTCTTCCAAAATCTATTGAAAAACACAGCTTTCTTTGGGATGCGCTAAAGCCTTGGCCTCAGCAACACCCTGTAGGAACAATTTCTGCAGTCTAGGACCATGGTGAATAGGTATTTTCTCACAATATTATAATCAGATATTCCCCTATTCTTGTATTGATCGTAGAGAACAGAAACCTCTGTAAATTGTTTATTTCTTATGTTTTTGTTATCTTTCCTCATTTCCTCTCAAGAAAGGTGAAATATAAATAAAATCCAGAAATACATATTGCAAACTTATTTGTATATATGTTCTGATACAGTTCTAATTTCCTGAACACATATTGTCTTCTTCTCCAAGATCTCTCTCTCTCTCTCTCTCTTTTTTTTCCTCCCCACAAAAAAGTGGGAAAGATTCAGGATTCCTGGGCGTAACTCCAAGTTTTTCTGGTAATATGCACCAAGAGGATTGTAGACCTTCTGTTCATCTCATACTGTCTTCTCCTACTGAAATTCCCCCCAGCTAGCATTTACTCTCTAAATGTTCCTCTGCCATGTTCCTTCCTCTTTAGATTCTGTCCTTTTCCCATGAGGTTACCATCAAATCTTTGTTTATTGCTTACCTTCTCATATGGAAGCTAATCACTTTTTGCTTAATATGGTGGACAAAGAATCCACCTAACTCCAAAGATTCTAGAGGGTTTAGAGCTAATCCATATTCATAAGCCTTCAAAAAGCCAATCAAGCCCCACCAGTGTGGAATATATACCCTTTATAAATCTGTATCAGCCAGGAGTGATTTCATAATCCAGTTACAGGGTGCCGAAACCAGACATGAATGACAAATTACACCTCCAAAGTGATCCCAAGAAATTTTTTTGCCATTTTAAACCAAACCAGGAGAATAACATATGTTAGCTTACCCCTAAGTCATTTTAATATCTAATTCATTTCTCTGAGGTTGGAATCTTTATCCAAACTTATCTGCACCCCAGTTTGAACCACAGGCAATTTCTCTTTATAATTAAAAACAAAAAGAAACCCAAAGATTTTACTCTTGCATTACAGAAGGGGACAAAAAAATTAAAAGAGATTTATGTTACTTATCTTAACTGTTTCTTTTGGTGGTAGGAGAATGTTAAAAGACATGAGAAGAGTTGCCCTTATTTTGAACACAACACTGAGTGTTCTCTTTTCTCATGAAGATCTTTCTGCTGTGAAAGAACAGTGTTGATCATCTGGATAACACAGAATGACCACAGTGAAGAGTTCACAGTAATGGTCAGCACAGAACTGGATAAAATTGGGAAAGGAGGGAGATGAGGGTTGTCTGGCTCCAGTTTTCTGAATTTAGCCCCAGCAAATGCTGCATCTTTTTTTTGTAACTGTAAAATCAATACACTTACAGGGATGCTTGTATTGTGAGGTCTTTTATTTTATGTTTATTGCATTTAAGTTTACTGATTGCTGTCTCATACATTCTGCATTTGTGAAACCAATGGAATTTTTAAGTATGAGAATTGAAATACAATTTGTTGATCAAAACATTCATTCTAGGCTGTCATAGGAACACAGACTGCAGAACCTCATCTTTTACATAGTACTGAAATACATTTATTTCATTTTTAGCAGTCCACAAGGGAGTGGGGTAGATGCTCAGAACTACACACTGTGTTTTATCTTGTCCTCATAATATAACCTCAGCCTTGTAGTGAAGAGAAGGAACTTGGCACTCAGGTGGGTGTCCTGGTGGACGTCACGAGGCCAGCACCTTCTTCCTTCCCAGCTGGCTGGCAGTGGTGTGTAACCAGATGACCCAAAGATCATACATACGCACAGACCACGACGGCGTGATGAAGACCTGTCCTGGCAGATGGGAGCTAGCCATTACTGGGGTATGAAGAGATGAAGATCTCTTCAGCAGTATGTATATTGAAAACCTTGATTTGTCCCCTTTTAATCTTTGCTTTCAATTCCTGGGGCCAGGAGCCTCCTCTTTTACCCTTGAAAGCATACTGCTCTGCAGATCCTACTGGGGCATACCCAGAGCAGGGTTTGAGTTCATCTAAGGTGAGCTTCAGTCAAACTCTTATGTGTACGCTCATTATCTCTTCCACTGTAAGAACTTGGGACATCAAATAAGGTAGCAAGTGGCAGGTTTAAATTTAATAAAAGCAGGTAGCTCTTTGCATAGCTTGGAATCAAGCTGTGGAAATCCTTGCTGCAGCATGTCAGTGAAACTTGCAATGTTGAAAAACTATTGCATAACATCTTGAAACAAAAATCCAGAGAGATACAAAGAGAGGGACACATACACAGAAAACACCTGTGATGAGTCCCCTAAGAAGCAAAGAGACCCTGCGATTATCCTCAGACTTGGGAGAATTTTGGTTTTGAAGGATATCATATTTGTAATATGGCTACATAAGCTGCTAAAGGTTGGCACCCTCTAATAACCATTAACTATTAAGCATTGACTCCAAGCTCCGCTTGGAACCACAAATCAGCACAAATGAAATATTAGTTAGGGAGCAGCTTCCTCACATTCTTTGGTTCCTCATTAAACCTTTCCATTAAGCTACAAAGAGTCAGTTGTAACTAGCAGTTGTAATTCTTTTCTATTAATCCACTCATTTTGCTCATGTGTAGCTGAGTAAAATCTCCTCGCTTTCTCCTCGATTCTTGTTAGTGAGTCTCTGCATGGAACTGCCACACAAAATATGCATTGTTAACAGAAATCTTTAGGCATATCTCTCTGATAAAGTCCTAAGGCAACAAATTACTGCTTAGAGAAGAGACTGTGCTCTTGGGGGAAATAAAATCCTAATAAATGTGTAGCATGAAGGTGCTAATAAAATTGTTGAATTAAATACCTCAAGTAAACATCTGAGCCAATTCTCATATACTGGACCATGGTTGCAATGAAACTCTCAGAAACACACACTAGAGAGAAAAACATGCATGATGTTTTGTATGTAAATCAAAGAGAGCAGAAGAAACATGAAACGGGTCCTAAATTTAACTGAGTGAAATGAGGTCCAGATAAATGGCAGAAAGTCCATTTATAAGATCTTGATTGGGGGATTCTTATCTGCCATGTAAAAAAGTATCAACAGTGCAAATCAGCCTTATCAGAGGGTACAGAAAATTTGTTGCAGTCTTCATTTGAGAAATAATACACAGTCATGTTCTACATACCAAGTCCATTGGAAGTGTCATATCAGGCAGCATCTGCCTCAGCATCTTCTCTCACAAAGCGGTCAACACTATATGGTTTTGAGGAAATTGGAAGCTATTTCATAATGGGTTTACTGTCCCATGAGTGAAATCCCTTTCACTCCCCTTCACCAAAATCATCAGATGGTTATTAACGTTAATTTTTCACCCTGGCTAATGTTACTGTAGTTGTTAGGCATTTTCAGTAGATATGTGTGCATTCTAAAAAGGTTTCCTGAGCCTTTCCTGCATCCCAAATACTCCTTTCATGAGTACAGACTATGAACACAAGGTCATATTGAGGTGCTGCCTTGAGATTAGCTGAGTAGCACACCAACACAGAAAGTCTGGATCCATACAACCTCTGACCGAGGATCCCAGCATGCACCCACCAGCAAGGAAGACAGGTCAGGCATGGCATGACCAGCCCTGCAGTAACGGTGTAACCCCCCTCTCCCTGTAGTACTGTCATGTCACCAGTACTAGGCAGAGATACCAGCTGTGGAGCACCTCCTAGCTGTGTTGGCCTTGACCCAACCTACCGTGAGGGGAAATGAAATCTGTGGGCAGAAGGAGAGCCCTTTGGACGTGTCGACACTTGCAGCTAGATGTCCTAGATCAATCAGCGCATCGACCACAGCCTTGCTCCGATGGCTTTGTGAGCCATGTAGAAAAGAGTTTGCTCACTCCCACTCTGTTCCCTGCTTGTTAGCCAATTAACCATCAGTGTAATAGAACTTAAAGCTGCAGCGGCAGTAATGACCTGGGCTTGGAATCATTACACGTTTTGTCTGCTTGTTCAGCCATAGGTTTGATTTTTCTTGACTTCTGGGTGCTGACTGTTACAGGCTGACTGGTATAAACTCGTTTATAGTTGAGAAACATGACCAGTGAATTCCAGCTTATGTGAAAAATGATCAGTGACTTATTCAATTAAATATTAAAAAATTAGCTTTTTTTTTTGTACGTACAGATAAAATTTCTATCTATCTAGGAGAACACAAAATTTCTTATTATGCAATATTTTAATAGAATTCCGTCAATTCCATGGAACTTGCCCCTGTATTTACTGTTATCTGAAATGACTAATTTGAATATTACAAATAAGGTGTTTGAGGTTATTCTAATCTCATAGGGGACAGAGGTGAATACTGGCTGAGCTGTCTTCCTTGCTGTACCATAAAAAACTCTTTATGTTTCATAGACAGATATAAATAACAGGATGGCAGGCTGGTTGGCTAGATTTATAGTACAGGGCTTAGAAAAATTTCTTTAGATTCACTGTAGATACACTCAGGTTGGAAGTCATAGCTGTACAACTGAGTTAGTTGCCTAGATTCCCAATATAGTCCATGGAGGCTCTCTAACACACTTTTTATCTCATCCTAAAACTGACATCCAGCTGAACCATTCCATTTGTGATGTTTCTTTTCTCCGAATGCAAAGGGAGATGAGACCGACTGATTCACATCTGGTTGTCTATGCTGCATGAATTGCATATTTACGTGATATAGACTTCCCCCCCAAGTTTGCTTTTCCTCAAATACTGAACAGAATATACCTATTAAGAAAAGAGTACATCGTATTTTGTAACTGTTACCTTCATTTTATGTCATCGTCTAGGACAAGTTGGGGTTTTTTTTTGTTGGTTTTGTTTTGTTTTTTTTTAATTTTATTTTATTTAAAGGTCAATAGACCACTACTTCTAACTTTAACATGGAACAAAATGTACAGTTTGAGGTCTTCTACAGTCCAGTAGAGATCCTAGCTGGTGTGAAGAAGGCCACTGCGCTACAACATTGTTGCTATACTGATGACCCAGGAAACCAGGAAGGTCCCAAGCATAACTGTATAAACTATCAAGTTCTTGCAAAAGTTCAGTAATCTGGCAATCACTGCTTCAAAACATCAAAGAAATTTTTATTAAAACCCCAAACCTGCTTTTCTCTTCAAAGGTCTTGTTTTCCTTTGTACTCTGTATGATATTACTGTCTTGTTTAGTTTTTAATAGAATCTTCAGTGTGTGCTAATAGTTTCTTGGACTGTAAATTGTTTTAAAAGCTACATTAATTTTGAAGCAACTGTACATTCATCTTACGTTCTCAGATGCAGCTTCAGTGCACTATAATTTAACCTTCTTTCTAGATAAAGGATGTTTAAGGAGCTCCCAGAATAGAAGTGCTTTATTACTATAAGATTCTAGTAAGATCAAGTACATACTCTGGCAAAGAATATTTACTCATTCTCCATGTAATCTGTCAACACATAGCCCCAAACTTTCCTTTTTTAAGTGCTTTTTTTTCTTTCATGCAGAAGACCTAGTACTAGTTTAGATGTAAAATAAGCATGATGAATAAAAGGTGACATTTAAGCAGTATATATAACCATGAAGCAGCACTTCCATTTTAAATTCCACGGCTGGGGTGACACTTACTTAGAGGAGTCACTGCTTATATAAACAAATAAGTGTCTGTGGACCCCTTTTTCTCCCTCCCCCAAAGATTTCACTTGCAAACAATTTGTATCCCTGGGTTTTTCATTTGATATTCGGCTGGATGTCGTTCCTGCCACTGCACAATGAAGAAAAAAAAAAAAAAAAAAAAGGAGCAGTAACAAATACAAAGAATTCTGACCTCTTTCTTATAACCCCACCCTGAGAAGCCAAACATCCTGAGCTTCACACAGGAGGGCTGCTGTTCAGAGGGAGGCAATCAGGCAATCAGAGCTGTAAACGTGTAAGACAGGAGCTGTGGTAGGGCAGACAGATTTTAGTGGATGGCAGATTTCTTCCTTATATCTGAAATGAAAGATGATTTTCTGGTGGTTTTGTCTAGGAAAAAGAAAAGGTTACGAAAAGTGTTTATTCTTCCATAAAGATGTGGGCCAGCTCTTTTAGTGAAGACATATATAGGCCAGTGTAGAACCTTGATATGTCAGACCTATTCTATTCTATTCTATTCTATTCTATTCTATTCTATTCTATTCTATTCTATTCTGTTCTGTTCTGTTCTATTCTATTCTACACTGCTGTGATCTTCTCTGCCTTTACAGTTACACCCTGAGGCTTTTCACTCAGCTCTGTTTTTTCATGAGGTAAAACCAAAGTGTTTTGTCCTACCAAGGAAGGGTGGGGACTGATCTGTTTTCTGTTTTCTTGGAGGCAATTTCTGTAGCTCAGAGCAGGCAGACACTGGTGGCACAACATGAAGAAGTTTGAACCAGCCGATTTCTCACTTACCTCTTGGATGAAGCAGCTGCCAGTTCTCTCTGCCCAGCATCTTCCACAATCCTTAACCCCATTAACCAGCTCAAAATAATAAATGAGGGATCATTCTCCAGCTATCCCTACATTTTTGAGTGGGTTGGATTTTTTTTTCTGTAAGTTGATATTATTTCACTGATGTGACAGGCAGGATTAATAAAGCCTTAGTCACAGAACTGGAAAGAACGCTTACTTTTACACATAGGACTAAGAGCTGCCTGGAACCTTCCTTGTTTGAGCAAGCAGCCAGAAAGTGAGGGGAAATAATGAGAAAAAGGAGATGTACTTGTCATTACAACTTCATTATTGAGCGTAGATGTCGGTGAGAGAGGAGACAGCTTGCTGCTTGTTGCCAAAAGCAATGGAATCAGAGAGCAGTGTCTTCATATTTTGCTGCATGATTTCCTAATGATATTGTGTAAATATACAGCAAAGCAATATAGCTTAGCAATGCATTCTTGAGACATGACACTGTAATAATTATGTGGGCAATGAGGTGACCTTGAAATCCATTAATTAAGTAGCAACGTGTGTCTTGGTTTAATTCAGTGTCACTTGTAAGTGCAAAAAATGTCCCTATGTTTCTGTTCCCAAAATAAATCAATATTTAGTGTTTGGAAGCAGAAAAGCTGCACTGGAGGTCTGTGAACTGCTCAGAATCTTTGTTGTATGTAACAGGCTCTGTCTGAACCTGCAATTTGTGCATAAACTTGGGATCCGACTTTGTAGAGCCATGCTGCATGCAGATGTGCATGCAGATGTGCACGCAGCATTTGGTTAGACTTACTAAAAAAGCCTTTTGCTCAGGTAAACCATGACAAGTCCCATCAGCCCAGCTCTGCCCTGTCTTTGCAGCAAAGATCTGTTGCTACAGGCCTCGGCATTACTTCAGGAGAAGTTTCCAGTCGGGATTCATTTTTGACATAGATGAATGAGGACTTTGGTGAGACAACTCAAAAGAGTTTGCCCTACATACTTTTGCTGAGCATTAAGCTTTAAAAAATGAATGATTACATTCAGAATTGCCTTTCAATATTAATAGCTGGAAAAGATCTGCCCAGTTCTGTATGTGAGAGTGAGGATTTATTTGCTGTGGTAAAACTGGAGTGGACTCCTCCTTTTTCCATTCAGAGGTACTCCTGGTTTGGGTTGTGTTGTCACCTTTTTGTTAAGGAGAATAATACCCCTGATGATAAAAGCAGTATACAGAAATGAGGCTGCATTTTGGAAATTGAATAATATCTTCCCCGTAGATCCATAACCATTAACCAAAAGAGTACAATTCTAAAAACAAGCTTTTGAGGGGGAAAAGGTTGCTTTTATCAGAGAAGGTACTATTGCAGAGTTGTTCATGTTAAGCTGATTTTACAAAGCAGCCCAGTAGTTTTGCATTCTAAAACTTTTAAGATCTGCATGCAAGGTACAACTAAATTTCTCTGACAGGTACACGGAAATGCTGTTAATAACCTAATATCCCTTGTGTCAGAAATGTATTTTTGGAATGTGTAAGGCTAAAAGATGTCTTTTTTAATGCAGTATCATGAAGTTAGAAAGTCTGGGAATTGATAAAAGATGTGATTTTTTTTTCTTCTGTGCCTTCACCCCACAGCATTTGAGGAAATGGTGGGCTTCATCTTAATCCTTGTATGTTCTTCTTTGTGTATTTTCAGGATTCCTCTTCGATCGGAACAGCCACAGTGGCTGGTCCCAGGACAAGTGCAATAATTGGAGATCAGGGAACACCGCCGAAGGTCCAGCTCCCCCTCAATATGTAAGCAGCTCATCTCAGTCACTGCGTACTCTGCTTCCAACTGTGTGTGCGTCTGCGCGTGTGTTTGAAATCTGAAAGCCTGAATCTCAGCTCAGGAGCTTTCTGAGAAGAGAGAGGTTGCAATTTCATACATGACGCAGCCTCTGCTGAAATTGAAAAACAAGTAGAGAATGGCAAGACTTCCCCCTTTCTCTGTGAGCCCTTTTAGACTCCTGGTATATTTATTACAGCTGTATGAATCACTGTGAAGCAAACAGAATGCCTCTCAGCTAAAGAAAATCTTCCTTCGTTTAAAGCTCTTCAAAAGGTGTAGTCGCATCCAGTCGAACACCTGATACATTCATCATTAACCAGAAAAAATAACCCAATTGCATTTTTTCAGTGCCATAAACAAAGGCAACGAATAAACTTCGTATCATGAGCATATGGGCTTATTGAATAGTGCGTAGAATAACAGAAGGTTGACTAGATACAAACCTAAAAGAGCAGACTTCATTATAATAAATCTCTTCTAGCCTGGTTGGTTTATCCGGTACTTGTCTAGTTAAACTACAGAACCCTTTCATCTCATCACGTATACCTTGTGAAATCAGTAGAACTATATAGACACACAAACACATATGGACACCAGTATTTTAGGGTTTTATGATATGGCTAAAACAAAGTCTGAATTCACAAACAAAGTCATAAAATAACATGGCAAATCTGCTTCAAGGAGAACAGGGGAGTTGGAACAGAACCAAACCAAATTTGTTCTTGGCTGCTAAGGTGAGATCTTCTTACCTGAGGGGTACTACACATCACCGACTGCCCCGCAGAGAGGTCTCATCATCACCCTGTGGTCACCCTGTGCAGCCTGCGTGGCACATAGTGGGGCACAAATTTATTTCAAACGTCACCCAGACTGGGAAGCAGTAACTGGCAGTATTTCCAGTATTTAGTTGCCGAGTCAGGACATTTTCCAGCTTTCTGGCAATGCCCCTGCCTCTGTGCCTCAGCAAGCCTCCCCTTCTCCCTCCCGTGCTTCTCCCGTCGTCTCCCTCGTGAAGCAGCCTCGTAATCCGGTCTGTCATTTTGCATTGGCAAGCCAAGTTCCAGTCAAAGAGGAAGCTTTATCTGAAAGCTGTAGCAGAACCGGGGAGGTACAACCCTACATAGAGCCCTGGGGCTTCTGCGTTGTAAGCAGAGGCACAGGCAGCTCACCAAAGCCAAGAACACGAGCTGCCTTCTTGCTTAGGCCTGGTTTTAGGGAACTTTTAATAAACATTTTGGCTGCTTCTAGGTCCTGCTCCCCAACCCTTAGCCTCACCGTTTCACGTAGCCCAGAATAACTTGCTACTACATTTTGCAAGATTTCAGATTGTTGTTTTAACGCTTTCTTCTCGGTTGTAGAGTTTGCTGGTAAAGTTTCACACCTAAAATCTAGAGAATGGCGAAAAGCGTCCAGGTTCGAAGACTTTGGCTTAAGGCAAAATCAGCCTCAGCAGACGGGACCGCTAGACCTGATTCCCTGCCAGAGGATAAAGCCCAGGAACACTTTCTGGGGAAGGAAGCTGCCTGCACTCAAGTTGTTTTCAGCCGTGTATGAGAGCAGGCATCCCGCCGGCTCTCCCACAGCCCCCTCTCTGCCAGCGCACGGGGCGTACGCCTGTCCCCATGGGGGGGCCATGCCAGGCATGGCTGGCATGGTTTGGGTTTGGAGAAGTCCCTGCCTTTTTGCAGACTAATAGAGGAAACCCCCAGGGATGGGCATCCTCACTGCCCCACGCGGGTGGTGGGATCGCCGGTCCACGAAGAAAACGCTGGTCACCTCTCTTGTCCCCGGGTCACGCTACGTGGTTGTCACGTACAAGTTCTCGTCGGTTTAGCCGTGCAGAGAGCGGTCAGTTTTGGCACGGAGTCCAGGCTGGGCTGGTGTACGCCTTCTTTTAGTCTCTGCAAGGATTTTGATACTCTCTCCGGAGGATGTTTAGGCTCATATTCAGGCTTACTGGAGGCTGAGTTGGGGGAATTTGCAGAGAGGAGCAGAAAGAAACTAGTAGGAGAGCTGGAGGTAGCTGCAAGGGAAAGCAGCCTAGGATCCACTTAGGGTAAGTTCCTTGCACCTTCTTCCAGCATCTCAACCTGGAAATTACATTATTACATGTAGCCCCCTGGGGAAAGGGCTAAGCGAGGCTCTGTAAAATGCTCTGTCTTTGACCCTGCTTTGCCCATAGCTTTTGAATATGAGTCCTGTGTAAGCGGTGACTTAAAAAGGGGTAGTCAAAGCCACGCGTTCCGCTCCCTGGAGTGAGCGCAGTCCAGCACTTTCCGTTCCGTCCTAGCGGAGCGCAGTGCTGAAGGATTAGCACTGAAGCATGCAAGCTTGTTTCATGTCAGGGTGATGCATTTTAATGTTCTTCAGTTCATATGTAGCCTTATGTTTTCCATCAGGTGAACAGCTAGAGACCTGCCCGGGACCACCTGATTATATAGGCTAAACAAAGGATGTGCAGGATGGTTTCTCCCATCTGTTGATTAATGCAACACAGTTTCTGATTAGGTCTTTGTACCCCTTGCACGTGGTAAACAGAGCCAGGCACATCAGCCTAAGCATGCCCCAAGGAGCTGTTACCAAATATTTCATATTCTGCTCATTACTGCTGTTTATTTACTGCCTTCAGAATAAAAATAAGGAAATCTACTGGTGCCATAAAGGAGTAGAATCAGAAAAACTAACAGGATTTATTCCCCAATTATATTTCCTGGAGAGCAGAAGTAAAAAGCCATCTATCATTTTTATTGGCTGCAAGTCTACAATCACAATGGTTATAGTTTTCATTATTTCTCTGGTTCGCTGCTATAAGGTGGGCAGCAAGCCTCTTCTCACCCACCCCTGAGCCTAAGAGCATTCTACTGCACTTTGTAGTGTAAATGCACTTTCTCTAACTGTTTCCCCATTTGTCCTAATCTCTCTGCACTGCCTGTAAAGCACAAATTAAAAAAAATCTCAAGAAGGCACAACCTTGATCAAGAATTACCAGAAATCCCTTTTCGCATTTGTAGAAAGGCGACAGTACCAAAAAAAATGGTATTTACAAAGAAAGTGTTGTCCTGTGTGTGCACTCTTGCTATCCTATCCCAACTTTCCATTATTCCCCAAAGTGCAAGCAATCATTCTTAATTTTCAACAACGATCTCTCTAAGCAGAGAGAATATCTTTAGGGACTTTAAGTTGTAGTCATTTCACAACATTAGACACGTCCCTGAAGTAGTAACGGAAGAACAAAAGAGAGATAAAAAGGAAGACTCTAAACAAAGGGAATAAATAAAAGCTGTAATTAAATAAATAAAAAGTTCTACATATTGAGTCCTCGTTAAAGATTTATTAGAATACTTGCATGCAAAACATCCAAAGCCAAACTCTACCGCTTCACTTACTTAAGTAAAAATCCCCTTGCAGAATTTGGCCCTCTGTCACTTTTTGTTTTACCCACATAGTACAAGAATTACTACACCAGATCAGAACAGTCTGCTGTGTTGTTTCTAAAGCTGGCCAGCATAAATAGCATTGAGAAAGCTGCAAGAAAAGCTGCCTTAAATATTTTTGAAGCAGCCTACCCATAAGAAAAATTTCTTCTGAAAATCTGCAGTAGGGGTGGCTCCCACCCTGAGGCATCCGAATATATACTTCATCCAGATGTTAGGCTTTGCAAAGCCTTCCCACTCGAGTCTTGGTTGCTCTGGCTGTCTCTGTAATGGCCTTGTCCTCTGAAACCGCTGCTAAGTCCTTAACTTCAGTGCTGCTTTGTGGCAGTGTTTTGCCTTGGTTGTGCCCCGAGTGAGAAGTATGTCCTATGAATTTCTAAATTCCCCCCTCCCTTTAATCTGATTAGTTATTCCCTTACCGTCTTAGCATCCAGTTGATCTTGTCCCTGCCGTTCCTTCTTGGGTGTGCCGTAACGCCGTCCCTTTTTCACCACCGTTTCTGAGCAGTGTTTCTGCTCGCTTTCTGCTCTGCGGGGCCGGAGTCGAAGCAGGGAAGGTGGTGGTTGACATCAGCTCTGTGCTTTCTTCTTGTCTGACCTCTCCCCGCAGCTACCTAGCCCTGTACGCCTACAAGCCTCAGAAGAACGACGAGCTGGAGCTGCGCAAAGGTGAGATGTACCGAGTCATTGAGAAGTGCCAGGACGGCTGGTTCAAGGGGACGTCTCTGAGGAGCGGGATGTCCGGCGTCTTCCCGGGCAACTACGTGACGCCTGTTTCGAGGTGAGGACCACTGGCCAAGGTGGATGTGCCCGAGCTGGGGCTGGGAGGGATTCTGTGTCTGGAGGATGCTGAAAACAACGTAGCTCTGCTATTAAATCACGTTCCCCTTCCAGAAGTTTTCTGGTGGCATTGCAAGCTTGGGTAATGAAACTTGCTGGTTGTAGCGTTGGAGTTATCTGTGTTCTCAGAAGACTTCACTAGTTGTGTTAGATGATGGCATTTACAACCTCTGGCTTTACAAAGTCTGCTGAGCCCAGGTTTTACTATTGTAAAGAATCCGTTGGCTAATGATTTTTTTATTGTTATAAAACTACTGGACGTGTAACGGGGATAAACAAAATAAGGAATGCTTGTGTCTTGCTTTTCAGTAGCTCCTCATGTAGGTTTTGTTTTTCTTGAATCAAAGATCTTGGATTGTTTGAATCTGGACTAATGTTTGAACTGTTACATTTCAGAAGCGGTAGGAGAGTTCAGTAAATTGTCTGATTTTAGCTACCTCTGTCTCGGTTGCAGAAGGTGAGGAGAGGAAAGGAAAGGATAGCATGTTTGGGGAGGAGTGCCTTTTGTCAGAGTTTGGTGTTGGACGACACCAATCAAAGGTTGTTTCTGATCTAGGGCCCACTCTGAAATAGTCTGCAAACCGAGGAGAAAGTTCATTAGTGTGTCCCAGCCTGTTTTGCCTCACGTGCTCCTTGCAGGTCAATGTTGCCATGGGTATGTCTGGGTCTCCTTCAGAGCAACCATGGGTTTGCAAACCAAACTCACTCCTTCTTGTATGTTCTGTCTCTCCTCCCACACGCCCAGAGTCTCCACCATCTTTCGCTCCTCTCCAGAGAAAGGCACTTCACAACTCAGACAGTGTTGATCTTGGAAAATTGATCCAGATTTTTTCCAACTTCAGTTTAGGTCAAGTTTGTAATATGTGGACTGAGCAAGACCAAAAGTTAAGAGCAGATTAGAAGATGAGAACTTAAGCCTGCTGACAGTCTTAATATTGCATTTCAGTAAAAAAAAAAAAACAAACATTAATTAACCCAATTAATGGGTTCTTCACTCTTCATCAGCCTAAATGTATTTACCTGCTTTTATAGAGCCCCTTGGCTGCCTTCACTCCTTGCCTTTTCAGCTCTTAATTAGTAAAGAAGTTTGTGCTGAAGGGTTGGTGATCTGAATCAGCAAGACTTTATTAAATGCAGCATGTCACAGCTAGAACAAGACAGAGAGAAGTGCTAAAGGGCAAAAGTGCTTTCCACAAAACCCAAAAGCAGCTTTATGTTTATATTTATGATCCTGTGAGCTAATTAAGTTCCTGTGTAAATCACCCTCAGTGAGAACAACAAGAAAAATCTTATAGCAACAGAATCTCCTATTTGCTTCACTTTCAACTGACTTTGTTCCCCTTTGACAGCAAAGCAGAGGATTAGATTCATGCATGTTTTTCTGCCACTCCCTACAAAACCCAAGAAGAAGAAGTCGCCCATGAATTTAGTAACACTGAACTAGATTTATAAGCGCATGTGTGAGCAGAGCATGGTGGGAAAAGGACGAGGCCCTTTAGATGGACAGACAGCCACAGGGCAGCAGAGAAAATTTGCCACGTGCAACATCTATCCAGCGCTGTGGGAGTCACAGACAGTTTCTGTGCTGTCGGTGTGCATGTTTGCCTGAACGCGGCTCTCGGTGGATTATTAGGTGTGCTTTTCTGGCAAACTCCGTCTAGCGCAGATGGCCACGCCAGCTCCAGCTGAAACTTGCTGCTACCCTGCCAGCTCTTCACAGCAGATGACAGTCAAGATTTCCATCTGGTGGGATTCCCAGCTTTTCCCTACCTGGAGGCAGATGTAAAAAAAATTGAAGAAGAAGGAAAAAAAAAAAAAAAAAGCTCAGATTCATTTAGCAAAATGTAATCCAGGCAAACTTTCCACCATGGGATGAGTCAAGTCAATGACACCACATTGGTTTTCCTCCTGTGATTTTGGGCGGAGGGGAGACTGGGCAGAGGGGATGGCGATCTTTTGCACCATATCTTCCAGCCTGTCTTTTGGTCTCTATCAGAATTTCACTCTTCTGGCTCTTCCCCTTTCCACTCTTTTCTTAGGGTTGCTTCTTCTGTCTTTCTTGTCCTCTGAATTGGGCCAGATTGTTCAGCCCACTCCTCTTTTCTGCTCTTCTCTCTTTGTTTCCGCAACAACAATTTTGGGGCCCCAGAAGTTCTCCCAGTCCCACCCCCCATAGGTTGGTCTTGTATCCTTTCTGTTACCCCCTCCTCCCATGCTAACCCCCTGTACTGTCTCATTTCCATTTCCTCCACCGTATTTTTTCTGTGTCATATCCCCTCTGCTGTCCTTCCCTGGAGAGGACCTTGGCACACGGAGCAGCCCGGGAGAGGAGACAGCACAAAATGATCCCTCTGTTTCGTGGCATCTACTGCTGGGGAAGGAAATTACTCAGGAACCTGAGTAAGATGCTCAGAGAAGGAGCTGCTGAGCAGCAGCTGAGTTTGTCCATTGGTGTCCTTCTGTCCTCCCCGGTGTCCTCCTGTCCTCCCCAGTGTCCTCCTGCACTGGTCGCAGAGTTTCTAGCTCAGCGGTAAGAGGACCGAGACCTGCTCTCGGCTGAACTCATTGCACAGGAGAAGGAGCCTCGTTCCTTCCCTCCGAGGTCTCCCCAGCCGCTCAGATGAAATGCGAACTATGCATACAGTTTAAGTGAGCAGCAGGAGAGGGGTTGATTATTGTTTGGATTTCCTTTTCAGTAAGGTCAGCTGCATTCCCTCCCCTTTGGCGTTTTTTTAGCAAGTCTAAGCTAGGGCTGGTTGCATGGGTAGGGTAAGTGTTGAGCCAAGCTCTGCCAGGTCTGCTGCTTTTCAGTCCCCTTCAACAGCCACACACAAATTTGGTGTTATCCATCTTTTTTTTCCTCCCTGTGGGGCTGTACGCAGGTTTGATCCTAAGAAAAGATCTCCGAGTCTGTTTTAATTATCACTCCATTAGTGCCTGTAAAATAGCCTCTGGCACACAAAATGACATTTGGGAGATATCCATTTTTTCCGAATTTAGATTTGTGATTTCGCTAGCAACTATTCAGACAGAAATGTAGCTTAACAAAAAAAAAAGTGATGAGAAAAATTACCTTTTCCATTTTTACCCTGCACTTCTTCCCGTAGGATAAAGGGGTGAAAATATCCTCCAGCGTGCTTACGACTGTGTCCTATAAAGATCAATATATCTCTATATCTCATTTTACTTTAACACCTGAGGGGGTGTCCTGTTGGCCCCCCTAAGTAACTGGGGGTGCTCGTCAGCGCTGCGGCTGGGTATCGGGGTCTCTGCAGCGTGCTTACGCTCTGCCTTGTCTCCGCGCAGGGTGCCGGTGGGAGCCGGGCAGCCCCGGAACAGCGCAGCCGGAGGAGCTCCGACAACAAAAGGAGCCCCAGGAGCCATCCACCCCATGGGGGCCAGCCACACCAGTGCCACCACAGCCGTCAGACCCGTCCTTCCTATCACCGTGCCTCAGACGCATCCCCAGCTCCAGGCGGCCTCTCCGCAGCTCAATAACTGCTTGAGGTATTCAGCTCCGCAGCCAGCCAGCCAGAGCCGCAACGCCGTGCAGATGGGTACGTGCGTACGTCCGCCGGCGTCCCTCGCCCCGCGTCAGGATTAGTGTCGTACCCCTCGAGCCCAAGCCTCTCGAGTCCGCCCGGCCCCGCAGCTTGCTTTCTCGTTTTAGTCACGGCTCAGTCCGTGTAGAACAGAGTAGGTTTTATTTGCTTGTAATATTTATGGGGCTTCGATTGATCCCTGGGAACCACGTTGTGTTTATCAGATTGTTCTGTTGCTACAGCTGAAATAGATTATAGTGTTTACAAATATTTATACAATTTATCTGAGTGAAAGCAAGCACCCTGCATACTGAGGAGATTAACAGTTCTGAATCCGGTTGGCTTGCTGATGGAAAAATACTGCCCTTATCGCAGGGCAAGTAATACACGACTTAAAATTAAGAAGCATTTCATCGGGCTTCAGGGATGAAAGGTATTTATTAGGCAGAACAGGACCCGGTGTTAGCGATAAAGCGAAAGATCTGAAAAATGCTGCCACCTTTTTGAAATGAGAATAAGAGCTTTTCACACCAGGGGGCCTCTGTTCTTTCTAGGTTCCCTTTCTGATGTACAGCACAATTTTCTAGAGTACAGTTTATTCCCCTCTCCCTGATGTTAAACAGCTCTGATGTTGAATAAAGTCAAAGTAAATCCTGTGGTGGAACTTTATAGCAAAATTTAAAACATTTTGTTTCTGATTTTTTATAGGCATGTGAGCCACTGTGTTTACAAAGGCAGCTTAGTAAGGACTGTGACTGCTGAAAACTGAGGTCTTAGACACAAAACAGAGCAGGCACAAATGAGAAATACCCTGCGGTGTAAGTCATGGATTCCTACCTTTTGAAGCCAGAAGGCACCATTATGACCGTCTAATCTCACCTCCTACACAGTCCAGACCAAAGGGAAGAAAACATAATCAAATACGTGTGAATCTGAATCTTGAACAGTGCAGACTGCTCCGCTCAACAAACAGCGGCAGGACTTCACATGACCGTGAAGATCCGTGTCACGCTGGGGAATAACCGATTTACCCTCTTTTTGTCTAGTTCAGAAAGTGCTGCTTTCCCCTCAGATCACACCCTTCCCAAAGCCCTTCTGCTCCCCCAGCGCGCAGGCAGAAATGTGGCCTCTCGGGAAGCGTTGGGGTGCTCCCGGTGCCTCCCGTGCCCACGCCGGCAGGCGGACGGGCTCCCCTGAAACTGAGGTGACACGTCATTTTGCCCCACGCACCTGGCATGCCCCACACCTTCCTTCCACGACGCTGCTGTGCTACACCTCCAGCAGCTTATCTGGTTTAGGGTTGCTCCTCCAGGTCACTCTGACATCTTAACGTGCCAAGGAGTTGGCAAGTAGGGTGATCAGGGACCACAGGGCTGCTCCAAAACCTCCTAAGTGGGGAGTTCTCCAGCCCTTCCAGAAGGTTAATGAGATTGTTGTTTTAATGAAATAAACCTTTGCCAGGATAAATAAAGGCAATTTTTCATCATTATCAGTATTTTTCTCCATAATGGATGTCCTCACCAGTATCCCGTTGACCAGAGCCCCTCGAAAGGTCTCTTTAGTCCTGCAGGACAGGGCAATGCACACGGATTTTTGGAAAACCTTTCCAAGAGAGGCAAGCTGGCACAGTATTCAAATCACGTTTCTGTTGGCTTGCAATATACATGAGTAACAAATCAATTTTGCACAAGGCCACTAATGTAGGAATACACCCAAAGTGAAATATGAGTGGTGTAGAACAAAAATAGCCTTCAGTGAGCATTGTTAATTAATAGCATGTTTGATGCAGCACAGTCCAGATCCAGAGATCCGAGAGCAAAGGCATACATTGTAACAGTAAGCAGATGAAATCACAGAATAAAATGTGAGAGCTCTACTCAGAGTTGATTTTTCTCAGGCCATTTATTTTACTGTGTCTCATGTTTTCTGTTTCTTTTGCATCTGGAAACACCGAGTCCTATATGAAAGAAGTAATATACCTAATATGATCATCAAATCAGTCTTCTGCATTCAGGTACATGCAGTGAAATTCCATTATTGTGCTTTTCCTCTAAATTTAGGAAAGCCATTGCTCCCTACAACCGGTAGTTCAAAACCTTGACCCTGCAAGCTTAACCATCCTGGAAAATTAGATTTCTGGCAGCAATGGTTGCTCATCACACAGGTTCCAAACAGGAAAATCAGAAGGAGGGAATCATTTCAAGATTGCCCTGTCTGGCTCTCTGGAAGGACATTGCACTGTCTGATATCTGGTTTTGGTAATCTATGGAGGGGAAAATGGCAACTAAGAGTAAGAATAGTTTTGAAGGCATCTGTAATAACTTTTAGGCCCTTCCTCATGCTACATGGTAAAATAACATCAAGTTCAAGACTGGTTAATGATAATTTGGTTGATTCGCTATGAGCAACATTAATAAAAAGAGATGTTACAGAGTCAAGGAGTTACCATGAGGGAGAATCATGTAAACTTTGGAGGTGCTAATCTGATGATCACTGGCCCATCATGTTCAGTATCACTTCAGATAACAGGGCATAAGGCTGGGGGATGAAATTCCCTCCTGGCAGGAGTGCTCAGCTGGTGTAGTGAGCATGATTAACAGCACTCCTTATTGTTTCAGTCCCTGGTGATGGGTGCCGCTGTTAACCATAGAAACGGAAAATAGTGGTTTGAGTTGTTCTAGCATTGTTGTTTAGCTATAGGTGGAGTGAACTCCAGCTGGTCCTGCGTCAAAAATGTATCCTTCGGATTAATTTGTAAGAAAACCACAGATCAGAGTGGGTCAGAAATTTTCCAGAAAAATGCTTCTTGATCAGAGAAAAGCTGATCCGTTGGACTCAAAAGCTTTTTGTCAGGAATGGATGTAGTTCAACCGGACTTCAGCCATGAAGCTGTCCTGGCTCAGGCTGCAAAGGGAATAGAGAGCTGCCCAGAGCTGTTCGCTGCAGGGAACAGTGCAGTGACCAGTTCCTGTGTTTTCACATCCCAGGGGAATGCCCTGACCAGAACAGAGGTTATTGTGGGGTGGGTGAGTAGGTTGTGCTTCGAAAAATGTTCAAAGGTTCAAATTTTGCACTGAGGCAGAACTAAACCAGATTATGAAACCTTGAAATCATTCGTGAAATGGGCATGTTCCAGCCAGCCCTACTACTGAATCATTTAAGTGAGAGAATGTCTGGGTGTGGGTTTGGGTTCTGGTCTGTACGTCCTTGAAGTGGAGCTGTATGTAGGTTACACCTAAGCAATCAACCAAACCTGGAAGTCAAAGGCAATATCGTTGTGGAAATGGACCTGGAGCTTCGTCACACTTTTTGCAACATGAGGCACGCAACGGGCTGCCGGCTCCCCGGAGAGCTGACCTCGGCCGTGTGTCGTGGTCAGGTTGAAGAGATGAGCGCTAATTCCTGGTTCCTAGTGCTGGTAGGCAGGGTTTGCTCAGCAGGGGCAGCAAGACTAAAAGGCACCGCGTAGTCCCTTAGGGACTTTACTGGCAGAGTCGAGGCTGAGCTCAGAAATCCTCTGGTGGATTTCTGTTTAATTTATCTTGTGCGGCACAGCGATGTGCTGTTGACCATTTTGTTAGGGCTGAAACGAGAGCCCTTCCTTTGTAATTGCTGGCTTCGAGGTCCGTGTGGACCACCTGGGCTAGCCCTTTAGGTCCCTTGTTGCATTGCTCCAAAACCTATCGGGTTAGGAGGGGATCCTGGAGGTTCGGAAAACAGCTCCGCTGGAACGAGATGAGGTATTTTAAAAACACAGTAGGCTTGCTGTTTATTTCCAAGCACGGGCAGAGGCAGTCAGGCCGTTCCCCAGTCACATCAGTAGGGAGGACCAGCCATTTTGGTGACCGCAGACAGGCCTTTCGCAGCCAGGAGGGCGATTTAGCCGAAAACACTTGCAGGCTGAGATAACCTGGGTTAAGGCTTAAAAGCTTAGCTCCCCGTCGGGCCCTGGCGCCTCGTGGCAGCGATGGCCACGGAAGGGCCGGGTCTGGCAGTGCATGGGGAGCTTAACCGTGCTCTGTCCTCCCTCCACAGCTCACCCCACGGTGCCGGCCCCGGAGCGGCCCACCGCCACGGTCTCGCCCCTGCGGACGCCCAGCTCGCCCTCCCGCCTGCCGGCGGCAACCATCCGGCCTCACCCCGCCGTCTCCCCGCAGCACGGCCACCAGCCGCCCACCCCGGGGACCCGGCCCCTCATCCCCCTCACCTCCGCCGCCGCCGCCATCACCCCGCCCAACGTCAGCGCAGCCCACCTCAACGGAGAGGCGGGCGGCGGGCCCCTGGGTGGCCCTGTCACCCCTGGCCCCGCTGGAAAGGCCGAGGAGAGGAAGAACGAGAAGGTAAGGGCCGCCGCGCGACCGCCGTGCCCCGTGCGACCGCCGCCTCTCCCTCTCATGGGGCTCTCGAGCAGGGAGCCTGCGGCCGCCCGGGAGGGTGAAAGGTGGTTTTCATCGCCTGACGGCTCGGGCATCCTTCACCTCACTTTATTTTCCCACTTCATCCTTTTCCCCCTCACACCATCCCCAGCACTGCTCTCGCGTTACCCGCTCGCGGGTGGGTGATGAGGTTGAACCACTAATGGGCTGAATTTATGCGTTTCTTCCAACGATCGGGGCCTGGGCCTGCAAATTTGCAGTGGTGCAGAAAGACATTATAGCGGGCTTTTGGCCGTCGAAACCAGATGGCCAAGTCAGAAGCCATCTGCCTCGCTACGTGGGAGAAGCTGGTGGTGGTACCAGCCCTGGGGCAGGTGCCACAGACACACTAAAACACTGGCTCGTGAGCAGCAGGAGCTGTTTTACTGCTCCAGAAACGTCTCCGTTTCTTGCACAAACTTTCATTGCAGTGGCACAGCCAAATGCAGGGGAGGGAATTAAATACGTAGGTACGATGCACTGTACGTTCAACTTCTTAGGAGCCAGCAGTGGGACCGACAGCTGAGTGCCCGTCCCTTGTTCACCTGGCTGAGGAAAGCCACCGTGGAGGCCTGCTTTAAGCACTCAGCCTTTTAGGTTCTTAGCAAATATTTTGCTTTCACCAAATGTTTACATTGTGTTAGCAGTTGCCATTTATCAAAGCTGAGGGTTATCGCCGTACTGCCTAGCAGAACCCACTGATATAAACTGACTGCTGGAAGCAAGATCCTGGTTTGTATCTGAGTAGGGGGAAGACATGTGAGGGCCTGCTTTTCCTCTGGACCTGCAAAAAATCCTCTCCGTACGTTCCCCGAGCTTTTCTGTGGTGACAGGCACATACGGTGTAAACATTTACTTTGTATATGGTAACGCTGATGTTGCAGGTCTCACGTGTGGTCAGGGTCACAGATAACCCCTGGTTTCACACGATGAGGAATACAAGTTTTAAAATCCTTTCCTTAATCCTGTCTTGAATTTTCTGTGAGTCCCTTTTGGTGAAAGAAGAGCGTAGAACTTCTACCCTGGATATGAAATTTAGGTACTTGTTTACAAAGAATGACTTCCAAGTGTGCGTCAAGGACTGCATGCTGCGTGAGCAGAACAATACCTGCTACTTCTGCAAGTCCAAGGAAGTGTATGGTATTTGGCAGAAGGTGGTAGATTAGCTCATTACCTCAGAGCTTTGTGTACTGGCTTATTTAATACTTCCTAAAACATATCATGCTATTCTATAGGTCCATATATTTTAATTCATGTGGGACTGCACACTGAAATTTCTTAGACAAAATTATATCGAGTCCCTAAGATACTGGTTAACCTTTCCCAAGCTGTTACAGCTTTAAGTTACTGAATTTGGATGCAGAGAAGTAAAGTTACAGGGTTTTTGAGCTCCACGGATGAAGGGGAGAAGCAAATAATATACTACATCATTGCAGTGAGCATTGCCAAAGGCCAATTCAGTACCTGGGAAGTATCAGGGAGGAGTAAGAATAAAAATTTTCGTCTCTGACTGGATTGGGTGGTGCATTACTGCCCTGTGTTGAACAAGATATTCCTGAGTCTCCTCCATGTCATATTTCACTTTCATTCTAGAAAGATCCAAGTTAATGATACTTCCTTTCCTTCTAGAAGTAGTGACTGATGTTTGGCCAGTTAAGTTGTGTTCCTATTTTTTCCATAAACCCAAATATTTCTTTGAAGCAGTTGAGAGCTTGGATAATGCCAGACTAAAGCCGTGTAACTATTAAAAAAGGAATCTGTGAGTCAGAACTGGAGCCATATCTGGAACCACGCTTTATATTTCCAAAGTGGAGGCTGGTTGGGCAGGTTTTTTGGTAAATCGGGAACAGTCGTAACACTCAGAAGGAGCATCAGTGGAGAGAGGCAGTATCTGTTATCAGTACACCTGATAGGAAAAACAGACAAGTCCGAGGAGCAAAAAACAGAAGCAGGGACATAACTAGCAAACTGCCAGATAAGCAAAGATCGGAAGCAGTTTATCTGAGTTAGTTTCATTATATTAATCAGTCAGGTACTTTGAGATGAAAGAAACGGAGGGGATGTTAGTAAGAGGAGCGATAATAAGGTCTTCAGCTCTACCGAACACAAGACAGAAGAAATGCACAGGTAATTATCTCCTGAGAAATTGAGATTAGCAAATTGTGTCTGAGCTAAATTGTAATGTGCCATAAGATTAGCATTGTTGTTGGAATCAACAATTTTTGGTGTCACGTCAAATTATTAATTTTAATCCCAGTTTAGTCTTTCCACTTTCTTTTGTAGGATTCCCTTGAGGATGAGGGCTGAATGATGAGGAGAATGGCTGTTTTGGGAAACATTCTCTTGTTATTAACCTCGTTTTTCTTTCCCACACTGATTGTCAGTGTGAGTTCACTACAGTACAGAGGGCACACAGTACATAGGAAGAAGTAGTTTACATTTGGGGATGGACATGCTGAGGATCCATTGGTTTTCCCGGTTCAGTTGTAGAAGGTGTTTCTTTTGAGGGCTATGGAGACAAATTGCAATTCTTGCATTTATCACTAATATAGTCAGATGTATTGGTCCTTGGGAAATTTTCTTCAGGCGATGAGTTTAGCAAGGTTGGTTGGCTGCTTGAAGGCTGGGCTGGGAGATAGTGGGGAAAAGTATTTTAAGATATAATCTTCTACCAATTTATGCTTTATGATTTCCCACTTCGGTGCCAGTCAAGGATACCAAATGTGACATCAGGGGCAGCTGCTGTCCTGAGTCTGTATATGCTATTTGTGTTGCTTGTTCCAAGACAGAATTGTCTTTACCTTGGGAACAGCCTTGCTGAGTGCACTGGTGAGGTCGTCACTGTTAATGCTTTCCCCTGTGCAAATGTTTATATGCCAGTATCACAGGTTCCTATTGGTGTGCAGCAGTCAGACACAGGCACATCCCAAGATTTCTCTAAAATCAAGGGACTCCAATTCCAATTTTTACCTGTTTCCTTGTGGTTCAAAGGCAAGTGGCAGAAATAATCCTAAGGATTATGGTTTTCAGCTCAGCAGGAATGGTTTTCTTGCTCATCTTCTACTAATACAGCAAATAAATCCTTAGGTCTATTTTTTGACATCTCTAGTTCTCTACTTCAGCTTATTTCTTGAAGGTCTTGATCCAGACTTCCAAACCTGCAGGTGAACCTTGGCACCTACATTCATTTAGGCACTTTAATAATAGCGTCTTACTGTCATACTCCTGCTAACTTCATCTGGAGGTAGAATATGGCCTCCACACCGGTCTTCACTTCTCAGTACGCACCTACCCCCGGAGGATCCCGTCTGCAACTGGCCTTGTGCTCTGCTTCCCAACTCCTTGACCAGCCTCCTGTCCGTTTAGGGAACAGTTTCAAAGCTGCTCTCCTTTGCCAGCTGCTGGTGGTAGTTGATGAAAGACCGAGCAATAGACAGTGCTTGAAGTCCACTGCGCGACAGTGCTTGAAAAGCGCTCAGGCAGCCAAGCGGGCTTAGAAGTGGAGCACTTGAAAATCAAAGCTGTTTCGGTGCTATTCGCACGCAGCGCAGAGCAGCAGGAAAGGCGGCTCGCGCAGAGGTAGGACAGACGTTGCAGCAATAACGAGCTGGGGACTGAATAAAGACAAGGGAGCACGGCAGAAGTCAGAGAGGTAACGATGGGCAGGGCAGCACGGGGACAAAAGAGCATTAGCAGCTGCTGGGAGATATAGCGGGGAGCACTGGAGAAGGGGTGGCAGTGGGGAGGAGGGAGGTGAAGGATGCTGTGGAAAGCCCATGGGGAGGGGTCCTGAAAGAGGAAAGTTGGAATATAGGGGCTGAAATCTATCTAAAGAAGGCAGTTGAAAAGAGCAAGGTGTAAAGGAGACTCTTTTTTTTCTCAGATATTTCCCTCCTGAGGCCAATTTCTCTTCTTTTCCAAGAAGGAGGTTTCCTTACCCAGAAGGAAAATAATAATTCTCCCCCAAAGTCACTCTATTCCAGGCTAGGAACAGAAGTGTCCCAAAGACATCACAGGGACAGGAGGGAGGTAAAAAAGAGAGTAAATGGGGAACACTCATTTCCTTTAAGGGTAGGAGGTGGTATCAGGGGCTTTTTGAGCTGTCACTTCATCATTTGCTAATACTATCTGCATGTGTAACCATCTGAAACTCAGGGAATCCAATGCCAGTTCCCAAAGCTTCTGAACATCAGGAAGAAAGGGATGGTGATCCCAGCTGTGGAATGGAAGCAAAACCCTATATTTTGGGGGCTTTTTTAAATGAGGCCCCTGCTTTTTCAGTCATGATGAGCACTGCCCAAGTTCAACTGGTAGATTACAGCTGAGAGCTCGTAATTATGGCATGACGACTGCTTTGACCTCGGTCAATTTTTGCTATAATAGTTTCTGCTGTGCATAATCTGGGCTGATGCTTAATACCTCTGATAAAACCACTTGTTTGAATGAATTAATGCATTTCTCATTAAATGTGCTCCTCATTACGTTAATCAAATCAAGCAAATCATGATGGGTGGTTTGACCACTGTAATTAAACTTTCTTTAAAATCCACTCATTTGGCTTTTGATGAGGATTTTGATTAAACTCTTCCAAAGTGTCTGGCCCAATATCTGCTAAAGAGGAAAATAAGAGCTTGCACTAGCGAGCGAGCCATTAATTCATCGCTGAGTTATACCAATTCCTTACTGTTTTACCTAGCCAGAGTATATAGAAATATTTGAAAATTGGCAACGTAAAATCAAGCGTTTCTTACAAGTGTGCTGAGAGAACAAATCTGTTTGCAGCTTTAAATTTAGTAACTGTGTCCCTGGAATATAGAGAGGATCTGGATAAGCAAGTCACAACAAATGGGAAAACACACTGGGCCGCTGTTTACTGATGTTAGGACAACAACAGACACATCTCCAGAAAATGACTTTGAACATGCACCAACAGTTTTGTATGTGAAGACTGAACTGGTAAACATCTGTCTGTTCTCACCATTGTCACTCACTTTCTCAAATATTGGTCCTTCTGCTCAAAATAGCTGCATTCCTCAAACGATACAGTATGTTTGGCGTGATCCTGGTGTAAGGACTACATTACAAAATAGAACAACCCAAGGCCCGTTTTCTGGCCCTGCAAGTGGCCCTGCATGACTTGCATCCACACTTCTAAGCTTTCTTCTTCGCCCAAAATAGGGTGACCGCATCCAGACTGCTCACTGAGAGCAGTCCTGGTACGTGGTGTGGCCTAACCCGTGCCCTGGGTTGTCCTGGGAGAGTGCTGGTTGACATAAGCCAAACCCACGGTGGTTAATGGTTGCAGACCAGGGTTTGATGCTAAATCCTGGCCTTGTTTTCTATGCCAGTACAGACGTGAGCAGAGAGACTTCTCTCTCCACCGCTCCCCCTTTCCACCAGTGCCCCCCTCTGCCTTCCCCTAATTCGCAGCCCGGTGCCCGGTCCCACCAGGCAGCAGCCCTCAGTGCAGACCTGCACGCTTAGTCACCCACCTTGGCTTTACGTAGAGTGGGAGACTTGATCAAAAGCCCTTTGAAAATCTGGCTTTGTAAATTTTGAGATGCTCTTTGACCTTAGTTCACATTACAGCTGTCTGTTTAAGCTCCCCGTTGGCAGAACTGAAACCGCCTGAAGGACCTGATCCTACACGGTAGTGCACCGTCAGTTTTCACTTCCTAAGGGTTAAGTCTCTGCATTGCAACTTCTTCTCATGCTGGCTTGTCCCTGAGTGAAAAGGGTTTGTTATCGCTTCATATCCACTGAGGAAATTTAATTCCTTATCCAGAAAATGGAAGATCAGTCTCAAAAGTGATGTGTTGAGCACTTGCAAGGACTTTGTAGATATAAAAGGACATGACAAAAATAGCGGTCACCCTGGGACGAGTAAAAGAAGCTAAGGACAGAGTTGATGAAAGTAGTTTTTTCAGATACAAAGTCAATATTACTGACCGTGAATTTTTGGAAGAGGAATTCAGTCTTCTTAGCAGATATGAAATGATTCAATATTTTTCGCTTTGTAACCGGTTCACCTAAGAAAGCCCCATAAGTTGTACAGGAATGAAACGGAACAATAACAACTAAGTGACTGAATGAAAGCAGCACGAGACGTAAGAACAAACAACTTGCACAAGAGCAGAAGAGCCTGGTTTGAATTATTAGAGTAAGTGTATCAAAATATAGAAAGCATTAAAAGAAAGCAACATTGGAATAGTAATGCGAAGGTTTGCATCAAAAAGCTAAGGAATAAGTTCTGTGATACTAATTTGCTTGGGTACTCTGTAAGACATCCGAGTTGGTCCTGGAGCCACCAATACCGCAGTTTCACCGATCATTTTCATGTGTCAGGTTTGACTTTTCAGTTTAACGTGTGTTCCAGTTTGTTCCTCAGTAAGGGTGCTTTAATCTGGAATATTTTAGTTCAGTCCTCTCAAGACTTGTGCACAGAATACATACTGTTAATCCATTTCCTCTCAACAAAGGCAAGGGGACTGTCTTCATCACAAACGAGCCACTGCTTCCCATGCTCCAGAAAGCCAATCTTGGCTCTGTGACCAGCAAGTGATTCACCAGAAACTTGGCCAGGGAGTGGAAACCTCTTTTTCTGGTCATGTGAATTCAGGCCGCAAAGTTCTGTTTTAGGGCAGAGAAGTCATGCTTAAAATCTCTCCAGCACCTTCTCCTTCATCGTTAGAGTTCAATTTGAAAGGACAAAAACCTGGCAAGTCGCTGATGAATATTTCAAGGCTGGCAAATAACCCTGCCAAAAGCATGAGCCCCAGCTGTCAAAACATAGAAAACTTCAGCTTTACAATTAAACAGATTTCTGTTATTTCTGACTGGCTAGGATTCTTTTGCTTAGATCAAGGGCAATAAGCCATTGATCAAAATTTCTTTTTCTTCTTCGCATTTTTGATGTTAGGAAATGCCTTCAAACTCCCCACAGATATTTCAAGCGTTGACTTTACTGCCAAGCAGTCTCCGAAAGCTATTCCTCTTCTCTCTCCTCTCCCCCCGCCTCTGCTTATCTGCCTCATAGTGCTGTCAGGATTTCTCAAGTGTCCACAGTGGATTTCTCTAACGTCGTTTCGAGTGGTTCTGTGCTGCATTCTGCAGCCGTAAGGGGAAGCGGATCCCGGGGAAGAGAAGGAGAGTGCTTTAGCTTCAAGAGGAAATTCAGTTTATCTTCTCACTGGAGACAAAGCTGTTCGGATGCCAAGGCACAGCGTTCTTCTGGCACCTGTAGAGACCTGATTTTATAACACAGAGGACCCAGCGGCTTTTACTAAATCCTTGGTGCTTCTTGGGGAAGAAAGTAGAACTGACAAAAGAAAGAGCATGCAAGGGAGCGCTGGAAGCAGAAGGCTGGAGGCGTGTGCGTGCGCGCGAGTGCGTGTGCGTGTCTGCGTGTGAGCATCCCGGCAGCGGCGTTCCCATGGCATTCCCCTGCCTGCAGAAGGAATCACGCAGGACCAGATGGCTGGATGGGGCCAGGCTGTGGGAGGAGATGGCAAGCGTCTCCTCGGATTAATCGGGTGAAATGTAAGCACTCTTGGGGTATCGATGGGAGACATTGACACATCCCGGCTGTTGAGGGATGACAGGAGCCAATCCCCATCCCAGACCACACAACTCTGGAGCTGAGCATCCCATCACAGCCTCTGCCCTCTCCCTGCCCTGTCCCAGAAGAACGTGGTTTGATCCCTCGTTCCTTCATAACACCAAGCTCTCAACTCCCGTGCACAAGTTAAAAAAAAAACAGAGTGCAAATGCTGTGCCTGTCCCTGTCCTCCACTTTCTGCCCTGGAGCGGTAACACACGGAGCCGGCATGGGGCTGCCACGGCCCCACCGCTCCCAGGAAGGAGGACATGCAGGATGAAACCATTCCAGCAGGAAAACACAGTAAGAGGCTGGATGCCTTGAAAACAATGAAACGACTTGCAATGTGTCAGAGTTGGTGGCATCTTGGCTTCCCACGTGTCCACGACTCATTTGCTTTCCTCAGTGGTGTTCCAGCTACGAATTCACAAGCCAGTAAGTCCTAAACCACCAAAAGGCAACAGAGATTATTCACTGAGATACAACTATCTCAAGTGCCAGTGTAGTTGTTTTCTGGAGACAAAGTTTGAACTTTCCAGTGAAAATCAACTTTTCAGTGCCCATGTTTCTTTTTTCGGTCACACAGGTACTGGTAATTTTCCTTGCTCTTCTCTGTAGTTATGCATAATAGCTGGGTTAAAATATCTAGCATCAGTGCAAAAATACTTCCGTAAGTTCTGTTAGAAGAATTACATAAACTAAATGAAATTGCAGTTTCTGACAAACAGCAGTACTGTAGGAACAGCGCGTTGTAACAGACAGCAGATATCTGCAGCATGTTTCTGGTTTTATCATGTAACTCGAGGGCATAACCAAGTTATAGCAAAGGGGTATTTATCTTATTTTGTACATTTTTGTTTATTTTTCATTTTGCAGTAGCAGCAGAAAGATTCACAAGACCTCAGCTTTTCTTTTGACAAATGGTAAAGCCACTTTAAAGTCAGTCTGGGTTGTTATTTTTTTGACTGAACATCTCAAGCATCTAGTAATTCCCTTCAGACCGAGTCAGTGCTGGTCTCTGAAGGACTGAAAAAAAAAAAAAAAGTTCTTATTATGCCCTCTGGAGAAAAGATCAGTCTCAGGAATTCAGAAAGTACAACATGCAAAAGTTGCTTTTCAGACACTACGTCTGCAGGCTGCCTGTAATCAATTAATATAGGGTGTCAAGCAGTCAACCTTTTAAAAATCGACTCATTACAAAGGGAGACCTCAACCTGTTGCTTTGCTTTTTTGCCTCTTTTTTTTTGTTGTTGTTTCATATTCACTGATATGTTTCTGCAAGTTAAGACTGTAGAAGCTAAAATATTAACCTTCGCTTACAGCTCGCTGTATTCAGCACGCTAGCAGCAGGCTGGCATTGGGCTTCATCACCAGATGCCCCAGGGAGAGAAGAAGTAATTTAATGTGAGTCCATTGGCAACTTGTTTTGCAGCAAAGTAGATTTCCTGTACTGTAGTTTCTGGTCCCAGTTCATGATCAGTTCAAATCTGGTATATTTTACAATGGAACTAGCTGGCTTTTTTGATGACTTCGGAGATCTCTATTCCCTCCTGTACAACATCATGTTATTCTTCATATCTTAAGTTTTGAGACAGAAAAGGGGGAGGTTGGGCGGGCAAATCCTATCGACACGATGGTGCTTGCTGTGGCAAGGGAAACGCATAAGCCAGGCTTTGATCAGGACATGAAAGAGAGAACTGGTTTTCCAACTCTTTACATTTTTCTGGACAGGTTTTATATCTAAGCCAGATACTCCTGGTTGGCAGGCTTAGATGCAGCCTGGCCAAGAGATGGAGCTGACAGCAGGGAGGGTGGCACAGAGGAGGTGGGAAGGGTGGTGGTCCCACAGGCCTGGGATGGGTTTCCGTTCACCAGCCGTGATAAAGTCAGATGCATGCTGACTACCCACCATAGATGTCTAACTTTTCTCAAAATCGTTGAGTTAAGATAATTCCACAACTTCCCTGAGCAATCTATTCCTGTCCTTTTGTATTCCTAAGGCCAGAAAATTCCCTGTTATCCCTCCTGACTCTTTTATGGTTACAAATGAATCTTGCTGCTTCGTGTCCTGCTCCACATGAACAGCTGATCAGCTTTCTCCTGACGGCCTTCCAACTAACAATTTGTTCAGTCCTCAAGAATTCTCTTCTTTCAACCTCTCTGAGGCCAGCTCCTAACCTTTCGTCACCGGTAACGCTTTCTAGGCCTCCGATTACAGTTTCAGCCCGTCTCTGGGCAGTCTTCAGCTTGCTGGGGTCTTAAAGAGCAGTGCCCCACGGTGGAGTTTCGCTGAGACCTTGTTAGTGCCAATTAGGATGGAATAAGCACTTCCCATGGCTTACGTACAAGGTGTTTGTTAATATGTTTCCAGGTGAAGTTCGCCTTTCTCGCAGCAGCATCTTGACTCATGCCCAGTTTGTGATCCAGTGTAACTCCCAGGTCCCTTTTCACAGAGCTGCTGGCTGGCCAGTCGCTCCTCATTTTGCATCTGTGCATTTGATTTCTCCTTCCTAACAGCAGCACGTCATGCTTGTCTTACAGGTTTCACCATGGTGGTTTGGGATCATTCCTCCATTTTAGGAAAATTGTTCTGAATTCTTACCCTGGTTATCCTTCTGTTGTGGGTTAACCCTGGCAGGCAGCTTAGCCTCACCCAGCCGCTCACTCATTCCCTGCCACAGAGGGAAGGGGGAGAAAATCGGGATGGTAAAAGTTGAAGTTGAAAGAACAAACTTGTGCAAGATATTCATCATATTGCCTGCTCTGCTGTGAGAAGATTGTCAGATACAGCAAAGTAATCATAGTACAGGAGCTTGAATAGAAGTCATCATTGCTTAACTAATGGACTACTAATTCTGTTATCTTTATAGGCAGAGACATTCCAATCAACCCTGATCAAATTGAAGATGAGGCAATCCTAAGTCAATGTTTACCCACGCTGTTTTGCTAAAATGAAAATAAGAAAGGCTGTCAGTCTGTACAGACCATCAACCACTGTGGTCAAGGAGAAATCTTGCACTGTTACCTGACTTGTGTAAAAGGTTTTTCATCTTCATCTATGGAAGCTGGGCTCAGAGATGGACTACTATGACAAAGCTGTCATTTCTGCTCCAATGCGGTAGTGATTTTGTCTTTTATAGTTTCCATCATTTTCAGATGTGGGGTGTATGTGCCCAACATCTTCACAGAGGCATTTTGAGCTTATGTGTTAAAACTGACCATTTCTTGCTGTTAGCGGGAAGGATCCACCTTTTATTTCAGGTCACGCTGGCCTCTTCTGCATCAGTCAACTAGCTGGCAGAGTAAAGAGGAATACGTTGTATATGTGTTGTCCCTGCTAATTATTTCTGCAGTAGCCGCATGTGAAAACACCAACCAGATGTCACTGCCTCATTGTGTAGCACGCTCCGGACAAGCAACAAATTCGTGTCCAGAGAGCTCTTGAGGTTGCAGATGTGACTATGTGTGTAACCCGTGCGAGATGCCCCTCACTGGCTGCACCACTGAAATTAGCCTACTACCAGGTTTGGCATGAAGCATGTCCTCAGACATCTTGGGGTTACCCAAATCAGCTTAACCCTGACATTTGAGCTAACGTGTTTTGTCTCACCGTTGGGGTAGGGTGAGGAAATGGAGAACGTTGGCTTAGGTGGCACACATGACAGGTGGTAATTCGTTAGATCAGAGCAACTCAATTGCATTTAATTATATGGTCATACCTGCAGGTCATGTGTCAGGGAAAAAAGTGGATAAAACAGACAAAGGAATGGAAGATAGAATGGAGGGATAGGATTGCAATGGAAAACCAGGCTTAGTGCAAAAGGAAAAAAAGCCCCAGTGCTGTTGACTCCCCTTCCCTACTTATCCCTAGTTGTTCCCTTTGGTTAGCTATATTTTTCATTGATGATGCTTCTTGCTCAGCTCTTCAATTTAAGAAGGGGGAATTTTATACTCCTAAAGACCTGACTTTAGTATAAGGATACTGGGAGGCTTTTTTAGCAAATGGTCTTTGATGGCTCCATTTTTATTTTTTAAGTAACAAAAAGACAAAACTAGGAAAAAAGATGAAATCCAATTTTTGCTGAAGAGAGGATGCTCTTATTACAAATGCTGCCAGGGCTTGAGCAGCTTCTAGCAAGCCTTGTGCTATTGCAAAGCTTACTAGTAATTACAACCCAAGTGTTGTGACATTTGGAAAGCCGCATTACCTTGGTCACTTAATCAAAGAAATTGTCATTTACATGCCCGGGCACTCCTCTGACACTGACAGCTACTTACTTTGCAATCCTTTAAAATGATCCTGGGATTCTTTCTTCATTTTTTAAAGAGCATCCGTGATCACTTGGTCCCTATAAGAGAAAAGGACTTCAGCCACCTCAGTGCGTCCCACGAGTAATTCACAGGGCATTGCTTGGAAAAGTAGTAGGACCAAAAATGCCTGCAGCACAGCTGACGGGGAAGGTTCCAGAAACCTCAGCTGCATTGATTGCAAAGCTTAGCCCCCGTAATAATCGATGGCACCTCGGTGTGCCGGACGAGAGCTCCGTCCCTGTGCCGTGCTGCTGAGTGCGAGGACCTGCTTCTACAATGTCCGACCATCTGAGGACCGTCAGGGCCCCTCTCGTCCCTGCTCCTCGCCCGCTCCGGCAGCAGCGCAAAGCCCAGCTCGTTTTCGGAAAGACGTTGCCTGAGCAAGAGGAGCTTCTGCTTTCGTCACCTCTAGGCCGCAGTCGGTGCGGGTGCGATATGTTCCGTCAGTCTCAGCTGGCTCCTCGGTCTCTAGCTAAATGCATCTTTTATGAACTGACGAATTGTTTGTAGGAATTATTTCACCGGAATGCGTTCCAGTGTCTAGTACATGCAAATCCTGGCAATTTTTCGTTGTCCGCAGACAGCCCTTTTTCTCTTCCGTGGGGAATTGATTTTGAGAGAAGAGTATACCTCCTGTGATGCCTGAATTTTCCACGAGCAATCTTCCCCGGGAGTGCAGGCCCGCCCAATACCGTTTAGTTTGTTGGAATTGCTGAAATTGCAGCCTGAGGTGGCACGGCTGCTGGAACAATATCAACCGAGCGGGAATAGATACATCAGCGACAAGGGACAAGATGACCTCCGCTAATCCAAACCTTTTACCCACATGTTTCTGTTTTCCATAAAAATACAGGTCTCGCTTGCCTGTCATTTAACAAGATTACAGAGCAAGACCAAGCAATTTTAAGTGTTTGCTTCTGAAATGAAATCCATCCCTTGTGAATGGGGAGGGCCAGAGCTAACTATGTGTAAGATTAGAGTATGTCAAAGCACATCCTGACTTCTGTCATTGATCCTCTCTCATTCAGGTGTGCAATGAGTGAGCTCGCTCTGCCTTTCTGCAAAATGTGAGTGTTGCTCCTGGTGCTCCCCAGGACCAGTAAATCTTGTTCGCTTCCTTATGAGAGGCAAGGAGCAGCAGGCTTACCAATCAGTCTAAATCATCTTATTTAAAAAACGCTAATTCTACGCAGTTTGTCTAACGGCTCGTTTCAGAACCCTGTGCTGTCAGTGAAGCTGTGATAGATTCTCCTCTAGTTTGAACAGATGAACCTAAAGTTTCAGAAGGATGCTCATGCTCGGTCCAGCTGTTTTGCTTGAATTCTCTGGAAAGTACGGTTAGTCTACCACAGTTGCCTAAATCATCTAGTCATACTTGATTTATATTAACACAAAGGTTTAACATTTGCTGAGCTTCAGTTTAGGGTAGGTCTTTGAGACACGGCGTAGATGATGTAGGAGACCCCCATGGTAGCTCCGAGGAAGCCCTTGGTACGTACGAAGGCAGTGCAACGCCGCGTTAGGAAGCAGGCTGGGCTCCGGGAAGCAACAGGGCCTTGTCAGCCCCATCGTCCCTATTTTTGTGGCTCCTTGGTGCAGGGTGAGCGCTGCAGCCCTCGATCGACGACGTTTTGCACAGCAGAGATGGAGCCGAGGAATCCAAATAGCAGTTGCAGGGCTGTGAAAGTGCCCTGGGGTTGCAGTTCCTAACCTTGTGTGTCTCTCCGTTGGCGGACACTGCGTCCTGCCGGCTGCCTTTTGCCCTCTCTCAGCCCCCTGCAGCTGCGGAAGTCCCTGAACAGCTGGTTTCCCAAAGCCGGGAGGGCACAGGGGAGGGCTCAGTCCTGGCTCCGTCCTCTTTCCTATGCTCTTGCCCAAATAGCTGATTTTTTTATCCTAGCAATCAAGCTCACTGTTTTTATAATCTCTTCATAGTGAGGTGGAGTCACCCTGTGTTTGCCTTAAGTGCTGTTTCATTTACCTGTTGGGACTTCCTGAAGCAGAGGTTGGATCCATACCATTATTTTAATAGCCCTTGCTAGATCTGTTCTCCATTAATTTGTCTAATCCCCTTTGAACCTGTTCAGACTTTTGGCTTCCACAATACCGTGTGCAGTATGTCTCCATTTAATTATGTGTTGTGTGAAAAAGTGCTTCCTTTTTTTCAGTTTCAACGGTTTGCCTGATAATCTCATTAGGTTCCCCCTAATTCCTGTATTGTGGGAAATAACCGATCTGCTCCCAAGTTACCTTCTCTGTGCAGGCAGGGATTTTGTAAGCCACTATCGTATTTCCCGTCAGTTGTCTGCTTTCCAAGCAGGCATCTCCAATGTACAGGAGTTGTTGCCCACCTCTCATGGTCCTCGCTGCCCTTCTCTGTGCTGTTCGTAGTTCTGCAATATCCTATTCCAGCCGTGGTGGCCGGAACGGGACACGACGTTCGGGAAGGCAGGCACGGCAGGGCTTCCCGCGGCGTTGTTTTCTACAGGTGGTTTTTACCTCTTTCTCTAGACCTTTGCTAACAATTCCCAATCTTCTCTTTTGCCTTTTGGACACTGCTGAGCATCAGGTTTTAGGAGTGACTCCCTTTCTGTGTGAGAATAGGCAGTTTAGAGTCAATAGGAGCATGGGAATATTGGGGATTTGTATTCCCAGAGCGCACACTGCATTTGCTTTTTGGCTAGTTTCACAATGGACATTTTTAACTTTCGCTGAGTACGGAGGTTTGTTCCTTTGTACTGGTATTCATCGTTCCCATTTAATGTGGGGGTAGAATTAAGTGCCTAGAAAATGGGATTCACAAAATCTGACAAGCAGAACAGGTGTCTAAGCCAGTGGGAGATACTGGTAGGGAGGGATGGCTTGGATCTTGTTTTTTCAGTCTGAGGAAGTTACCTGCTTCCACTTGAGATTCAGGGCATGTGCCCAGCTCTGCAGGGTGCCAAGGTTTTCTTCCAGAAATAAAAGACAAAGATCTTTTATACGACTGAGCAGGAAATCTCATTCATGCTTGCGCATCCCACACTTGAAGCGCTTGCATGAAACTCCTGGATTGTTTTCTCCCAAAATGAGATGGGAACCCCCATTCCCTAGGGAAATTATGTATGCTTTACGCCTCTCTGTAGGCTGTGCGGCAGGCGGGAGAGTGGAGCAGAGAAGGGAAGATCTCAGAGCTTTCTGCTGAAGTTCCCTCACTTGTTGTAGGCTAATCAAACATCCAGTGGATTGTGGCGTGAAGAAGGGAGCTGCATGTCAAATTTGCGCAAGGATATCATGCCTACTCCCTTCTTTTGTGTTCCCAAAGAGGCTGCTCACGCTTCAAAGGAAGAGATGGATGAAAATCAGGACTAAAACACATCCATCTGAGCATAGTTTGAGAGATAGTGGCTTCTTGGAAATAAGTGTAAATGTTGCCACGGACTTCATGAGAACCATGGTTTCATCACCTTCTTTGGTGTTGTCCTTGCATTTCACTTTGTCAGGATGCACTTTTGAGTTACTTCATCACAGCAGTGGTTTTCAATTCCCTGGTGCTCTGTTTCAGCTGTTCCCACTAAAAAATATCACTGAAAACTGTTATTGGGGCTTGGAGTAAGTTGTGTATCTTAACAACTTTCCATCCTTCTCATAACCATCACCTATTCCCTACATAGCAGGCCAGGAAAAGCAATGAAACACAAAACTATCCATCCATCAGCTTCTCCCTTCATCAAACACAGCACAAAGACAATATCGGTGCAGCGGACCGTCTGTCCCCCATTCACCATTAACCGTGTTAGTGTTCCTTTTGCCTTCTGCCCATTATGAATTCAGCAGCCTGCAGGAAGCTCCCTGATAGCTGAGACTCTGCTTCCTCCTCAGGTTTTTTTTTTTCCTTTTGAGCTAGCCTTTAACTTTGTTCCAGTGTTTGAAAGATCTAATATTCCGTCTAAATTGAATATTCAAATATATTTTTAGATTGCCTCTTCATCTCTTTTAGTAGTCTCTAGAGCCTTGCATCCGCCCCAGTTCAACAGAGGCACATGATGAAGTGCCTATGTGCTTTGTTGTACTGGGACCTGAACACTAGTTTCTTCTTCTCAGTTTTGTTTTCAGAACATTTGAAAATCCCAGTCAGGTCCAGCTGCAAGATATTTTACTTTTTTTCTCCTGGCTTTAATACTAGTTATCTTCAAATTAATGACCATAAGTAATATGGTTTTGCATGTGTGTATGCATGTTACTATCACTGGCATTTAAAAGCTAATGATATTATGATCCTAAAATCCTTTTTGTTCCTTGGCATTTAACTTACATACAGAGATTATAATAACAGACTTCTGGCCAGAAGCAGTTGTGTCCCTTAAAAACTAAATCTTTGGCAAGTATTTCCATATAACGTATGATACAGAACTAGTCTTTCCCTAAAATCAGAAGTAATTGTGTAGTAAGTAATTACTGTTGTCTTGTTCAGTATGTCATCTGTGCCTCTTGAGAAAGAGTGGCAAACTGCAAATGATAAATACATATCCAAAGACATTCCAGACCTGAAGCTCTCCTTTGAGAAGATGCTGGTTTGGTGTTTGTGCCTTTTAAATGATTATCAAAATCTCAAGTCCAATAATTTTACAGATTTTAAAAAAGCTTTTTTCCTAAAAGACGTAATCCAAAATACCATCTACTTTTTAAATGCAAGCATCAATGAGCAGTAGCCACGTTGGAATCAGAATAAAAATGTACTGTTCTCCAGACATTAACTTAAATTTACTGAAACAAGTACTGACCGTGTTAAACAAGCAATAGTGGTGGTTTGGGGGTATCGACTGATAGATGAGTTCCTCATTTGTTCTGTAGAGCTCAGGTCAGCATTTAAACAGTTTTGTTTTTCTTTTCTTCATTTTTAAGTGAAACCTTTTTCTCCCTCTGGCTCTCTTATCTATTGAGGTAACTGGTGTTGCATGAGAAATTACCTCATTTCAATGGCTAGAGCCAGTTTTTCTATCAGCTGTGGTAAGGTTTCCTCATTTATTTAATGAGCCTGGATAGTTAGGAAATTAAGTGTTAGGAGCTGCAGATGAAGAAAACTAAAACAGAATTTTCTGTTTATTAGGGTGGTTTAAAAAAAAAGATCTGTATTAATATAGGCAGTACATATAATTGGTATTTGGATTATGGCATGATTATTACTTTGCAGACAGGGGACTCATCACTCAGTCATCAACGAAGTAGCTGCGTTCTGTGCTCTGCTCATCTCTGAAGCTGAAAGAAGAGCTAGTTATTATCTTCAAGTGGGGTTATTAATGAGGGGAAAAATCATCCCCAATTACAGTGAAGCAAAATATTTCAACATTTACATATCTGAGACTTTAATTTTGATCTAGTCCTTCATGAGTTCTTAAGCTCAGACTGTATTCACTTCTCCAGACGTTCCCACTGCGACATAGCAAGGGGGACTTCCCCAGGTGTACGCTGCGCACGGAAATGCTGCCCGGGATTTATTCGAAAGAGCTAATTTCACTCTTTTGCTTTTTTTTTGCTGTGAGCAGTAACCAGGAGGTGGGAGAAGTGCTGGCCGTGCTGCGAAGCCAGCCATCAACACAGATGCGAAGGTCTGACCTTGGCAGGTTCCGGAGGTAGGGACGTCAAACGCAGTTTGCAGTCAATTGGAATGTAGCTACTAGACAAAGAAAACTCAATAATTACACAGCTGTTTCAGTAGATTACAGATTTCCTAGAAAACAATAAAACAGCCATCTGTGAGTGGAAACAGTAAGCCATCTTTTTTCTCCATTCAAAAACTTAATTCCTGAAAGTCATCAGATATGTCCTCTGTAAACTTCTTATCTGTCTTCAAAACCCCCAGAGTCTGTAACCAATCGGTGTACATTTCTCTGCAGCATTTATGCCCATTAATGCCCCACTGATTTACAGTGAAACTGCTGAAGAAAGGACTGTCTTGGACAGCCATATAAATATTAAATTAATTTCTTGTGAAGGATGGCTGCTATTACACTAAATATTAAATGAATTCATAATACTTGGACATTTGCAATAAATCACTACTGGAACTGCATACTAACATCCCATTCCAAATCTTTTCCTTTTTTTTAATATTAAAGCCATGGAAAAAGGACCGATTGCTCTCAAAGAAATGCACAGCTTTGTGACACTGGAGTCATTAACGAATTCCGACGGCGCAAGGAGGAGTTTTAACTTAGTCCCATTTTACAGATGGGGGAGGAGGCATGGAGGGGTTTAAGTTGAACTGCTGATGGCAGGAGGTTCAAACCCAATCTGTGCCTCCTGAGAGACATCACAGTAAATTATCAGCTCCTTACAGTCCTTGTTTTGCTCGAAGTGCTCTGAGCAGCATGGGCAGAGGATCCGGCAGCGTGACACCAGAAGGCTGAGAGCGTTTGCCAGACTCGGAGAAAGAGCTGGATGTGATGTCTAATCTCCAGGCCCCCAAAGTGGTCAATGTCAGCTCTCCGCGGAGTATCTTGCCCAAGACCACGATGGGGAGAATGGGACTCAAGGGTTTGCCTAGCAGGACTAGGCTTAGCAATTGAAGTGAGTCATGTTCTCTCTTTAGAGAACACAGATCTTAGTCTCAAAAGTTTAGTAAAATGCTCAGTGGACTAAGAAGGGCTAAAAATCAATTCTTTATTTTTCCTTTTGTTAAAGTAGAGCAAAGGGTAGATCAGCAAGTTCATTGTAGCTCTCTCTTATCTGAGGGGTAGTAGCTTGAGTGTAGAAATTTATGCCAGGGCTAACCATGTAGAGTGGGAGCCGTTCTTGTAAACCAAACGGAACGGCTGTCAGACTCATCTGCTTTTTAATGTGCAAATGGGTGCGAATATATGCATCTCCTTCTTTCCAAAGATTTTTGCTTCTACGCCTTAAATGGTCACACAAGGTTTTTCCAATGAAAATTTGCCAAGGTATTTAAATTATACGCAAAAATTAGAAAAGCTGCTACCACATAGGAATATTAATTGTTCATTATACAGGGCTTTAGTTCACATAGTTACTTTGCATGTGCAGAGCTGCCAATTAAAGAGGCTCGAAGTGCTCACTGCTGCACAATAGCCGTTTCTCCAGAGCCCCACGGTGGCTATTGTATTCTGCCACTGACCTTTAGACACCTTCCAGTGCATATTGACACAGTATGCTGGGATCATTGGAGCTATTGTTTCAGTGCGCCACAGGGAAAGGAGAGTTCGGCAATTTCGCGAAGAGCTTTAAAATTTGATATAACGGTGACAGCAGCGATATTTCTTAATTAGAGAGCGAGAGAAACACTGAAGTATTTTTCCGGTGCTGCAGGTGAATTCCAGCGTGCACACCTACCACAGTTCCCACAGCGGTCCCTTCCCTTTGGGGAAAGAAGCTGTTTGTCAGGGGCGTTTGGTCTGCTTTTCGCTTGTTGCCAGGCGAATTTATTTAGTATGTTTGACCTGATGGTGCCATATGGCCAGCCTCCCTTAGCTTCCATGGATTCTGCCTGGATGAACATCTTGGCAGGATGGATCCTTTCATCCTGTAAGTGACAGACGCCCTTTTAAACAGAGCGTATAGTTGGAACTGGTGGCGTACAGGAGACTGGGATCTGGAAGCGTAGTTCAGACTCTACTCTTCAAAGATTAGTGGATGGTGTCTCTCTGATAACAACTATGATTCGTTTTAGCTCTTCCACGTCTTAACATCTAAGATATTTCTGCTTTCTGACCGGTCTGTGACAGCTAAAGAGTGCAAACAAGAACTTTGGGAGCAGAGATACCAGATACTCCAAGTACATTTACTGTAGTAAATCCAAGCATCTTCTAAAAGCCCTCCTATTCTTTAAAGCTGCTTTGAGAAATTACTTCAGCAGTCAGCACATAAAAGAGCATCATTTTAAACCTTGCATGGGACGGTTTGTCTAGAGAGAATAAATAAATTACTGGCTTGTATGTCCAAAGAGTGTTCCTGCTTAAAGACAGAGAGAGAGTTTCTGTTCCATAAGTATTGCAGTTGCTGGGTTGGTTTTTATCCCTTGGGATCCTATTATAGAACAAATGATCAAATATAGCTAAACTTCACAGCCCTGAGTCTCTGAAGATAGTCTTGGGTAAGAGCTTGCACTTCTGACAGAAGGGGAAGAAATCTAACAGACCTTGTGCAAAACTTCTTGTATCATTAAAAAAAAATGGAAAATTAACCACACAGCTTTGCTGGTTGCAACTCTAGCCCAGCGCTGTGTGGCATGTACCGGAGGATGGCCAGTTTCTGCACACAATCCCTCTACCCAAAAAACTTTGTAGCCGAAGGACATAATATTTGATATTTGAGTGTGCTTGAGATAAATGTGCAGCAGGATTTCTCACACTGCTGTAAAACCCACAAGGTCAGATCTTTTTCTTCAGTAATGCAGGCTGAACTTTTTTTTTTTTTTTTCACATTAATTTAAAGGGTGCTGTTATCTCGTTTTCATTCCTCTGTATCAGAAACCCTTGTAGAACGTTGAAACCTCTGCAATTGCCAGTTGTAAATTTTGTGGTCTCTGGTCCAACATCAAGGTGATACCTTTACCTTAACGCACGAGGAGAAGCGACCCGCTTCTGGGAGGGAGAGGCGAGTAGGTGCAGCTGTGTGCTGCAGGGTGGGAAGGGCAGCACGTGCCGAAAGCGCTGATAAACCACTGTCTTGTGCCTCCCTTCTCCCCGCAGTAAATCTGCATCAGGTAGTAATGAGACAGTAATGACGAGTGCTTCTCTTGCAATGGGCTGGGATCTGAAACCTCTCCTCAGACCCTTGTGCTTCGCAGCGGAGGTTTTTAGCCTTACGGCCTGATGTGTTACTTTTGGGGAGTTTCTTTATTGCGGGACAGGATTCTCCTGGAAGAGAGAGGGCAGCGCTTGGATTGCCGCCTTCCCTGCATGGGAAGTTTGTACTTTTGCTGCCCCACTGTAACTGCACTCTTCCTTTCAAAAGGCACATGATCGCTGCCTGGGTGGATTCGAAAATGGAGATAATCTTTGCAGTATGTTAGGTCCTTCCTCTGCTGAACGAGTTGAAGCCCTGTTGGATGGGGAGGGATTTTCGTAGGATCTTTATTACCAAAAGCTCAAGTTCTACATGGATCGACCTCTAGTCATGGCAGTTTTGGGAGGTTTCCTGCCACGCACGTGGAGTTTTTCCTAAAGAAAAATGAAGGGTGTTGGTATGTCTGCTCACTGCCCATATTTCGTTTGGTTCCTTTGCAGAAGGAGAAGAAGAGCGGGCTGCTGAAACTTCTAGCAGGAGCATCAACAAAAAAGAAGTCGCGCTCGCCACCGTCCGTGTCCCCCACGCATGACCCCCAGGCAGCCATCGAAGGAGTCCTGCAAGGGGCGGTGGGACCGGAGCTCTCCTCCCTCTCCAGCCACGGCAGGGCCGGCTCGTGCCCTATCGAGAGTGAAATGCAGGGAGCCATGGGGCTGGAGCCCCTGCACAGGAAAACAGGCTCCTTGGATTTGAATTTTTCCATCCCTTCTCCTGCCAGGCAGCCCCTCTCTTCCATGGCAGCTATTCGGCCAGAGCCCAAGCCTTTGCCCCGGGAAAGGTAAGCTGTGTATCTCCTGAGGTCGCCTGCATCCTCAGGGAGCGTTTGGAGGAGGAGGGCTGCGAGTTTAGCTGGCTCGAGGGTCGTTGGAGTTTTGCTGCTCTGCGGATTGACTGTAGGTGGCTCAGCTGTCTTTCAGGAAGACGGGGCTTACGTGCATCTGCCCATCGAAAATCATTTGACACACAGTGCGCGTTTAATGCTCATTGATTAAAAAAGTGATGAGCAGCAGCTGTCCGTGCCACCACACTGCCCTGGTCTAAATACGAGGACAGCAGTGCTTTCTGAGCCCAAAGGGTGTAAATGCTGTTGGCAAAGGCCACTGTTTAAGTGGGATCCCTGCTTTTTAATAAACTTCTGGAGTTGTCGTGTGGCACTTCCTGGCTGGGGACAGCAGGGGTGATGTGTTTGCTCATCAAGGCCCTTTCTGGCCTGTTCTGCAATACCAAAGACTGTTTCAAATTCCCCTTGTTTAGGATGCTCACAGGTAGCGCCATCTTCAGTGACCTGTTACCAAAAATGTAGCTCATTTCTAGAGAGGAACGTACCAGTGATTCTGGAGTTCATTTCAGCAGCCTGCTCTGCACCTTGGCACCTTGGAGTAACTGACCTTGCAAACCCAAAAAGAGTAGAGTAGGAACACCAAAATACAAAAGCAGATGGAGAGAGAGAGAGAGGACTAGAAAAGGGTACAAGAAAAGAGCTAGGTCTCCACCTGCAGAGTCATATTGGCTTCAGGTAAATATTTTCTACAAGACTGCAGTTTGAGGGCTGGGAAGGGAATGGGTAATGCACTGATACGATGCTATTGAAATGCTTTCCATTCAAAAAGTGATTGAGGAGAACGTGGTTTTTACAAAAGCATTAAAGAGTTTTCAAGAAGCGGTCTAGGAAACTCTCTGGAGTTGATATCTAAAACAATTTTGGAACAACAGTAAAGTTCCAGAAGTTTGAAAGAAACTGGTTTTGTTGGACTGTATGAAAGAGGCTGAAGGGAACGGACTGGGCGAGCCACTTGACCCTGAATCCAGTTGGGATCATGGAGCAGGTGATCCAGGGCATAATAAGGGATACTGCAGGACAGTTCATACCTTACACAGTGTTCTACTGAATGCGGGTTGAAATTTGGTTGGGAAGGTAACTGACACTATAACGTATTTAAACTTTTCTAAGGCATCTGGTTTGTAACCATAAAACGTGTTGCTGAGTAAATTGTACAGAACTGACACAGTTGATACTAAGTTGATTGAAGACTGATTCACTGGCATCAAATCTAACTCTAGATCAGAAGTCACTAGAAAATGATTGTGTGTGTATGTAGGGTAGCCCAACAAGAGTTGGGCCTTGGACCTGCACCGTCCAACATAAAGTTTTTGCTGTTGCACAACAGAGGACTGAAGCGGGAGGCGGGTGATGAAGAGGGCAGACCCCTTGGTACAGAGCTAATTCAACACACTGGTAAGGAGAACGCAGAGTAACAGGGTATTTCAGAAGAGCCAAACCTGAGGCAAAGTGGAGCGGCCTCAGCGAAGCATCGTAAGAACAGTGGAAGATTTTAAACAATATACTTGCAGTGAGTGGTACAGGGAGCTCTGGTACACCTGGTAAAGAGCAGGCTTAGGAATGGCTTGGTAACGGTCTGTAAGAGACTGCAGACAGGACAGACATGGGAATATTTTTACTCTAGATTGGGCATTTTGTCTAAAAGAGGTGCTGTTGTTCAAGTGCAGCTATTAGACTTGAAGCAGAAATAAATGCAGGCAAGTCCTTCAGCATTGTAATGAAGGCAGTGAGAGCAGACTATCACAGTAGTCTCTTGTCCTTAAAATCCATGAAAAAGCAATTTAGTAAAAGGAGTGAAAAACCAATCCCTATTTAGGCGCACTTAATTTGGTCTACATCAGTTTAGATTAATGCTATAAGAAAAGCTAAATCAATATAAACCAGATTTAGCACCAGTGTAACTAAATTGGTGGAATGCTGCACCTTTAGTTAAATGTAGCTGTGCAAAGAAGCCAAGAAGAACATCCCCCGACGTCTCCAGAGCTGGCTGTTAAGGTGCTGCTCTCAAAGCTTTGCTGTAGAGAAGTCCAGGCGCATCGTTTAATATGGCAGGGCTAGTCCCAAATCCCACAGATTTCTCGGTTCACCTCTGGATGGTCCGGATAGGGAAACATTTAACTGATGACAATTTTAAGTGGCAGAATAGAACCAGAGGGACATGGGTTAACTGCATCTGCTCAGCCATGTTGGAATTAGGGGTAAATAGATTTAGACTGCTAAAACTGAGTAAATACTTCCAATTGCAGTATATGGTGGTGAGGAACTTACTCAGTTTTAAGCATTTTAATTCCTGAGTCTTAAATCTGAAAATAAGCTATAATTGAAGTAACCCTAATTATACACAGCAGGAAAGATTCTCTAATTGATTTATGAATTAACTTCCATATCATTGGTGTATCCGCATTCCTTAACTGATCATATGGGTTTTCTCATGCCTGTAATGGGAAATATTAATTACCTTCATGCACTAGGAAGGATAATGCTTAGTCCTGGAATAATCTGAGCAGATACATTAAACATTTGTCTCCGAGAAATTCGTCCCACATCCATCTGTGCTCATTAAATCATCAAATTGCTCAGAAGTACCAAATTATATTTTTTTTAAAACAAATTATGGTTTTCAAACCACTTGTTCTTTTCACATCTGGCAACGGAGGAACTCGCATTCAGCGTCACTCAGCTCCATATTTCGCTTGTTTGCATTTTGGTGCATTTCATCCGCACAGTAGGAGCAATTCTCGGAGAAAGAAAAGGGAGGAGAGGGGAAAAAAAAGGTTAGATAAACAGATTCGGATGCTGGATGAAATTTTAAAAAGCTGCAAAGCATTTCAGTGCACTTAGCTGTACTTGGCTTTCTGTCTCCCAACGCCCATCTGCGCGCGTAGAGGCAGAGCGCCGAAAGCTTGGAAGAAGTAGCGCATTCCTTAATATTTACAGCACTGGGAACGGGGCTCACGCAGGCAGCAGAGCACCGCTACGTCTCCCATCGAGGCTACCTTGCAGCTCCGGCCCTCGCCACGGCCAGGCTACCGCTCAAACTCCCGCCACTAGCCGTGTCGGAGGTGCGTCGCGAGGCCGCGATGGCTCAACGCTCCCGATTTAAGGGAAGAATTGCCCGTTGCGCTGCCTGGCAGCGCAGCCCTTCGTGGGAGTGGCGACCAGTCCGACGGGAAGGTGGAGGGAGCTTCGTCCTCCCAGAGATGCTGCTGATGGTTTTGCTCTCGTTCGGTTTTTGTGCGCGGGGAGAGCAAGGAAAACAATTATTTGACCTTGTCCTTCTTGATATTCCAAAGCCTGGTTGGCTGGATTAGAAAGGACATTGCTCCTAGCTCTCCTGTCATTTAGCTTTGATATTTAACTGGTTTGCTGGGATAGTTAGTGTCCATCTCTGCCTTCGGGGTGTGATTTCCCACTATCGGTTTCTAAAACCACCTTCCTTCAGCTGCTCTCTGCCATAAAGCATCCAGCGGTCCGAGCGGCAGAGCGGAGAAATTTCCCAGGTGGCGTCCTTGTCACTCCGCGTTGCAGGGATTGACTGTCAGGTGAACACCCCACCAGGCTGCGCGTGCCCCACACGCTCTTTTCCACCGCCTGCCCCGTCCAGTTTCTGCTGGTGCAACAAACAGGACCAGTACAGGGACGTGCCGGGGCGAGGCAGAGCCTGGGCCAGAGACTTGCCCGCATCCCGCCGACGCCGTCGCTTTACGTGGGAGAGGGATGTGCTGTCTGCCCAGCAGCGCCAAAGGAACATGCTTTCCTTGCCACCCCCTTCAAGAAAAAATGAGCGTACGATAAGGAAAACAGGAGCGTGGAGCGCGCGCGAGTCATGTTGCCCTCGCTGCCTGGCACGCTTCCCAGACGCCAACCTGCGTAAAACATGTCACGCGTTGTTGGCTCTTTTATAGTAACTGGCACTAATTCTGCCCTGTTAGATTCCGAGAAAGCGGTTGCATCCAGACTTACTGTCACGACTGGCGGATCCGTGCCGCCTTTCTACGGGTTTTGTGGAGCTTTCGAGCAAGTTGTAACCGCAGCAGTGCTCGCAGAATAAGATGGGAGCAGCGAGTTTTGACCTTTAAAATAGACCCCTCCGTGTTTCCCTGTACCCTTTCTACAAATCACTGCCGCGTTAGAAATTGAGCTCCCAATTGAAGGAAGCGTTCAAGCATGTGCTTAACGCCCATTGACTTCAATTTTGCTGCGCACGTATATCTTCTTTGCCAAAAGGGAAAGCAAAGGAAGGGGTTTTTTTCTTTCCTGGAAAGCGATACTAGAGGAATGACCCCAGGAGTAAGTTCTGACTGAACAATGACATGTGTGCGCATGGTTAAATGCTTCTCTGACGAGGGATTCCTGCCTTAGGACCGAGAAACTAGAATTAACCATCTCAGAAATTGAATCCAGCAATATTTCCAGCAGAAGGGTAGAAGATCCAACTGAGATTTGTTCTTCTGAGGCTGCTGATTCAGAGACCGTAATATGGTGAAGCAGGTTCTGGCTTGGAGTGCACAGAGGTGTTTTGCAGGTCTCCGCAACCTGCCAGTAAAAGGATGGAGAACCAGAGCCCCACCGATAAGCGAGAGCAGCGGTTAACTGGGCTAAAACTGTCTATCCCCACACAAAACTAACTGTGTCCCTGACACTGGACTCCTGGAACCTGTCCTGAGCGCATGATACTTTGACAAACAGAAACCCGCGTTAAGCATCCAAACTCAAGCACTAAACGGGACCAGACTGGAGGTTAGCCCCGCCGACCTAATTTGCCTCATTGTACACCTGTTTTCTGAAGTTTCTCTAGCTCCATCAGTGTCCCGGATGCACATATTTACTCAGTGAGCAGACTCACTATTTACTGAGTATTTGGGGTTTTTTTCCTCAGTCCCCAGGCCTGAGCCCAGCCCTTAATTACCGATCGGTTCTGATCAATACCTGTCGGATGCCTGTCGGCGCACACCGAGGGAGAGACGGCGTGACTAACCGAGACCAGACAACCGACTCCTACGCAGCCGGGGTGCGTGAGATGAGTCCCACTCTGCGGAAAGTGTGGCACGAGGCTTGGCAGCTGGAGGAGTCAGAGCAGCCGCTTTCCCCGCACCTGCGCTACTCGGGGAGTTTCGCTGCGGTCACTTGCTGGAGATCTTCCAAGCTCTGCAAAAGATGGGGTGGCTTCGGCAGGCGCATGTTTCTTCCGTGTCACAGCCTTGACTCATGTCCGGAGCAGGACATTTTGTCTGCTAAGTGAGGCAGGCATCCTATGAGAAAAATAGTATGCAATCACGTAATGAAAGATTATATTGCACACAAGCAAAAGGGAAGTCATGGGCAGTTTTAGTGACCTGTTTCTTCATCTCAGATTCCTGGGTGTGAAACATTCCTGTTCTGTTATGGTAGTGGATGTCTTTGTGCATCTACATACGTGACATTTTTAGTCGGGTTGCTTTTTTAAAGGAAACGAACCCAGACCTTCCATCATGTAACACCTCTTTGAGGTCAGGAGTCTTGGCTGCACCTTGCATGTGCCAGCAGCGGTAGCAAAGTGACATCTGGGTGGGAGGGGTGTCTCTTTGGACTGCAAGGACGAGTGCTGTGAAGACATGGGACAGAGGGATTCCCAGGTCTTTGCCGACACCAGAGGGACGGGGACGATGGACCCATTCCCAGCCCTCGGTGAGTTAATTGCTGCCAGGGTCCCCATCCCGCCCTCAGCCCCGTGCAGCCCCCTGCCCCACGGGGTGTCCCGTCCCAGCCCCAGGCTCCCTCCCACCAAGGCTCTTTGCTCTCCCAGACCCAGCTCAGCGCAGCTGCCCCCCTCAGCCACCATACCCACACCTTCTGTCAAGGCTGCCAGTTTCCATCACGGCCCTATTTCTCCCTCGGCTCCCAATTTTGCTCCCATCGGGCTCCCTCTCCCTCGTCTTACCAGCCTCTCCAACTCCCTGAGGTTTCCCTGCCCAGGTAAACCCCAGCCCCTGTCCTCGCTGATGCTACTCACAGCTTCTCCTCATGTATTTTCTTTTGGGCATCGAGGACGCTCCCCAGGCCACTGCCCATCCCGGACGGTCCCCTCCAGGGATGAAGTGCCCAAGCCACGGATGCCGCAGCAGCCAGCAGTGGCCAAGTCCAACATCACGTCAGTGCCCTGAGGAAAAAAAAAAAAAAGAAAAAACACAAGAAGAGCCCATTGCTGGGAAAGGAAGAGAAATGCAACCTCTGAAGTCTCGCGGAGCGTGGACATCTTGGAGCGTGAATCAGCAGAGATTTTACCTTCAGTGCTCATACAAGCCTCTATTAAACATGTGCCATTTTGGGGTGGTTTGGATGCTTTTGACCTGGCCGAGAACAGGTGATTTTCTGAAGGAATAACATCCTTGACAGACCAGCGGGGCCACAGTACAGGTCTTTGCTCCCCAGTTTGGGGACCGGAGAGCAGTTTGTGGAAGCCCTCACCTGGGTCCTGCTGGTGCTGCAAAAACCCTCCCGTTCTTGCTGGAGGTGACGAGACCATCGGGGCCGAATGTGGGACCCTCAGCCTGACACAGCCGCCGTGGAGAGTTTGGGGCAAAGCGGTTAACGTTTGGCAAAATTACAGCTGAGAGTACGATTTACAACAGAAAATACCAAACATCGTTAATAATAGGCAGAGGCGGTTGCCACACTCGTCATCGTGATTGTTGTCCGGCTAATTAGCATTTTAAAAAGTTGGTAATTTAGAGGCGTGATGTGACACAGACAAAATTGAAAGGGCTCTGTGATCCATGTAAAATGCCAGGAAGCAGTCTGGTGTAAGAAAACCTACAATTTTATAGTAGCTTCTCAAAGAGGGGACAAAAGGGGACGTGAAAAGGGGAGATATAAATAGACATATACAGAACTGCCTTTTTGGGAGTGAGGGAGGATGTCTGGGAGAAGAGATCTTTTCTGCCAAAAAAAATATGGCTAATATATATATATTTGCAGTTCTGTTCCAGAGGATAAGCTAGGCTGAGATGCCACCCAGAGGTCCGGAGGGGTGGCACAGCAGCGACCTGCGGCGCAGGCAGCCCCGCTGCACCCTGAGGCTTCAGAAGCCTCTCAAGGGAAAAAGCACAGCCTCTTTTTCCACCTCTCACGGAGGCTTTCCGAACCGATTTGCGAGGTCTTTTGTATCGAAGATTTCATTATTCTGTCAAAAACACTTCAGCGCTATCCTGTACCGTAGATAATTAAATTTAAACCGTAGCGTTTGGGGTTTCCTTAAATGGAAAAAAGTACTTCGTTTGGTAATGCAGCAACTGAGATTTATTTTTCTAAATCTCTGAGGAGATGCTGTGTAGAACCCCTTTTATGACGATGGGTGAATTCCTGTTGAGCGTGATCACATCTCTCCTCGTGTGACCCGTTCGGGGACCAGCAGCTCCCAACTCCTAGGGTGTAGGCTGGCTTTAAAAGGATTTCTCTGCGCTTCAGGTGTGACAGGAGGTGTTGGCAGCCCAGCTGGGTCTTCAGGGCGACCCTGCCCAAGACACCACCTTTTTCTGTGTTTCTGTTTCCTGATCTTCCAAAAGCATCCGCGGGTACCTCCGCACCACTTGACTAATGTTGAGCTCCGATCTTCTTCTTTCTCAAAGCCTCCTGAGATCCTGGTGCAGAGCTCCGGTGCGCTGTGATTGTGCCTAGAGTTGTGAGATCTGAAACTTGGCATCATCGTAGCTAAAATTGTTCCACTCTGATAATTTAATTAATCAACACTGCAGCAGAGTGTTTGAAATAATGTGTGCATTCATTTGCATAATGGCTGTAATTGGCAAAGCTTCATAATATAAGTGTAGCAGTTCCATAGATGATAACGTGATAGACCGTTTTCCTGCAGCCAGCCAGCAGCACACGTTTCAACCTGTTATTTGCTTTTCCACAGAGGAAGGAAGTGACAACTAGATTTATTGACCAAGGCACAGAGATGACCGGCAGATTTTTGGTGGCACTTGAACACATTTATTTTCTACATGACTGTTGCTGTGTCAAGATAAAAAGCCCATAGTCAGGTTTGAGAGCAGAACCCGCTCTCCAAATGGAGTTTAATGATTTTCCAAGGAACGGGATGTTTGGCCATGGAGATGTCCAAACGTAGAGCCAAAGCTAGTATTTTCACTGTCATGTCAAAGTGGAGTCCCTAGTTTCAGAGCTGCAGTCATTAGGTACCTGAGCAACATCTGCAAAGAAAATTAGCGTCTGCCCCTGAAGAGCCCCACACTTTGGTACCAGCTCACTTCTGGAATGGCCTCAGGGAGTGGTCCAGAGCTGCCAGGGCATGTTGAAGTTAGTCCTCCAGGACAGGATATTATTTTCAATAAATACTCGCCTTGTAACAAACATGACTGAGGCATCAGTGGCCATGCAGTGGTTGTGAAAATATTAATCCTCAGGAGATGGGCTTTAGGTAATCCATTGGCATCTTTTAACTATCTTACTATATCCATTACTTTGCAATTAGCAAGACAGTTATTGACTGTTAACCAAATGCCAGATGACTGCAAAAGTACATGAGCTGAAGAAAAAAACCCCGTGCAGCAGAAATACATTCCCTGCTCTGCACACAAGTGCGTTGGTGTAAAAGGGTCCAGTCTGTGCTCTCAGGACGACGCCTGCTGATAAGCCTGAGTGCAGAATAGCTGTATCAGGATCAGGCCCATCATTACTTCATTGAAATGAAGTGATACTTGAAAACTAAGTTCCCAGAGAGCCCTGTAAATGGTTCAGGACAGGAGCTCCCTGTTGGTTTGCAGAGCGCTGCAGAAGTCATTTGATCCCTCTCCGTTTTAGCTTCCCTTCCAGGTCTGAGGGACCCAAAGTACATTCTCAAGAAACATAATAAGAAAAATGTGAACTGCTTTAGCTAGGCTCTGCCAATATCACAGGCAGTTGGTGGGAGCGCTGCAAAGCCCATTTTTCATCATCAGTAGACAAGGGAAGAGCTACAGATGTCATCTGTCTGGACTTTTGTAAGGTCTTTGACACAGTCCCCCACAACATCCTTCTCTCTAAATTGGGGAGATATGGATCTGATGTATGGACTGTTTGGTGGATAAGGAATTGGTTGGATGATTGCATCCAGAGAGTAGTGGTTAATGACTCAGTGTCTGGATGGAGGTCAGTGATGAGTGCTGTTCCTCAGGGGTCTGTACTGGGACCAGTACTGTTTAATATCTTCATCAATTCAGCAGAATCGAGTGCACCCTCAGCAAGTTTGCAGATGACACCGAGCCGAGTGGTGCGGGGGACACGTCCGAGGGATGGGATGTCATCCAGAGGGAACTGGGGAAGCTGGAGAAGTGGGCCCATGTGAACCTCATGA